>CM031874.1:6749525-6862110 GCA_018697195.1 Certhia americana | reverse complement strand
GGCTGCTCAGCCCCAGCAGGGAAATTCGGCTGCTCAGCCCCAGCAGGCAAATTCGGCTGCTCAGCCCCAGCAGGGAAATTCGGCTGCTCAGCCCCAGCAGCCGTGCCGGGCAAGCCCTGCGCTGCCACAGAGCCTGTTCAGTGAGGGGAGACAAAAGCGGCACCTCAACGGATGGCTCGGCACCGTTCGGCCCGCCTCGGCGCCGTTCGGCTGGGCTCCGTTCCGTTCGGCCCGTTCCGGTTCGCCTCGGCTCCGTTCGGTTCGGTTCGGCTCGGTTCGGTTTCGTTCGGCTCCTCTCGGCTCGGCTCAGCCCAGCCCGGCGCGCTCGGGCTGTAAACACTGCCCAGCTGAGCGCCGCCGGCGGCACTGCGCATGTGCGGAGCGTACCACCGCGGCGGGCGGGGGGGGATGGGAGCACACCACTGCTGCCCGGCGGGGGGCGCGGTCTGGGCCGTACCATGCAGAGCGGGCGCGGGGGGCAGGACTGTACCACGGGTGGTTCCGGGAGGGGATGCCCGAGATAGAGCCGGCTGGAATTGGCTCCATCTGATAAGGATAACTTATCAGATAACTGCCAGCACCTTCTGCCAGAAGCCACCCCCCTGCCAAAGCCTTGCCGTGCACACTCAGTGTAACATAGCAGCACCACACACGGGCAGTGACTCTGGCTTTGCCATCACACAGCTCCTGGGAACATCTCCCCATCCCAGCCAGGCCATTCCTGGCCTTTCCCGAACATTCCAGAGCCTCTGCCCTTAAAGTTCTCATTCCTGACACGAGGCTTCACCTCCACACCTGCTCCTGCAGCTCATGGTGCAGCTGTCCCAGTCTCGAGTTTATAAAGAAATATTTTTGTGTGTCTCTGCCGGCTGACTGGTTTTTTCCTTTTTCCTGAGAATGTAAAAGTTTTGTTTCCCCAGTCAGAGATTATGAAGAACGGGTTGTGAGCCGTCTCTTCTTACGTTTTCTTCATAGTTTATTATTCCTTATCACTACATTCTTCTCCTGCTCTGCAAAGATCTGTGCAGCAGGACACATTCAGGCACTCTCTCCGAATCCCAAAATCCCAAATACTCCTGCCCTCGGGGTGGCATGGATATTTATACTACAATCCACGTAATCAGTATTTATAATAATCTCCAATAACTATTATCTGTGTTAGAAGGTTAAACTCTATTCTATTCTATTCTAAGCCAACTATAATGTGCCACCTCACTGCAGAAGATGGAAGCAAGGAAGAAGAAGGAAGAAACCCAAAAGCCATGTGCTTCCTCCATTTTGCCTTCACCTGTCTGCCATCCTAAAAACCCCATATATCTAAAATCCTCACCCTGTGATAAAACTACACACTATTCTACTATCTAATACACACTCTTGAAAACTCTGCTTCATTCCAGAGCCTAAAAGCCCTTTTTCCATGAACAAAGGTTAAAAACACTGTTTGTCAGAGATCTTAAAATCTCTTAAACAAGCAAAGAAATATTTCTCATAATTCCAGACTCCAACATCCCAGCTGTGATGATGCTGGGACAGTGCCTGGTGCCAGGTCCTGCTGGGACTGGGCATCCTGGGCTGCCAGAGGGATGCAGGGAGCGAGGGGCTGGGGAGATGCCAGGGGGCTGCTGGCACACACACAGGAGCCCATCCTCTGTGTGAAGCCTGGCCAGCAGCAGATGTGCTGGTATCATTAACCAGGCTTGGGAAAAAATCATGGGAACTTGGGAAAACATCGTGGGAACTCAGGGAAAAATAAAAAAAAAAAAAAAGTGCTGGGAACTGATTGATTGCTGGGAATTGATATTCTTCATTTTGAGCTGATGAACATCCAGTTTGAGTCGCATGTTGGGATTTTTTTTTTTTTTTTTTCCCCTCTGCAACCATAAATGCCAGTTGTGAATTTTCTGAGGGGTAAATGAGATGCAGATTCACCTGATTCCAGGTTTGAAGGAAACAGGAAATATTATGAAACTTAATATCTGACATGCCATTCATTTCGTGAGGGATCCCTGTCCCATGACTGAGTGTTAGGCCATGAGTTTAAATTTTCCACACCTGTGTGAGCTCCTGCAGTGACCTGGGGAAAGGTGTCACCTGTCACCTGCCTAAGACAGAGAGAAATTATTCTCTAAAAGTGCATGTTTGTTTTCATATGTAAGTGACCCACCCAGCGCTTGCTGATGCTGCAGATGAAATAAAATTGTCTGGCCTGGCCTTGGGTCTTCATATGGCTGCAAAATGAGAAGGAACAACTGCAACAAGACAAGAGGCCTCTTAATTCAAGTTCTCTGGAGATGAATTGTGAAAAAAAAAGCTGTCTTGGCAGACACAACAAGCCTGCAGCAGAAAAAAAATAAGAATTACCCTGGAAAATGAGACTCAAATAGGAGAAAGTGAATCAGCATCCGAGATTTATTTATGCTTTAAGGTGATTATCTCAGCTCCCTTCATTAACGTGATAATAGCAGACTCTGCAAACAGGCGAAGGGTAATACTGTAGATGTCTGCACTTTCATTTTGCAGAAGACAGCTGCCTGGGAGAATGGGATTATTCGTGGAGAGCCAGCTCTGAAACTCCTCCTTGCTGATTCAACCGAAGCAGGCCATGGTGATTGCTCTCTCCTCATCTTTCACACGGAGAATGCTCAGGGATAATGGCAACGCACTGGAAACTGCCAGCACAGGACACACAAACTCCTTGCACGTGTGATTCCTTCAGCATCTGCTCCCTTTGCTGCTGGAATCACTTGAAAAATAACAGTTGGGTTGTGGGGGTTTTTTATGGGGGGTTTCGTGCAAAAAATTGTTAAAATAAAAGCTGGGTTTAAAAAAAAATAAATAAATTGCAGTTGTTGCTAAAGCAGAGTGCTCACAGGTGTAGAAGAAAGCACTGCTTGTGTCTCTTCCTGGCAGCAAAGAGTCCTCAGGAAGCCCAGTAAGAACCTGGGGAGGGTTTTAGGGATTCCCAAATACCCTGTTCCCTCCTGGGTGTATTCATGACTCCCAGCAGCATTAAAATGCCAGTTGCAGCTCCTGTTTCCAGCCAGAGAATTACAGGGATTAGCCAGGAGAAACACACAGAGAGGATATTTACCCACTGCAGGTCCCCAGCTCATTGCCTGCACCCCAAACCTGTCAGGAGCACAGCCATGGTGAGGGAACAGCAGAAAGGACATGGTCATCCCCAAGGGAAAGGTTATTTTCTGCACCTCCATCTCCAGCACATCTCTGCTGCACGTGGCCCAAATCCCTTGTGCCACACTGTCACTGCTCCGTGGGCTCATCCCCAGCTTCCCACTGCTTCTCCTCCCCTGGCAGCTTTTTCCTAGCTCTTTTCTTTAAGAAGGTAGCTGTGGCTGAAAACACCTCCATGGGTGTTCAGAGCACGGGGCTTCAGCTCTGTAGGACACGAAAAACTGCCTGGTAATACTGCTAAAATCCCCACATTTAGGAAAAAAGAGCGGCTGGGTGTTTCATCATTCCACGGCTCTCCAGCTGCTGATTGACTGTGTTTCTTCTTTCCCTGCTCTTTACAAAGCCCTTCCTTTCCTCCATACGCCTCCCTGGGGCTTTGTGAGCAGGAGTTACAGGCAGCAATAGATCAGTGGCTCTCTCCTGTCTGCAAACGCCTGTGGGCAGCTGCCCCTGGCTTGGAGAGCCCCAGCACCCCCTGGGAATAGAAAAAGCAGAGCAGAATTATGAAAGCAAGGCCTGGTGGCACTCAAATCACAGCATTTCTGTCCCAGCCGTGCACCACAAGGTGTCCCCAGCAGTACGGGCATTGCCGCGGGGTTCAGAGGTGGCACCTCCAGCATCTTCTGCTCACAGGCACAAGTCCCTACTCTCAGCAGTCACAGTCTTACCAGGGAGAATCAGTCTCCATCCTTCATTAGCTGTGATAATTGCTGAGAGCGGGCAATTTTCACAAGGCCAAGCTGACGCCGAGATTTCCCTTGTCTTTATTTCCCCATGTTTTACAGTTTCCACCTTCATTTTTTTAAAACTAAGAAATATTTTTAAATAAATATTTTCAAAACAACTGTCAGCATGAATTAACTTCTGAACTCTTAGTGATGCTGAGTTAAAATGAGATGATTTCATTTATTTGGCAGATCAAACAGTAGAAATGTGTTTTAGCCCCCAAACCAGGGCCCAGCAGACTGAGCTGACCTGCAGCCTGGTGATACAGATGGTTGGTTAAGTCAACGAGGTAATTAGTGAGTGACAGGAGGACTCACATAAATTAAGAGCTGGGGGACCATTAAATCATAGGGTATATTTTCACCATTTTTTTTTCTTTTTGTAAAATGTGCTGTGTTGCCGTTTCTGTGGTCAGTTTGGCTCTATACCACTTTCATATGCAAATATTCTATATATGCATATGCACACATACTGCAAATACATGCAGACATATGCATTTACACTAGAATAAATATTAACACACTGACAGCAAATCGCTTGAGATCCTTCTGCCCATGGAAAGGATTTCTATATTTGTGTGTGTGTGTGTGTGTGTGTGTGTCCTCTTGCTTCACTTCATCTCAGGGCTCTGTGAGTAATTGCTGAAGCAAGAGGAAGAACATATGTCTTGATTTCCACTGGATTGCACCGCACATACCCAGTGCCACATGGAAAAAGGACTCCTAAAGCCCTGGATTCATCTCACTTAAGTGTGTCATCAAAGGAAGGCAGCCAGGAGATGCTGCAGCCTGGCTGAGAGTGGGAGAAGGTGTCACCAGACATCCCTGACAGTGGGGACATGAAGCAGAGAGATGTTTCATCTCTTTTTGCTACTGCCAGGAGCACCAGCGAGTCCAGCTCTCTGTCCTGTCCCTCTGCTGCCTGGTTGTGGCACATCTGCGATGATTTAGGAGGCAGCTCCCAAATGAAAATCTCAGAAATCAAGCTTTTCGTATTGATGGAGGAAGAAAACCGTTCTCAAATCTTTCAAGTGATTCATGGATCAAATAAAATCAGTGGGTTTTATGGATTTATAAATAATAAAAACGCTATCAGATGGCAACCATTTCAGACTTCTCTTCTTTGCCTTTGGCAGCCCTACGTGTCCCACCTGCAGACTCACTGGTCAGGCTGAGCCAGCCACATTTGTCCCCTCAAAGTCCATGGGGCTCATCCATCCTGCTCAGAAGGCCCTTCCAAAACCTCCCTCCTCCAGCATTAGGAAAACATCTTCAAATTTCCAATGGAAAGTTATTCCTGGCTAAGATGTGCCTTATTTGATCTCCCACCCATGTTATCCTCTAACATAAATCATTCCCCTTCCTCCCACCCTGAATGTATTTATGAAAAGTAATCATATCCCCTCTTAACCTTTGTTTTTCTAGGCTAAACAAGCCAAGCTCTTTTAATCTTCCCTCCTAAGACAGGATCTCAGTTCTGCTAATCACTCTGCCAGTCCTTCTCCGCACCTGTTCAAGGATAAATTAATCTCTTCTTTTCCAAAGAGAGATCCCAGAACTACACACAACATCCCACACGAGGTCGTACCAATACTGATATTTCTCTGCATCTGCCAAATAAATGGTTTGTTGCATGACACTTTCTGCAGAACAAATGGAAAATAGATGCAAATCCGTAAATTAATAACCGTAACACAACCTTAAACATAACAGAACCTTACTCAAGGAGATCACTGCGTTACTTTAGCGTTCTGCTCCTTTGCATTTGTGGGTGCAGGTCCTTAATCAGTGAGTTTCCATATTTCATTTACTCTGGATGAGCACCAGGACCTTGTATTAAAGGAGGCACTGAGGAAAGTCTTTTCTGTGTTTCCTTCAGCCTTTGCTGTGGCAAAACACCCTTTGAAATCATGGCTGAGGGTTTGAACTGCGGAGATGCAGAGTCAAATGATGAAAAACATTTTGCATTCATCTCTTCTCTTTTCAAAATGATTTTCCAGTTTTACTCAGGGTTTAATTAAATTTCTGTGACCCAGGCAGGGAGTTCAGCCTTTCTTGATTAATGCTCTTTTAGGTGGCTCTGCTGATAAGAATTTAGCATCAACAATTGAGCTAACAAGCCCCAGTGAACAGTTTATAGCAGGAGACTAATTCTATTAACACTTTGCAATGTCAGGACTCCACTTTGAGCTCAGAGCTGAGAGGAGAGATGGGGGAGAGGGAGCAAATGTAAAACTTGGTAGCCAAATCACCAAGATTCAGCTTCTATGTGGGCAGAACTCACCTAGAAACTATTTTAGCTGACAAAATCAGAATTTCACCTGTTCCTTTTCCTTTTTTTTTCCCCTCCTGACTGATATTCTGCACTTTTTTGGCTTGTTGTGATAAGGGCTGGGAATAAGGAGTGGAACTGAATGGCAGGATTGATAAGTGAAATGAAAGGGCAATGTGATGACATGATACTGAAGTGGGGCCTCTGCAGTTAGCCCTGCCTGTGCTGGATGCTTACTGCAGTACAGGATGGTCAGGACAAAGATGCTTGTGCTGACAGTTTCAAATTAGTCTGCTGTGAGAGAAAAAATGAGGTGAATGCTCTACAGAAACCTTTCTGTTACTTTTTGGGTGACAATAGAAAAAACGTGCAGGTCTGTTATGATTCACAAGAATTTTCTCACTCTCTTTCCTCCTCCTCCCTACCCTGCTAAAAGTACCCCAAAATCCACTCTGTTTGTGGTACAAAACAAGATATTGCAGTCCATCCATCCATCCATCCATCCATCCATCCATCCATCCATCCATCCTGGTCAAAACAAGATATTGCAGTCACTATCATCCATCCCATCCATCCTCCATCCATCATCCTCCATCATCCATCCATCCAGAGCTTATCATCTCCAGCAACCTCGGCCATCACCCAGTTTCAACTGTCTGTTTTGAGCGCCCACAAACTTCATGCAAGAAAGCTCTTTGTGGGAGCTCAGAAGCCAGACCATTATTGTTACAGATGTGGTTTAATTCTCACTGGACAGCACAGATGCTTTCCCCCTCCCTGGCAACCATCTCTCCTGATGACTTTCTTACTTCCGAGGCACCCATTAGGATTCCCACTCATTCCTGCTTTGCCTGGGATCAGTCCTGTGGCTCTGCAGCTCACCAAGACTGGAGGAGGACTGGGGATGCCCATGGACAGTGGGGCTCTTCCAGGGCTGGTGGCTGAGCTGTCACAACAGGAGCCCCCAGCACCCTTCAGTACTCCCTGAGCTGTTTCCCCTGTCCTTCTCAGGAACACTGAGTGGGCACAAAGTGCTGCTGGAGCTGATCCCTCCCAAGGCAGTCAGCAAGTCAGCAGTCACAGACCAGGCAGGGCTGGGCAGCTGCACCCCTGTGTTCATCCCTGCTGTGGTTGGTGTTCACAGGCTGTGCCCGTTTTTAGTTCATTTATTTTACAAAATAGCGTAATGATTCGATTCAGTTATTTAGGAAATTTGATTACCTTTGCTCTCAGTGCAGTCATTGGGGAGGACCAGTGTTTCAGTCCCACATCACACACACTGCTCCCACTCAAACCCCACTCCCTCAGCTGGCACCTCTTTGCTGTCCCTGGCTGAAACCAATGACAAAACAAGCCAAGGGCACACAGCCGCCCTCCCTCCCTCCCTCTCCCCCCATGACTTTTGCTACAGCATCACTGCAAATTGTAGCTGTCAGCAGGGGAGCACACTCATCAGGGGACTCCAGCCATAATCACTGCAAAGCGGATACGTGGATCTAAGTCCTGGATGCTCCCCAATAACAAATCACAGCAGGGACCCAACTAATACCCTTGTCCCCTCTTCTGAAAATGTGAAGACCCACTGAGGAATCCTTGATGAGAGAGACTCAGACAGTGCTCCCGACCTCTCGGGACAAGAGCCAGCCAAAGCTTTGGCCCTCAAAGGCACCTGCACTGATGGTGCTGTCAGGGCCGTGCTCGCTGTGGGAGCCACGTCATGAGTGTGGTCAAAGATCCCCCTGCCTTCATCTCTACAGCTGTTGGAAGTGGCCTCGTGTGCAAAGGGCACTGTCCTCATTAAATCCCGCAGAGGGTTGCCATGTGGCCAGCAGAAATTTTGTTTTGTTTTATTTTGGGAAGTGGCACAGTAATATATTCACCACCTCCGAATGTAATGGGGTGACAGATGGGAGCTGGGCCCTGGCTTTCATGGGAAAGGCTCCACTCAGCAGGGAAGCAGTAAGTTTCCCACCTAATCTTCTGCAACCTTCAGACTCCTAACAACTGTAAGAAGCAAAGCAATGGGCAGTTATTAAATTAATGACTTCATCCCCAAGCCGGTAATAAATACTTTATAGTTTTATCTCTCCACTATGTAGACTGCTCTAGACAGACCAGACTGTTTATTAATCTAGCTTCTGGATTTATGTTATTTAATTGCTAAACAGCCTCAGCATGGTTACACTGGATTATTAAACGTCGGAGCCTGAGAAGGAGTCTTCAAACAAATGGCAAAACCTGAGGAGCTTGATCTTGGACTTGGCTTATCAAAACCAACTTCCCTGCAGTGCTAAGGCCAGATTAGCCCCTGTTTGAGTCCAAACCATTCAACCATTGCCTCGTGCTCACTGTAGGTGGACTTTGAGACTTGAGAGTAAGGAAGAGGCAAAGAAAAGTTCTGGCACATCCTGGTTTCAACAAGGATGTGCTGGTGTTAACCTGCAGTGGGCAGGATGCTGCTGAGGGCATCTTAGCACAGACAAGTCCTTCTGGGGAAGCTCAGGCAGAGCATGTGTCCTTGTTCTACCCGTTCATGGCTCCTGTTTCTTTAGGTCAACACAGATAGTCCCTGTCATTTAAACAAAAGAGCACTGCAGTCATAGATCTGAAGGCAGGCTTTAGAGGTTCTTATACTTCCTTGTTGACAGGGTCAAAAATATCTTTAAAACAGATACTACCATTTTTACAGCAGTTGCTGTTTTATTCATCCCACTGAGAGGTGGGGATGAAGGCAGCTGTAATAACAAGAGCTATTTGTCTGAAAAATGCATCATCCTCATGCTTTCCAAAGCCTCAATCCCACGAGCCCTTCTGTACAAAGCAGGAGGTCATTTCAGGATATATCTTCTCATCAAAGTGTAGAAGTGAGTGTGCTAACAAGTGTAGGCCAGAGCCTTTGAATCCAACCAAGCAATTTCTAGCTTGGCTCTGCTCCATTGGCTGCAGTGTCCTCTCCTGCCCATCCCATTGCTCCCCAGCCTCAGTATTGTGTTTCTGAGGTTGAGAGGGAATGAATTTGATGCTAAATGGCATCTCTGAAGAGCAAAGTTACTTTCTCTCCCCAGTATCCTGATGGGAATGAAGCAACCCCTCCTTGATCACCCAGCTGAGTGTTTTTCAGGACCCCTTGTGTCATGGGTTGCAGTGCAAATGTAACCAAAACTCTGTATTCTGTCACCATCTGATGAAACTGGGGTGTGAGGGGGTGGTGTAATTGTCTGTCAATGGCCAACTGTCAATAAACCAGCTGGGGCAGTATTCTGATCTCTTCCACAACCCAGCCTCCCTCCAGGGAGAGATCTTCTGCTGATGGGCCAGTGAGTGTCACTGAGAGAATTCCATCATCCCACTGGGAAATGCTCCAGCCAGAGGCAGGAGCCAAGTATTCCTACCTGGATAAAAATCTGGGAGTTGGAACACCAAGCCAGCCTTTTCCACTGGATTCCCAGAGGAACACCAGGCCCATCTATCACCACTGGACCTTCAGTGAAAAACTCCACTTTTCTACAGGAGCATCACTTCAACAGAACCACATCTGCCACTGGGACTGCAGCCACCATGGGATGGCACTGCCACCAACACCCTGACCCACAGGGTGTGAGGTTGTATCCTGACTCTGTCAGTGGATTTTGTTTGTTTATTTATTTGTCTTACTGCATGTGGTTTTGTTTTATTGTTTATTTTATTTCCCATAATAAAGAACTGTTATTCCTATTACCATCTCTTCACCTGAGAGCCCCTTAATTCCAAAAGTTGTAATTCGGAAGGAGGGGGTTTAAATTATCCATTCCAAGGAAGGCTCCTGCCTTCCTTAGCAGACACCTGTCGTTCAAGCTCCAACACCTTGGTTGTGGGAACAGGGTGAGGTGGTTCACTCAGAGGACTTGTGGGGCAAGGGGAACAAAAGTCAGAAAAGTGCATGAGGCTGGGAAAGACCTCCCTTTCTGCTTACAGCTGAAAGCCATGGCTGGAACAACTCTCTGGGAGAGATTAGGTCAGTGCTGGCAAGTGGAAGGTACCACTGGAGGAATGGGTCATTAGCAGCCTTTAACATTTAACAGAGGCATCAGTGAGGCCAAATGATTCATTGGTCATTGGTTTATCGAAGTGTTTAGAGACAACCATTTGCTGACAGTGTCTTTTCCCTGGCACCCTTGAAGCCAAAGGCCCCCTCTGCCCTTTGGAGGAGGCTTAAGAGCTCTCTTAAGCACACCTATAAACTGACAGTGTACCATCTTAAACCAATTCAATTCCCTTCCCTGCGATAAAGGACGCCAGTTCCGAGAAGATAACATCTCCCAGTGATGGCTCCCCGAGCTGCAATTTAGCACAAGTCTGAGCGCTCTATTATCCAGCTCAGCCAATTCGTTAAGGAAGGACAGGCGAGCACGTCTATTAGCTCGATCATCATAATCAAATATTGGCACAAGGAACTGCTTGGTGCTGCAAAGCCGAGCAAAACCCCCATAAAACAATTATGTGCCCTTCAGGAAAACAACATGCCAGCCGGTGAGGTGAATGTGAGTCTGACTGGTTTTCCTCCTGTGAGAAAAGGATAAAATCCCATCAGCTCTAAGTCCAGCAAAGCCTCAAAACGACTTTGTTCTTGGGGCTCCTGAGCAAGCTAGAGCTTCCATCTCCAGCAGTTCTTGTTGCTGGGGGTGTTTATTGTCTGACACCACTGCCTAAGGGATCCTAAGCCTGTCCTAAGCTTCTGCCAGTTTTCCTGCAGCAGGACACCTTGCAGTAAATGAAGGCAGAAAAAACTTCCAGTGGACACCCATGGCCATGCACATGCTCAAGGAAAGGCTTTAGGAAATCTTCCTTCTGCCCAAACTTTTCTCTATATTTTTCTGACTACAGTTCTTAACCTTCTCAGCTGTGTTTTACTCTGCCCCTTCACTTTCATGCCTGTGGTAGGGCCACCTCCTTCTTCTGTAACCCAGCAGTGCTTGTGTTTCTATGCAGGGACAGAGAAGTTCAGTTCAGTTAATCAAACAATTGAATTTCTTGGTGATGAACCTGCCTGAAATTCCCATTTGATCCAATTCACGCAGCTCCAAATGGCCTTAACACGATTTACCTTATTTCACCTCTGCTACAGCAGAGCAGAACTGAATTTTGGCAATTTTAGAAATTATGTCTCCAACATAGAGTTCAGTGAAAAATTCCCTTCATTGCCACAGCTTCAAAACATGAACTCTTATCAGAGAAAAGGCTCTGTTCTTCTGGGAGGGCCATCTGTGAGCATCACAGTTGGGTTGATGCAACTGAGCAAATCTTGTTGACAAAAATCAGTTTTTGAAGTTTTTTGGAAATCCAGGGGGGAAACAGGTCCATCTCTGTATTGCATCCCAGGGCTGACATCTACTGTACTGCTTCCCATGGCATCTCCTCTGCTCACACACCACCTGTGGGAGCACAAAACCACAAGATAATGAAATCTTAGAATAATTTGGGTTGGAATGGACCTTAAAGACCATCTTATTCCAACCCCCTGCCATGAACCTTCCATAGACAAGGTTGCTTCAAGCCCTGTCCTACCTGGCTTTGAACATTTCCAGGGATGGAGCAGCTACAGCTTCTCTGGGCAACTCATGCCAGCACCTCACCACCTTCACAGGGGAGAATTCCTTCCCAATACCCCATCTAACCCTGCCCTCTGGCAGTGTGAATCCAGTCCTCCTTGTCCTGTCCCTCCACACCCTTGCCCCAAGTCCCTCTCTCTCTCGGACATCCTTCAGACACTAGAGGAGGCTTGGCTTCTTCTCTTCTCTTCTCTATCTCTTCTCTCTGGATGGTGGCAGCTCCTTCTTCTCCAAAACTTTCAGAGATACCCAACCTGAATTCCCCTGAAATCCCCCAGCTTAGGAGGTGGGAAGGGCCAGGTGGGAGGTGCACAGCCCCTGGGTAGAACTCCAGGTCAGAAGGGACACATTGACCACCCCAAGGCCACAGTGCAGGACAAGGACAAAGCCCAATGGGGACACATTGGCAGCAGCTCGAAGAAAGACCATAGGAACTAAAGTCACAAACAGAACTGGGTTTTATTATGAAATAACCCTGCCAGTACATAAGGAAGTTCTGTCTGCAAAATACATTTCCTGAGGAAAGTAGATCACAGTATTCGTTTTCACAGAATAACATGTAGCCTGCTATAACTTTCAATGTGACTCTTTATTATTTAAATATTAACAGTATTCCTTCACATAAACAAGTACTCAGTCATCACATAACCAACACACAAACGACAAAATAAATATACAACAAGAGCACAGTTCATTTTTTCCCGACTTAAATATTAAATAAATAATAAATACAGAATTTTCATTTCCTGTTTTCAGTGCCTGAAACAATATGAATGAAAAAGAAAAGAAAAACTGAAAAAGTCTCTCTTCCCCCCAGTGCCCCTGCCCCCACAAAAAAACAAACCAAAAAATTATCAAAATGTCTCAGTTATAAAATATCTTTAAAAAAATTCCCGTCATTAAAAGAATAAATAACAAAATATATAAAAAATAACTTGGTTGCATCAAAATTACAAGTAGGAGTTGTAGATAGGGTTTTCTTCTTTTTTTTTTCTTTTTTTTGGAATATCTTTTTTTACGGTCAAAAGTTTTAATTTTTACCTTTTTTTTTTTTTTTGCTTCTTTTATGTTCATTTCTATGGTGCAGTGTCCAGTTTAAAATAAGTATAAAATTAATAAATAAAAAAGTTAAATAAATAGCAAAAAGTTAACATAAGTTGTTGTAAATATAAATTACATACATCTTGCCAAAATTAAATAATTTACAGGATAATTAAACTAACTACTTTTTTTTTCCTCTTCTCTTTCTTCCAGTAAGTGCAATTTCTCTACTTTTAAATACTAACTGAATTGCAGTCACAATCAATTTGGACTCTATTTACATGTAAAGAACATTGTGTTTTTAACACCTCAAATTTTATACTTTTTTTTTTTTTTTTTTTTTTTTTTTTGTGTGTGTGTGTGTGTTTTTGCACTTGGAATGGGTTCTAAAATAAGTGAACTCGTGGAGTCTGATCCTGCAAACGCTTAAGTATGGGAGCAAGCCCACCCAGGCCAACTGCCCTATGGAACTCAGCATGGGGAATGACTCCAATCAAGCCACTCATGGGCTTCCAGGCCAGATTCAGTGGCTGTGGTAGTCACTGGGACTTTCCACTGACTTCTCCAAATTGGGAATTACACCCTAAATATCTGCAGGATTTGGCTCGAAATGACACTGCACTCTTGCCTTTTGTTGGGATCAACAAGATCCTCCCCAGCTCTGCCTGCCCCACGGCTGGGAGTGATGCAGGATATGGGATGTGGGATGCCCCCACACTGGGACCCCTCGGAGGGTTTTGCCCCACTGAAGTGTTTGGAGAAGGAGGTGAGCTCCGGATGGGAGCAAACCTGGGGAAAAGCCCCGTGGGGTGACAGCCAGCCCTGGCCATGGAGCAGTGCTGCAGGGCAGCACCCCAAAGACATTCATAGCGTTGTTCTCTAAGTGCACAGAGGGCTGCTTACAACTGCTTCTTTGGAAGAATTCCCAATACCTGAATCCTCTTTTTTTTTTTCCGTTTTTCCCTTTTTTTTTTTTCTGTTGTTGCAGAATGGCGCTCGCGCTGTGATTTCGCGCAAATCCTGGAACACCAAACCAAACCATCCTCATTGCCCTGTGGGTACGTGTAAGAAATCAGCTCCTGGTTCACGCTACGTAAGCACTTTTCTGGCCATCAATTAACATCTCTCTTTTTGTTGGTTTTTGCTTCTTTTTGATTTGATTTGATTTGTTTTGTTCATCGCAATCTCAACCGTTCTCTGGCATTGATGTATGATCTCTGGACTGGCAGTACTGCGCCACTGTAGGGATGATCACAATAATGAAAAGAACCAGAACTGTCATCAAACAGATTTCCAAAAAATCATATACACCGGACCATGACACATTAAAGAAATTCTTCTGTTTGAAATATCTGGAATTGGCCTATTCATAATAGCTACTCTCATTTTTAAGACAGACAAAGGAATACTGTAGTTGCAAACTCCAAAAGCTTCCCTGAGAACCTTTTTTTCCATTGCGCTTTCCACTGGAGATCCAGAACTGCTCTTCAGATTTCTTTCAGAAAATAAAAATAAGCTACTTTATAATACTTCAGAGTTCCCATGCCCAGTGGATATCTGAACACTTCGGGGTTGGGAGGCCCAGCACAGGTTCAGATTTACAGGTAGCTTGCAGCTCCAGCACTTGTAGCAACATAGAACATAACTCATGTGTGAGTAGGTGATCTGGACATACAACCATAGACAACATGAGGGTTTAAGCCAGTCGTACACTAGTCTTGGATCAGACAAGACCCTGTTCTTGTAACATTTTAACCCTTGGAACAATTCTGCAAGAGCAAGCAACTTATGGAAGATGCCTGCTCTTCACCTGCTACCAAGCCCCACAGCCTACTGGAGAATTTAACCTTCCATCCTGATCTACCTCGTGGTCCAGGTAGAAAAAAATACCACTTTTTAAGAAGGTCCAAAGTTAAGTAAACGAGAACATTGAGTTTGATCAGTTCCATGTCTCAGAAATGGCCTCTTGGTTACATTTTGGTCCTTTTTTTTTTTTTTCTTTTTTTTTTTTCATTCATTAAACAAGTTTTCTAACTTGTAAACCTGAATACTTGGAGGGGAAGTTCCATCTTACAGTCTGTTTGTTTGCTGCTCTCCATCCCGTGGCACTACACCTGGATGCCCTTGACAGCTTGCTTGATGCTCTCCAGCAGGTCCTTGTTCTCTGGGTTCTGGTAGCACTCCTGGTTGGTGTACATGTCTGTCAGTGTGTTCACATAGGCATCAAAGTTCTGCTCACTAATTGGATCCTGCAGCCAAAAAAACAAAAAGCCAAATAAAAGCATTAGTAGAAGAGCAGAAAGAGGATGAGAGTCCTTGCAATAAATCATCTGCATATTTTAGGACCCAGAGAAGTTGTGGATTCCTAAAAGTGCTCAAGGTCAGGCTTGGAGAAACATGATCTAGTGGAAACTGTCCTTCCCCATGGCAGAGGGCTTGAACAGTGTGAGTTTTAAGGTCCCTTCTGACCCATGATTCCACGATTCTCTGTATGTACAGACAGCCAAAGGTCTCCACATCAAAGCTTTTTGTGTGCAGTGCTGCATCCACAGGATTCTCATCATCTCCCTAATCCCACCAGATCTTAACCAGGAATTAAATTCCTTAATTTTATGCCCCGGCCTTGTGGAGCTATTAACAGCATCAGGTTAAGTGTGTGCAGGCAGCCTGACAGGCTGGAGGCTGAATTAAGGCATGGAAATGAAGGGCTGGAGGACAACAGGACTGCTGAAACATCACTGAGGGAACCAAAGGCAAAGCTGGGTCACCTTGGGCTCACAGCTGCCCAGCCCAGCTCTCTGCTGCAGTACAGCTTCTGATTTTGAGGGGCATTGCAAATATTTAACTTAAGGGGGGAAAAAAGAGAGGGAGAAGGAAGAAAAAGAATGGGTATAAAATGAGCATAAAGGTCTCATGGGCATCATTTAATTAGAGTTGCCTGAAACCTTGAAAAAAATATTTGCTGAACAGTTTATTTGACCTTTATGTGTCAAATACTTTACAAAAATGCTCTCAGTAAGTGGTTTTCTGCCAGTTAGGCAGCTGGGTGAATACTATCCAAAACTGCTCTGCTGGAGGATGGCTTGTCTCCAACCAGCCTGAATTTAAATACAAACCCCAGTGAAAAGGATTCCCAAAAAAAAAAAAAAAAAAAAAAAAAAAGGAAGAAAAAATAAATCAAAAGCTCATTCCTCTGATCATTGTTGCAATGGTCTTTATGAGTTGTATGAGGGCAGCTTCCTCAACAACATGAACCCCACCTCCACACACCTGGTTTTGACAACAGTAATTACATTCCTGGGAATAGAGAGAAGGTAATTAATAGCCTTTTGTGGTTTTACTATTTTAATGCAGTCTTTTCATTTCTCAGTAACTCTATGGTAACATGCTGTGGGCTGTTAGACCTTGTTAAATTAAACAAAATACACTCTCTTTAAGAATGCTATTCTTTAGCTGCCAGCTATTCAAAACTGAATTGAAACTACCTGCATTATAATAGGAGCTCTAAGATCTTTCTGACGTTGAAATCCAATCCCTCCTGATCTCTGCTTGTGCTGTCTTAGCCTAAAAGGCACTGGGTGCCCTTGATAAAGTTTCCTATTTTGTGATAGTTCTCCCAGATGTAATGAGACAGAACAATAGATAAAAAGGGAGATCAGCAGAAAATGACAACAAAAGGGAGATATAATACAAGCCTCAGAGATAAGGGAAAAGTACTGATCTTATAAAGGACACATAGGTGTATGGAAAGAAATTGTCCCACTCTTTAATTGTGAAAAAGCCTTATCATGAACTGGCTTTGGCACAGCACTCTCGATGTCACCAGCTTGGGCTGAGCACTGTTGAAGTTTCTTACCATGTGCGGAAGGCGGATATTGGCAAGACTTTGGATGAGAGCCTGGCTCAACCCTGAGAGCTCCAGGAACAGGGCTTCATTTTGCTCCTCTATGATTTTGTTTTCCTCCTCAATGTTCTTCAGGTTCTTCTCCATGGTGGAGATCTGTGGAGCCAGGAACACAGCAGGGTTACCAACCCTCACCAGTGGCACCCACCAACGCCCTGCACCCCTGGGCTTGAATGCACAGCCAAGGACACAAACCTGGGACTGGAGTTTCACCATGGCCGCTTCCATCTCCGAGTTGGACTCGTTCAGCTCACTGATCTCCTTGTTCAGCTGCTTGATCTCCTCATCGTTCTCCAGAACTGCAGGAGGAAAGGTCACAGGCAGTCAGCAAATGCTCTTGGGAAAAGCAAAGCTGTCGGGCTTTCTGCTGAGCCCATCCTGCCTGCACTGTCCTTGCCTTGGCTTTTACAGCCTCGAAACAGGACATACTTCTCACCTGCCTTTTTCTTTTTATTTCATTTATGATTAATATTTTTTATCATCGCAGTTCAATGATACTTGAAGCAGGTCAATATGTAAATGCAAAAGCAAAGGACAGCAGAGCAGTTGGAGTCCAACACATCCCCATACCCATCAAGGTTGATTGTCCTGAACAATCAGGTCACTCTCTGTAATCCTGAGTTTGGAAAGATGCCATTTAAAAAACTAATGCATGTCTTGATGAGAAATTACAAGGTCCATAAAATGAAGTGATATTTCTAGAAGAGTGCAGGTATTTATAGGTTCCAAACTATCTAAGTATTCAAGTTCAATGCTTGAACCTTGTCAAATACCACAGAAAGCTCAGTAATAGCACTGGAAATGCAAAGTGCCATCGCTAACAAAATTCCAGATCCAGAAATATCTCAGTATTAAAAGCCCTGAATAGGTGAAAATTGCTGAACAACTGCAAGGGATTTGTAAAAATGCCAGTAAATACGTGGAAAAAAAAATCTGAATTTCAGCATTACTTCTTTTGCCTTCTTTATTGTTGCTCCCTTAAAATGTGTGACTCAACGACTGAGTGGTACCATGCCACCACAAAACACAACAGAAAACACAAGGAGTGGGTCTTCAAAGTATGTGATGTCCTTGAAATCTGTGCCCAGATTTCAGCTGAAACCTCCCCAGTCTAAAAAGAAAAAGATCTATGGGCTCAATACCCTGACACACGTGAAAGGCAAAGGAGTGAAAAACCTTACCGTCGCTGGTCTTGAACTTTGTGTTGAGAATTTCATCCCCTGAGAGTTTTCCTTTCTTCCCAGCAAAAGTAGCTCTTGGACACCCTGACAAACTGAAAAACAAGTAAAAATGGGTTTCATAAGGCTCTCAGTATTTATAGGTGCTTACATTCCTAACATAAGAGCATGTGCCATTTGGTGGAATTCAAGCTGCGAGACAGTTCTTCTAAAAGCTTTTTATGGTACAGAGGAAATTGCTTTATGAATAATGCCACAAAACTCCCCATTTGTAAAGTGAGAACAATTTTCTTTAAGCAAAGATTAAAAACATATTGCTTCCTAGAAGAGGAGGCGTGCCAGGTGAGGAGGGTGAGATGAGTCTGGTTGCCTGGTTGTCAAACTCCACTTTGTGGTGCTCAAATTCTGTCCCAGCATGCAAATAGAGATTTAGATTAAAGGTTAGGAAGAAATTCTTCCTTTTGAGGATGGTGAGGCCAGAGTTTCCCAGAGAAGCTGTGGCTGCCCCTTTGCTGGAAGTGTCCAAGATCAGGTTGGACAGGGCTTGTAGCAACCTGGTCTAGTGGAAGGTGTCCCTGCCTGTGGCAGGGGGCTGGAATGAGATGACCTTTAAGGTCCCTTCCATCCCAAACCATTCTGTGATTCTGTAAATATTAAAACAACCACACATTTTCTCCATTCAGTAAACCTCAACCTGACTGAACTCAGAATCAAAAGCCCCAGCTGTTGAGCCTCGCGTGAGGAGCCGAATGCTGCTCAAGCAGCACCTTGGGGCAGGTGTGTTTGTCCACAGCAAAATCATCACACTCACACTGACTGGAACCCCGGGATTTACCTTCTGTGAGTGAGGAAGCTCCCGTTGGCGTGGCCAGAACCGTCACAGCCTGGGGTGGGGCAGGTTGGGCCTTCATTCTTCAAGGACTTCCAGGAGAAGGAGGAGCCGTTGAGCGATCCTTCCTTCTGCCTGCGGGCGGCCAGAGGGCACCCAGAGGCGCTCCGGTGAGACGCGTACTTGCCACTGATGTGTCCCAGCCCAACACAGCCCGGAACCGGACACCTGCGTGTCGGAAAGGAAAAAACAAGAAAGTCCTATCAATATGACTACTTAGCCAAAGATGCTAAGAATGCAGAAATTAGAAGAGACATTGAAATGAAAGCAGTGTTTGTTTGAATGTTTATAGAACAGCTTTGGCTGACCAAAGTTCTTTCTCTCTTTGTTAGGAATGTCGTTTACAAGCAGACATACCAAAACCAGAACAGACCCTTCCTCCCTGGTCCAACAGGAAAGGTCCCCTGATAAGATTTAGAGATTAGAAAGTAGTAAAACATGGTCATGTAGTGATTCCTATAGGATGTATGTAAATGTAGAAATTTGTATTTGATACTAGATTGGTTAATGAGAAAGTAGAATATTCAACATAGAAAGAAATGTAAGTCATTGTAAAAGGAAAGCTTGCTCTTCTTCTTTTGTTCCTCCCTTTTGCTCTCTTGCTTCCCTTCTCCTCTCTTCTCTCTCTCTTGCTCTCTTTGTTCTCTAGCCTGCTCTGAGCTAACTCTGAGCTGGGTTCTTTTCACCCACACCCTATGGAATAAAGTTCAAAACTTAACCATAGAGATCTCACCTGAGTACTGTCCCGACCATTCTGGCACATAACTTCTCCCACACCTGGGCACAGGAATCCCCCCAAGTTACAGCACAGGAGACAAGGGGAAGGAACAGAAGGAAGGAATAAATGCGTAAGGGAATTATTGATGAGCAGCCTGGGAAGATAGCATTTGCATTTGGGTCTTGTCTGGAGTTTACAGAGGAGATACTTGGTTGATGGAAATAGCAGATGGGAAATTAAGAGCTATGACTGCTCCTTCAAAAGAGCTAAAAAGAATCAAGGAGAATTCTGCAGGAGGGAAGTCTGTGGAGGTCACATCACATGCAGCAAAAGTAAGTCCCAGTGGTGTCAGAAACCAGGTATTTGGTGCCTCACTGGGGACAAAAATGGCAGGTTGGGCTGCCTGACGTGGGATCTTGATGGATCCTGATCCCAAGGCTGACACATCACACACATACTGCTGGCTCTGCCCGGTGTCACTGCTGATGTACCCAGGCTCATCTCTTATCACCCTGCACCAGCACAGTAAACACAGCATAGGAGCACTGTCTGTGCCCTTGGGGACACAGCCCTCCCCAGGAGCCAGTCCCTGAGGCTGTGCACTAAGACCTGCAGCCCTGTTCCTGCTAGGAGGGCATCCAAGGCGTTTCTGAGCCTGCTCCTTGTCAGACAGGACAAATCACTGAGCCATCACTCACCCTGCAGCCACGGCATGGCCTCACTTGCCTCCTCCTCCTGGTTCACATCCTGCCTCTCTCTGGGGAGATCAACCCACGCTCTCGAGGGGATAAAGTGGGAATTATCATCAAGGCAGCATATAAGCCCTGCCCTTACCAGGTTTCTGCCTCTTTATGGCCAGTTGAAACACACAGGAGCTGTGAGAAGCCCTGTGGAAGCACCAACACAACTTGTGCTACTGCCAAGCACACGAGTGGCTCTCTAAAAGGCACCTCTTTCCTCCCTCCTTGCCTAATGGCATTCTCCCTAAATCCATCCATCCTATAAGCCCCGTGTATCTATCAAGGTTTCTGCTGTGGTTTGCATTTGTTTTAAAAATGCTTGTCAATTATAAATACAGTTAAAAGTTTATTACTCAGGGGAGGTTACTCAAGAATAGGGGAGGTGGAAGGAGGTAAGAAATGACAAAAATAATCCCCATGTTCTCAGTTTGGAAGCAATTAGGGACTTTGAGGCTCTCCAGCAAAAGCATTCACGGAGCTGCTCCTGAAAATCACAAGCTGCGTTTCACCACAGAAATTATTGCCCTGATTGTTTACATTCCACACAAAAGGGAGATGACAGCGAAAAGGGGGGGCCCTACACCCAGCCTTTTCCCAAGATAATTTGAAAAATGCTGATCTCGATTTTAATCAGCTGCAAATGCAGCACAATTCACTTATAATATCCCTGCCAGCAGGATCCTCAGTAAATTCATAACATCATTGCTTTTATATGATCACGAGCAAATTACTGAATCCTCAGGAGAAAAAGGAGAAGGGGGAGAGGGGGGAAGAGCAAGAGAGAAAGAGGCAAACCCCAGCATTTCATGTGCAGCCGTTACAGCCCAACCATTACATATTTTACACCGTTAATTTAACTTTTATTACATTTTCATGGTTAAAAAAAATAAACCATAGCCTTATTGTGCAAAACAGCTGTCTTGGACATATTTTAAATTATTTTTTTTACATTATTATTATTATTTAATGGGAGCACCAGTAGCATTTGATCAATTAGACACCTGTGGATGCTTCCGCTCTATGGGCTGGGCTGAAGGTTGAGGTGATCTGTTCAATCACGTCTGCAGCAAATTACTTGAAGGATGAACAGCACAAACAACAGGGACTAAATGACTTTCTCCTCGGTGATGATGTGCAAATCTCGGCTGGGTTCCAAGCAGAGCTCGGCACAGACAGAGGAAGGATTTAGAGCCAAAGCTCCTTAACATAAACCCACACCAGGCACACCTTGCCTTGGGTGGTGGGACAAACACTTCCACAGGCTGGGGGAAGGCACCAGCCAGGGATTGTTGTGCCACGTTGTTTTACACATCTCAGAGGAGCTTCTGCTCCTCCTGGGTGTACTGGGAGAGGAGGGGTTGCTGTCTGGGCCATGGGATGTTGGGGAATGCCTTTCTTTCCTTCTGCAGAGACCATCACAGCCCATCCCACATTTCCTGCACACATGTCCATGGTTTCACCAGGACCTGTCTGGGGGTGGATGGCACCAGCTTTCAGTCAGAAAGCCTGAAAAC
Organism: Certhia americana; assembly: GCA_018697195.1. Taxonomy (NCBI): domain Eukaryota; kingdom Metazoa; phylum Chordata; class Aves; order Passeriformes; family Certhiidae; genus Certhia; species Certhia americana. Next base: position 6,840,349 of record CM031874.1, on the reverse strand, counting down.
CTAGAGAGGTTTTGGAGCCTGGAACCTAGAGAATCTATGGATGTCCCCACCCCTGGATGTGTCTAAGGCCAGACTGGGTGGATCTCGTGACCTATTTGAGATCTAGGGGAAGGTGTCCCACCCCATGGCAGAGGGTTGGAATGAGGTGAGATTTAAGATCCTTTCTAACCCAAACAATTATATGATTTCTTGCAACTTTATCTTTCCAGTGTTTATATGTTTAGGGTGGACTAGGAGAACCCCAGCCCCTGGTGAGGATGCTGGTGGGGACCCTCACCCTGCTGCGGGTGTCCTGCCAGCCCACCCCATGTTCCCCATAAGAAAGTACATAAAAACTCCTTTCTCCTTGCTCTGGGAAGTGATTTCTGTGCAGGGAAATCACACTGCTTGGCACATTCCTTCCCTGTCCTGCCCTGAATGGGGAAGGCACAAATGAGCAAATCCTGGGGAAACCATGGATAGGGGTGACCTCCCAAGTGGGGGACCCAACCATGGTGAGAGCAAAGGTAAAATAGCCAGGAGCTGCACATCAGCAATTTGCTGCCTGCTTTTTCCTTCCCTGTGTCACTGGTTAATCACACAGCATTGCAACACCACCAGCAATTCAGTGTATTTGAGCCAAAAGAGGCTATTTTCCTGCAGATTCTCAAGTAGGTTGCTTAATTTTTAATAAACTCTGCAAACTCCTGCTAATTATCACACGGCTCATTTAACTGGGAGGCTTTCCTTCCTGTAGACTGAGGAGGAAGAACAGAGCAGATGGCTCAAATATCATCTTTTTCTGAAAGGTCCTTCCCCCCCAGCAGGTGCATCCCAGCTTCCCACGGCCCCCGCAGGGTTCTTCCACCCCCACTGGGTCCCACTTTGGCCCAGCCTCTGCTCCAGAGCAAAACCTGGGCACACAGAGATATCCACCTCTGCTCCTCTGTGAGGGCAAGACCTGCCCTGGATAGAATATATTTTTTAAAAAAAAATCTATTTGGAGACAGTCTGCTGAGCCAAAGGGATTTGGACACATATGCCAGCACTCACGGGCAACCAGAAACTCTTGGAAGTGGTTGATAATTTTTATCGTGTTTCCTTTTACCCCGTTCCACCTGCACTTGCTGGGTGAGTGAACAGGCTTCAGAAAGGCTGGAGATGCTCTGAGGTAACAAAAAAAATATAGGGTCCTGGAGTCAGTGCTGCCTTTCATGTCCTGTTGCTGTGTAAGGAGATACAGATCCCAGACCCCACATGCTGAGCCTGTGATGCTCAGACTTGCTAGAAGTCAGGATAAATGGATTTCACAGCTTATGAAAACTCCTGAGGTGGACTAAGCAATTTCAAATCACTATTCCCCACAGGAATAAACCCCCTGGGATGTTTTGAAAACTTCAGCCTGAGGCAGCAGAGAGAGGTTTTTTCATTTCACTTTGAATATTCTGCCCTGGCAAGGACTCCACAAAACATTGTTTATTCAGGGTTACCAGATCTTGACCAACTTAACGCTGGGTAATTTCTACTTCTGCTGTGCCCCTGGCAGTTAAGCCAGTCCATCAGCCCTTGCCTGCCCATTACTTCCTGAAATCTTGCAGTGTTTGGCTTGACTTTGGGGTTTTTCCCTAATTTACAACACTGTTGTGGTTTTCCAGAAATTATAACATACAGGTAGCAGAGAAGCTGTTTGTTCCCTACCAACCTAACTTTCACATCTGCAAGAAAACTGCACCATTACCTCCCCACCACCCAATTTTCCCATCAAACACCAAAACTGCAGCACCAAAACACAGCAAAGAGCTTTGGTAGAGGATGCTCAAAGCAGCGTGAGTGAGAGGGGATGTGAGGTGGGTGCTGATCCCCCACATAAATCTGTGTGAGGTGAGGTGGATAGAGTGACAAGCTCTGTTCAGGAGTTATTTCCAGACTTACTTCATCAGCTCTGGGTCTTCTTTATCATCCTTTGTCGGGGTGATCTTGATCCCACTTTTCTTGGCACGAGGGCAGCCTGACAGACTGTGGTTAAAAAGAGAAGAAAGGCCTGTCTCACTGGCAGAATCTCTGCATTTGCTATTCCCCCGCTTCAGTCATCTTTCCCTTGAATTTGGCACAGTGTTTTTGATCTCTCTCGTTTTGCAGCTTCACATCACGAGGAGAAGTCAGAAGGAAAAAAAATAGTAAAAAATTGAGGGAGATGGACAGTAATTAATGGTGTCTAGATAAGAAGATATCTGCTAACAGCCTGCAATGTTTAATGGAATTGTTGAAACAGAAGGCTCAGATCTCTGCTATTAATGTTTTAAAGTGATAATAGAAGTCATAAATAGGTAGCAATATTAACAGGGACATTGCATCAGCTAAAATCTGACCCTTTGTCTTTTATTCTGTTGAAAGGAGCTTCTAATCAGATGCTGGAAACATCAGAAAAAAAAAAAAGAAGTCAGATTAAAGAGATGAAAATAGGCTTCAGTTGTCAGTAACATTAATGTTTTATTCAGAACTTTACAACTCTGCCCACTGCAGGGGAAAAAAAAAAAAAAAAAAAAAAAAACAAAAAAAAAAAAAGGCTAAAAAAAAAATAATTTAAGGAAGATCTTACCTTCTATGCGATGCATAATTTCCTGTTATGTGACCAGAGCCATCACAACCAGGAGTAGGGCACCTGTGGAGGCAAGGGAGGCTCAGATTAGCCCGGGGATGTGAGCAGGGGATCGACACTCTGTGACAGCTCTTCTCAAAGAGAAATTTGGGCACTGTTAACACAGGAGCAGGCTTTTCCTTCCTGCCCCTTCCCCCTCTGTAAGGACAAGATCTAGAATGTAATATCCATGGTGCTGAAATCAGTGCATCACTGCGTGATGTGACATTGGAGAGGAATATCCATGGGATGCTGGGAGCACAGAGAGGGACTGCTCTCCCATGAGGGGACACAGGTCCCAGCCTGTGTCCCCACCCTCGTGAAGGAGACAGCTCAGGAGCTGATAGTGAGCTAAAACAGCCCTCCAGGACAACATTTGTCATCTTGAGGAAGGTATAAGGAGACAGAAGGGGCCATCCAGGGCCAGCAAGAGGGACCCAAGCAGAGAAAAGAAACCAGAGAAACATCTGACAGCTCTGAACAGCAGGGCCACCATGGCCACCATCAACAGAAGGTTTTGTCTTGGCTCTGGGTGACTTGGGGAGCATAATCTCAGTGAGGGCAAACAGGCAGCCCATGGCAGGAGGGTCTGCAGAGCTCAAAACTGGCCGATGGTTCCGATGGAAAATGATGGAGAAACAGGAGGAAAAAGGTCAGGTTAGCCCTGGGTCCCCTCCTTCCACAACACCACGGGCAGGGGACAGGGAGTCAACAGGGGGCTGGGGATCACCGGGTCACTGCACACTGTGTCCAGCAGCGTTGGGTGCAGAGTCTGCCCCTCATCCCCTGCCGTACACAGTGACCTCTGAAGGGGAGACCCAGCGCTCTCCAGCAAAGGCTCGAGATCGCTCCTGCGATCCCCCAAACCTGCACAAAGGCTGCCAGCCCACCCAGCGGCACGCAGATAATGGCCCGAGTTAAGCACCACATCATTAAGGGCTCAGAGCGAGAACGGTGAGAGGATGTAAAGCGCCGCGGCACAAAGATCCGTTCCCAATGCTGTAGGTGACGCGGCCGACATAAAAGTTGTCATGGGGACAAGGAAGAGAGGCGAGGAGTGTTTGCAGAGGATGTGCACGCCAGCCTGCCAATTAGCCAGGGCTTTTTGAGTCAAGTGATTAAGGCCGGGGGAGGGGGTGTGGGGAGGAGATGCACCGTGCTGCCGCAGGACCAGGGGGAGATGCTCAGCGGCTCCTTCAGAGCAAAGCTCAGGGAGCATCCACGAGCTTGCAGAGCGCCCGTTCTCCTCGGGGGAGGAGTTTTTGGTGTCCCCACTTTCTCCATCCCTGTTTCTAAAGCCACCGGTGCCCGGTTTGGATGACTGGCTGATACCTGCATGCAGGGCAGGGGTTGGTGTCTCCAGGACACGCCAGTGAAATGATGGGGATGCACGGGCAGCCCCTGAGGTCAGGCCCTTGGGAAAGACAAGATGCTTTCCCTAAAGTTGGACATGGCTCTGAGCAGGCTGGTGTGGCTGAAGATGTCCCTGCTCACTGTAGGGGGTTTGGCCTTTAAGGCCCCTTCCAACCCAAACTGTTCTGTGATTCTACACTGGTGCTCTGCCCCCTGAGAATCAATGAAGCAGTGGGTTCCACAGGTGACTTTAGTTCGGCAGCTTGGAAAACAGCTCCATTAAAAGTCTTTTTTTGTTCAGAAAATATCAAAATTCTCCTCTTTGCAGCAGCTCTGAGGGAGACTTTAACATTTGCAGATCACTGAATAATCTCCACTGGCAAAAAAATTTGGCACCTCACCTCGGGTAGGAGAGCAGGGACATGTCCTGATCCTAGAGGGGTAACAGGGAGGCTCAGAGCCAGGAAAACACAAGTGCACATAGGTCTGGTGCAGTAAGAGCAGGACACATCCAGCAGGACCTCAATGAGGGTGCAAATTCTTCAACTCGTTTAGAGATTACAGGTTTGGGAGATGACTGTGATATTTCCCAGCTCTACACTGTTACAGTAGAAAGCAAAACTATTTCTCTGTTGTTCTAGCTTCAGGGTGGAAGGAAATTATGAAAACACTAACACCAAACTCTTTCTTCCTTTCAGGATTTTTAAAGAGGAGAGAGAAGTAATTTGATTTTTATTTTTAATTATCTGGAGACAAATCATACCAAGAGAGACCTTTTATTGCATGTTCCAGCCTGGAGCTATTTTTTTTTATATCAGGGATATTAACCCCTGAAATAGAATTTATAATAGAAACACTGACATGGTCTTATCTGGAGTTCTGCAAAGCTATGACTGTGCAATCTATAACATCTCAAAATCCCTTCCTCCTCTGCTCCCATCCTTACCATTACATAGAAAAAAAAGTGGTATTTGAGGAAATAATATTAACAAGCTTTTTGGGGGGAAATCTCCTTTTCTACACAGTATTTTGATAAAAAACACTGACATTGGATGCTAGAGGGGATCACGGGATGCTGCACAGCAAGGCTGGACACGATGCTTGGTCTCAGGGATGAGCCCGTTTGCTTTTTTTTGTCTGCCCTTACTGGGAATGGCCCCTGCTCCTGAGAGCTTTTAATATCTTTAATACAAATTGTCTGATCACTTGGCTATTCTTTCAGACTGTTGGAGAAACACCAGTTCAGCAAAGCTCTTTGGAGAGGTCCTTTCAGAATGTGCACGGTCTGTAGTGCCTGATTAAGTGTACTTAGCACTAATCACAGCAGCCCTTGCCATCCACCAGCAAATTCTATTAATATCAACTAATCCTGCCACTTTGTCCACCTCTGGGATAAGGAGCAGGTGGTTCACTAACACTTTTCCTGGCTCCAGCCCCACACTGGTGGTGGGGCACAGGAGCCACCACAGAGGGATCTGGGATTTTTCCAATGACCTTAGTGACCAGTGGAGCTGCCACTGACTCACCTATGGTTCCAGGAACCCCTGAGTGCACACAGGTCACAGCACTTTTGGGTTTTTTCATGATGACCCTGTGCAATGTGAAGCCCTTTATGAGGCTTTACTCTCAGTGGAGGCTTCTCAGTTGTAGTTCTGAATAGCTCAGTGTGTAAATGATCCAAAAACTGGATTCAGCAAAGCTGGGAACTCAGAGGAGATTCAGCCTGCAAGAATAGACTGTGCCCGTGAAAGAAATGATCAAAAAAATTCAAAATGGTCTTTACCCCAGAGATACAGATTGGGTGAATAGGGTTACCGTCTCCAAGTGTTCCCAACTAAATACAATTTCACCTTTCTTTGGGAAAGGCAACCTAAGAGAACGTTTGGGAAACCCACCTGTGAAGAATAAGCTCCTCCTGAAAAGGAGGAATTTGGAAAAGAGAGCAGCAAAGCTAAATATGGGAAGGAAGATACCTGAATGAAAATTTATACCTCCCTTCAGGAACAGCAATGAGAATGGGGAAGTTTGGATTTCTGTGAGCTCTTGCCCACTGGCTCAGGATCTCGCTTCATCAAACATTTGCTCACTCCCTCTTTCATTCCCTCACAAATCATGGAAATGAAGAGGAACTTCTCTCACTACATCCCAAACATCCCCTAAAAAGTAGCTCAAAAATAGCACCCCAGGTTCTCCAAAAGAGTTGGCTTGGCTGTGTGCTGGCAGTGAGTTCTCAGCTGTTTCTACCCAAAAATAAATCCAGGCTTTGGATTATTAGAGATGGACAAAAATGTTAAATGAAAAGGGTTATGGCTCAAACTAGGCAACAAGAGCTTGGGAAAAGATGCCAAGTGAAAAAGAAAATAACATGTCTACAGTGCCCAGAGGAAACCTGCCAGACATCCAGGTTATTTCCAACCATTGCCATCAGTCCCCCTCCCCAAAATTATCCTTCCTCCATGCCATTGCCTCTTCAATGCAGCAGCTGGAAGTTGGACTCCACCAGAACTCCTTGTAGGCAGGTTTTGATCAGCTCTTTGAAAGGAGAAGGGAGGGGATGAAAAAGCAAAAGCAGAGCAAGAGTTGTGGGGGCAGGAAGGGAGAAGAGAGAAAAAAAAGGGTGGAAATAAAGAAAAATAAAGGAGTTCCAAGTTGAGCGCAAACATACTTGAGGTCAGCAGAGTGGGCAGCCATGAGGTTTCTGAGGCTCTTGTCAGCAAGAGGACAACCAGAAAGGCTGAAAGAGAAGAGATGGAATATCTGGATAAGCAAAAAAAAAAAAAAAAAAAAAAAAGAAAAAGGAAAAAGAAAAAGGGCTGGGACATGGGGAGGGAGAGGGGCAACAGAAGGAGGGAGGAAACAGAACCAAACTATCCACATGGTCACAAACTATACCAAAAGTAAAAAAAGTTGTTTTTAAAGTTCAAACCATGGAATAAATGTCAACCCACCTGCGGTGAGAGGCATAGTTCCCCGTTATGTGTCCACTGCCATCACAGCCTGGGGTTGGGCAACTGGGCAACAACAACAACAACAAAGAGCATAAGTGTGGGAAAGAAATGGATTCCCCGAGACCCACGGGTGGGCAAAGCCAGCAGAACCCCCTCAGGTCTGTCTGGGGTGTCTCAGTCCTGCCCTGCTCAGACCCCTGACACCATCCCCACCCATCACATCTTGGGGTGTCTTTCTATGTTTGCATGGATATAAACCAGCTGCTCCCCTTTCAGCTCCGGTTCCTCCCTTTTTATTTCTAAAAGATCATAAGGATCCTAAAAACACAATTTGGAACAAAAAAACTATTGAGAAAAAAATTGTGGCAATGGCAAAGAAAGTGTTTAAAACCCTTAGTCAATGGGAGGGCTTGGTGGCAGTGGGGAACTGACAGCATCCTGCTGGATGGCAAGGCCTGACAGATGTGGCCACCCCTGGCTGCTGCTGCCAGGTTGGATGATTCCTGCTATGCTGAAGCTCTGGCTGCAGGAATAATATTGTTCAGATTTCAGATCTGAATAAGGTGCTTCAGATTTCAGCTTTCTGGAATGATTTTTTTTTTTTTCTCCCGGCCCTTACAGCTGCAAAGAAAAGCTTGCAAACATTCTTTGCTGCTGAAAGGGAATGACAGTAACCTCTGGCTGTGCCTGGGGGTGATGGGAAAATACAGTTGAGGGCCACCTGCCTGGAAGTGGCACAAGAACTGCACCCAGACACAGAGCATCAGACACAGTGGGTGAGTCTGCTCCTGAGTTAACTACAGCTAATTCATTACAGCCCTCGGGCCAGAGAGGAACAAGGATATTAAATGAGGAGGGAAAGCTCAGGGCTGCCCATGACACCATTTATTTATTCCAGGGCTGTTTCCATTTAAGACATTTCTCTACCATCACAATAAAATTAAAGCACAGGAGGACTTCAGGGCTCTTCCTCAGAAATTGCTGTTCACATCACTGGTGGGTTTTAAAAAACCCTTTAGAGCTTTGTGTAGGGCAGCTGGCCTGAGCTTTGCTCATTTAGGGAAGATGCTGCTGCTGCTCCCTGCCTGGCTGCTCCCTCAGCCTCCTGCCTGCAGATAACCAGTGAGCTGGATGAGATCAGAAAAACAGTGCTCATCGACTCCCTGTGTGATGTGTGGGAGGGTCAGATGCACAGGAAAGAAGCCAGGAACAGCTGGGATGCTTGGGAGGGGAAACCTCCCCATCACAACCTCCAGGCTGATCCCAACGTGCTGTTAGAGCCAGGTCCAAGCTGCCACGTTTGGCTCAAAGTCTTAAACATTAACCATTCCTGTGGGAATCAGTGTGCATGCAGAGCCATACTCCATCCCATAGGGCAGATCTGGGTCTGTGCTTCCACCCACACGACGGAGACACAGATGTGACCTGGGTAAAAGTCTCTCTCCAATGCAAAATGCAAAATGCAACACAACAGCAAACTTGCTGCAGCCTCAGGTCACATTTTGTGTTCCTGCAGTATCACAATGCTGGGACCCATTGCTCTAAGCCAACAAAGCAAAAAAAAAATCCTGTCTTCTAAATGAGACATCTTGTGTTCAACACCCCCTTCAAGAAGGTGCTGAGATCCCTTGGGTGTTCTTGGCTCCACAACATCAGCCAGTGTCCCAAAACAGGGGATTAGGACATTGGGTAGGTGCCATCACCATGCCAGAAACTCTTGCAGGAAAATACCAGGAAAAACTGGCCCTGAAAGGAGCTTCCCACAACCCTGTTCATGAATCCTAAGAGCACGAAGCTCTCAGGTTCCCTTCATCACTGCAAAGTAATGTAGGAACATATTTTGCCTCATTGATCAGCAGTTGTAGGAGGATGAGTAAGATCAATCACAGTAAGAAAGGGAGCCACAGTTCTTATTTTTAAAATGAATTTACTAATTTTGTCTCCAACCATCCTGGCTAAGTACATATTAATAGGTTTTGGAGGAAGAGACAAGAAGGCAGGACTTACGTGAGCAGCTCTTTCTTGATGTCCTTGGAGAGGAATTTCAGCTTGAAGTTGGTTAAAGTAACTTCACCTGGGTATTTTCTCTCTTCAAAGTTCTCCTCTGACACTTCTTGCTCATCAGCTTCCGAGGAGGCAAAAGAGTGAGCAGCAGGCTCTGACTGCAAGGAGAGGGGCAGAGTTGTGGTGTGGTCATTGCTGCTGAGCTGTGGTGGGAAAGGATCCCAAATCCATTGCAGCAGCTAAGGATTAATGCAGGCAGCATTGCCATCACTCCTGAGCCCCCTGCAAGCCCCTCACAGCACCCAGCCCAGACATCCAACAGCCTGTCATTTCCTGGGTTTTTAGGAGAAATGTGTAAACCATGTCTGTAAAGGGATTTACACGTGGCTTTCCCAAGGTCTTGAAGGGATGAAGATCAGTGCAACCCCCTCAGGCTCTTCCTCATCAGCCTCCCCATGGGTGAAGAGGCAGGTAATGTTCTCAGAACTGGAACCCTCACCCCAGCTGGGGGTCATGGCTGGATTCCCCACCTGCAGGATTAATGTTGGTGCCATGCAGGGCTGTAGCTGCTAATGGCAGATATAAATCATCCTGAAAAACATCACCAGAAGCAGCACTGCTGCAAGGCAGCTGACAGTATTTACAATGAAGAAAACACTGCAGACCCAGTACAAGCAAAGTGGTGGGTTCTTCCTTTGCAAGGGCATCCCAACAGATCCAAGGGCAGTTGGTTCCTGCTTGGTTTTCCCTGGCTGATATCTGATAGCACTGACAAAGCCAAGAATATTTATTTCTTTGGCTCAAAGGACAGACTGGGGATTCTGGGGAAAATAGAACAACTGTGCAGGCAACCATGGCATTCAATGTCCCCTGAGAGCCACCTCACCTCCTCTGGCTCCTCTTCCCGCTGACGGTTTGGTTTAGTGTAGTCAATGGGCCCATCCCATTCATCCTGGCGGGAGGTCTGGCTGGACTGGGGGGAGGTCATGGTGCTGCTCGTGGCACTGGTGCTGTTTTGGCGCTGGGACACATCTGGGGACTTCATGCTGGGACTACTGCTGCAGCTGCTGCTGCTGGGGAAGGTGCTCTCCCGTTTGCGGTGTTTGTTCATACTCAAGTCCAGAGTCCCGTTTTCATCCACTTCAATGTCCATGGACTGAAAGGTTGGAAACACAGCCAATGTTAGCAGCTGCCAGAAAATCCCCATGGGGATCTTGCCCCCGTTTGTCTGTTGCAGTGCAGTGGGCAGGTGTTCATGTCCCATGCTCTCCACAGGCAGGTAGGAGGAACTGAATAAAAAGGATTGCCCTTTCCTAAATATTTCAGGAACATGTCATGCAAAAGCACCCCTCTACTACCATCAGGGTGGCCTTTTGACTCAGTTGATTGAACACAGGATGCCTCATGGCATCCAAAACATCCAAAACTCCCAAGGTTGGGAGTGCTCCATGGGACTTTGGGAAAACCTGTGTTCCTCTGAAAAACAGCTGGAGATCAGGTTGGACACAATTAGGGGACTTCAAAGAGCATCAGATACAGATCAGAGAACAACTGAAACCAGTTCTGAGAACCATGGAATTACAGAATTGTTTGGGTTGGAAAAGCCCTCTGAGACCATCAAGTCCAAACATTCACCCAGCACTGCCAAGCCCACCACTAAACTGTGTCCCCAAATGCCACATGCACATGTCCCTTAAATCCCTCCAGGGATGGTGGTTCCACCACTGCCCTGGACAGCCAGTTCCAAGACTTGACCATCATAAATCATAAACTTTTCCTAATATCGAGTCTCAACCCAAGACTTGGCTGGGGATTGATGCTCATCTCACATGAGTCATTTGAACCACAAGGCACTTCCACATCCACTCTAAGAACCAAGATTCCCTTCTCCAAACCCAAAGCAGGGAGCCAAAAAGATGTTTTTGGATGAGTGCCTGCATTCCCTCTATATTTAAAAAAAAAAAAATAAAATGAAAGGAAGGGCAAACCAAGGTGTTTCTCCCATCCTGAATTTCAAGTTTAACCCCTGGGCAGTGGTTCCTGGACACATTCCCCCACCTTGCCAGGGGCCTCTTGCTGCTTGGTGCTGAGATTCTCGGGCATCTCCCAGCAGCGGGTGGAGAGGTTGAGGATGGCAGTGGCCGCCATGTGCGCAGCCTCAGCGTCGTGGGAGTAGTCGAAGCCTGTGGAGGAAGATGAAGTGCTCTTCACGTAACTGCTGGAGGGGCTGTGGCTGGGGGAAGAGGCCTTTGGAAAAGGTTTGGCTGGAATAAAAAGAGAAGGAACAACACAAGGCTAATGTATAAGCAGCATGAGCAGCAGGGAAAGGTTAAGTCGGTGTGACATGGTTAATGTATGCACAGTTCCTGGGTTTATTCCCAATCCAGGGGCTGGTTTGTTTCCTGGGTTGTGCAACAGGAGCAGTGCTGGCTGCAGCTTGTGCTTGGTGTGAAAGGTTAATTCATTAACTGACTCTGCCATCAATACCCAAAACACAAGTGCTTTTCTTCATTAGAGCTGCTCTTCAGTGGAACCAGTTAAAGGAGAAAGCTTAGAGAAGCTTCTTGGCTCTTTTTTTATTGCTCTCTCCCTGTCCATAACTTATCTACAGGGCTGCCTTACAGGGAGATTTCTAGTAGCATGTTTGAAAACTTTAAATTCATAAAATTACATTAATAGAAAGAACATGGTCATAAAATATGAGCTTCCAAGGATGACACTGGTGAAATATGGATTTTCTGACAGCTGACATATCATTTAAATATGCCAGAGTAACAGGATTTATTGCACAGCTGCACATAGCCACGCTGCTGCTCTGCTCCTGTGTGTCACAGCAGCAGCAAAGCCAGCCTGGAGATGCAATTTCTCTTCATATCCTGTGAAATGAAAGTATTTCTCTGGGTGGATGCACGATAAAACTTTCCCTAATAATAACTAATAATTCCCTATTAATAAAACTTGAAGCTGGTCCCATTTAGGGGCCCTCAGTAGTTTCAGTGGGTGCAAACAGGAGATCATCTGATTTAGAACAGTCACAGGTTTGTATTTGGAATCAATTCTCAAAATCTTCAAATTCTTAATTCCTTTCTAGGAGAAACCATCCCCCCTTTAGTGGGAGGCTCATCCAGGGAAGACTTACAAGCCTCGGTCTGATCATGGCAAAACAAAGCCAACCTCAGCTGATGCAGCCACGAAGCAAAGTGATTTCATTATTCCCATTACAAACTCCTAATATAAGACACTATAAAATACTAATCTTCCCCAGCACTGCTTTCTTCCTCGTTGCGTGCGTATATAATGCATATTGACATTAATGGGAGTTAGGCACACACATGCGGGGGAACATAAATCCCTCTGGATGAAGATCTCTTTAAAATAAGTTCTCAGTGAAAGGAGCAGATTTCCCTGCTATGATTGGCAATCATATTCATCCTGTCGCTTTGATTAACTCATTGGAGGTTTGCCCACATGGTTATTCTTATGTCTGGCTGCTTGTTTTCCTGTCCAGTTTAATCCATGTCTTCGAGGCGGGGCGCGAGTACTCGCCAACCCAACCCGACAATATCCAGAATCGGGAGATGCCAATTTCAATTTCACACCATAGGCTCAGCGATGCTTTTCCATTTCATAAGTATTTCTACCACTAATAGACTCGCAATCAGCAAATTAGTGAAATAAGTGATGAGAAAAAATAGAAAGGATTATCCTAGTGGGTCTGCTGGAATTATTTTTGTCAGTACAATTACCCTGAAAATTCTTTGCTAATATTGCAAATAACACAATCTATTCAGCAAGTGAATCACTTGTACTGGGAAACAAATTACTTTTCCATCAGCCCTAACCCAGGATGACAGTGGCAGTTGTGCTCTCTGGCCTCCATCCAATTTCATTGTCTGATCCTGTACAGATTTAGTACTGTAATAAAGGGTGCTCCCATTGTAGTGCAACAACCAGGATGCTTTCAAGTACGAGCACTTTTTTAGAGAGCAGCTGCATCAGGATTAAACAAGATTGTGGAAGTGGGATTAGCCAGACAGAAAGCCCTCTTGAGGCTGCTGACTTCTACAAACTGGGCTCCTAAATATTTTTTTTCACCACTCAGAAGAATGCCTTGAAGTGCACAGTAGGTGTCAAATAACACATTTACAAGGGATGTGTCCCCATGCACTGTCCCTCTTGCCCTTGTCTGCCTGGCCCCTCAGGTTTTATTCAGCCTTTTCTTTTTCACTCAGTGTTATAACCAGTGCAAGATCCACAGAACAGAGCAGAGGTGGGAGGCTATGGTAGGAAAGAGCTGGAAGATAAAGGTGGGTGATCGATAGGTAGAGCTGGAGAGCAGAGCACGGCAGGGAAGACAAATGGGGGGAGTGGGTCGTATATAAGATGGAAGAGAAGAAAACTGTAATCCATTTAGCTAGATGAGGAAAGCCAGATCAATAGATATGAGCTGCAAAGCAATGGGGACCAACTGAGGACAACTGTGTAACTTATCCCACCTCGAGACATCACTCAGATTAATGTTCCCACCACAGTTCTTCCCAAAGCCAAGGCGACTCTCTTCCAAACAAAGCTTTTCCAGCAGCCATGGACTCCTCTCACCATCAAAGATACCCACCTTGGGACCCACCTCACCCTTCCCATCACAGGAGGGTCCAGCAACAGAGCCCCAAGAGTCTCCCATCACCCCAAAGCCGAGATCCCAAGAGCCTCACAACATGCTGAGAAAGGCAAAAAATGCAAAGAGAGACCATCCCTGCCCCCAACTTACATTTAAAGGCTTTAGGTGAGGTTTCGCTAGTCTGAATCTTTGGGGCAAGCATGCGTTTGCCAAAAACCTGAGCATCAAAACTTGCATAATCGAAGGTGACCTTGGAGTACTTCTCCAGCTCCTTGGCCAAGTTGGCCCGGGGGGTTGCTGGGACCATGTTAGGCCGGTAGCTTCCATACTGAGGGATCTCCAGTTGCTTCACAAAACACATAGGCCTGAGGATGAAACCATGAACAGCAATTATTTCTCTTTTCCTTGATGAGGAGACTGTTGAGAGGGGACCAGACACAATGACACCTTGTTCTTAAAGGGTTACTGGGGACCAGGAGGCAGTGACAGCCCTTTTTGCTCTCCCTCAGCAAGTCTGCCCCTGATTTGGATCTCTCAGAATCCAGTTTTATTTTTTCTACCCTTTGTTACCTTCATTTTTTCTTCTTCTTCTTTTTAAGCAAGACAGCACAGTGTCAACCTCATCCAGCACAATGATTTTGCTGGCTGTCATGGTGTGGCAGCATTTTCCAGAAGAGAACAAACTTGGGCAATAACTCCCTCGTGGGACCCATGACACAGGGTGGCACACAAAGGTATGAGGACCCCAGTTCAGCTGGGCTCCCTGCTGCAGGTTCGTTGCAGAGGCTCCAGGGTTTCTCCCCTGCCTCAGCCTCTCCTGGAGACCCGCTGCTACAGGGCTGCCTATCATGAATCAATTTGTCTTGCATATAAATTGTGTATAAATGGCCTATTGTTATTCTCCTTCCTGTGACCTCTTTCCACCAGAGAGTCCTCGGAGCGGGAGCTCCTTGGAGCATGGACCGTCCTCGTGATGCGCTCAGAGCGCTCTGCGCGGGCTCCGCTGCAAATAAATAAGTAATCGCCCTAAATGGCCTTTCCAAAGTAGCGAGAGCTGGAGCACCAGGGTGCTCAGCAGTCCTGGGGAGCAAATAAATAAATGAATCAGAGCTCGATGCCTTTGTGGGAGGGCTGCTTGGGGCTCGCACCGTGGTTTTTATCTTGCTCTCGCTGCAAAATAACCGACCATATTCCAATCCATCTGTAGCCTCATGAATCACATCAGCTACAGAAGCCAGCATCTATCAGGGGCATCCTTAATGGGAGACAGCCCTTTCTCCCGGGAAGAGAGAGACGGGCAAAGTATCAAAATTAATGTGACTGGTTTGGAAACGAGCGGCAGGTTCCTCTCCTCTGAAATGTGTGGGCTAAGGAAGAAAAGCATGTGGACTTTAATGCATAACTGCCATGGAGTGATTTGTGTGTAGCCTAAATCTCCTCCTCCTCCTCCTCCCCCCTCCCCGAGCCCACCCTACTTGTAATGCTGATATAATAACCAGCCCTGGCTGGCAGTTTGTGCTGTGGAGCAATCGGCACAAGTGCCTTCTGCTGCACTGCTAAAACCCTTTGGCCTGTAGCCTCAGCATTAATTGATGCTACAGAAGCAATTCATTGTCCTCAATGCTCTCCCTGGGATCATCAATTAAATATCTCCCCACCTTGGCGAGACCTATGATCATAATAACAGGGCTCAGCAGTATCAAGATACAGCTGGAGGGAGCTGTGGTGGTTGTTCCTGGGAGTGTGGCGGGGCACAGAGGGCTGGGGCAGTGTGGGGACATGGAGCTGAGCCTTCCTGTCGCTCTTACCTGAGTATCCGGTCAGAATTGGAGCTGGTCTTCGCAGGATCACCAGACTGGGTTTGTTGCTTTTCATGTGATTTGGCTAATTTTTCAGCAGCAGCAATGGGGCACCCAGATAAACTGTGGGAGTTGGTTGGGTTGGGTTTTTTTTGGAGGAGAAGAAAAAGACAGAAGGAAACCAAGCATGAGGAATGAGCACAAAAACTTTCATTTCATGGACCCAGATCTGCACGGATCCTGGGAGAAAAAGGTTTACTTCCTCCACACTGAACAAGTAATAAGACAAATTCACCTTGCACCTCATCAACTCAGAATCATGGATTATAGAATGGCTTGGGTTGGAAAGGACCTTAAAGCTCAACTCATTCCAACCCCCCTGCCATGAACAGAAACACCTTCCACTATCCCAGGTTGCTCCAAGCCCTGTCTAACCCAGGCTTAAACACTTCCAGGGATGGAGCAACCTGTGCCAAGGCCTCACTACTCTCATAGGGAATAATTTCTTCCAATCTAACCCTTTCTTCTGTCATTTTGAAGCCATTCCCCCACCCAGTGCCTGTGTAAGAAGGATCCAAGGCCAGTACCTCCTGTGCGTGTTGCGGTTGCTGTTGACGTGACCCTGTCCTGTGCACCCAGGCGTGGGGCATTTCAACACGTTCTCGTGCATCGCCAGGACTTCAGAGCAAGAAGGGGAAGGGGAGAAGGGAAGGGAAAGAAAAACAACTTAATAGAAATCAGAGAAGAAAAAAAAAGAAGAGAAAATCATCAAACCTTGTACGCTGGTTTCCTAGAAATCAGGGAATGTGAAATGCTGTAATTAGAGTTTGCAGAGGAAAAAATAAAAAAAGATTTACAAGGCAGCGGTGCCCAGGTCAGCACTAGATTAGCATCTCTGCACACAGCCTGGGCTTTCTCTTCATTTTCTGATTGCAATCCAGTTTCCCCCATCCAGCCCCTCCTCCCCACCCCTGTTTCAGAACCAGGTCTCCAGTTTCAGGTAGTTTTAAGTGATTGAAGTTGTAGCTCTGCTTTTATCCTTAGGACTAGTCTTTGTTTGATTTTTTTTTTTATTTTTAATCTTCAGGATTATTGCTTCCTGCAGTGCTGACCTTAAAAGTAAAGAAAATAATTTGATCTGCAGGCTTTTGTAAAGCCCACAGCTTGTGTTAGTTACTTATCAATATTTTGCTTGCATTCCAGTCTGTGAAGATAACTGTACTTTCTCCTTGTTTCTTCTAGTTCCGTGTTTATGTCAGGTCTGCAACCTTTGAAATTACTGATAAGGAAGGGCTCCTCTTTCTTTTGGTCTATTATGCCATTATCATAAACATACAACATTGATTTTTATGTATCTATACAGGGAAAGCTATTTAGGATTCTGGTAGAGACGTGGAAATACAATCTCTCCCTGTGCATATGTATACACAAAAATCTGTTATGAGGATGATAAATATTTTCTGTAGAATAGGTGAATCTTGGTATAGCACTTTGGGAATTTTGCAGTGATTAGGGCACAGGAGACTCAGCAATCCTGCACATCCTGAATCACTCATCTTCTTTCCTGCATGGCAACGTATTTGGACAGCAAGGAAGAATAATATCCCTTTTTTCCCAACATGATGTTCCTAGTAGGGAAAAATATGCGACTTCCAGTGTAAAGATGGGCACTGATAAACACACTTATGGAGGTGGGCAGTTTTTAAAGCCCCTCTTTGATTTTCAGAGAAGGGATCTCATTCTCCACAGGATGGTGCTAAAAATCCTTTAAGAAGTACAGGACTTCCAAGTAAATCCCCATCATGTTGCCTGTGATTAGTGATAACACTTTGGTGGATAACAGCATCCAGTACCCACTTGGAAAGCACCATCCCACGCCAAAAACTCTTTGTTATACTCCAAGGATTAACATCAGACTTGTTCTAGGGACTCAGACATAAAATTCATATCCTTTGAGAAATTCCCTCAAGAAAATCAGGCTCCAGACTAATTGAATCAGCCCTTGGCATCCCACCATGTACTCACTCTCGGGGGGGATCCTGTCTTTGTGCGGACAACCGGAGAGGCTGCGATGATGAGGGTACAGTCCTGTCACGTGTCCAGTCCCATCACAGCCAGGAGTTGGACATTTGATTTCTCTCTTCTCAGGTCTTGAAGGATCTAAGGATTGTGGGAAAAGGGCAGAGGGAAGCAGGTTAGTGGTTTTGGAGGGCAAGAAGCGGAAAGAAGTGCGGAGGGTGCTTCTCGCCGCCTTTCCAGTCAAGCAGAGGGGAAACCTTTGGGTTTGGAAGTTTTCTCCCTGGAGTTTGAAATGCAACACTGAAAGTTTCAAAAATTGAAATCAGCAAAGTGAATTGAGGAACTATCACAGCTCGGAGCATGGAGCCACTCACAGTGACTGAGCAGGCAGCCTGGCTCAGAGCCAGAGGATGCTGAAGCCCTTGTCCTAGTGTTTCTGTGGCCAGACTCCTACTACTACTTTAAAACCCACTTGGATTTTAAACCAGCCCTTCTGCTCAGGCTATGATTTTCAAGGTTACCTGACAATTTAGCCAAGCAATTCTTGTGCTCAGAGGGAGGAACCCTCGTGACAGTTTAGAGGACACCATCATTTTATGCATTCACTGTTCACCTCAAGGATGTCCCCATCCCTCTGGGCATTGAGGATTTGTGGTTGAATTCCCCCTGTGGGCTGTGAACTCCCCCCACATCAGCCTAATAGTCCGTGCTGAGCAGACACATTCAGCTCTTCCACCAGGGGTGGGAAGGAGGGAGGGACACAAAGATTTGTCCCATACCTTTGCCGTAGTAGCTTTTCCGGATGCTGTCCAGTGGTTTGTTCTGTTTGTCCTCCACCTGGAAGTGCTTCACGTGCTCTCCTGGCAGCCGGCTGGGCTCCCGCACAATTTTCACCTGCTCGGCTTTCAGGGCAATGGCTTGTTCCAGCAGCCCCAGGTTCCCCCTGGTCATCATGTCGTACATCTCCGACTCATCAGTCACGGCTGATTTCTGGGAGCGGGCATCGTCATCCTTGTCATCATCCGACCGGACCTCCACGATGACCGAGTACTCGGGCTTGGGGCTGAACTGCCCTTCACAGTGGCTTTTCTGGGGGTCCTGAGAAGTGTGAGGAGCTTCCTCGCAGATCACTTCAGGAGCCATCTCCTCCTCCTCCTCTTCCTCCTCCTCTTCTTCCTCTTCCTCCTCCTCCTCCTCATCCTCTTCCTCCTCTTCCTCCTCATCATCATCCTCCTCATCATCATCCTCCTCATCCTCTTCTTCTGCGTCAGCCTTTTCCATTTTGCAGGACTCCTCCCCGTTCGCATCGTCCCGGGGCTCTGGACACAGCTCACTGCTGCGCTCGCTGGTGACCTCGATGACCTCCTCTGCGTCCTCTGTCTGGATGATGATCTCCTTGTCACACTCCTCCTCCACCAACCCCTCTCCTGCATCCTCATGGACCAAATGCACGACATTGGACGCCGGCTTGGAGCCCTGCAGCTCTGCTTCGGGCAGCTGCCCTTCGATGGCGAGGGTTTCCTCTGCTATTTGGCCTAAGTTTAGGAGAGAGTTGGCGATTATTTCTTGGTAGCTGCTGTAGTTGGCCTTGCTGGGCCCGGATGTACTTGTTGCTGTGTTTTGTCCATAGTGAGTTGATTTTGCTGGGCTTCTCTCTGGAGGGGGGAAAGAAGGAATAGAAAGAAGAAAGGAAAAAAAGAAAGAAAAGATGGAGAACAACAAAAAAAAAAAAGTGAGGAAATGAGGAAAGAAGGAAAAGAAGAAAGGAGTAAAGGAGAAAAGGAGGGGAAAGAGGAAAGAATAGGGAATAAAGAAGGAGGCAAAAAAAAGTAATTATATAAACTCATAAAATACAACTTTGTTGCACTTAATTGAAACCAGAGCCTGGCAGTTCCACCCCTGGAGCAGCCTAATTTATTGAATTTGGGGATGGCAGGTAGAAAGAGGATTTCCACACGGGATTCAGAGGCACCCCTGCTGCCAGTGCTCCCCAGGCCATGGCTCCAAACCAGTGAGCAAGGCAATGCCTTGGACCCCAGCTGAAAATCCACATCCTTTTCCATGTCCTTTTCCTGCCACTCCTCTGCTCTTGGACAGCAGCAAGATCTGTCCAGGGAGGAGGATCCTGCTGAGCTCCTCATGGCACCTGTGTGGGACCCTGGCTGCCTTCCCCAGCACACAGCAAGCTCCTCTGTGCTCTCCATGGGTCTTTCCCTAGGGAGCATCCCTGATGGAAAAATCTCTCATTTTTAAGAATCTGGAAGCACTGTACCTTCTCAGCTTAACCAGAGCCTTGCCATTGTGCTTCTACACAACAGCGTGTCCCCCCAATAATTGAGGGACCCATCCTGTACATAATTGAGAGGAGCTATAACTCCTGCCTGTTAACACTTCCTGCCACTTCTTTATCCGCAGAACACAGCTCTGCAATCAATAATGATAAAGCACCTTCTGCTGCCTCAGGGCTGCGAGTCTCCTCCTGCTCCATTGCCTCTGCCTCGTCCTCCTCCAGCATCCCCTCCGACTCATCGGAGCCGGACTCCTCCTTGGCCTCGGCCTCCTCGCTGCCATCGCTGTCGACGTTGTAGCCTTCATCCAAGGCCAGTTTGAGTGGATGGGATTTCCTCTTCGACACCAGATGTTCGGCCTCAGCATCCTGAAGTTTCCTCTTCTTGGCCAGAGGGCAGCTTTGTAAACTGCAGATGGGATCAAGGAGCAAAGTGGGGGAATTGCTGAGTGAGAAAGGTCTGGCTACTTCATCCCAAGTTAGGCAAAAGTAAGTAGGGCAAGTACACAAATACTACCAAAAAAATCATCCAGCACCCCAGATTTTCAGCTGGTTTAGCCCTCTGTGGCCAGATGTGCTCTTAGACCTGGACTTTGTGAAACTACATCAACTTTTTCTGGAAAATGCTGGGATGTGGCATCCCAGGACTAATGTTGGTGATGTGCACCATGAAACGGGGCATGGGATGCAGAACCAGCCCCTGGGGGCACATCCACCAACTGCTCCAATTTTACAATTCATGGAGTGATGAAAACCCTCAGCTAGGGCTTGCATGACCTCCATGGCAACCAATGTGTTCTCATTTGCCTTCCCCATCCATAGAGGCACCTGGCAGTCCAAAATCTTTGCCCATCAGCAGATCCCAAACAGCTGAGCCAGGCACTTCTGGCCAAGTTTGGGGTGTGTAGGAAGGCTGCTATGAGTCTGGAGAAGCAGATCCCCCTAGGATCCCTTAGGGACTGATGGAGAACCAGAGACAAGAAGATTTGGGACAGACAGGTTGGGTTGCTGCTCTGAACCAGACTTTCTCCAGTGAACACCTGTCTTTGAGTCTGAGTCTGTTGCTCATATTTTTCCACCCCTGTTGCCTCCAACCCCACCTCACCTTCTGTGTCTCGCATACTTCCCACGGATGTGTCCTGAGCCATTACAGCCTGGGGTTGGACAGCTTGGGAGGGAAACAAACAACCATCAGCAACAGCAAGAGAACTCAGAAAATTAATTAGGATTGTATAAACTACAACCAATTAAACAGGTTCTGTGCCCAAGGAACAAGCTAACTGCGAACTGGAAGTTAATTTCCTTCAAATGGTTCCGTCTGTCCCTTTGAATTCCATGGGAGGAGGGCAGGAGAGCAGCCTTGCAGCTTGCTAAAAATTAATGAAATTACTCACCCCATTTAATTAGATGAACAGTTTGCTATAGTTTTATGAGTATGTTTAATTAAAGATTTGCATGTGTGAGAGCAAGCTTTTAAAGGCAGACAGCTACTGCACTCTGCCTCCCCGCTGCTGCTCTCCAGTTTTCTTTTTCTCAGGAGGAAAACATGGGATTTTCCCTTATCTGGTGGCTTGTCAGGGAACTGAGGCCACTTTCAGTAAGAAATGTGTGTGTTTTGGGGAAGAGCAGGCTGGGACTTTATCAAGGAGGTTTTAGGCGAACACATTGGATGGAGATCCCCAGGATTAGAATGCTGAAAACCTCGCTTTTGGGGGAATGGATGGGATTTAGGTGACTGGATGTCCTGAATCCCTGCATTTTTTTCCTGCTGCTCTACAGAAGAGGATGAGTTAAAGGCTTGCAGGGAGCTCTGAGCCCGCTCACAGCCACTGCTGCCTTTGCTTGAGCATCCCTCACACGGGACCACGCGCCTCCCCTGCAGGGGTAATTAGTCCCAGCTTCAGGAGCTGTAAGGGCTCCAGATAAGAAGCATTAAAGCAAACATTTTCTGGCAAAACCAGATTATGGCATTGATTATAGGATGCCCAAGTGACTTGCCTGATGTCTGAGGAATTCTGGAGTCGTGTAGGATTAATAACCTCATTTAGCACTGTATCACCCTCAGCCTGGGAAGCTGGAAGTGCTAATGAAATCTCTTGGTGACAGTGCAAAGGGAGAAGGCATCGCCAGCCCAGAGGGGATCTGGCCAGCCTGTTATTCTCAGAGTAAAAGACATGGGACAACATTAAATAGTAGCAAGAGCCAAGTCAGGCTTTAGGGACTTGATATTTCTGCTCTCAGCAGAGCTCAGCCCTTGCAGAAAGCTGAGGCCACGGAGAGTCTGACTGCACTAATGGGTGCAGCAGCTCTGGGAGCACCAGCAGGTTATTAATGGTTCAACTCCCTAGACTACAAGTCAGATCTTTGTGTTCAAAAACCATAATTTAGCCCAAAATTGGGGCAGGACAGTGCTGCTGAGCTGTCAGGAGAGTCGGAATCCTTCCTTCAGGGGCACTGACTGGCTTTAGGTTAGCAAAGCAAAATGCTGAGAGGGCAAATGGTGGCATCACCTCCCCTAAGGGGACACAGTGCTCTGGGGAGGTGGAAGCTGCTCCTCCAGATAAATCCCCTCTTCCTGCTGTCACCTTTACTTGTGACCTGGCTTGAACCTGTGATGCTGCACGTCCTCCAATGCCATCCCTTGTGGGATGGCTCCCAGCTCTTCTGGTATCCACACACAGCCCCAGCCCCACCACACCTGGGGCCTGGCCTGACAGCACGGTGTCCCTTCTCCAGCAGGACACTCAAGGTCATAGAGAACAAGATCTCAGCCCACTGACATGTGCAACTGGAAGAGGCAGCTTCCCTCTTCACCGCTTATGATCTAAAAGTCTATTTAATTTTAATTGCCCTCAGGCCTGACTGAGGCTGCTCTGGCCCAAGCAGCCCCAGCCACACTTTCAGTGAATGCACACCAAAAGACAGAGCAGTGTTTATGTCACCAGTAGCTTGCCTGTAAAAGGCCTTATTCAATGGCAAACAAGGGCAGCTCTGATGAAGGTGTTACAGGCTTTTATAAGTTTTCCTGTATCAATTAAAGATTACCCATCACCCCATGTTTAATGTGGTAAATGAAGCCTGCAATAAAAACTACGTAGGAAAGAGACAAGCACTTCAGCATCGAGCTTTCCTGAAGCAGGTGTGGATTTGGGATGTTTCTGGTTTCACTTTGTTGATTTAATGCCTTTAAAATGCACCAGCACAAAGGTGATGCTCTACATGCTCTGGGCCAGGCTTTCCCACCCCACTCTCCAATGGGTAGATTTCGTGTATTTTGGCAGGAGTCCCGAAAGGGAAAACGGGCTTCGAGGTCTATTAAAGCTGCTCTCCATCCCTCAAGAGCCACCAAGCCGACCAGCTCTCCCCCTCTCAGCAGCCTTCATCTGCTTGACAAAAGGGCTTCTTATTGTTATGCAGACGATGCCCTGCTTCCAATTAGTCGATTAATCGTCCAGTTATTCAGGCAATTAGGTGACAGCTGCAGAGATGGCTTTGTGGAGCACTCTGTCCTGCCCCTTAGATATGTCACCTGCTCCAATTACCACCTCCACTCAAGTGTTCAGCAATAAAAGTTGGAGAAGGGGCATGCCCAGTGCTGGCTCCTCCCGGCTCTCCAGAGTAATAGGAGAGTGGAGGAGCAAAGTGCTCTGAAATTGGGTTGGTTTAGGTCCAATTACTCCTTGACACACGAGGGAGGCTGCAAGGAGAGGCAGCCCCTGCTCTTAGTGCCTGCCCAGGTTAAAGGCTCCTACCTCTGGCATAAGCCCCTGTGCAAGGTTTAGAGGGAGCTCACGGATGGGGGAGGCTGTTACATCTAACAAGAAGCTCTGGAAGGCTGCAAAGGCTCTGTTTCAGTTCTTTTGGCATCCCAGCACTGCTAAATGAGTGACAACAGGAACCTGGTGACTGAACAGAGGACAGAGGAGCTGAAGGAGCATCTGGCACCAGAAGGACATGACCATTATGTGGAAAAAACCTCTGGTTAGTAGGATGGTGTCCCCATTGATCCTGAAACACAAACCGTGGGTGTTTGGTTTGACTGGGGTTTAAATCTGGGGTGGGACAGCGGATGGCTGGAGGGTCTCTGGTCTAATGTGATTCATCCAGAGTTCCAGTTTGTCACCTTTAACTCCTGTGATTCTTCTGATGTATTAAGTGGTACCCTGAGGACTTGGACACAACCATCAATAGAAGCCCCCCGGAGCAAGATCCCATTAGTCCCGAGGGTTTGCTCCCCTCACCAGGGTTTCCCAGCTGAGGGGCTTCTCTCAAGACAGTCCCACCATGTATCCCCCCATCCCTCCCAAGGAGGAGCAGGGTCCTTACCTCACCTCCTGGCCGATGAGCTCCGTGGGCACTGGGCGGAGGGCAGGATGCAGCAATAGAAACAAACACAAGGTCAGAAACACACCAGGGGTGCCCGGCCCACCCAGGACTGAGATTCTCCTGCCAGCAGCTGGGTTTCTATTTCCTCCCAGGACATCCCATTTGGAAAAGAAAGGGTCAGTGTATCCTCTTGTCCTTTGCTGCATTACCAGCCTGCAGTAAATTATAATCCTGCCTTGTAAATCCTCATTCCTGTGCTGATTTTCAAGCAGGTGATGCACATTGGCAGCATCAGGAACTGCCACTCTTCTTTGAATCTGTGATGACTTTGAAGTCAATGGAACTATTCTGATATGCATGAAGGTAACTCAAGCACTTCTAAATAAAGACTGAGTTTTCTCATGCCTTCATCTCTCTTTTTGCCCTTTAAAGCTGCTCATCAATTTCTTCTTTCACAGTTCACAACTGTTTTCCTGCAATGGCCACATTCACCTCCATAACACCAGCATTTTTCTGCTCTCCTTGTCCCTTCAGTCTGATGCAGGACTCCCTGCCAATGCTCAGACACAAGATGGGGATTTGCTACTTGGGGTGTAGGGTAAACAAGAGTTTGTAGCATTTTTAGGGATTATTCCCCACTTGTGAATAAGAGGGCTTCTCACTGCTCACAAGAATGTACAACAACTTCACATGGCAGCTGAAACCCTACATCCAACCAGGAATCCAAATAATCCAGAGGAAAAAAAAAATTATCCCTCAGCACAAGTCTAAATTTGCCCAGGCTAAAAACCATAACACGTTTGCTCAATTTGTTTGAGCTAATTGGGTTTCCTGGGATCCAGCTCCCGGTGGGATGACTCACAAGCTTCAACAAACTGGAGGCAGTGAGAGTCCCAGGTTGCAGGCAATAAATTACCTTTTCACATTGAGAAACCCAGATTCAAGTGTGGGGAAGGCAGGGTATGAGAAAATAAATAGAATTAGGGCGCTCTCATTTGCAACCTGAATGAGCACTTTTGCATATGTGCAACAAAGCAGTGAAATCCAAATATTCAAGCTCTGTTCAGCACAGCTGGCAACATCTGTGTTTGGTTTTGTTTTTAAAAGGTGCAGATGCTGTGAAGAGCAAGGAGGAAGGAAGGTGAGTACAAAAGGAAGGTGGCCCAGCCCAGCTGTAGGATGAATCTGCAGTCCCTGCAGCCATCACACCTTTCCAACCTTGTTAGTTCCTCACTTCCAGCCACCTTTGTCACTCATCACATCTACAGCCACAAAAACAAACCAAAAAATAGTGAGGCTGCTCTGTAACCATCACACATGGCTATGGGACTACCTGAGGTGACACCCTGGGCTCTATCAGGGCCTCTCGCCTTCTCCCAGATAGAAAGCATGCAAAGAATTTCAGTTCTTCGTTTTGTTTTGATTTTTTTAAATCAGGAAATAAATCGCAATCAATATTTGCCCTAACCAGTTGTTTGTCCTCCCATCCCTGCTGGGGGATGGCCCATTTGCTTCTCCAGCATGAGCTACTTCTGCCAGGCACTCTCAGATGAGCGACTTCAAAGCTGCTGGCAGAGTGAGCCTGATGAAAGCCCCGGGAGCTGATCTGAAGCTCCAGTGATTGCCATCCCCTACAGCAAAGCAGGCACAGGGGCTGTTTTTCCTTATTTGCTTGTTATTTTCCTTCAGCTGGGTGTAGAGGATGAAGTTTCAATATCATAAGGACCTATGAAGTTTTGTGGTTGGGACTTTTGCAGGGTTTTTTTAGACAAATTTCAGTGGGGTTGGGGCAGGGGTAGTGGGCTTAACTTGAAGAGTTAAGCCTGGACTTGAAAAACTAAAGCCTGTATGGAAGGAGGAAAGTGCAGGGAGCTGAGATCTGCCCAGCCCAGTGCTCCCACTCACCTCGGACAGACTTGGATCGGGTGCGTGCTCTCTTATCGTCATTTTCTAAACTCATCTGCAACAGAAAGGAAAAAATCATTACTGAAAGATAACCAGAAAATCATCATTAAAGGACAAGCTCGTATGTGGTTGTCACTTTTTGTAAATACTTGGGTGGCTGGGAAAGCTTTTCTGTGTTTTTGAGAGAGAGGCTTCTTACCTTAATGTTATTGTTTGACCCACAGTGCCCAGATTTAGCAATTTTAGATTTATTTCCACATCCTGGGACACAGGAAGGACTTCATCTGTGGAGTAGCACAGAGGGACAAACACCCAGATGTGTTGGCTGTGCCTGAGATAGCCCTTGTTAAAGGCAGAACTGTTTTCTCTGCATTTACAGCACAGTACTGCTGTGAGCACCTGGGTGGAATGCCAACACAGAATCAGAAATCTCTGAATATGTGTCTGAGCTGATCTCCTGCCTGAACAGGGCAATTTTTCACAAGTGCCCTGAAGAACAACCTCTCCTCTCTGCTTAAATCTGCCACAAAGAGGACTGCATCTAAATAACTCACAACGTGGACATCAAACACGAGGTCTGCAGGGAACGTGGGCATGAATAAGTAACATCGGGGACTTCAAAGTTCTGGATATTAATTAAACATCACCACATGCCACAAGGTAGCAGAAGTCTGAAGTGCAGCCACCTCTGGGGTACAGCACCTTTGAAACCAGGCAGTGCCTGGAGGTGGGAGCAGGAAAGCAGGGACCTCCATGGCATGGCACAAAGATACGGCTGGAAGAATATAAATGGGGTTTCATTAAAGCTGTCAAAAGAGCTGCTGAAGTGGTCAAAGAACAGTTTTACATCTTGCCCTCACTCTCTCTGCAGGCAGAAGTGTTTGGCAGTAAATGCCAAGGGGAATGGAAAGATCAGGGTGTGAGCAGGGCAGGGGATCAGAGCCTGGTAGGTTGGGAGGAAAATTTGGGGTTTACTGCAGCATTACCATATGGGGCATTTTCTCCAGAGATTACAAGGAGAGAGAAAAGGAGGTAAAAGAACCATCTACAAGTGGAATTTGACATAATATAAACAAACTCTCTTTGGAATATCCTCTACAGGTCCAGTTAGAGAAGGAACAAACCAGCTCCTGTATCTTTCCTAAATGAGGAGGTTCCATGGCTCCAGCACCCCTGACAGAGCAGGGAAACCATCTCTGCTCTCCCTAGTCCAGGGGCAGGAAGGGACACGTATGTAGAGCATGTGCTGCTCCATTGGCAGTAGGGATGGTGCAGGTGGGGTATGTGCTGCTGAATCCCTACGTGCACCCTAAAAACTTCTTGATGAATGCTACTCCCAGTTCCCAGCAGAAGGGCCAGGGCTCCTCACCCTCGAAGGAGGCACTGCTTGGTGCCTTCTCTGTGGTTTGGGGGCAGCAAAGAGGGAGGGAGGCTGTTGGGGTAGGCAGGGAGAGGGGACCAAGGTCCCCAGGCCTTGGGGCATCACAGTTAAAAACCCCTCAGAGGAGGGATGAAGTTTTCCCAAAGCAACTCGCTCCTCCACACTACCACCTTCCAGAAATTCAACATTTACATGCAGTGATTTGCTATATGGGAAGGTTAAAGAGGAAAGAAGAAGAAGAAAAAAATAATAAGGGGGGTGAGGGGAATCAAAACCTGGAGCAATTTATGCATCCTGCCAGCATTCAGCTCATGGCACCGCAGTGTAGAGCTCCACGTTTATTACAATCTTCCCAATAACACAGCAGACAATTACTATAATTTGTATTTTTAAAGCCCCAGTTCCCTGAGGACCAATGGCTCCTGTTTAAAGTGTGGAGAGGAGCAGGTGTCACAGGGACTTCATTACATTTATGAGCCTTTCAACGCCAGCATGCGCTGAGCTCGCTCCCTAATGCCGCTGCACGCCACAAATACAACTACACCTTGGATTGCTGGGAGCCTCCAACCAACAGGAATTTCAGAGAGGGCTTTTTTTTTATTATTATTTCTCTCCCTTTTTTACCTTTCTTGGCAATTCTCACAGGGAATTCGCGTGTGTTGGGGTGGTGACCTGGCAGCAGGGGTGTCCTGCAGATCAACGTGGCAGAGGCGGTCAGGCTGTGGGAAGGGCAATGGGCAGCACCTGTGAGGGGTCAGCTCTGGCCAAAAGAAGAGTGACTGGGACACACATGGACAGCATGGAAAAGCAAAGCAAAATTTCATTTTTCTTAGCCAGGCAGGTGGGATGGGCTCAAGCTGCTCATCTATAAATAGGAGAGATCCCGTTTCAGGTCACATTTGTCTTCAGGAGTTAAATACCATGTGAGCTGGCATCCAGGCTCCTCACCACACCACAGCACCTCAGAGCAATTCCTACCACTGCCTTCCACTCCTCTATCAAGCCAGGATCAAACTCCCTGGGAAGACAGGAGCAGATTCAGTCACCACATGGGCAAAGGGAACAGGAGCCACCTAAGACAGGGACAGACCCACAGGATTCTCAGGGCTTGAAGGGACAACTGGTGACCCAACCTTGCTGAGGACCAAAGAATGGAAAAACCAAATAGGCTGCCTTGTCTGGCTTATTATATTAAAAAAAACATAACAAAACAAACCAAAACCAACAACCCAACCCCAAACTTCTAAATTATTGCAGTTTTCCCCATAGAGAAGACCCCATAACTTGTTTAGAGAACCTGACACAGCTTCACTGCTGTGAATTTATAATTTACATCACTGTCGGGATGGGGTGGGCTCTGTGAGCCCAGATTCTGTTTTCTACCATCAAGCTCCTTTTTTTAGCTTAAACCAACATCAGGGTCATCCTCAAAAACCCTCATTTCCCTCCAAAGTGCAGAAACACCAGGAATAAGGTGCATTTTGGAGCTCAGGCCCTGCTCCTCCCAGGCAACTTAAGCAACTGGCAGAGCCCTGACTGCGCTTCTGGAGCCTCCGTGATATCAGGCTCAGATGCAGGAAGGTTACATGAAACCATTGTCCTTTATTGTTGCCTTCTCAGCCAGAAGCCCTCTAGACAGATCGTTTTAATGTGAAATTTCAGGTCACACAGTGCATGTTTGCAGTCCTGGAGACCGACAGGCTATTTTCATTAGGTCTCTCTTGTTCACATAACAGCCAGGCTGAGGAGCTGTCTGGATTTCAGTCTTATTGCTTTAACTCTGAAAGAAAACAAAGCAGTCCAAAAGGAAACCTGCAAATAAATTATTGCAGCCAGATGCCAGTCACAGGCACATTAGTTCAGCTGGAAAAGACAGAGGTTCACTCCACACCTCTTCACCTTTTTCATGGGTTATTTTTAAGGTTAAATCAAAATCAGCATCTAGCAAGTTTCCTAACCCAACACTACAGGAAAGGACCCTGTGCTGGGTCTCAGGGTACTCCCTTCAGGATTCAGATCAGTGCACTGCCTGTGGTAGACAGGATAACCTTGGGAATATCACTTCATCTCTATGTGCCCCTTTCCCCCTCCTTTTCCCTCTAAAAGTAAGAAATGCCCCCTATATTGTTTACCCTTCACTAACACAAGCAAAATGCAGTTATAACGATAATTTGTCAATGCTGCAGATTTAAATCAATGATGTTCAGATAGATAAACTTGAAAAAGAGTTTAACCCAAGCAAAATGTGAATTTTAACAGCCAGATCCTATAGCCAAGGTCCTGTTCTGCTGCCAAGACAGCAATACAGCACGGATCTGAAGTTTCATTTTATGAAGCACCTTCAGGGTTGACATTTTCTTCTTCCTTCTTGTCTTAATACATATTTCCTTTCCAATGGAAGCCCGAGGAACATAACAGAACACAAAGCCACTGGGAAACCAGCACGTGCTGATGCCCAGGTGTGCCTGGGTTTCGACAGCTCTATGCAAATCTGTCATTAAAGGCTCTGCTGAAATTCCCCCCGGTCAGCAGTAATACTTTATATGTATTCAAGAGCACCACGGAGCTCAGAGAAAATAAACACACTGAAAAACCCTTCAGCTGGACAAAGGGAGGTGAGGATTCAGCAGGAATATTTATTTTACACTGAAAGCAGCAGAGCTTCCATCGGTGCTTATTTGTAGATGTAGCAAAATGCCAATTGCAAGAAGCAGCATCTGAGCTTTAGAGGGACAGACAGACACACAGTGCCTCTATTCTTAGTCTCTAAACCCCCCCAACTTATATTTGCCTAGCAGCAGAAGGAAAATGTCAGAAGAAATGACATTTTTTCCTAAGGAATTGTTGAAAAGGAGTTTTCCACTTAGTCCTTCCCCTCTTGAAGGTCCAGAGAGTCCCTTCTTTAGCTCCTCAAGGGAAAAGGCAGCAAAACTGCCTCTCAGTGAGGATGGGCCTGAATGGCCTGTCCTGATTTCTCCTCCCTTTCGTTTCTTATGAGGAATTCCTCCTTGGCTGTTGCAGGCTGAGCACAGGTGGAGAGACCTGGATCTGGGTCTCCAAATTTCTCCCCTTTCCTCTCTGTAAAGTGCCGTGGCATCTTTGTTCATTGCAGAAAATGAGGAGGACATTGTCCTGCTGGACCTTCTCTAGCTGTGAATTTTTAAAATAAATAAATAAGTGGTGAAGGAGGAAGAAATACTCTTGATCAACAGCGTGCCTCTACTTTTAAAAAAAGGCTCAATAATAGCTCCCAGCTGCTATTTTATAACCACACTCTAAGATTAGGAGGATTTTTTTCCCTCTTCTTCCTTTAGGGTCTTCCTAGCTGCTTGATTTAAATCCTCCTGACGTTCCACCTATTGTGAGTCCTGTTCTCGGCTGAATAAGCTCCTGTCTGCTTTTTGCTCTGACTGCTTCCAGGAAAGGACACCCTGCACGGTGTTCCCGGGCTGGAGTCAGGGAGGGGGGAGGATTTTTGCCTTGACATGTTGAGATGCAAACCCACAGCTTGTACCCACCTCGAATCCGACACTCCAGCTGTGTCACAAACATCCCTCCTGAAGCCGTGCTGTCACTTTGCATTTGCAGAAAGGGTCCAGCCCCCCCCCCCCCAAAAGCACCCAGTGCTGTGAGTGAAGCTCTTCCTGAGCGCTGCTGCTCCGCAGCGATGGCAGCAGCATCCTCCACACTCGAGGGAAGCGGAGCAGAAAAGCTGCTCCTGAGCATCACGTCTGACACAGGCGCAGCTGCACCGCTGCCTCCACAGCGCTGACAGCCCAGCATTAGGCTGGGTGATTGCAGAGGCCGTGCTTGAAGTTGACACACACCTTCCTCTCGACTCTTGGGAAGTGCTACAACGCGCAATCCCAGTGCCAGGGAGACCTAAGTAGCTCTGTACGTGCCGACAGCTCTCATGCCAGAAGAGGAGGGGTAGGGAAGAGGGGGAGAAAAAAAATTGTAGTTCTTCAATCTCATTGTTTTCCAGCTCTGTGATAAGCCAGCTGCCTTTTCCGTGAGATTATCCTTGAGTGGCACAATGTGAAGGGATTGTTGAGATGCATCTCTGCAAAGGGGATGGCGGGGATGGGCTCTGGTGGCCCCACCACCATCCACCCTATCTGTCCTGACAGCAGTCAGCCCTCACCAACAACCTGCCTGCTATTCAGCTGCCTCCCAGCTAGATCCCAATGGCACAGGAAAATAGAGATTTGGGAGACAAAGGTTCATTTTGTCACCAGACACCGTGGTCCAGGATGAGCCCTGGCAGCAGCACCCAGGCTCAGCTGGCTCCATGCAGAGATCAGCTCTCCCCAGCACTGCAGAGATCTCATTTCAAACCTGTCATGGGAAATTTTATCCCATGCCTGGACTTCTTTAGAGGCAAAAATAAATAAGTAAACACACCCCACATCCCACTCTCCTTCAGTGCTGCGCATCCTGTGGATTACGAGCTGTGACTGGCATGAAAAACTACATTTAAATACAATATATATTTATGAGCACACAGAGAAGTGCAAGCATGTGCACACAATGCAGATCCAAAGGTTAGAGGGTGATCAGGACCTCTCCCTCCGTGAGGTAAGAGGGCTGCACACTCACAATATCCAGGCTCCCTTCAGCCTCCCCCTCCTCTCACCCCTGAGCCAGGCACACAGATAAAATGCAGATAAGTGGAGCTGAGGATTGCAAGAAATGGTTAATATTCGTGATGTGCTTGTTAGAGACTGAGCAGCAGATGAGCTCCAGGTACTGGGAATGTTACCTTTTGTAATCATTACTTTATTAACATACGACAATCTTATTAAATCTAACCTAAGTGCTTATTTGGCAGGTTCAATAGAAAAGCCTTAATTGAGCTCATTTTAAATATAGCAACAACTGCTTACTCTGCTTTCTAAGAAGGTGTAAGCTTTCCTGGCGACACCTGCATGCAGCTGACAGCTTGTTAGTGAAGAAGGATGTTTTTAAGTGTGGATTTTTTGCTGGTTTGGGGTTTTCCCAGGGTTTGCTTTATCTAGGGACACAGGAAGAGTTGGTAACATCAGCCACCTAAAGAAGCTTCCTCATCACCCAGGTGGGTCCATCCACTCACTGGAGATGGTGTCTGACTGCTGACAGGTCAAAATAGGACAGGAAGCACCATTTGTGCAGTGAACAGCCCAGTTCTCTGCTTAATTAAAGCTTCCTAATCTGCTGGCAGTGAATCTGCCAGGAGGTTTGACAGCCTTGGCTGTACCTCTTTCATCAGCCACAGCTGCAACAGTAAATGAGTGGCTGTGTTGAGCCCCGGGAGCTGTCCAGGGTCCCGGTGGGGATGAATGACTCGCTTGTCCCCTCCAAAGGCACCACGGCTTCACCTGGTGTTCAAGGGGCTCCTTCCGACCAGCCGGCGCCTTGGAGAAAGGGCCTTTTTTAACAGTCCTGGGAGTGACCTAAATACCCAGATCTGAGCCACCCTTGAAGGATGGCACCGGAGAGGAAGGCAAGGATTCAAATATCTGGACTCCAAGCCAAACTTTGACAGCTGGAAGCCCTCCCTGCCTGATTCACTATACAGGAGGTTTGGCTGTAGCCAGGAGACAGAGATTTCCAAGTCCTGCCCATCACTCTGTGGCTACCGGAAAGGCTCCATTCCCTCAGGAGCAGCTGGTCCAGAAGGAGCTGGAGCACATGTGGCCCTTGTCCCATGGCCAACACACAGGGTGGGGGTGTCACTGTGCTAAAAATGTCCCTGCTCGTGTACTCACCTTGATGCGTGTGCCGTGCAGGCTGGCGGCTCCCTCGCAGCTGCTGATCTTCTCTCCACAGGTCCACCTCTGATTCAGCAGCTCACCCCGAAACTCATTTTCTGAGGAGGGAAAAAGGGATGTGGGGTCAGGACCCAGAGACAGCCCAGCACCTCGTCAGCAGCACCAACCAGAGGTAGAAATACAGTGTTTATTCCTTGGCTGCTTTCTTTAATGACAAATCCTGAGGGTCTCCATGCCCCGAGCAGGACCCCAGGGTGCTGTGCCAAGGCCAAGAGCCCAAAGCACAAAGAATTTCCACACTCAGCCTACCCCAAACACTGCAACTCTGCTCAGTTTGGTCCTCAGTTGGAGAACACACTGTTAACAGTTGAAAATTAATATGAAAGACTGGGATAATTCAATCTTAGTGTGAGGTACATCCAAGATGGTTCCTAAGATAGGTGACTGTCAAAGTCACCTTTATGTATTCATCCTAAAACAGCTGTTCTGAAGCCAAGAAGGCAGCTGGGGGGGCCTTTTCTAGGTGCCACAGGACAAACATTTGTGTTAGAGACTCCAAACCCTGTTTGAAGCTGTGTTCTGGCCTGAACCTTCAGAAAATGCTCAGAGCTTGCAGACAAAATACAAGAGTTGCTGAAACTTTATTCTTCTTCACAGAAGCACTGAGGAAAGGGAGTGGGGAGGCACAGATGGCCAAGCAGATGATGAAAATGAAGGAAAATGAGGGAAAGAAGCTAGAAATGGACAGAAGAAAGGAGAACAGAGGGGGAAAATATCAAACAAATAAAAAAAATGCTGCGATAGCACATTCATAGGCCAGCACTGCCTGACTGCTTATCTAAAACATTTCCCTCAGCATCCTTCTCCCAACAGCATGTTTTAAAACAGGAGCATCCTCTATGGGATGCAGTAGGGGCAGGAACAGAGAGGAGGTTAAACTGTGCAAACAATGGATCCTGGATAACCTGAAAGATAGATTAAAAGATTTTTCAAAGGATGAAATGTCATGAGATTCAGCCACAAGGAGGAAAAAGTAGCAATACATGCAGACTCATCCTCTCTGGGACTGTTTTCTCCTGTGAGCCCAAGTCACAGACAAAGGGAGAACCCTGGAAGCTGCTGTGGCTAAATCTGGCTCAAAGTTCCATCTTATCCTTGCCAAAGGCCCCATCCTGATGTCCCATGCCTTCATCCCTTTATGCAAGAGGCAGGAAAGGACTGAGTATTGGGGCAAGGAACCTTGGCCTGACTGGAGGTGTGTTGGCCACACCAGCTCAGAACCTTCCAGCCTGCTCCAGTCCCTCTGCCCAGCCCAGCTGGAATGGCCAAGGCAGCTCTGTCAACACTGGAATCAGATTTCCTCTACTCCACGCTGCTTAAATGCATCTGGTCTCCAGGGAGGATCAGCTTGCACTGCTGGCTCTGCCCTTTCCACCTCCCTCCAGATCCTGGCTTCAGCAGAAACGAAGCTCCCTGGTTATGTGAAGGACACGTCTGTTAACCCCTGCCTGGGCCACCCACGAGGAGGTGTGGGATACTGCCTTAAATATATTTTTTAGCCCATGGGAAGCAGATCCCAGAGGGAACAGCATATTCTGGGGTTCTCTCCTGGCACTGAGGTTGGACAGTGATAGCTCAGAGCCTGGAGCACTTCCCCCTAGGAAAATTACTGCTCTGATGGATCACATCCCAGGGGAAAGCACCAGCTTTCCCCCACCCTGTCCCTCCTCAGTACCATCCACCCAGGCAGGACTGCAGCATACACTGGAGTCTTAGGCTGCTTTTCCCCACCAACATTCATCACAAGCCACTGCCATCCTCTGCCAAACAATGTTCTTTCCCAAACCTTCAATCTATCTGTCCCCTTCTGGGATAGCTACAGCTGTGAACCAAAGCATTGCAAGTTGTGTGGAATTCTGGTACAAAAGAAAAAGTTTCTTGAAATGTTTGAGTCCCCCTCATCCAATCCCAAACCAGATGATGTGGAAACTTAGGAGTGAGACCCCAGCAATTTGGAGTGTTAATAAGACTCATATGTGTTTTACTTCACATTTCCAAAGAGAGAAGAAAGCATTAATTAGACAGAAAAAAAAAAAAAAATTAACCCCGCAAAGAATCCCAGAAAAGTCCCCCAAAATAAACACAACAAACCTCATAGGAAGCTTTGGGGTGAGGACGAATAGAAAATGAGGAAGGGATGCCAGGTGGCAGTCAGCTCTCACATGTCCTCACAGTGATGGGGGAGCCCCAACTGCAGCCCCACCCTCTCCCCAACTCTCTGCAGAGGTTACACCTCCTGTAGCAAAGTGATGGGGTGAGGGGAAGGTTCTGTAGAGAAGACATGGGGGGTGAAGGCTTCTTTATCTCGTAAGATGCATCACTGCATATTTAAACTGAAAGTCTAGAGGAAAAACATATCAATCTTCATTTGTTCCTCCAAGTGTAAGAAAAGAAAAAGGAAGGGAGGAAAATTTTTCTTCATTTTTGTTCAGGTGCATTTTTCATGGGAAAGGTGAATCCTGAGTTAATGAGGCAGCAGCATGCTGAGAGCAGGCTGGGTCCTTCAGCATCCCACCAGACAATGTGAGCTCACTTCTCAGAGCAGACACTGCAGCAGTGTCAGGGATCACAGGATTTTGTGGCCTCAGCTTTTATGTGAATTTAAAAAAAAAAAAAAATCTCAAGACCAAATTTTACACCTTCTCTAATTGGAAGAAGCCACTCCTGGGCTGCTGCACCCCTCTGCACTGCTGGCTGCCTGACACCCCTGCACTTTATAGAAAACAGGGAGAGCAACTTTTTACTGGGTAAATAGTGATGGGATAAGGAACAATAGCTTAAAACTAAACCAGAGATTTAGTTTCACATTTAGGAAGAAGTTCTTTATTCAGACTGGGGGAGGCCCTGGCACAGGCTGCCCAGAGAAGCTGAGGCTGCCCCATCCCTGGAAGTAGGTTAGACAGGACTTGGAGCAACCTGCAGTCATGGAAGGTGTCCCTGACTGGAGAGAACTGGAACAAGATGACCTTTAAGGTCACAACCCAAGCCATTTAGTGTCTCTGTGAATTTGCAGTTTGTTGCCCACACACACAGCTCTGTGGCCACTGCCTGGAGAACACTAGTAAGTGAATTTACTTCCCAAGCCCTGGGTGCAACGAGAGCTTTCCTGCTGGCAGGTTACATGAGCCTTATCTTTGATTTAAGGCCTCAGTCTCAGCTCCAAACTGCAGCACTGAACACCCTCACACAGCCCCAGGAATCAGCACAATTAATTGCCCCGTGCTCCTGCCCAACATTTGCCAAGTAATGACACCTCTGAGCCAGCACCCCACGCACCTCAACCTTCCCACTTGCAGGAACACAGCAGCTTTGCATCAGGGTGCTTTTTTCTAAAGGAAGGGAGTGAAAACCTCTGTAGGAATCAAAATACACTGAAAAAGGAGAACCCAGCTTCTTCAGCAATTCTCCTCCATTCATCTCCGATGCAAGGAGTGTTGGTTTAGCCCCCTTTCAGGGCACAGGAATGCTGCCTGTTCCAGGCAATTATCTCTGTTTACTGCAGCAGGGCTGTGTTCAGTGCTGCAAATTTAGCTTCCCAAACACGCATTTAATTTAAGATCTAATACCGGATGTTAATTGTATATTGCACAGTAAACGACTGATCATTAAAACATATTAATTGAGGTTTAACAGCTGTGTAATAGATATTACATCTCATACTTATCAGCAAATATGATTTAATAATTAGTTAAGATGGGATGTATGGATGGGAGATGTAGCATGGCTGGCTGGATTGTGGTTTTACTTTGTTCATTTGCTAAACTGAAGATAGTTTTCCTTATCACATTTAGAGAGAAGCTGGACAGTCACCAGGGAGATCATCAAATGGTTTGGGATGGAAAGGACAAATCTCATCTCATTCCAACCCCCTGCCATGGGAAGGGTGACACCTTCCACTCTCCCAGGTTTCTCCAAGCCCTATCCAACCTGGCCTTGGACACTTCCAGGGATGGGGACATTGAGCTTTGGTGTTGTCCCATGGAAAAAGACCCAAGGAGTTTGCAATCTCTAAAAAAAGAAAAGTTGAGGGGTCATGAGCAGTTTCCTCCTAAAATCTGGGGCTGAGCTGTGGGGACCTGACCCCGTGACTGTGTTTGCACAGCTCCCAAAGTTTGCTCCTGAGCTCTCTGCTCCTCATCCCCACATCATTCCCAGCTGTGGCTCCTCTCACGGCAGCACAGAGCCAGAGGGTGCCTTGCAGCACCACATGGCTGTCCAGAGACCCAACAACTCATTGCACCAGTGAACTGCATTTGTGATTCCACTGCCCCAACAAACACACAGCTCTGGCTTAACCCACCCTACTACCAAACCACATGCTGTGACCTCATGAAATCTGTGATGCGCACTCTGACCTTTTATATTCCCCTTACCCAAAGGAAAGGAAGGGTTTGATTTTAGTAGGAACAAGCCTTTCTGGTGCTTTCCCTGCCAAACAGACCCTGCAGCACAGTGTGCCTTGCTGACACACTGAGCCACTGGCTCAGCACCAGCACAGCTCCGAGGTGTTTGGTGCTGATAGCCAAGCCCAGCCTGCTCAGCTCTGCGGGTCCTGGGGCACAGGACACAGGAGGGGAGCACCAGACTGTGCTAAGGGAAAGAAGACAGGTCACTGCCAGCACTGTGCTGCTGCTTCCCCATTTCCAGCCACAAGAACCTGCCACTCTCCTTCCAGCCATTCCTGCAGCCCAGGGAGCATCCCCAGCCTCAGCTCTCTCCTCCAGCACTGCCTGAAGCACAGTGATTCACATCTTCCTTCCCAGCCCCTGCCACCTCACCTCTTGGCTCATGCTGCTTCTGATACTGTCAGCTGCCGCCCCTGTCCAGGCAGCTGTGTCAGCCCCTGTGATCATCTCAGCCCTGCCAACTCGTGCTTTGTCCTGTCATACCTGGCACCTTTGCATGCTCTTGAACCCTTTTGTTAGGTCCTTGTTAGGAACAGGGAATCATCCCTTCCCCATGGCTCTAGAACAGGACAGTGAGCAACTGGCTGAATCACAAAAAGACTCAAATTTCCCAAACACAAAAACACGTTGCAATGGGAAGAAGCATGGGAAACTGCTCCTTGGAGAGGGAGCAAAACCCTCAGTGCTGGGATTCATTAACAAGCTCAAAATCCACCAGGAGCAGGGTGCAGACACCACCTTGCCGTGGGACCTGACATGC
The DNA here is from genome assembly GCA_018697195.1 of Certhia americana. Classification (NCBI taxonomy): domain Eukaryota; kingdom Metazoa; phylum Chordata; class Aves; order Passeriformes; family Certhiidae; genus Certhia; species Certhia americana. The sequence continues at coordinate 6,802,116 of CM031874.1, read as the reverse complement.
CCAAACCCTGGTGATGGCTGTGCTGCCACCCTTCATCTGGGCTCCTCTTTCCACCTCTGCACACCAAATTGTGCTCTAGGGAAGGACCAACATTCCCTCCTGTTTCTCTGTATCACCCAGGGCTGCAGGAGCTGAAACCCTGTGCACCTACAATGCAAGAGAAGCAAATGAGGCTACAGTGTCTCCTCATTAGGAGCAATATTCATGCTCCAGTGTTCATGGCCAGTTAATAAGAGTTTTTATTAGAGCCTTTTTTCTTTCCCTACAAAGTGGCAACAGCACAGTTCACAGCAGAAGGACACAGCAGAAGGTATAAAAGGAGATGTTTTTCACCTTCTATCCTTGTACCACTTGTGTACTCTTCAGAGAGGAACAAAAGCCGTGTGCCCACAGCACTTCTGCTGTCTGCATGGTGTTCTTAAGTATTGATCAAAAAGATTAAAGAGTGAACATTGTTCAACATCCGATTTTCCCCCAGCTCCATGGGGGAGCTGTCAAAGTACAAAGCTGCTCTGAGTGTGGCGAGAGAGACCACCAACAAGAGGGGAAACAAAGCACTGGGGCCACCAGAGAATGGTGTTTCCAAGGCTCAGGACAGCAGCAGGGTCTGGAAAATTGCTCAGCCAATGTGGACACCTTCAAGGCAAGAGCAAGGTCTGAGATGTGGATTTCTCTGCCTCCTGCCTTTGCCCTACCAGCCACAAAGAGTGAATGTTCCTACTGCAATTGAAGGAACCTCATTGAGATGACTGATAACTCCTCTCCAAACATACCTAAGCCTGAATGAAAAGAGAAAATAACAATATTTGAAAAAAAATAAGTAAACCAACAAGCAAACCCCCAGCATATCACTTCCAAATGATGAGCACCATCATCCTCCTTTCTGCCAGGTTTATTCACAGCAGGGACCCCTCCTGCCACTGGCATCATCCCCAGCATCCATCCCTTTGTACATGCAAAAGGAGCCCTTCTCAGCCACACTCATCCACGCGTGCCCAGCGCGTGTGCAAGCAGGCGTGTGAGGTGTCAGGCATGCAGGAGAACATCTCTCAGAAACAGGATGCTGCTTCTTTCTTCTTGCACATTTCCCTCATTATTTTGTTCTAATTTGCCTTTCCTGGTACCTTCCCTATTCAACAAAAGCCAAATGCAAACGGCGTCCCTTAATCTCCAGAACAGCAGCTCACTGCTGAGAAAATAATATAGATGTAACTTCCAGCATCACACACTTTCTTTTCCATTTATATGCAAATGCCGACCTTTCACCCAAGCTGTCTCAAAGAAGTATTTCCTTAAAAATGCAAATAGCATGTTGCAGGCAGTTACTCTGGCTGAGTCTTTCTTGTATTATTATTATTATTTCTTTTAACCTTACCAGCACTGTAAAACACAACAGCTAAACTGCACCCTGGCAATAATTACTTTTCATACCAAATTGAAAGCTTCTGTGGAGCCAACGTGTCGAAACACCAGCAGGAGAATTCAGTGCAGATAAATTCTTGGAGATGCTTTTGGATAAGCATGTTTTGGACCAGTGGGAAGGAAGTAGCCCCAAGACAGTTGCTGCTGAAGGAAACCACCTGATGGCTCAGGGTGAGGTAACAAAAGTCTTGTAAAACCCTTCCTGTGGTGCTGCTGATGCACAGGAGCCCTCAGGAGTGGGAAAACCACCTGTGCAAGCTGGGCTGAGAGCAGGAACAAGGAGTGTGTGTCCACTGGCAGTGCTGGTGTTGGGCAAGGATGTCCTTCCCCACCTGAGGAGGTCTGGGAAGACCTTCAGGGCTGTGTGTGCTCTCTGTGCTGTACCAAGGGGCTCCAGGGTAACATTTGGCCTGAAGATGGACAGGGAGAAAGGTGTTTGAGGGAGGGGTGAGTGGAAAGGTGTTTGAGAAAGGAGCCACAATGATTCAGAGGAACAAATAAGAGTCAGGGATTTCAGCTCCAAGACGCCCCTAATTCACCTCTCTCTCTCCCAGCTGTTGGGACACCTCTGGTGGAAAGCAGCTCCCACCTCCACCAGCCCTCTGTGCATCTCCTCACCTGTGGGCATGGGGACAGGGCTGTCCCCAGACTGGCAACACAAGCCCACCCCAACAAGTTGAGGGGTGAAAGAAGGCATCAGAGACTGCTGAAACACAAGTCCCCTTCCCGACAGCTGCTGTAAACCTGCACAGGGAAGTACTCCCAGCACGGATGGATGTCAAACAGACTGAGCTGGAGGCATTGATCCAGCTTGAGTATCTAACACACAGTTTGGAAACTAAGGGATGAGAGAAGAGAGAGCCTGAGCATAGTTCTTGCACATGGGGGTACAAGGCTGAGCACTGAGGAGAGGCCAGATGTAAAAAGCCAATTACAGACAAGCTTCCTGGGACAAGGCAGCACAGGGTTCAGCACCTGCTTCTGAGCAGCAAATACAGATTTTCCCAGTGAGCAGGGAAAGAGTAGAAGAAAAAGAAGATATGAATTGGTCTTTACCATTTTAACCATCCATAGATTTAGCTGTCAATGATTCTTGGCTTCCTTCTGAGCTCCAAAGCTCCTGAGATGCCCCAGTGCTAACTGTCACAGACCAAGTAATTTTGAATCTGCTGTGACACTTTACACCTCAGCCCTGTAGGTTCTGGGTAAAAACAACTACAAAACCCCAAAAGCTTAAACAAAATCCCACATTGTTTCTGCCCAAATCTGGCACACAGATGTGTTTGTGGAACACAAATTGCCTTGCCCCCAGAACAGGACTGGGGTCCATCAACAGTGTTTGCTCAGGGAGGTATTTTCCTTACAGGGAATATATACCACATTTTATATATATATACCAGGTTGGGCAGAGAAGGGAGAAGTTGCCTGGAAGAGCCAGGGAAGGGGCTGGCAGTGCCTCTGACGCAAAGTTAGATGACTAAATGGGCTACTTCCCAGCTGCCAGCCTGTCTTTACGATATTAAGCCTTTTCTCTCTGCTGCCATATAAGAAGTGAAAAGTGGACACGTAAGCGTGTGTCATATGGAGTCAGGGAGACAGAAGCAATAAGGCATAAAAGGAGGTGAGATCATCGTGCAGCAACAGCTCCCCAGGGGTACGAAGCAGCTCTGCTCAGTGCCTGCTGGCTCTCAGCCCCCACCAGCATCCCCCTCCTTGGCACACTCAAACCAAACCATTCCCTCATCAGAACCCCCAGACCAGGGGCAGGCACAGGGTGCCACGCTGCCCACCATGAAATGAGGCAATTAATGCCTTCTGAAGGGTCAGCTCATTAAACAGGAGTCACCACTGCAGCACGAGTGTCACAGCCCCCCAGGATTATTGCTGCTGAATGGGGTGGCTGCTGTGCACCATTTGCCTGGAAAAAAAGGAGAATCATCAAGTATGTTGAGTTTATAGCCCTGCTGGCACTGCTCTGAGTGCTCCTGCAAGCTCTGTGTAATTGAAATTAAATAGAGGCGAGTGATACCTTTCTGTCCTTCCTGCAGCCTTCACTTGCTGGGGAATGCAATGAAGGGGCAGCAAGGAGGAGGGTGAGGCAGCAGCTGGATGCCCATGGGCATTGCTCTCAGAGCAGCTTTCATCCCCACTTTCAGCCTCTTGCACAGCCCTCTGCTCTGCATCAGTTTTGTCCCAAAACTGAGCCAGGAGCAGGGGAAGCCCAGAGTCCCCAGCAGTGCAGTCACCCCAGGCTCCTCAGCCAAGCACCAGCTCACATCCCACCAGTCAGAAGTTTCTCTCCTCTCCAAATCATTTCCTCCCACTCCTCCCCTTTCTGGCAGGGTGTCCTTGCTCGGTGGGTGAGTGCAGCAGGAACAGCCAACCTGCCAGAGCCACCTGCCTCCCTGGGAGCCAGGAAAGCTGCTCCACGATGAGAGGGAGTTGAAAGTTTCTAGGGAATGTGGGACAGGAGCTGACAACTCCGTGCTCCGCTGAGACACCGCAGGCAGAGTTAACCATTTCAAATGTCATTTTTTTTAAAACAACAACATTGCTCCCAGGCACTTTTTTTTTCTTCTTTTTTTTTTTTCCTTTTTTATTAAATAAAAAATGGAGCAGCTCTCTCCAGAAGGCTATTAATCCTCTCCTGTCACTTGTGTTCTTGGAGAGCGCGTTTCTCTGGGCAAAAGCAGCGAGTTGCTCGCTGACTAATTACATCAAAATATTGAGGGCAACAAACAAACCTTTAACTCCACTTGCCAGAAGCTCGCTAGATGCAAAGCTTCAGAATTATGGAAGAGAAATGTATGCAAAAGCAGGAGAAGCTGGGACTCCAGACGTGCTCATGGCCATATCAGCTTTTAGAGGGATGAACCCTTTCCTCTCTGCAGAGCCACTCAAGTTGGGCAACTTCACCCAACATAACTTCACCCAGAATCTCACCCAAGCAAATATTTTCATTTCCTACAAATAATTTCTTTTTTTCCTTCACCATGGAAGTGAATTCATTTATTTTCCTCTCATTCCCACACAGGTACTTGGGATTTGCATGCAGAGCAAGGATTGCACAACATCCCTCAGAAAGGCTCAATTTAGTCTTCAAGCCCCACTAGTTTTAGGCTGAAATCAGGAAAATTCTCTCAAAGCTCTCCTGACACCTTCACTTATCCCACTAGCTCACCAGAGCAGCCTTTCTTTGGGACACAGTATTGCAGATTTGACCCTTCCCTGCTGTAAAACTTTTGTCAAACATTCAGCCAGCAGCGTTTTGGCATTGACTTAATTCCAATCCCATCACCCTGCATTGCCCGCACAGCCACAATGGGAAGAGCCAGTGCTAAAAGGAAAGCCTAATTCTGCATTTAGATGCTAAACCTGATGTGCTTCCAGAGGATGTCCAAGAGCTGAAACAGGTGACTCAAATGCAAGCTTTGGCCCCAGCCCCATGGCAGCCAGAGAGCCATCACCTTCCACCCCCAGACCTGCATCTCCCAGGCTGCAGAAACACCAGGAGCAGGGAAAGGCTCCTGCTCTGAAATGTGGGTTAACCAAAGGCAGCTGCTGGGGAGGTTTCTCTGCACTCAGTGGGTGTTCAGGTAATGGGGTGCTCACCACAAACCTTAACCAGCCACACTCGGAGAGCACAGTGACAAGCACAAATTGTTCAACGTCAAATTGTTGGTTCTAAGGGATTGTTTAAAAAACGAGATTTTCAAAAGTCCTCAGACTGTTGCCTATAGATTTTGCCAGCAGTAACTTGTTTTCTAAATGCTGTGTGCATGAAAGCTCCCCTGAGCCATCTCTTGTACCTTATAATAATATTCACCAGGGGATCCTCCTAATGCTGGGTTTGAATCCTTTGCTGCTGAATACACCCGACCCTGGACTTGCAGGGAGGGCTCAGATAAACGTGCCTGGGAGCTGCTGCTCAGGGAGATGCAGCCCTCAGCATCGATCAGAGAGGTTCTGATTGCACCCACAAGGAGCAAGAGGCTCCCCCAAAACTGGCACCAACCTCACTTGCAGATGCTGTCCTAGGGAGAGCCACACGCTTGCCAAACAATTTCAAGCAGAGGAATGAAGAAAGCCGAGCCTCTACTGCAGTTTATATTTAATTAGAGGGAAGGCAGCTTACGCAGCAGTTTCAGAAACATATTGTCTTACAGCATATTGGATATTTGTATCTTAACAGCTCGACATCGATTTCTTTTATGTAAAGGAAGAGGGGGGAAGAGCACGGCATGCCCTAAGTTGTGCAAGCTCCAAAGAGACTCCTGCACCACTTGGACTAATGTTTGGAGTAATCAAAGGCGTGAACTCATGTATTATGGATGGGAACGAGAGTTTTCAGGCTTCTGCAAAAAGGAATCTCCAGCGTTTGGTATTTTGTTAGCAGCCTGGCACCATATGGCTCTCCCCTGCTGATATTCTTTCACACCAGAACTTTATGTTCAGATGCTTTAGTTAATATTTTACCCAGCAAGCATAAACAAGATGCAAAGATTGCAGTCGACAGCAACCTTCTCTTAAACCATATATGCACGTTAATACTGAAGGCTTCTTTCATTACTTTACCCAACACATGCCTGGCTTTATGTTTTCCTTAGGGGTCCAAGCTGGGCCATTTACTTTAACTGCTTTCCCATCAAGCAAAAAACAAGCAGCAAACCCAGGAAGGACATTTTCACTCCCTCTCTACTCTGCTGCCTGGCTGGTCCTAAGCAATGCTGGGTGAGTGGAGGTCACACACACATGCTAGCTGTGTTTGTGCACAATTTAAGACTGTATCTCTGCTTCTGCACCATTTCAGCCTAAATTTTATCTTGGAAAAGTCAGAGTTTCACCTTCTCCACTCCCTAAACATGGATGGAGCCCCAGGCAAAACAGCCAGCCCAAAGGGAAGCCTCATACAAGCACCAACAACCTATACTGACCACAAACAACAACATGGAGCATCCAACTTGAGGTCCAAGATTTGTTTTTTCCTCTACCGTGCACCAAGGTAGACCCAAAATCACTTTGGAAAACTGCAGCTCTGAGATTTGGCTCTAAATATTACATTTAGACTCCCCCCACACACCCCCACACACCCTCCAATATTCTTATTAGCCTTTAATATTCTTAAAACAAATAGGACCTAACAGATGTCTTTTCAGCCTGCACTCTTATTAATGAGAATATTGTAAGAATGGAAATCAGGTCACAAATGTTTAATACTTTGTTTAAAAAGTCTGCAGCTTCTTTAAAGAGTTCCACTAATCCCAACATGACAGATGTACAAGGCAGTTTTGCTTGGGGCAGATTAAAATTCTCGCTCTGATTTGCTCTTTCATTTGGTCTGATTAAAATAACATTGCGATTTTCTTTTTTTTTTTTTTAATGTGCTGACTTCAAAATAAAAAAGGAAAGAATAAAAAGTGACCAGTAAAGGCCAGCATGATCACAATAAAAGCAAAGTTATTGTTGTTAAGATTAAAAAAAAAGAAAGCAAGGGAAAAGGAATGGGGGAACAGCCGACTCATACTCAGGTTAGCATTAAAGCTCTGTGTTAAAGATGAAAGGAGAACCTTTCCAAACTATGTTTTTCCATTTGAAAGTGTTTATTAATCTATTCTCTCTGAAGCAAAAAGTTCAATGAAAGACAAAGATCAAAAGTATTTTAATTTAGGTGAAAAGTATTTTTTTTCCCTAAACCAAACTGAAAATCAGAGGATTGTAGAGCATGGCTCTTCAGCATCCTGCTCTAAGACTGACATTTTCTGGGAACAGCCCAGCTGGCAGAACAAAATGATCCCAGACACTTTTTCCTCAACCAGACTGTGCCTGGGAATTCCCTGTTCCCTTTTCCTGATGTCCTTTCACACCAGACCAACCTTACCTGGGCAAACTTTCCCAGCGATTTCATTTTCTTGCTGCTACAAAACACACCTGGCACCTGAGTCACACATGAATGTGTGTGTGGCAACGGGTACTCCAGGGTGCTCTGATGGGAGCAGCAGAGGAGCAGGGCAGTGGGATGGAGCCCCAGCCCACATCCTCTCCCTGCACCCATCAATAAAAAGGCCACAGCTACATCTGCTTTTTCCCTCTTGGTCTGCCCAAAACCAGCCCCAGCTCCCAGTGCTGGGTCCATCCAGGCCCTGCTGGACCAGTTTCCTACAGGCATTGCCTCCCCAAAGGCTGCTGTACCATGGAGGGGTGTGTGATTTTAAAAAGCAGCCAGAGCTGTTCAAAATACAGCCTCTCAAAGGGCACGCTCCTGCTTCAAGAGACCAATGCTTCATAGAAAGTTCTCAGCATGTTTGTCTGGACCTCTCCAGCCCAGAAATCTTCTCTGCCTTCCCACCCAGTCCTGCAAACCCACAGCAAGGCCTCACAGGAGCATTTCAGGGATTAATAACTTGAACAATAGAAAATAATTAATTTTGGGATGTATATTTGCCATTTTTCCTTAAAACTCTAACTTGTGCCTTCTATGAAACAGACCGTAGAAAATCCACAGTGTTTAAAATTTTTAAGGATCTGCTCCACTCTAGTGATTTTCAATGTTTACAATCTTTAAATACAATTGTTCAATACACGTTCATGCCCCTGAGAAGTCCTCGCCTCAGTGCCTAACTTCAGCTCTTCCCAAGGCAGAAACAACCTCCCTTCCAGGCAAGACACTGAGGGAAAGCAGCTCGGGGAAGCCAAGGGACACCCTCCTGTGCTGCTGCTCCCAGGGAAGCTGCGTGGGGAGGAGGAGATGCTTGGAAACTGCTCTTCACCCTCTGTGTGTCAGCCTTGTCCCAAAGGGCAAAGCCACCACACAGCTGCTCCCAGGGAAGCAGCTCCCAAGCTCTGCAAGGGCAAACACAGCACTTTCAGAAATCCCCTTTGACAGATTAACCTGCCAAGAGGGAGAACTCCAAATATAAACCCACAAAGCCCTTTTCTCCTTGGTGAAAATATTTGTGGGGAGTGGGAGGAGACAGAAGGGAGCAGAAGGGATGTCCCAATCCTGCTCTCTGACGTTACTCAAGACCTGGCTCCCAGATCCCAGAAGAGAAACTCTCGTATAAATTCATTTCAGTCTAGGAACAAGGTAGTTTGGGGCCTTTCTCCACTCCAGAAACTTTTCACAGCCTGTGCTTATCACTCCACTTCTCTATTCACACCATGATTCTCCTCTCTAAGGCCTGGGCTGTGGATCAAACTTCTACTTTGCAAAGGTAAATAGCATCAGAAGTGATAAAAAGCATTTTAAGATGGGAAGTTTCATACAATCCCTGCCTCAAGAGTGTCAGAGACACCAGTGAACTGCACTCTACACACCCAGGAAGACCAGCATTGGAACATGGGTAGAGTTATTCTTTGTAGAAACCAGTAAAACACAGGAGACAGAAGGAAAAGGCAGAGAAAAAAGTAGAAAGAGTTTTTTGATGTCAACTTCTGCCCTGTCAAAACTCCAGAAATATCTGCGAACTGAGAGGCTGCATGGCAGTTAATCCTTTCATAGCTGCTGTAGGACAGTAAAGCCAAATAAACCTGGAGTGAGGCCACCTCAGCCTCCCTCCTTGCCCACACAATCAGGGAGAAAACAGCACCTGCACAATAAATAACCCAAAAGGGGATTTGCTGGGGAAAGGAGAGTAACAGACAGTTCCCAGCTCTGGAAATCTGAACCGTGTATGAGAAAGAGGAACAGCTATAAATTGATGACTGAAGATGATCTTTGTCATTGAGGAAAGGGCTCTAACAACTCAGACATGGGGTTTACAGCTGGAAAACATAAGTCCTTCCATTTACTAACTCACACGAACTCACAAAGCAAAGGAAAGAGTGGGTCCTGTACCCTACTTTGCCATTAAAGTTCCACAACTGAGTTCCCCGTGGTAAGGCGATGCTTCCCCGCCTCTCCCTCCCCTCCACACTCTCCTCATTTCATGTCTTCTGGGAAGCCCAGCCCATCCCTGGCTCCAGCCTTTACTGTAAATCCTCTGCTTCCCCTTCCTCACTCTGCTCTCGGGGGCCAGAGGGTCCCGGTGCCCCCAACCTTTGAGGTGGGGACGGCATCCCTTGCAAAATAAACCTCCCAAGGCTGCAAAGGAGGGCTCTGCCCCTCTCCGGACAGGGAGAGAGAGACCATTCTGCATTACACACACTGATTCTGGGGGTCCAGAAGTGCAGCCTGACCTGTCCTCCTCAAGCCCTGAGGCAAAACTGCGGTGGGATTTCAGGAAGAGAAAAGAGTTTCTATTCCTGAGCTCTAAAGCTGTGTCATTAAGCCTCATCTGAGAGTATTGCTGACTTAGGGTGCACTGCTCCCCCCAAAGCCCAAGAAGAGCAGCGTGTCCCATCCAGAACCCAAGTTTGGAGGCTGTCCCCCAAAGCCGAGCCTTCCGGGGGGTGGAGGGGGGGTTTAGTACCGTCTGCTAAAATGGCAGCTGCTCTGACGCCGAGCTACGTCTTGCGAAGTCAGCCCTGCCCTCATCATCATCATCATCATCATCATCATCTGACTGCCGGGAACGGCTCCGGCTGCCGGGGCTCTGTGGGACGGGGCGGGGGAAGCGCAGAACGGGGGCTTCGCCTGCCCCTGCCCACCCCCAGCCCCCAGTTTGTGATTCCGGGCTCTTGGGGACAGTCCCGGCCCCGCTGGCCAGTCACCTGTGCCGCCCCTCTCTCCCAACCCAGCCCGGCTGTCCAAAACAAGAACCAGGAAATGCAGGGGTGGCAGCTGTCCCCCTGCTTCGTGTTCCCCCTGCCGGGGGGACGAGGATGATTCTGGGGGCAAGGGGACCGAGTAGCTCAGACAGACAGGGAGTGGAGGTGGTGGGAGAGTGAGGGAGGTTTGGGGTCTTCAGGGAAGGAGGTTCTCGCCCACTTCCAGCTCAGGATTTGCCAAAAGGGGAGGAAGCACCCGGTCCCAAAATCATCAACGCCACCCTTGGCAGTGACCTTAACCACCACCCCGCAGCGGGACACCCCTCCAGCCGGGCCAAGCCCCAAGACCCCCAGGAGGAGGAGAGGGGGCCGAATTTCTGTCCTTCCGACAGCACGAGGTGCCCCCGCTGCCCCCTCACTCCCCGAGACTCCACGGGACAGCGGTGAAAAGGAAAGGGATGCCCGCTCCTCACTTGGGACCGAGCAGGGGACTCTGTGCGCTGCCAGCACAGACCCTCCTCGACGGGACCCCCGGGAAATCGCCAACCCCGACCGCGGCCACCCAGCCCCGGTAACAGCACCCGGGACAGAGCCGGACCCGCCGCTCCGGGCCGCAACTCCAGCGGCACATGGGACAGCTCCCGACAGCTTTCTGGGAAGAGAAACCCCCAACTTTCCCGAGTTCTCCTACTCTTTGTGCGGCGGGAATCCCACAGACCCACAATATCACTTGGAGGGGAAAAAAAAAATTTAAAAAAAAATAAAAAAGAAGAAAGGAAAACAAGGAAAAAATAAAGAGAAAGGAAAAAAAAAAAAAAAAAGAGGAAAACCAAGTTCTCCTTGTTCTTCCCGAGGCAGGTGAAGGAGGGAGAGAAGGGGGGAGGGCAGGCAGGTTTGAAAGAGCCGAAGGGGACAAGTTGTGCCCGGGTTTCCCGGCGGTAGCAGCCGGCGCTGGTTTGTGCTTTGCAACACGCGCCTGCTCCAATCTGCGCCGCTCGGGAACAATAAACAGGATCATACAAAGAAGTGGAAAGGCGGCATCTTTGCTTCTGGTTTCTATGACAGCATCAGAGAGAGACAAACCAACTATAAACTCTAATTCCTAGATTCCTCCTCCCCCCACTCCCGAACTCCCTTTTGTCTGCCATTAATTAAAGTGGCCATATGGAAAAGGCTGATAATAACAGCAGATGAGCCAACGAGAGAGAGGGAAAGGGAAAGAAACAACAACAACAAAAAAAAAAAAGAATAACTAAAAGTAGCGGCAGGGCGATGGCGAGGGTTTAGCCGGGGGTTTTCGCACTTGTTTTCAGCGGCTGCTCGAAGCGAGGAGGTTCAACAATAGCGGGAGGAGAGCGGCTGCCCCCGCACTGCTGCCCGGCCGGATCGAGGGGGGCAGTGGGCAACCTGCGCCCTTCCTCTGCCCAGCTCCGGGGAGCCTGGCGTGCCCCAAGCCTCCTGCTCCGAGAGCGCTGATCCCCCCACGACCTGCCCCTTTGTGTGGGAGAGCCCCCGAGAGTGCCGACCCCCCCTTTGGGGCCGCCTCCCCGAAGAGGGTCTGTCCTACCCGCCGGCAAACTGCACCCCAAACTCAGCCCAACTGGCCGGGGTCGATGGCAGCGCAAGCACATCCTCAGGCAGCAGCCCCCTGCCCCTCGTTCCTTCTCTAAATAACCCACGGAACAACCACAACAACAAACTTCGCTAAAATTGATAAAGAGATTAGCCAAGCAAAGCCTCTTCCGAGCAAGCTAAAAATAAGAACACGCAGATTTCTGTCGTGGTCAACGTATAGAGAGAGAAATCCACAAACATGGCACACTTCCCTTGTGCCTCGCTGCTATAAATAGAGAACTCTAAAGTAGGCAATAATCGGAAAGAAGAGGGGGGGAAAGGAAAAAAAAAAAAAAAAAAAAAAAAAAAAGAGGAAAAAAGAAAAGTCTGGCAGTGGCAGGAGGGAGCAGCCGCCAGCCCTCCGCACCCGCGTCCCCGGGCGAGGGGGCCCGCGGAGATCCCCAGCGCCCCAGGAGTGAGGAGCTGAGGACTTGGGCTGGAGTTTTGGCAGGAAGGGGGCTGGGGGTGAGGGGAGCGCGGTGAGGGACGCGTGGAGCCCCGGTCCCGCCCGGCCGTCAGCACCTCCGAGAGCTCCGCGGCCGCGGGGCCGCCGCCGCCGCCGGCGCAAACTCCTCCCGGCGCCCGGGAGCGTCTTCTGCTAACACCTCCCTCCGGATAAACATCCACCGATCTCGCGGTACACAAACCCGGCAAGCATCCTCTTCCAGAAATATTCGGAAAGTTTCCCGGTTGAATGCGACGTTGTGCTTTTATTTTTTTTTTTTTTTTTTTTTTTTAATAAATCTCCTCCTTTCTCATCTTATTCAACCTCTTTTCAGTCAGAAGCAGAACATGTCCACTAGCGTCTCGCAGCCGGCGAGAGAGCGAGCGAGCAAAGATGGACCTAGGAGCATGATGATCATCATAAAAATCCCCTCGGTTCTCCAGTGCAATTTTCAAAACAACAACCCAGCCTTCGTGCTGTAAAGGCGAAACGCCTGCGTCTGTTTACATCAACTGTGTGCTCCGAAAGCCTTTCCCCTCTGTCTCAATCCAAGGGAGGGGAGGGGAGGGAAAAAAGAAAAAAAAAAAAAAAAAAAAAAAAAAAAAGAGGAGAAAAAAAAAAAAAAAAAAAAAAAAAAAGAAAAAAAGCCAGCATTATCTGCCTTTGTCAGCGAAAGAACATAATATTGACTTACCTTTCCCCACAGCTATTGTCTGCCCCTTTACAAAATGACATCACGGAAACCAATCATGAAATTTGCATGGGGGAGGTTGTGGGGGGAGAGTTCTTGGAGGGCAGCCCACTTCCCTACACCAGTAACACGCGTGTAAGACGGGTTGTTGGTTTCAATTAAATATCTGATACTCCTTAGTGTGTGAACTCTTAAGCCTGCTAAAGGCAATGTCTCATTTACTTAATGACCGCTCTCATTAATGGAAATGGCACAGAGGGGGCTTGCTGCGCCTTCCCTTTGTAAATACACTACCCATGAACCCTTGGGGTTGCAATATATCTGTTTACTCTCTGAGGTGAAATAAATTTACAGTATAGCATCAAAGAGAGCGAGCGAGAGAGATGGAGCGGCTGCCTTGAGTGCACCGAGAGTTGGGGCTCTCCCAGCCCCGCCGGCCCCTCTCTCCTCGCTCTCCCCCCTCCCCAAGACCCAGCAGAAGGTGAATGATTTTACCCGAGCTGATTCATAATTAATATGCACGAGGCTCGGGGCTCCTCTGACAGCGGCAGCACAAAAGGACGGCGAGCGCGACGAGCGCCGTTCCGTGTCCCCCCCGCGCATCCCGGAGCGTGGTACGGCCCAATAATTCCTAATAGCAGCAAGCAGCGAGTGACAGATGCCCTGGGTTAGCACAGCTCCAGCGAAAGTACTTTACAATATTTATTGGTGGTTAGGAAGATGACCTATCACCATAAAGAACAGACTGGGAAATTTATCGCCTCTATGAACCTGAAAGTATTGCATATTAGCTGATATACATATTCAAAAGCCGGTGGTTAAAAGGTGTATAAATATTTTAATTTTGTTTTTCCTCCCCTTAAAAGGAAAAAAAGAAAAAAGAAAAAAAAAAAAAAAAAAGAGACAATGTATTCCCAGCAGACAACACTTCACCCCGGGGAAGGTGGTTTACATTTTACATTATGGATATTGGGATGGAAAGAACAACGTAAGGAAAAGTCCCAACAGAAAACGGTGACAAAAACAGTTTAGGGGTCGTTTTTAAGTGATAAAAGTGCACGTTCTTGCATTATGCATCTTTTCCTCCCAGAAAGAGTCATGCTTTCCAGGAGCTAACATCGTCTTTCCTTGAAAATGTTTGTTCTGTGGAGACCCGGCCACCCGGGGAGGAGAAGGAGGGAGACTCTGGGGAGAGACCCCGGCACGGTGCGGCAGGAAGGGCATTAGCACATCCCGTCCTGCCCGCTGCCAGACCGGAGCATTAGCACTTGGATTGCAACTTTTCGGAAATAGCGAGGGAAAACACAGCCAGGCTGCAGCCCCACGGGCTGGAGAGAGGAGAGGGGGGAACGACACTTTTCTACCCAGCGCTTTTCCCTGCACCATCGTGCCATCCCCAGCATCACCGAGACAATTAAGACTTTCCTGTCATCTTAATGAAGATTTCCAAAAAGATGCCGGAGCTCACAAATGGACAGAAACCCCAGGAGTCCTCAGAGAGCTGAGGCAGAGCCCGGCAGGGAAAGCTGAATCCTGCTGAGGATGCACTCTCCTGTGGGAAACTCCAGCTCCAGACCTGCAGGGCCCCAGGCACCTCTCCCGCTCACCCCCACCCTGGGCGGTGAAAAGGGTGCAGGCAGGAGTGGGAAAAGCCTCTCACACTGCCCAAAACCTGGCAAATTGGGTTGAGTGGGTGCTGCCGGCAACTCCATGTCACTCACAGACCACTGCAGGGCACATGGCAGGAAGGAAGGATTCGATTTCCCGTCTCAGGAATTTTATCGAGGAGAGGGTGGCAGAAATACTAATTTTAAACAGTTGAGGCCGCTTTGGAGGTTGTTAGGATGCCCATTTCCATGGCTTGCCAGCCTGGTGTGCTCCTAAACCATTAACATAAAGGAGATATTCAGCAGAGAGTACTCCTGAAAAGCTGTTTTCTATCTCCTTTGGACACACCACGAAGACAGGGATATTTTACATCCTAAACCTTTGGCATTCAGAAATTCTATTAAACTCTTATCTGCAGGCAGCAGGCCTGGTGCTACACTGCATCTCCATTGTTCTGCACCCGCGATAGAATCAAAGGGAGGGCTGGGTGGACTCGGCTCCCCTCCGCTCACAATGCTGCCTGCTCCTCTCCACCGCTGTTTCATTTAGAGCCGTAATGCTAAAAACTTGAGAAACAAAAGCACAATAGATTCGGCTGGGAGGCAGCAGGGAAGTGTGTTTACTTGCCTGTGCTCCCCCATAAATTGGAGCACACGCAGCCTGCATGGATATGAGCACACACATGTGCCTCTCCGAGCGTTAAGAGAGGGATTTTATTACTGCTGCTGTTGCATTTATTAGCACGCGACGCACCTACGAGCCCTAAGGCAGCTGACAGCTCTGATACCATCCGGCTGAGCTGCGGGCTGCGAGAGGGTGTTCAGCTTTTCTTTGTTCCCAAACTCGCCAGACTTCCCCCTGCTCTCCTCCCAAAATGCTGCAAAGAAGCGGCGCCTTCCCCGGAGTTTCTTACTGCCACCAACTTCAGCAGCCGCAGGAATTCCCATCTCGCGGCCCTCAAACCCCTTCCTACCCCCAGAAAATCTCCGTTTCAGGCTAAAAGCCGCACACTCCACGCCGGAGGAGCCCGCGGGGGAACGCGAGGCCACGCGTGGGCTCCAGGCGGCGGCGGGTCAGCACCACGGACAGCTCCGCCTGCTCCAGCCTGCGCCGTTTTGCCCTTTTAAAGTATTTTTCAGCCGTTTTTTAAAAATAATGTTTCTCCCACACACACTCCCTAAACCTCTCCAGAGTCCCTTCACAGCTGTTTTCAGGGAGGAGATAATTATCGTGCGTTTCCAGGTCTCAAAGAGCCGTCGCTTCCCTAAAGGGAGCCGTGCAGCTGAGAGGTTTAAAATAAATGTTCACGTATTTTCATCTTCAGGGGGTTTAAGACGGGGGCTCCGAGAGTCCCTGCCTGCAGGGCGCCTGCAGAGCTGAACTCGGAGAGGATTTTTAAAAGCAGATTCCCTTCACGCCCCTCCCCTGCTCTCCATGCCGTTTCTTTCCCCCCTCTTGTTTTCAGTTCAAGCTCTTCAAGTTTGAAATTACTTAAAATAAAACTCCATTTGCTTGTGTAAACAGCCATAAACCCACCGCACTGTGTTCCATTGGCTTCTTTGAGTCCGTTTCAAAGAAAATTAGATTTCAAACTTTACGCATTTGTAATTGGCACCAACTTCTCCGGTTACCAGCTGGGGGTGAAAGATTTTTTTTTTTTTTTCCTTGTTTCTTTCTGAAAGCTTCTATGCAGATGGGCTGGCTGCCTTAATGCCTCAGACTACAATTAGTGCTGTTGTATGCCGAATAGAAATGGCCAGCATTAATATTGTATATGGAACAGCTGAAGGGTTGCGAAGAAACCTGCCCACTACAGGCCCCTGGCAGATGGAACAACATGCACAGGCACAAAAAAACTTTTAATAACCCTTTACTCGCTCTCCAGCGCGCCCCTTCGCTCCGATTTGGGCGGGTCCTTCCCGAAGAGGCGATGCCTTTGTCTAAGCCAAATCTAGAGCTCTTTTCTCCCTGAAGAACAACAATTGGAGCAATCACCGTCTTTTGCAAAAGGCACCTCGCATTATCCCAAAACTTCCTCCTTTGTGCCTCGGCTAATACAGGCGCTGAAACGCACACCCAGCTGAACGGGCACGAACTAACTTTTTATTTAATAACATGGCCCCCACCCCTTTATTATTCAGCAATGTGCGAGAGGCGTGGAAAAAGAGCCCAGAAAGCCAAACCAAACCGACAATCACCACCACCCCCTTGCCCAGCAGAACTGCGAGCAGAAGCTGCAGAAAACAGGATTTTCTTCTCGCCTCCCTCCCCTTCGCTCCTGGTCCTTTGTGATTAGGTGAAACTCGGGGCAGTGGGGACAAAGCCCCGCCGGTGTCTCGGAGCAGCGGGGCCGAGCACACCCCGCACCTGAAGCCCCCTGGCAGCGAGGAGGGGCGGGGATGACACCGGCACCTCGCTCCCGAAACGCAACCACGGCAGACCTGCGCCCCGAAATATACTCAGGAACCTCTTTCTGCCGCCAAACCGGGGGGAAATGCTATAAAACACGGAGGGAGAGTTTGCGGGACCCTTTTCCAAGGCGTGAGTTAGGAAGAATTGAGAAACTCAAGTGTTTTAGAGGAGAAACGAGGGAGACACACTAAGGAATATCCTCCCTGCACTCCCCCCGCACCCCCCGCATCCGCCGGAGAACGGCTACGAACCGAGGAAAGTCCCGCAGAGCTTCATCCTTGCCGGGTGGCAGCGGCTGCCTGGCCCGGGGTGGCGGGGGGAGCGGGCACGGAGCCGCCCGGGGTTACTCCATCATCCCTGGGAAAAGTTCCCGTCCGGAGCAAAAACTTATGGGCGGCGGTGGCCAATGGGGCCGCGCCGCAAAATCCTCGCAGCGCACTCGGCGGCCAATCCGGTCCCCCCCGCCCCGGGGATGCGCACCCCCCTCCCGACCCCCCCTCCGGGCTGGCAGCGGGGGGAGCGGGGGAAGGGGACCCGTCCTCGGCAGCGGGCGGGGGCTGCGAGCATCCCTCCTGCCGGTAATGAGGGGAGAGGAGAAGGGACAGCGGGCACATCCCGGTGCAGGGGGGAGCTGGGGCAGACACCCAGCTCCAGGAGAAACATCCCCAGAGAACCCAGTCATGGAATGGTTTGGGGTGGAAGGGATATTAAAGATAATCTTACTCCAACCCCCTGCCACAGGCAAGGACACTTTCCACTATCCCAGAGTGCTCCAAGCTCCATCCAACCTGCCCTTGGACATTTCCAGGGATGGGGGCAGCCACAGCTTCTCTGGGCATCCTGTGCACACCTGAGTCCCCAGTGGACCCTGTGGACCCAAAGGTCACCTCCCTGAGGGCCATCCACAGTCTGGCAGGGCTCTGGACAGCCCACAGTCCAGTCACTGGACTCTGACATGCCCAAGTCAATTTAGAAATGCACGAGCTTGATGATGGTCACATGCAGCTTGATGGATGCTTTGGTCGAGTCCAGGGTGTACTGGGGAAGGGAAAGGGGGAATTGGTTCTGGGAGAGATCCAAAATGGAAGAGGATGTCCCCCTGCCTCAAAGGACAGATGGCAACATTGGACTGAACTGATCCCAGCTGGAGAAAACTGGATACAGGCCAGCAAGCAATACTCTCATTGGCCTCCCAGATGGAAAAGCAGGGAAATAGTTACCAGGAAGAATTATATTATTATTATTATTAATAATAATAATAATAATAAAAACCAGGGATAGCACTGAACTTTGATATCCCATTGGCTTAGAGGACAAAGTGCTGTCTCTAGGTTGTGGACCCCTGCTCCCAGCTCATCACCTGAGGTTAAAACAAGACCAGCTCTTTCCATGGATCAGCCCTGGCCTGAAGAGAAGGAAAATTTCTGAAAATGAGAGAGAGAGAGAGAGAGAGAGAGAGAGAGAGAAGGGATTTCCTAGCAAAAATTGATTGTCAGTGTAAAAACTCAACACCTCCATCTGGATGGGCAAATAAGTGCATTTACAGAAATACAGCAAACCTGGCCAGTCTCAGCTCCAGCATTTTGGGAAAGGGAAAAAACCTGAGATTGGAGGGACAGTTGGCATCAATAATAAGGAAGATGGGACAAAGCTGATGTCAACTGAAAGCAATTCATCTCAGCAAGACATGCCTGCATATTTGGATATTTTTTATCTTATCAACATAGTGGGGGATACAGTTGGAATAAAGGTTGATAAAGTGTGCAGAAAAAGAGGACAATTTGCTCTTTGAGTCAAGACCCTGGGCCAAACTATTTGTTGAATATATCTAACTCCTAAATTTGGTCTTCTTTGCAGGCAGAGAGCTGGAAGAGGGAACAGGGAGAGACAACTTTTCTGGGTTGGGGCGGGGTGGTGTGAATATCAAAGTGCACCTTTTCTTCTACACATCCATCATGGTCTTCTGGTGGTCTCAGGGAGATGTGGGGAAATAATGAACGTAATAATCATTATTATTGCCATTGGATAGAAAGTCAGGAGTCTGAGTAAACTTAAAAATCTAACTGTTGAATGGGCGACTTCTTTTGAGATCCTTGCTCTTAAAAGCCAGCTGGATCCTGCATCCAGGCTGGATATGGTTTGGGAAAGGAACTGGAGCTAGGCCCCTTGTACGGCTACATCTGACTGCACAGCTCTGCAGCAGAAAGCTGTGTGACACAGCCTGTTTGGGGACTGGCACCTCTTCCCTCGTTGAATTAGCAGCTCTGCCTTTGCAGAATATTCTGTGCTTTATTGTCCCTTCAATCCCCACCTTGGAAGATGAGAGGTGACATTGCAGAGAGCTCTGCGCTTGGAAAATGACTTTCAGAATTTCGTTCTGGCAATTTGAAACTTCCGCTCTCTCATCTTCAGCCTCTTGGGGCTTTAATGGGAGACAGCAAAGTGCCTCTTCCTCCTCCCCTCTTTTCTTTTCCTCCCCTGTTCTCTGGCAGCTGTGGTGGCTGGGATTCAGCAAGGTCACTCAATTCCATTGCTTCCTGCATGCAGGAGTTCTCAAATTAAGGGGTGTTGGGAGCAGCCTGTTGAGATGAAACAGCCTTCACTCAGCTCCAGCAAGCAGGGAAACAAAACCCCTTCACAGTGGCTCCAGACTAGCTCACCTACCCTGAGCATTAGCTGGGGGAAAAGGTAAAGGCATGGAGGAGCAAAAAGCAGGATAAAAAGAGTCCCTCCTTGAGCTGCGAAGCTGCTGTCTTTTGTCTAGCGGAGCAAGCCCCAAAATTTTATTAGAGGCCTTGTGGCTGCAGCTATCTTGTCCACTCCTAGGTGTTTTCATCTTGCCCTGGTTCTTTTTTTCCCAAAATTCCTGCTGGTGCCTCCCCTTTCCCCAGTTCAGTGAGGCAGAGTTGGGCCCATCTATCCCCCGGTCTTGGAGCACAGTGCAGAGATGGGAGCTCATCCCTGTGAGCTCTGAGCTTGTCAGCAGTGTGATCCTCTTCCCAGGTGCCACTGGCCTTAGTCCTGTGCAGGCATTAAGGGGGAGCAGAAGAGAACACAAATGGGAATGGAGAAGAATCACAGAAGCTCCACTAATATCTGGGTGGCTCCCTGCTGAGGGGCCTGGGAAGCCATGTGGCTCACACAGAAAAAGACCAAAGGAAATACTGTCCCTTTGTAGTCTGATTTCTGTTGATGCACTGCCAGACTGGGAGGGGGTTATTGTTCCATGTGTGCAGTTCTGCATCTGAAATAAATAAAATCATCAAGATGTTTTTCCATGTACCCCAGCACCATCTCACCAACAGCCTAAATATCTTCCCTGGCCAATGACAGCCCCGGGTTTTCCACAAAGGAGGGGATAGCTCCAATTATCTGTTGACTGTTTTATTCTGTCTTAAATCTCTTTCATGGCTGCGTGAGGGAGAGCTGGAGAAGCCGTATGCAGATATTGTCAAGCTCAACTTGATAGGTACTGTCAAAACTGCCAGAGTGTGGTGACAATAAACATTTTAGCTGGCTAACAATTTGCTGCAAAAAGGGTTGACCCTGAAATCAAGTTCTGCTGTAATGAACACTTTGTCTCTAAATATTTGCATTTTTGCTGACAAGGTTCACTCTCCAGGAGATTTCCTCCGCCCGTGAACAATCTGCCTTCACATGAGATGCAGGATGGATGCAGTTTCCTGAGCCAGTTCCTTATCTGGCATGAAAGAAGGATGAGCACAGTCCCAAAATCAGCAGAGCCACCGTGGATGGGGGATGCCTAACCAGGGGAGCTGCTCAGTTCCGGGGTGCTGATCCCCCTCCCTGAGAAAGCCCTTTTCTGTCAGGTTCTGCATGGCAGTGCAACCCTGACAGCACAGTGCTGGAATCAAGACTTATCCCTGTTTAACAGATGGGGAAATCGAGGCACGTGGTGATTCTGGATCGTATTTGGACTCTCTTTGCTGAGCTGGAGACAGAGCAGCCAAAAAGAGGCAGCCAATGCAAACTGCCTGTTATCCATGGCTGCCCCAAACCAGCCGTGAAGGAGGAGGAGGAGGAGGAGGAGGATGAAGCCGTACTGGAACTCTCAGCAAATCCAGTTTGGTGCCCACCTGCTCCAATCCTTCAAGCACATGGAAAGCTGGGGCTGTCCACCCTCAGGAGCTGCTGCTGAAACTTCCTCCCTCCTTTTCAAGGTGATTTGATCAAAGTTACATAGAGAGTCTCAGGCAGAGCCAAGCACCAAGAATCATCTTCCTTAGCCCCAAGGCCAAAAGCCAGGCTGGCTCCATGGTGTTTGAGATGAGGCTCAGAGTTCCCTTGCTGCAAAGGTTGATGCCTTTGAGGGTTACATTTCCCAGGATAACTCTGTCTTGACCACCAAGGGCTGAACTTTCCCTTGGTTACCATGTTTTTGTCTGCTCTCATTAATGATGAGCAAACAACTCTGCCCAGTTCCCCAGGGACAAGGTGTCCAGCCTGGATGGGGTGGGATCTACCTGCTCAGGGCATCTCTGTGGAATAAATGTCCTCCAGGGCTTACCTTCCTGAGTTAAAAACCTTCTGTGCTCTGGCCTACCATGGGGAAAAACTGCAGAGTTTTATCCCACAACCTCCAAGACACTGTGTGTGGGAATGTCTGTTGACAGCAAACAAGTGGGTCAGTGCATGGCCTCAAGTCTCCTATGTGACATTTGTCCCAAAGTCAAGCATGGGACAGAGAAATAGCCAGGGCAGGTTGCTGCTTTCTTGCTTAGGACTTCAGTATCCCAGCTCCATTGTTATAACTAATCTTTAATATTGGGGGGAAAGTCCCCTACCACACAGGTTTTCACACAAAGGGAGATGTGAATTTCATTTCTACTCCTGGCACTGATTTTTTGGGGGGTGGCTGTGGGAAAGAGTCTTCATCCATTTTCCCTCTGACACCTGGCTTCTCTATTTCAAATAAAAAGATGTGCTCAGAGCACATCCTGCCTCTTATTACAACTATTAGCTGTGCTCACCAGGCTGGGGCTGTGATTTGCTTGAGACCCCTAAATTCCTAGACAAGTGCCCAATAAATTGTAATAAAACTTCTCTCTGTTGCAGGAAACTGTGGTGGGGGAAACAGAGAAAGAAGAAATAAGAAATACTTATAGGTTTGCAAGAAAAGGCATAAAGGGGAGGAAAGCACAGCTTATTTCATTTTTATCTCCCTTTCCCCTCCCTGCTGCAAGGAAAGGCAATTTTCACTAGCACAGTCTTGTCATTTTGCCCAAGAAAAAAATCACAGTTTTGGCCAGAGAGGAGTATTTTCTTTTATTTTTTTTTTCACTCTGTTGATGTCAGAGAGCTGTTGCATTTCTGGCAGTGACAGTAGCTCTGTGCCTTGGAAGGCAGCCGGGCTCCTACATCGATGCTCTCTGGCTCTGCCATCCCACATGGTGCCTCCTCGCTGGGCTCAGCATGGCCTTCACCTCCCAGAGCAGGTCCCTTTGGCCAGGGCAGCAATGGAATGATGAACATTTCAGAGCATCAGCCCTAGCTGGGTAATTTTGGCACCAGAATACAGCAAAAGTATTACAGAATGTGCTGGTGTGAGGGGGCAGAGTTAAACATAGAGTTTTTGTTTTAAAATGTTTAGTGAAATGCAAGGTCCTAAATGAGTAAACCAGGCACGAGTATGGTAATTAATACCAGAGAGAGAACAAATGCCTGCTCTGCCCACATGAACCCCATGAGAAAAAATGAGTGATCCCCCAAAAAACAAAACTTGCTTCAGTTGCCCCATATAAACACCCACAGAGGAAGAGGTGTACCCACATCCTTGAAATTTTCTCCTTATGACCCCTCCCAAGAGCTTTATTCTGACTTTTTCTCATGCTTCTTGTTACAAGGGAGTAGCTCAGCACTGGCAAACATCATCATCCTTGCGGCCTTCTCAGGCTTCTCCCTCCCCTGGTGGACAGTCTAAAGTTACTCCTATTTTTCTTCTCCATTATAAACTTTGGGAGCCACTGGGGAGAAAGTACCCTGGTGAGAGGCTACAGGTGGAGTTCTTCCGTTGTCCTTTGACTACAAAGACACAATTTTCTCCTTTTCCTCTTCTTCGTGGTCTCATTCTCTGCTCCCAGGCACAGGAGAATTACCACAGCTCCAAGACACACACCATGAGCCTCTTACCAGCTGAGCTGTTTCACCCTCTCCTTCTCACAACCCGTGCTGGGAAACCCAGAAAGCACAAGGGAGGGATAATTACCAGTCCCAGCACTTCGATGATAATTAATGCCCTGCTAAAAGGAGTGCTTGTCAGGTCAGGGAGCAGAGGGAGGGGTGGGAAAACAAATAGGCAAAAAACAAACCTGAGCAAAGGTTTGCTATGAGGAAGGGGCTGGGGACAAGGGGCAGGAGGGGCTGTGGGGTGCAGAGGTTCAGGGTGATGGGGATGGTGCCTGGAGAGCAAAGTAGGTGTTTCACCCCATCAGTGTCTGGCAGGGAGCTTTGCCATGTCACAGGACCCTCTTCCATCCTCTCTTCATCACTAATTGGGCTGAGAGCCAGGAAAATCCTGTAGCCAGCAGTACTCTGAGCCATCCTGGAGCAGAGCATGCTCACCTCTCTGGGGAGACAAGGAGGCTCGGGGGAAAGATTCCCCTAGATTTTACTGCTTCAGTCCCACAGGGAGACTGAGCCTCAGGTCTTGAGGTTCCCTACCAGCTCCTGGTGCAGTTCTCTGAATTTAAGATTGACTTCACCATTTGGGGATGTCAGAGTCCACCTTTTAATTGAGGCTGTAGCAGGAAATATCAAAGAAATAGAAATGACTCCATGGGAGCAATGGGAGAGCTCAAACCTAAACTTCATAAATTTAAGCTCAATAAATCTGAGCAAAGGGAAGCATAAGAGGAAAGGAGAATGCCAGCCAGAGAAATGTGAGCTTGGAGATCTCATGCAGGACAGGCTTCTGGACAGCTTTGGGCAAACAGGTTTTTTCTTTTTTCCCTCAGTCCCATCACCTGAATGATCAGTAAAATTCATCTGTACATGCAGCATTTTAGCCTTCTTGCAACAACTGAGTCAAACCAAAAGGCAACCCAGAACCATGGCAAGGGGTGAGAGAAACAGAGAAACGCTGGCAAGGGAGAACAATATGTTTCCAGACAAGATTTAAAAAGAAATGTTATGTTAATTCGAGTTTGGCGTCACACTGTCATAACACCATCAAAATGACATGCTGCCACCACTAATACGACTGTTTGGGGAATATGCAACATGAACAAAAAAGCAATTTGCTCAGAAACAAACTGGGAGGAATCTAT
Source organism: Certhia americana (assembly GCA_018697195.1). Classification (NCBI taxonomy): domain Eukaryota; kingdom Metazoa; phylum Chordata; class Aves; order Passeriformes; family Certhiidae; genus Certhia; species Certhia americana. Next base: position 6,777,992 of record CM031874.1, on the reverse strand, counting down.
ACTGTAAGAAAACAGAGAAATGCTGCAATCCAAGGGAGGACCAGACAAATGCTCTGTGATTTCTGGAAACTGTGGCACAGGCAGGAAACAGAATCTCTGAAGAGAACTTGTTCCTTGTTTTCCATGGCCTCTCAGCCTTTGCTGGGATAATCTGGTTATAAGAGAGAAACAGTTTAAGGACAGCTATTCTGGCCTTAATTAAAGTGCCCTACAGTTCTTTCCTAATAAAATCACTTTTCTTCTAAGGTCTTCTTGCCCAATTTGTTTTACCTGTCCTTAATTAAGTCCAGTGAGAGGAATTCACTATTTCGAATGAGTTAAAAACAGATGTTTTCAAGGCCCCTGCATCTGAAGAAACTTATTTTTGAAGTCCATGAATGAAATTAAGAGGGGATATTTCAAGCTGATCACTCTCTTTTGATTAGCACAAACGAGCTGCTCCACCAGCGCTGTGTTAAAAATCGTTGCTCTTGCTTTTCCGGCTAATTTGGAAAGAGTTCAGCTGTTAGGGTGCTAAATAGTCACATTAAACACTGCAGACCTGCAGTGCATTTAGGCTGAGTCCTTTAAAAAGGAGATTGAGCTTCCCATCACCTGATGATGCCCTTCTCCAGGGATAGCCATGGAAACACGCACTGACAGTGACTTGTTGACCAACAAAATTCTGGCACAAGCCCCGTGTATCAGCCATGGCAACCGGGCTGGGAGCGTGGCAATGGCAGCTGCTACGCACAGAACAGCGCTCTTAAAAATATCACGGCTGAAACCCATTAAAGAAAACAAAAATAGAAAATACGCAAGAAACCGAGGCTGTGTGTGAAACAGATACCGGGAAGGATGCTCGGTACATTTATAGCCTACCCCAAATTTTCCTGGACTTTTAACCCGATGCTTCTTCACTATGAGCAACCTAAATGTTATTATTTTTTCATCAGAAAATGTCAAACTTTCTTCCTTTTTTTTAATTTTTTTTTTTTACTCTTGCTAATGTGATCAAATTTGAGAGCTGACCTGAGTCAGACTAAAAGCAGAACACTGGTATCTGCTGATCTCCCAGGCTCCTCCAGACCTGGTTCACAGCACAGTTTTCCCTCTGTGTCATCCCTTTAACCCCAGCCAGCTCCATGGGCTTCATGAGGACAGGGTGTGAAGGGAAAAGCTCATTGCCTTACTCCTCCCAGCACAGAGTAAATCTGATAGAAAATGGCCCTTTCTGAGAGGCATCTTTAAAGATAATTTCCTGCCTTTTGTCAGAGTCTGCAGTAAAAGTAATCAGGCAGTGAGGGGTGAAATGCTGGGACAGAGCCTGAGCCCTTTGAAAGCCACCCCACCTTCAGCTGAGCCTCAGGAGAGCCAAATCCAGTCCTGGTGTCAGCCCAGCCAAGCACACAGCTCTGCAGGGAAGGTTTGGGCTCTGCTGTCTCCTTACGTCAGGCCCCCACTCCAGGAGCTGGAGAGATTGCAACCAAGAATTTACTCACAGAAGAATGAAAATCTGCCCTGTTCCATCTCTTCCTTCCCACCTGCTGGCCTTTATCTCTTAAAACCTGAAAAATAAGGCAGAAAGATTGGGTCTGAGAGCTTTGACACATGGTTTTCTCATAATTCTAAAATCTGAGCATAAAAAAAAATAAAAAAGAAACCAGCCCAGTCTTCTTTGCCTTCCGGATTGAATTCCCCGTGTTCCAGCAGATCTGCACGGTGGTAGGCTGTTTCCTGCTGGAGCTGGGTGTTTGCCATGCTTTCCTAGAAAAGCTCTCTGCCACTCTCCCTGAAACATTAATTCTGAACAACAGAGATGGAATGAAATGTAGGTTTGAAAGCAAGCCACGAGGTAGGGAGCAATATTTGGCTTTCCTTTCCCAGAGGTCTCACCTGTATTGGCAGTGTCTTAAAGATGTTAGTGAGGGATAAAGGGGCTAAATCGGATATTTTATTATTTACAGGAGCCCGTTTTCCTTGTTAAATAATTGAATGCATGCACTTAAGGCAAAGGTCTAGGCTGGCTGGTGACTCCAGGCCAAGCTCTTACAGAGCATCAGCTGGAGCTGGCAGCACCAGTCTCCCTGTGAAGGTATCTGCATTGCCTTTTATCTGGAATAGACACTACACGTTGCTGTGAACATCAATTCCTGGAACATTTCTGACAAGGATTTACAGGAGGAGATATAAAGGTTTAAAAATTCCTTTAAAGGAAATAATGTTTCTTCTAAATAAGAGCTAAACAGGAGCTGAAGTTGTGTCTTCATAAGGGTTTTTTTTTTTTGTTTTCCAAATCTTTGTCCAAGATGAGAACTCAATGGCCTGATTAGGTTCAGATCTTTGTGAGGCATTGGCCAGTCCAGGAAAAGAAAAAGCTAAGAAATTTGCAGCAAAACCATTTTTATTAATTTTTCAACTATTCTGCAGATTTAATAAATTAAAATACCTCTGCAAATACTTGGAAGCTTTTTCATCTCTGATAACATTTGGTACCTTATCATTTCTAACTGCACTACGGAGAAAAACACATTATTATGGATTTTGTGGTAGATCCTCCAATTTATCAACCTAAAAAGATTTCCAAGCAATAGAGGCTTTCTGTGTAAGTTAATATGTCACAGGCCATCCATCACCCAGAGTTTGCTGAGTGTGCATTCCTAATCAATGACTTGACACCGTGAGTTAGTGAACACTTAAAGGTTATATCCATGCTAAGTGATGTGACCAAAGCATTTCAGCCTCCAGCGGGGGACACCAGGCACCTTAATCCTTCTGGGTGTCCTGCACGTGTGTGTACCACAATTTCCTCATCTGAGCAAGCCCTGCTCTCCACACGAGAGGACACTGAAATACCCCAGGGCTCAATAGATAGGGAAACCTCCAATTTCCAGGCTACATAATTCCATTCTGCCTCCTTCCCCTCTCCCTGGGGCCGGGGTGGAGATGCCTGTCCTTGCAGGCATCCATCACATCCTTCCCCGGCGGTGCTGTGCTGGCTTCCTGGCCATCTGCCATGCTCTGGGTGAAGGATGACAGCAGATACGGGGTGTTATGGGCTCTGAGAGGCTTCACATCACTAAATAAATGTAATGATCATATATGATTTCATTCCCCCCCTCCACTAGATGCATTTCTACACTTTGGTCTTGTTGATGTACTGCGGCTTCACTCTGTGTAATCCACATGAGCTCCACGTGCCATGAAGTGGAGTTGGCAGATCTGTGAGGTCAGAGCTTCAGGTGAGAGAGACCTTGGCACCACACAGGCATGAGTATGAGCTGGAAATGTCATACATTCCACTGCATGCCTGACCTGAAAGTTACAGGGGATGCAGCTTCCATCCCATCCCATCCCATCCCATCCCATCCCATCCCATCCCATCCCATCCCATCCCATCCCATCCCATCCCATCCCATCCCATCCCATCCCATCCCATCCCATCCCATCCCATCCACCCCCTGAGCACCTCAGAGCACATGAGCTCGTGCTGTGTGGTGTACATGTCCTGCAGACCTGGAAACATGAGAGCAGGGCAAGTGTTTGCAGACACATGGCAGACTCTGGGGAGGGACAGGGGTGCCAGTGGGCAGGCACTGCCTCCACCTCAGTGGAGGAGACACATCTTTCAGCCCGTGACAGATTTACTCCTGTGACCCAGCGAGCAGGGGTCAGAAGGCCCTGACAGCAAACAAATGAGAAATAGCATCTTTCAGAAATTCCTGCAGTAGTTTCTTTCCCCTCTGGCTGCTGCATTTCTCCCACTCTGCACATCCACGGAGGACAGGTCAGGCAGAGACACCCATTCCAGCATGGGTGCCAACCAGGATGTCTTCTCAGGGCTTTTCAATATCTGCTCTTGGTCATTTTCTCCCTGCTACAGCCTTAAGTGCTCCTCAAACTTTACATCCTGTTGGGGCGATGATTTGTAAAACCATCTGCCAGCATCCCCCATTGCTCCTGCTTTGGCTCCTTACAGCTCCTGCAGTCCCCATGCCTGTGTCTGAAATAAACATGATCCATTAAAAAAACCTTTGTCCAGAAGCAGAGACAGGGTGAAACTTTGCACGCTCTTGTTCATCTCCCTCTGTCAAAGCCCCTGTCGCTTGAGATTTCAGTGAGTTGTTACACATCCCTGTCCCAAAGTTTGGCTTGGGAGCCCTTAGCATGAGGCAGCACGTGTATGGGTTCAATTCCTTGCCACGGGGAAAGGACTGAATCCTTTTCCCCCTAACCCCTCCCATTTGCCTTCTGAAGTGTCACCAGTTGCGAGGGGTGAATACATTTAGGTAATTTATTTTATCCACTGATGACAAAGACGGTGAACCAGCAGTGAGAAAACACGGGAAGAGATGAATTAACTGAGTGAGTTTTCTTCACTGCTTAATTGTTCCAGAGAGGCAGAGTTCTGGGGAGGATGATGAATCATTGTTTAGGAAATATTTCTTCCAAGAAGACAATTTGAAAAAATACATTTATAATTTATTGCAACCTCTTGCTTTGTCAGGGAACAGCAGCCAAAGGCAGAAAGTTCCTCCCTCCCCCGTTCTCCTTCCCTCAGTTCATTATCACTATAATCTTATCTCCCGTACCCTCTCCTCACCCTTTGAATATTACATCTCCTCCCGCTTGTGTGCGGAGGTGTAGCCGTGTGCGGGGAGGGGGGGAAGCCGTCAGGGAGGGAGGGGGAGACTGGGAAAAATCGTCACATATTTCAGGCTGGCTCTATTTAAATGAGTTTGGGATTGTGCTTCTCTGGAGCAGATGGCCCTGGAGATAATGATGCCTGAGCAGCGGAGGCTGGAGCCCCTCTCTCCTGTTGCCATGGTAGGCCACGGGGCTGAAATGGATTCTGCTTATTAAATTTGCGAGCTCTTGTGTACTCAGGATGAATGGCGTTCAGTCATAAAGAGGCCCATCCTCCTAATGTGGCTGGATAGTTTTATCTTGGAAAGCCAGGCACTCTAGCTCCGCCAGATGAGGGGCTCATTAACCTATTAACAGCAGCCGTGGAGGAGTTCAGCCCACAGGGGCTTGCAGCGGGGTTTTCCAGGAACGTGCCCAACGCCAGCGTCCTCGTGGCATCAAACCAGACTGAGGACACCCAACCCTTGACTCAGAAACCAGAGAGTTTTGCTCAGCACAGTTTCCAGAGGGATTTGTGTGGAATCTAGCACCACAGAGCCCATCAGAGCTCCAGTGCTGCTGTTGGCTCCTGTAGGAATAGAAACAAGATGCTGGGATGGTCCAGGCCAGGAAGGTTTGTACAGGATTATGGCTTGGCCTCTGATTTACAACGCAGCCTCTGCTTTTCAAATCAAGATTACTCAGAAATATGTACAATGCACCTTGGAACCACAGCAAACACTTGGTAGGACAGAGATCACACTTTGTGATAGAAATTGAAGGAGAAAATGGAAAGATATGACATTTAGAAGACAAGTTTCTTAAAAAAAAAAAAAAATATAAAGAAGCAAAGAATCAAAGAAAGGATTGGTGCTTTCTTCTGTGACTTTCCTGTAGGACCAGACTTGGCTAATGCTCAAAGTGATAACGCTCCTCTGAGAGACTCAAAACACTGAAGATTAAATAGAGCAAGCTGAAAGGCTTTACCTGAAAATACTTTTTCTTTCAACCAAAGACTGTGGGTTTGATTCAAATAAATATTTATCTGCCTGTTCTAGCCATGACAGACAAACCTGGCTATTCCCAGAGCATTGGAAACAGGTGTTTCCTTCCAGTAGCCCTTCCACACAATCCTTTCACCAAGGTTTTCTTCAGATCACATGGTGAGACTTAAAGAATTACAACATTTTTTAATCAGTGTAAAAGCAAGTTTGATCATGATTTGAAGAATAATATCACTGGATTTTGTTTTCCACTGCACTCTTTATGTAGAGCCATGCCAATGGTTTGGAAGAACAGAAATTTGATATGCAGTGAGACAACGTCTGTTACATTATAATGTTGTTAACTTTGATTAACCAGAGATTGGTAAAATAGCACTGCACTATATTTAGTTCCATGGCACATTTTTTTACATGTTATTATGCAAATTTTCACGAGCTTTATTTCAAATGCAACCTATCTCTGTTTTCTTCCCCTGCGATCCTGCATGGCCAACAAAAGCCACCTGCCTGAGCTGTGCTGGGTGGTTTCCTGGCTCTGGCAGCATCCACTATCTTTTTGATATGAAATAATCACATTAAAGGTTGTCAGAACTGGTCCTTTTTCCCCAGGATTAACACAGAGGTGAGGACTGCCTGCTTTGGTGCAAGTTTTCCCACTCCAAGAAAGTGGTCAGAGACCAAACACCAGCAAACAGTTCTCTGACCTAGTGATGGGCTCGGTGTGGAGCTGTGAAGCTGTTGGGAGATTTTCTAAGGGAAACATTTTCCCTCCCAGCATTGGATAATGTAGGTTGGAAGGGGAAGAATTCATGGAACAGAAATTAGTATTGTTCCACAAAAGGTGAGCAGGAAGCTTTCCCACTTTGAATCTAAGAGCAACTGGGCAGGTAACTCCAGAGTCACACAGAAGGGGATGGAAATGGTTCCAAAAATCCTCCTCAGCTTCCAAAACACTCATCACAACTGTGTGAAAATGTCATTGCATGTGGTTGGGGCAAATAATCACCCACAGTGTGGGAAGATCATTCTGGGCTCTGTAAATGAAGCACAGAAGTCAAACCCAGTCAAATTTCTTGGCATTCAATCCTCCTATTTTCAGGACAGATCTCGAAGTTAATTCTCTTAATGAAATAGCAGCAAAAGGCATGTTCACAAGAGTTGTGTTTCCTTGGCAAAGCCAGCTGAACATTTAGCTTTAACACTCCATTTTTGGGAGTGCTGAGGATCCTGCAGCTGACTTTGAACATTGTGTCTCATCCAGGGACCCTGGACATTCCCCCATCAGCTGCTGGCTAGAGCAGCTTCTGCAGCATGTGCACCATTCAGCTGAGATGATATGAAATACAACCCTCACTTGATATCTATCCTTTAGAAGGCTCTGCAGATCAGAGGAGCAGAAACTTGCCCAGATTTCCACAGAGCTCCCAAAACAACCCCAGCAATACTGAGCAGAGGCAAGTCAAGTTGTAACAGGCTGGTTGGAAGTGCTGCTAAGGTGTTTATGTATTTATTCCTGTCCAGCAGTGTCCCTCAGCAGGTCTCCTGGCCTGGGCTGGCCACCAGAGCCGGGGCTGGGCTGGGGGCCAGGTTCATGGATGGATTGGTGTCCGCATGCGTAAGCCTGTCCTGGTGCCCAGTGGGCGCAGCCTGCAGGACTTATCCAGGGTCACCTTGAGTGGCTGTGTGTGAGCAGAGACTGCAGCCAGGTCCCTGCATGCCAGGTCCGTGCTCACAGCCCTGACCCACAGCCCTCTTTGTTCTGAAATCCCCTCCAACAGCGAGGGTGGAGGAGAGGACTGGCAAAGCGCTCCTGGGGCAGCTGCCTACGAGTGCAGGCCATAGAAAAGGGATTAGCTCCGTCTTCAAAATGCAAATCCCCCCGACACACGCCAAGCTCACGGCACTCCTGGAGCCGTTTGCCCAGCCCTGACTTACAGCTTTTACACAGACATGAGCTTGCCAACTTAATGTCGGAGGTACGGACACCGGTGAATTAAAACGGGGCCTACAAATGAAAAGCCGATTAGCAGATATTAGAAGGATATTGAGATGGAAGGGCCACAGCGGTGGAAAAAGTCTCCTGTCCCTCACTTGGGTTTGTAGCACAACCTCCTTCCTGACTTCTGCAGCTCCTTTGCCATGTCTTAATCCCCTTGCATAGGGATTAAATGACCCCAGAGGGAAGAGGGGCTTTTATTGACTCTGCATGACAAAATCCAGCCCCCAAATTATCCAGAACAAGAAGGTATGACCCACAGCAGGCTCCATGCTCCCCAGTCACCACCTTAGGCAAGGTGACAGGAAAAGGTGATCTCTAAGGTCCCTTGCAACCCAAACTATTCTATGATTCTGTAACAAGGTGACTGCAGCAAAAGGATTCTCTATTGCTGTTAGGGAATATTTCCATTTACATTTACAGAGAACTGTGACTGAGAGGATTTCATGTGTGCTGGATGTGCAGGAGCTGTCAAGCAGAGCACCTGGAAAGTTTGCTCAAGCAGTCAGAAAAACTTCATTTTAGCCCTGGCCTTCATATTCCTATCCTGCGATCAGCATTTACACACGCTGCCCTAAACTGGACACTCATTAAACTGGGACACTTGGATTGCCAAACCACTGTCCCTCAGGACCTCCCTACCCCAAACAGATTAAGCTGCTGCAAAGGGTAGTCTTGGCCCAAGCTGGCAGGAGTCGGGGTGGTCACTAAAGAACCCCCCAAAAGCCACATCATCTCCAGCAGTGGACACAAACACAACTAAGAGAAGAAAATCCCTTTTTCTGCTACAACAGTACCTCAAATTGACCAAAAACACAATTGTGGATTTGGGAAGGGAAAGACATAGTGATTTCCCCCCAACATTATTTATTCCAGTTCTCTCTCCATCACATCTTGGTGAAACACTGCTCAGGAGAGGCTGCCACAAGCTGGGTGCAGGAATCCTCATCCACGTGGGCTGGCGTCAGCACAGGGAACAGCAGGAACAAACAGGAGATGCTGAAAGAGGTGATCAAAGATCCCTGTGGATATCCTGACAGCCAGTTTCACGCCTTAGGATTTTTGCAGTAAACAGGGAAATGCCACTTTAGAAACGCTGGCAAAGGCAAGTTTAAAACACGGGATGAAGATAGGTCTTTTCCCTTCATTACCAAACAACCGATTTGGAACTTGAGGTTTTCTTGCTTGTGAATGCTTCTTGTGTCTTCCCAAAGTGGGACATACCCACAAGCAATTTTATAAATTGAAGATATACACTTCAGTCACGAAGCCAGCTTAACTTCACAGGCAAAACAAGAACAGCATTAACCCAGCATTCCTGAAGTAACATTTTAGATTTTCTGTTAAAAAATAAATTACTGACTGCGGGAGGAAGAAAGGAATCATTTTGCTGCGATAATTGCAAAGCACACAAAAAAGGTAATTTTTTCCTGACTTACATTCAGAAATGTCTCGGCTTTTACCAAACAGTCTTGGTTACCAACAGAAAGAAAGCACTGAAATATGCAAATATTTAAAAACTAGCAAGCAAATCCCTGGAGAAGAAGGAACAAAACAGAAGTGGGGGAAGGGTGCCAGTGAATACAGAGATGTCACAGGCTGGGAGCTGCTTTTCTGAAGCCTCTTGGAAGTTCTCACTAGGGACAGCTCAGGAAAGCAATGGCATGAGGACATCCTCGAGGTCCAGCTTTCAAGCACACTTGAACCTCAAAAGCAAATCGTGGCTGTGCAGGCTGTGATGTTTGCAGCAGCCTCAGCCTGCCCTCACACACACTCAGAGGAGGATATTTAAATGTTCTTTAGTCTCCCTCAGTGGCACTACAAAGCAGGGACAGCTCTTTCCCAGCCTGGACGAAGACCAGATATTCCAGCTCATTTTTACACCTGGCAGATATTGAAGATTATATTGCAAATCATGAGACTGAGAGATTTCACCTTTTCAATCAAATCAAGACCAGTATTCCAGATCTTTCACCCCAGTGACTTTGCTTGCCCTTGGTGAGAGGGTCTGTATCAAGTGACCTCAGCCCAAGGAAGGGCCACCTGTGACCTGGCCTTGCTCAGGGCAGGCAGCTGGGTGAGGTTTTTCCCCACTTTCCTTGCAATTTGCAGTCATCTCAATAAACACGTGCTGCCAGTTACACCAAAGCGTTCCCATTTCTAACATGCTTTCTTGGCACTTAATGTTTTATTCTGTTGAGTAGTGACTTGCATTGGAAACGGGGCATAAAATGGGACATATTTGGGTTTAAAAAGTACCAAACCTGGGCCGGCTGCAAGTTCAAAAGGGGCAGAAGGAAAGATTCCTTTGTGAACTATTTGTAGAGCTGGGCCGAGCGCTCCTTGCTTGAGAATCCAGAAAATAACTACAGAAATTCACGGCAGGAAAAACACCTCCAAACCAACTTCGAGCTCTTGTCTAGAGACGCAAATCACTCCGTCCAGGAGCAGGATTTCCCTCTGCTGTTTCTGATCCCTGCAGGGAGCAGTGACAGGACCTGCAAAGCCGGGCTCATCTCTCCCTCCCTGCCCTGCCGGGCTGTCCCCTCCGTGCCGGTGACACCGGGGAGCCCTGGCCGCGGTCGGTGGGTGGCAGAGGCTGGCCCGTGTGAACCCCAGGCGCTGGGTACATTTTCTTCCCTGCGCGCTGACACGGCTCCGCTTTTGTTTCCTGAGTAAATAGAAAAGCCGCCGTGGCAGGAAGGAGAAAGGCAAGGCAGGGCTCGGCAAGCAGCGCCTGTTTACAATGACAAAGGGCTCTGCCACACTTAGGGGAGGAAATTTTCCTTCCAGACTTCAGGGCTCATTAAGTGAGTGGGCATAGCTAATAGGCTTTGTGTGCGAACGGCCCCAGCCTTGCAAGGTCCAGCTGTCACTGGGGCGAATGTCAAAAATAACAGCGGGCTCAGCCATTCTCCACCCCGCTCGGGCTTTAAAATTTATCTTTAAAAGGGGGAGGAGCAGGCAATGAAAAGTAGCAAGCAATTAATGGGAGACAAAAGCAAATGGACCCGCCAGGGCTGATTGAGGGAGGGGGGGAAAGTCCCCCGGAGCTGGGCTGGAGGGTTGGTGGGGAAGAAATGGAAAAGCTGAAGAGCCCTCCTGTCAAGCAGAAAGTCTTTGCGGTGAAAAACGCACGGGGGCAGGGCTGGGAGGATGCTCAGGAATTGAGGGTCCCGGCGGTTCCTCTCCCGGCTGGGCAGATGCTGCCGTCTCCCTGCCACGTGTCTTCGCTCCCCGAAATCTCCCCCGCAGATGGTGACTCCGAAACAGCCAGCACATGTCTTCCCTCGGATAATCCCGGGGTCAGGCTCCTCCGAAGTTTAGTCTCACACTGCCAGCAGAAAGCTGACAAAATTATGCAGAAATAAATATGGTTCCATGTTTAACTTTTCTCTTTCACCCCATCCAATCTCAGCCTGCCCTGAGATAATATTTGCATGCATTTGGTTTATCCCCCTGTCAGCTCCGTCTGGAGGGAGACGCACAAATGGCTCGTTTGAGGGTATTTGTGATTCATGTGATGCATCAATGGGAAAAAAAAAAGGATTTAAAATCTCCAGAACTTTTAATAGCTTATAGAGTCTTGGCACTCACAGTCCCACAGAACGTGCCTACTGTATTTTTAGCTGACCTCGAGCTGACTTTGATTTCAGGCAGCAACATCCCACACTCCAGAGCTTCTCTTTCTTTTAAAGAATACACCCTTACTGCAAACCAGGTCAGCCACGTTTTTAAAACACAAAAAATCCTGCTGAAAAGTATTTTTCCATGAATCTTGCAGCTATCGGGTCCCTGCACCAAGGCAAGATTATGCTTGATCAGCCTGAACTGATGACATTTACACAGCACTTTGCTACTTCTGGGTACAAGACACGAGCTATGAGCAGTGGGTTCTGTGTATCAGACAATTTAGGGGTCAAACTGTGGGTTTCAGACCAAGAAGTTCTATGGTGAAACTCCTCTTGATCTCATGTCTGAAAAATGGGCTTCCTGAAACAAAGGCACTTGCAAGCATTTGCCTTAGCACAAGGGTTTAACCAAATACTTTAACATTATTTCTCTTTTTGGCAATAAGTTCAACCCACAGAACTTCCAGCACTGCAGATGTGCAGGTTGAGCCTTTCTCAGCTCCAAGTCCAGGAAGAGCTCCAGGTTGCTGGGAAGGGCTGAGATGACCCCACAGTGCTGTAAGGTCAAGGTAAAGGATGCCTGTGAGGAAACATTCCCTGAGGAATTCAGGGCAACTACTCCAGAGCCAGACAGCCTTGCAGAGGAGATGCTGACCCATCTGATTACATTCTGATCTTAAACAACAGTAGCACACCTTTCCCATTCCCCATTGCATTCCTTGTTTTCTCATGTGCAGATACACTGAAAAAAGACAAAGAAAACTCTTTGGAAGTTTTGGATTAGCTTGAGCCTCAAAATACGACCACAGAAGAGGTGAATCAAGCCTGGAAATCCTTGAGGGTGCCTGAGAACAGCGCAGAAATTTTGCCTGAATGAGTCACCCTGGGGAGAGAGCTCAAGCTCTCAAAAGACGAAACAATACACCTTGATGGGAAGGAAGCAAAGAGAGGGAGCCTACTCCAAACACATCTGCTCAGATCCAGGGTTCAGCTTGTTGCACTTGTATGGGGAAATCTGTGCAAACAAACAGTTATTGAATGGGTCAACTGAGCAGAGCGGCTGAAGGAGCGGAACAATGGGGCGGTTTATTCACTTAATGTATGCCAAGGCCATTCACCAGGCAAGCACCTCTCGAGGAGCCACGTGACAGACAGACTCAATTTGCCGTTTGCCGAGGTCATGCGTTTGGGGTGCCACGGACAGAATTTGTTACTGGGAGTGACAAGGACGGTGAGGGAGTGGCCTCATTTCCAGCACCTCCACAGTGTTGGGGTTTTGTTCTCCTTCATTGCACACTGGAGGAGAGGGGGTTTCTGAGCTCCTCACCGAGCTGTGATGTTTGTATCTCCATTTTTTTTAGCTCTCCAAGCCCTTTGCAAAGCTTGGGGAGCCAATGTGTGCTGCTGCACAATGCCATGTGTCCCTCTGTCACCAGTCCCTCCATCACATCAGGTGGGATTTGGAGTCCAGCAGCAAAGGCAACATGGAGCTAACAGCATCTGGGGAAGAGAACACAAAAAAAAGCAGAGAATTCATTTCATTCAGAGTCATCCTCAGCTTTCTGGATGCTGCAAAACACTCAGAGATTCAGCTGTACAAACAGTGAGTTTGACAAATTCCTCACCTTCTGTCCAAGGACCCTTCATGGCCACTCACAGCTTCCCTGCATTATTTGCTATTCAAACAGATTTGATAGATAACTTTTCTTTAAAGTAAAGTGAGTTGATGGACCATGGCAGTCTCCAGTTGGAGTCTCTCTGCTGAGTAGAGGTGAAGGGATCACAGGCTGCAGTTCATCCCTGTTTGTTGATGGAGTTGTTGTCGGACTCTCCTTAACTTGCCAAAGCCACTGCTGGTGGTGAATGAACACCTTTGACAGAGGATGGGTGGACAAGGAGCTCAAGGAGCAAGGGTGGTGGGACAGGGTTTGGCACCATTTGCACACCCAGTTGGGGGTTTGCTCTGGGTGAGACAGCACAGGTCACCCAGAGCAGTCAGACAGCTGGCGAGCAGGATCTAAACACCTCTTTGAGGTATTACCCCAGATTTTCACCATAGGACAACAGCAGGGATGTACAGGAGAACAGGCTGATGAAGAAGGGAAGAGGGGGAACAAGAAAAGTGGCAGGAAAGGAAGAAAAGATAAACACATGGGGGAACATCCTGAACCCCAGGTTTGCCAGGTTGGAGGCTGTGCCAGCCGGGCTGATGGGCCCCCAGTCTGCCCAGAGGAGGTTTGGGGAGCACACATTGTGTAGCCTCACCTCTCTTCCCGCACCCAAGGTCCCCTTCCCCCTCAGGCCGGGGCTGACAGGATTTCCTACGCATCTGTATGCAAATCACAGGCTGACGCACCGGGAGAGGCACTTTGTTCCGAGCATCCCCGGCACAGCTGCTCCGCTTCCCGGCCCCTCCGGCCAGACACACCGCGGGGCTCGGGACGCGGCCACACCAACTACAGCATGCCACAGATTTAGGCAAAGTCCCCACGTGCTGCCCGTTCCACAGCCAGGGTCTGCCATGAAGTGTTGAAGGGTCTTGGACAGGGAAAAATCAAGATGTCTTTATAAAGTAACAGGGCAGGTCTTTGGGAAAGCAGAAGGTAAAGGACAATGCCTTTTTGGAAGACCAAACCAGAGTATTTTTTGTTTTGATGTGTCTCCTGGTGTCCAGCCCAGTGCCTGGCTGAGAAACAGTCTGCTCACAGGCTGGAAGAAAATTTCTTTCAGCTGAGACTTGGTGGCAGAGCTTCAGTCCCCTCCAGCCCCAGAGACACAAAGCACAGTCCCCCCAAATACAATACCTTCAGATTTCTTCAGTGTCTCAGCCAAACCACTCCTCCTTCTGCCTTCTCTTTGGATTTTTTTTTTTTCCCAGTTAGAAACCCATCACATTCTAGAGGGAAAAAATCCCAACAGTGTCTATTGTCTCAAAAACCTGTTAATTTTCAGCAAGAAGTGTTTACAGGGCCCCACTGAGTTGCCAGCCATCTCTGCAAACAGAGAAACCTGAAACACTCTGGGAGGTGATTTTTCACTCAACCAAGACAGGAGCACTGGAAATCTCTGATGCTAAAACGAGCCATTGCTCCTCAAAACAGAGACCAAGGTTTGAGCTGCTGGCCCTGGGGAGTTGTGTGGGGTGACTGATGGGATGGGCAAACCTGGACAGCCACCACCTCCCTTCCTCACTACTGGAAATTACAGCAAATATTGGGGGAGCAATGGGAAACACCCAATTAAGGTGAGTCGTGCTTACGGGATATGCGAAAAAAAACCCCAAAAACCACCAAAAGGTGGCTTTTTACCAGCGTCAGGTTCATGGTTTGGCTCCATCTGTGGCCAGGGTGACCAACCTGTGTGCAAACCCCTCGTGCCTCTCTGGTGCATCTTCCACCCCAGTTGTCATTTGCAGCTCAAACAGCCGGTGCCTCGGGGGATCTGTTTATTTTCTTCTTTCTGCCGGACGAGATTCTCTGGCTCAACACTTTATAAAAGCAGATTTTATTTTTCCCTTCATCCCATGCGACACAGATGCAAATGGGGAACAGTAGGATGCCAGCTTATCTTTTATTTGTGCTTTTAGGTTATAATTGCAGTCTGAATCACTGACTTTTAAGTTACGCTACATTCTGCCTCAGCAGAGAAAGGGAGAGGAGCGGAAACAGGGAACGATCCCTTGAAGTTCAGTAACACCAAGCAGCTTTGCTTTCAGACAAAAAGGCATTTGCAAGTGTTCCTCCCATTCGTTAAAGGCACAAACTATTGCCATGATGAAATAATAAAGAGAGTTAATTGAGATGGGGGGGCCGGGGATGGGATCGAACAAGAAAGGCTGCTTCGGTTCCTGTGTGATCATTGCGCTCATGAACGTGGTATCCATTTTCTAGTTCTGATTTTGGGGAGTTCAGAGCGTTTTACCCAAAAAATCAGCGTTTCGGTGGGCTGCAAAGCTGAGCTCTCCAGCCACGTGAACCCCATCTCCGGGTGCAGCCCTGCGCGGAGCTGATGGGGGAATGTCACTGCCTGTCTGCTGTCACCGCATCCGTCCCTCTCCCGCCGGGGCTGGCGAGTCCAGCCGTGCCCTGACCTGCATTAACACTTCCCGCAGGAGCCGGGGCTGCCGCAGACGGGGGAAGGCAATAAAGCAATCCAAGCCCTGCCGGCTGCTCCGGCAGCGTGCGAGACACCTGGAGAGCCCGGCCACCCGCTCCCTCCTCCTCGCCCTCCGCAGGGAACGGCGAGTGTGAAGTTATAAATCCCCGAACAACACGGGCTTAGCCATGGAAAGGGTGTTTGCACTCAATGCTGAGTCCTAATTTCCTTTTGAAGGCTCTACATGTTTGATTAGCCAACTTCGGCAGCCCCATAGCATTAGGTCAAGGTAATTAGAGACCTTGTGTTAATGAGTAAACAATGACTGAAAAGCCTAATTGACACTTCCAAGCCCTCGCACGCCGCTAATTGCCAGAGCCAGACCCACGGCCCCCGTGCTAACCCGTGTTAAACCCTCCCTATGAATAAGAGTTATCCCCTCCGCTGGCAGCGCCGGGAGATCCGCAGCACGGGATGAACGCGAGGGGCTGCGATGGGCACTGCCCATCCACGGAAAGTGTTGGAATGGGCCCTCTGCGCCTCCCTCCCTGCCGAAGGTCCGTCCCGAGGCTCCCGAGCAGACAATGCCACCGCGCCCTGCCCTGCGTGCCCCCGGCAATGACCCCGCAGGACCACCCTCCTGGCAGGGCAAGGGCCGGCAGCCGCCCGCTCCGCAGCCTCTCAATCTTGTGCAGACAAAGCCTGTCCCGGGGGAGCGGGTCCTGGGGAGGGGCACAGGCAGGACCGGCTGGTGGGAAGTGTCACGGCTGGGTCGCATGGCAGAGAGCCCCTGCAGGAGCAGTGGGACAGCAGGGGTGAAAGGGCAGCGCTCCCTTCCCATCAGCCGCCCTCACCACCACCTCGGCTCGCTCCTCCTGCCCTTTGCTCCTCTGCTCCCCCAGCCTGGCCTCGGAACGAGGGAAATCCCAGCACAATTCATTGAGCATTTCTCTCCCGGATAATTTATGGACACAGCATCTGCTGGACATGGGGTGGACATTGGACTTAAACTCAGCTCTCACACCCTTTAGCCTTGTTCACAGTAAATTCGGGTGTTATTCAGGCAGTTGGACTAGATAATCATTGCAGGTCTATTTCAACTGAGATATTCTATTCTATTCTATTCTATTCTATTCCATTCCATTTCCTTCCCTTCCCTTCCCTTTTTTTTTTTTTTTTTCCTAAAAATTACCCCCAAAAGAACTTAAAGTGCATCTTTGTCTGATCCCAGTTGTAGATCTAGTGCAGTCCATCCAGGCAAACTGCATTGACAAACTCAGCCCAAGGATCATGCCTCATCCCACGGGAGCTCAGCCTCGGCTAGGGTGTGATGGAAACACCAAATCAACCTTCATTTCCTTCCTCTGCACACAGCAGGGGCTGAAACCTGTCTCATCAAGTAAAGCCTTCCTTAAATTAGGTTGATATTATGGACTTAAGAAGCTCCTGGTGACAGGATCGACACAGACAGGCTAAAACAAACACCTGAGCTGAAAGCAGAGGTGCAGGCGAAAGACAGCAAGTCATAAGAGCTTTGAAATGCCCCCCAGCTCACAGCTTGCATGTCCTGGTGAGAGACATCCCTGTGGTTCTGCCTTTGCACAAAGGAGAATCAGAGATTGGAAGTGGGAAATGGGTGTTTCCTTCTTGTCAAAAAGAGACAAACCCCCCCCAACCCCACCAGAAACCACCACCCCACACAAAAGATTTGCCAGCCAAAATCTGCTCCCAACTGATTTCCCATCCACGCATCCATCTCCAATCATGAAAATTAATCGTGAAAATTAATTTTGAGGCATGCTGGTATTGACATATCTTGATGCCTGGGTGAGGGCAGCACCACTTTGGGCTGCACGCCCGGGTTGCAGCCCTTGTCCCTGCAAGCAGAGCTGTCCCCAGCCTCACGTGTCCCCATCCCAGGCTCCGGAGTCCCCAGGCAGTGTCCGGGTGTGAGGGAGCATCGGGCACAGGCCAGATGCATACTTCTATATGAGATTCACTAATGGCCTTTCAGGTACAACATTATTATTTTCCTCTAATGGCTGCTTTTCTCTTTCTTCCTCGCTGGCTCATAAAAGGCACATCATAACTACAGAGGGAGGGGAAAAAAAAAGGCGAAAGCTTTGCAAATTACAGCAATCAGAGAGCCTGGACCATTAGCAGCATCTGGGACTGCATTTTACATAACAGTGGACACTTTCTTTGAAACAATTACAGCTAATAATGAATTAGGATTGACTGGGCTGTAAACGTTTCAAATTGCAATTCAGAGACTGTCACTCCTCACCATCCCCTTCTCGATGGAAAAAGCCCTTTTAATACTCAGTACTCCGTGAGGATCTTGGGAGGAGAGGAGGTTCTCTGTGGCCACGAGTGCAAAGTCCTATGCTGTGGCCTCATCCTGAGCTCTGATGGATTTGGGATCTTGCCTCCAAATGCAGATACTTCAGGGAAGAGTTTGCAGTGTAAATTGATATATCAGGGTGGATTGTCCTGGTCTTTTTTAACTAATCCAAATTTAAGGATGGATCAGCAGGCTATTCTTTTCTGTGAAGGAACAGCTTTCCGAAGGGATGAGGGGATAGTTCCTCCCTAAGCCACCCAGAGGAGTTGCTGTGACCCTTGGGGTGTCCTGTCTGGAGCTGCCCCAATCCTCTGAGCCCAGTGCTTCCCTCACTCTGCAGCTCAGTCTATTCCCGAATTTCTGCCCCATAGTGTGAGGTCTGGGGCTCAATCCTCACATGTACCACAGCTGAGACTGTGGTACACCCTGGAGGTGGCACAAAATCCATCTCAGGCTGGGGCTTTCATTGCCTCATCTGGGGTAATGAGACCCTCCAGTTGTTGGGAATTTAAAAAGTGTGTGTGTTTAATATAAACCAGAAAAGTTATTTGAGAATATGGGCTCTTCTCACCTTGTTTCTGGAGGGTTGCAACCCATCAGGACAGGAGCCACTCCTGGGCCAAGAAGTCCCTGTGTCCCTCCATGCAGGTCCAGCCCCCCAGACAGAGCAAGGACAGAGCTGGGGGGTCACTGGGGCTCAGTCCCCCACCATGGCCAGCACAGGCCCCTCCAGCTGGGCTGTGTGCCTGCATGCAGCTGCCTCAACAACACAGGTACCCGAAGAGAAAGTTAAGAAAAAAGCATCAATCCCTTCCCTTTTGCTGGAATAAAACCCTTCCTTTAAAAGGCAGTAAATATAGAGGGGGAGATTGAGAAGAGGGAACACTCGGGGCCCTCTGTGGGAGCGCAGATGTGCTGTAAATGGGGTGCTCTCTACCCACTCAAAGCCCCCTTCTCTCCCGAGCTGGCAGGTCCTAAAAGGCCACTTGTTCTGCAAGTTGGCTGCTGTCTCACCCATCGTGTCACCTGAGGTCTCGAAGATCATTCACACAGGCTGATGCTCGTCCCTGTTCCCAGAGGGTCACCAGTCACATACTGAAACAGAGGGGATATGAAGAGACAACGAGGACCCCAAATCTCCCCCAACCCCGTTCCCAGACGAAAAGCAGCATATTCAAAATGAAAGGAAATAAAATCAACCTTAAACAAAAAAAAACCCATGCTCCTGTGTCTAATACACCCTGAGGAACAGTTTTGTGTCTCTTCCTTGATGACATTTGAGTCTTGAAGTGCTCAGCAAGATGCTCCAGTGCCAGCAAGCCACAGACCATGGCTGCCACATCTTGCACCCCGGGCACACCTCCCCTTCCACCTAAACCTGCCAGATTTCATTAACAGCATCTTTCCCATCTTTGGGAAACCTGAAGCCTGGCACTAAGCATGCCTGGCAAATGGTGACCTGTTCTACAGAGATGGCTCACACCAGTCTTAAAACTCTAATTATAGAAGAATAACAAGGCTCTAAAGCTCAGAAGCACTTAGATATTATTTCAAGCCAGCCAACGAGGAAGTTACAGCTGCTGTAATTAAACATGACACGGAGAAGTCAAGCATTAAACGCAGGTTCATTAAGAAAGCGCAGGGACTCGGTGATCCATAAAGGCAGGACCTTGTAGTTGTGGGCCAGCTGGGGGGAAATTCAGAGGGGGGAAATCTCACCCATCTACCTCAAAAAGGCAGCAGCAAAAGCTGCTAATTGTGTTTGCGTGATGATAACCAGCCACTGGCAAGACTTTTTGGAGGACAGCTCAGTTGCTGGCTGTGGTTGGGTTCCCAGGCCAGCACCCCATGCTGGGACACTAGCCAGGCTCTGTGTAGTGTCAGCCCCTAACCCCACAGCACTCAGAGCTCCCCTTGTACCCCTGTGAACAGGTTCTTACACCCACATGTGAAAAGAGAGTGGAGAAAGTGGGATCCTGCCTTCTCCTTCCTGGTTCCCTGCCAGCTTCCATCCCCTCAGGGTGCCATGCTCCAGGTACCCAGCCCAGAGTCCTCAGACTCTCTCAGGAGCCTGCAAATGAACGTGCACTAAGTAAGTAGCTCTCTGGGCTGGTTTCTCAAGTCCTGCAGAAACTGTGAAGCATCGCAGGCAGGGACCATATCAGGGAGCTTCAGATGAGCAGAGATGGGAAATTCTGTGATTCCAACTGCAGGATGCCCCATCTGGTAGTTCTCAATTTGCAGAACCAGAAGCCTTCTGTGTTTCTTACACAAAAAAATCCTAAACCCAAGAAAATGCTCTCGTTATTTAGGTGCTTCTCCACCTGCAGATACCTCGTGCTCCCCAAACTGCTCTCGCTGGGTGCAGGGCAGGAAGGGGCTGAGCTAGGTGGTCTGGCTGGGGCAAGGCTGTTCACTCCAAATTTAACTAAGCCCAAGGCCATTTCCACATGGGAATGGGATAGGGAGGCAGCCAGGCACGCTGGGACCCCACAGCTCCCCAGGACCATAACCTACCCCCCCACTGAGACCCCCGAGGGGAGAAAAACCCACCGGGAGAGCAGGGTGGTGGTGGTGGAAACGCACCACAAAAACCAGTCACTAATCCTCAACTACCCCCAGATCTGAAAATAAATAAATAAATAAATAAATAAATAAACCCCATCAAGATGCAGAAGAGGGGACGAAAAATAGAAGAAAGGAGGATGAACAGCGCGACCCCCTCTGACCCGGAGCGTGCAGCCCCGGCTTTGTGCAGCCCCTTCCCCCCTGTGCCTGCCCTACAATCAGGGCAGCTGCCTGGAACGGGGCCGGCTGCCGTGGAGGAGAGGGCAAGGGGGCAGAGAGTAATTTATTTACTCCTCACAATGTGCTGTTTGAACAGACTCCCAAAGAAAACGGAGGAGGAGGAAGCAACACTCTGCCAGGCGGGAGGAGGAGGGGGATGTGGGGCTGGGGGAGATGGTCCTAAATGGATTAAAAATTTGCCCTGCAACTGTGGGGCTTTAATTGATACAGGGGGAGGGGGGGGAGCGGTAAAATTTCCCTCTAATTGTATTAAAGATACACTAATTAGGTTGATTAAAAACAGAGAGGCTGTTTCTTTCTTTCCCCAGAAGGCCTAAGGGATGGTGATGGGGAGGGGGGAGAAGTGCAAACAGATTGGAGTTTAAAAAAAAAAATGAATACAAGAGAGAGAAAAGTGCTCAGCCCCTGTGAGAGGTGCAGACCCATCAGCTGCCCAGGGCACCATGAGAGCAGGAGCAGTCTCCCAGGAATGGGAGGATGGCCAAAGCTTCACCTTCTCCCCAGAAATGAGGTGCTAAGGTGGCAGATTTACTCTCAGCAGCTCCAGTACCCCAAAATCCAGGGCTTTGTTCAGCTGCAATGTCCTAAAACCCTAAATTTGGGGTTTGTATTAATTTTGGCCCTGTTTTGTGAACTTTGGGACATCCTTATCTACACAAAAGTCTGTAAATCCTGAGGGTAAATAGATATGCACATATATAAACTTTAAAATACAAGCTGTACTTTTGCCCCAAAAAGAACTAACCTAATGCAGTGGTTTAACTGCTTAGTCCCTACCCAGGTGATCCCAACCATGACAGAACAAACACACTGAAAGGGAGAGGATGGGCAGGTTCATCTCCATCACAAAACCTTCCCATTGCAGGTGCTTTCCTCCTCTTTCCACTTCCTGATCTCATTTCTCACTCACTGACACCAACCCTCAGCCCAGAGCCCACTGAGCAGGCTATGACAGCCCCTCTGAAACCCTCTGTGAACTTCTTACCTGGAATCCCTGGTTTGAGGACACTCCTGACCTTTCCTCTTTCTTAAGAAGGACAGAAAAGTACTTTTCAGCCTGGGGAAAAGTTTCCCTGTGAAAGGTTTTATTGCTCGTGTATGAGGCCGTTGCTAATTGATCTGTCAAATGGCCAAGCTGTAAAACGGGAATGGCAAATAAAGAGCTGTAACTTTAAGGGAGATAAACAATATTGTGTTGGGTTTGGGTTTTTTTTTTTCCTTCCTTCCTCTTCCAAATGACCATTTTATCCTTAGTCTGAAACCACGGGATGAAGGGCAAACTCAAATTGAGGAAGGAAGCTTGATGATTTCTGATGCTTCCATTACTGCATAATCAAGGACTAAAACTGCAATCAACAGAACCGCCTTTGCAACCCAGCAGCTTTCAAAAAACTCAAGTGAAAGGGAGATAATTTTCTTTGTGGGACTTTATGTTCCTGAACCACCACCTCCCTTCCGCCTTATTTTCTTAATGTTTGTTTAGGAAAGAGAAGTGGAGGGCTCCAAGGAGACAGGCAGGCTTGGATGAGCACAGTAAAGTGTGGTTTAGGAACCTTTGAAGGTCATTTATACAGAGGTTGAGTGCAGAGTGATGCAGGACACAGGCATTGCAGCCCTGAGAAGGCAACTAGTCCCCAGTGAAAATCCTGGAATGGTTTGGCTTGGAAGGGACCTTAGAGATGATCTTGACCCAATCCCCCCACCGGGAGCAGGGACACTTTTCCCCTAGACCAGGCGCTTTGTGGATGAGCAGAAAAAGTACTATATTCCATCACCCCCACCTAGGACTTGGTGTGAGCCTCTCCTGAGCTGGTGGTGGGACTCTGGTTTGGCTGGCAGCAGGTTCCTGACAGGTGCTGTGACAAGAGGATCAGTGTGAACTGACTGGATTTCCCCTCAAGCCAGCAGTGCTACCCTGAGCCTGTATTGGCCCCAACTCCTGGAGCCAGGGGCTTTGAAACCATAAAACCTTGGCATTTTCTTCTATTTTCCCCTTTAATTCAGGCAGAGTTGAGGCTCTGGCAGGGAAAGGGTGTGTGCAATTGCTGGGGCTGCAGCAACAAGCAATGCAGCAGAGCTGGATCCTTTCATCTCCGAGTGATGGGATACACACGGCGTGCTCTCCTCTTGAAAGCATCTCTTGGCTTCAGAGGCTTCCCTGGCCGCTTTGACAAACACCTCAAGCCTTTGTAGGTGACTATCACACTCTGCCACAAGTGACACATCCCGCCAGCTCTTCCCTCCCCTGCACAAAAAGCATCATTTGAAAGGCAGCTTTTGATGGTGTTTGACTCGGCCCAGTTTTGAACAGGCTCGGAGCAGCAGCAGTTGGCTCTGACTGGAGGGGCCCCGTGCATGCCCAGGGTGTGCCTGGGGGTTGGAAGGATGGTGGTGGCTGCTGTCAGGTGGGAAACACACAGAAACAGCCCATCCTGTTGTATTGCAGGGCTGTCTGCCCCCTCCACCTCCACACCCTCCCCTGGATGAAACATCAGGACAATTCCCTGCAGTCATTTTGGTGTTCCAAGGCAGCCACTGCTCGATCCAGTGGTGTTACAAGGGAAAAAAAGGAAGGGAAAGGGACATCAGCATCATCACCCAGCTCCCAACCTGCTCCAGCTTCACTCCCCACCACCAAACCTCCTTTTGCATGTCAGGTATTCCTACCACTCTGAGTCTCGAGGAATGAAAAGGGAATAAAGCTCTCACTGCATGATCCCATGATTACACAATCCTTTTGCACCACAGAAATGACAGCTGAGGCTGTAAGACAGTGGCAGCCTCAGCTCGGCTGCCCAGGTTGCCCATTGCTCACCGCTTTCAGTATACACAAAGCCACAATTTATTTTTTCAGTACTACTATGTTTGCTGGGAAATTAAGCTATAGAAGGACTAAAAATATTAACAAATTTAGGCAGGGAAAATGGGAGGAGGAGGAGGAGAGCGGATTTTAAAAATGTCAAAACACTCAGATGCAGCATTTTTAATGAAATGTTTCACTTCAGAAATGCCAAAACATTTTGTTTTGACATTTTCAAAGTGAAACTTAATGATTTTTTTTTTTCTTAGCAACATCACGGATTGCTTTGTAATAACCTGAGTTAAAGTAAAAGGAATGAGGAGAAAACTTTTCACCATCCTTTCAGCAACACATTGACATAGAAAGAGCATTTTCTTCCCTCTTCCTGCCATTTTGCAAACAAATTTAGGCATTTTCTGTTTCACTTCACATTGCACTAATGAGTTTCCCTCCTTTTCTGCACTGAAAACAGGCTCTTGCCTTCTAGAGGATCTCTTGGAGGATATTCAGGTGCTGAGCATCCTGCAGAATGAAACCTCTCCCTGTGCTATCACCCAAGCTAGAAATCACCCTTTTCCTTTGGCTCCAGCCACACTTTGGATCTTCCTGGTTCCTAGGCTGGAGGAACTGGTGCATGATCCAAATGAGTCCATGACTTTACCTGGAGTGCCGTGTCCAGCTTGGGAACCACCAGCATAAGAAGGGTGTGGACCTGTTGGAGCAAATCCAGGGGAGGGCATGAAAATACTACAAGAGCTGGAGCTGCTCTGCCCTGGAGCCAGGCTAGGAGAGCTGAGGTTGTTCATCCTGAAAAAGAGAATAATCTGGCCCCTTCCAGTGCCTAAGTGGGCTCCAAGAGAGATCAAGAGGGGCTTTGGACAAGGGCATGGAGTGACAGGACAAGGAGAAAAGGCTTCACACTGACAGAGAACAGCATTAGATTGGTTATTGGGTAGAAATTCCTTCCTGAGAGAATGGTAAGGCTCTGGAATAGGCTGCCCAGAGAAACGGTGGCTGCCCCATCCCTGGAAGTGTTCAAAGCCAGGTTGGATAGGGTTTGGAGTTACCTGGGATAGTGGAAGGTGTCCCTTCCCATGGCAGAGGGTTGGAATGAGATGATCTTTTAAGGTCCTTTCCAACCCAAACCATTCTGGGATTCATGATTTGGTATCCCACCCAAACCTCTAGCAGGACAGAGAAGAGAGGGTTGGTCCTCAGCCAGCAGCATCCTGAGCCCTCCTCCTCTGCATACACAGCAATAAAATGGACCATGAAAGTTTATCAGCCATGAGCCAAATGACTGTTTACATGTGTTTATTATGCACTTATTTGTGGTCTGCAAGCCTCCAGCTAATGCCTTGCTCATGACAGTCACTGTCCTGTGCTGAGACCCTGCAGTCTAACACTGACCAGTGCAGGCTTGGGGGCTGGGAAGGTGTTTCTGGGATCAGCCTGCATGGAAAAGACATAAAGAAGGAGCTGAGTAACACTCGAGCCCATGGAACCATGAGGTACCAGGCATCCACCACTTGTTTTGAGGCTTTGGGTGGGGACTCTTCAGCCTGGCAAGAGGAGCCCATCACATGGCATAAATCCAGGCCAAAAGGCCCCTCTGGATAAAAATAACCCTTGCAAAGGGAGAAACACAAACAGAAGGAGTTGCAAGCAGTGAAAAGAATAAATAGAATCTTGAATTTCCAAAATGAAGTGAACTGGGTACCTTTGCAGCCCCTTTGGGTGAGGTCCCAGCCCAGGGATGAGCAGCTGCAGCTGGGGAGCTCCAGAGCTGGAGCAGTTTGGGCTCCTAGGGAAGGAGAATGGATATTTCCTCCCCACAGGGGAAGACCTGATTCCTTGCAGGGAATGGCAAGAGCTGTTGCAGTTGTGGGCAAATACACAAATCCAAAATATATCAAAAAGGAGTAAACATGTACGAGAAAACAAATGCAGATTTTTGTCACTTCTTGATGGAAAACACACACACAAAGAGGTAGTGAGGACAGCTGGTGACATCACTCCATGGGAAGCCAAACCCAGCAAACCCTGGCAGGTTTTCACCAGGGGAAGGAGGCAGAGACTCAGATAACTCTGGCCTGCCACTGACCTGTGCTGGGCCAGGCTGGAGCAGGGTCAAAGCTCAGGAGAAGGTGATCCAAGCCCTGAGCAGCCTTTCCTCTTCCAGGCTCAGACACATGTTCCACTGTGGGACACTTCTCTTTGCTCAGTGCAGAAGAAATCAGAAGTAATGAACTGTGTCATTATTCGATGAGAAACAAACTACACATGCACGACACCTCTCCTCAAGCAAGGGCAGAAGAAAGAGGAAAGAAGTTTATTGTAAAACTCCAATTTATATATGTTGCAAAAGTTGTTCAGTGATTGGTCTGACAGGTGGCCACCTCTCAGACCAGACTGGTCAAACCAAAGGTCCATCAATTCTCACTTCCTCCAGAGAGGAATGTAAACAATTGTTGTTTACAGAGATGCGTGTGGGAACTGACTCCAGGAATTCGAAAACATCAGAAGGCTAAAAAGAAAACATGCAAAAGCAGGGGCAACAGAACTGCTTGCACACTCCCTGCATGTGCAGACCTGTATTTACATATGGAAATTAAATCCTTGGGTAGGCAAAGCCAGGCACATCCAATGGATTTTCATCAGGCTCCTTACCTAGGCCTGCTTGGAAGTGTCTCCACAGTGCCAAGGCTCATGAGCTGAGCCACTGAGTGTCCTCAAGTGGCTGGTGGCAGGGGGACAGGGAAGTGTTTGAGGATGCTCTTGACCACAGTGGCACTGTGGCTATCCCTGCAGCAAGGTCAGCTCTGTGCTCCTCAGAGTGGGGATTGAACCCAAACCCCTCCACTTGCCAACAAGAGTTCTGCATCCTATTTAAAGGACAGTGCTGCCTATTAAGCAATTTACTCATTTCTAATTAAGATTATTCAGTATAGCAGGTTTTGCTCTTGCAGCTGAGTGCTTGCAACTGGCCACAGGCTCAGCAGGGGAAAAAGAGCTTCAAACACCCATCCTCTGCAAGGAGAGGCATTTGGTAGCAGTAAGAAACTACAGAGAGAGAGCAACAACCCCCAAAATGTGAACTGTCCCTTTAATTTCTGTCAAGGCTAAAGCCCACAGACTACAAAAACAACATTTTAATTTAAATTCCGATTCCACATTCATTCATGGGAGCTGGCTCCGAGCGGGGATTTCATTAAAGGCTTTAATAGATTTTATAGGACTTGTCAGATCCGGAAAGGTTATGGAGCAAATGCATTTTCTCTGCTTCCAGAATTTCAACAACGGCTCGGTAAACAAATTTACCATGAAAATGCAAAGAGTCCAACCTTGTACAGACAAGGAGAAATGAACTTCGTCTGAGTGACTTAAAGGCATCAAGATTCACTCTCTGTCCCTGCCCAACTAGCTTCCCTCCATTTTTTCCCTTGGCATGCAGTGCAGCTTAGAACGTGTTTCTTTCTTTTTGGTGGAACATCCAGAAAAGGAGAAACACCTTTTTCCATGGATCACACTTGGATTCAGACCTATTAATAAATAATGTCCGCTTTAGCAGCAGTGCAGGGATGGGGGGCTTAGAGGGGCTGATAAGAGAGCTCTCATCCAAGATCAGCTCAGAAAGTGAACAACTGATTGACTCAGGACAGGGGTTTATGCAATGAAATACTGTTTTTCCAGAATTCCCTGGGTGTTTGAGGACAGATGTGCTTCAGGGGGTGAAGGTGGTGTGGCTGGGAGAGTGAGTAGACAGGAGAGTTTACAAGATCCACACCTTTGCTCCTGCCCCTCCTCCTGAGCCCTGCCTCAGGGTCTTCTTGACCAGCCCTTCCATTCAGCCAGAGAATGAAGCTGATTTTAGGCTGAACAGCCATAAATGCACAACTTCTGACAAAATACTTTTCCAGAGTCTTTTTCACCTGCATTTTAGCCCTTAATAAATCAGGCTTGAAGGCAGGTGCCAATGTCAGGCCCAGGAAGGAGCCCACCAAGGCTGGGTGGTGCAGACAGATGTCCCACCTTGGGGACACGATGCCATGGGCTGCAGGATCCGTGCTGGGGTGGCTGCACTCAGCAGTCAGTGATCAGGAAGTGTCGGGCACTACTGGTGAGAGCCAAACTGCAGGAATCAAAGGCTGATGCCTTGGCAACCGAGTCGTGGCAATGCTGAATAAAGTGAAGAAAAGGCCTCTTGTTTTTGGATGAGCTCTGTAAACAGAGATGAATGTCAGAGGAGATTTTGCCTGAACATCGTTTAGAGGCTGTATAGTGGCATCACAGAGAGAAATCAGCTTGGAGAAAATTATAGCTAATGCAAACCTCCAACCAAAACCTTTTTTCTCTTAGAGGGTAAGACAAGTTGATGACTTTATTATTATTATTATTACTATGATTATTTTCCCTCCTTATGACTTTGCAATTTGAGATTGACAGGTCCTAACACAGCTGCTCTGGATGCTTTCCCAGCTCCACAAAGGGAGAGGCAGAGTGAAAAGCAGCCGGGCGGTTCAAGAGCTGCTGGCGGGGTGGGAGTGGGACTCAGCAGCTCCACCACAGAGACCCCATAGATGTGGGACCCTGTGCGAGAGGTGTCGAACATCTGGGAGTCCCTTTCACTGGGAACAGGCACTGCAGGTGGCTGGGATGTGACTGGTAGCTATGCTGTAATTATAGGAAGCTGTGGAGAGAAGCAGATTTAAATCAAATGACTACTGAGTTAAAGCATGAGAATTCCTGTGTAATTTATGGTGCATTAAATAGCCTAAATGTTCTCTCCTCATGAGTTACTCTAATAGCTAATAGCTCTCATTTCAAGGCAGCGTTTTCTGTGATTCACCTTAATCTAGATTTTTCTTCCTAGCTGGCAAGTGCCACAGTAAAATTTCCTCCTCCAATGAGTGGTGTTTTCTTTAAATGATCCAAGTTCCTTAGGACATCAGCTTGCTAAACTCCAGTTACATTACCAAGAGTGAAACTTAAAACAAATTCACCAAACAGAGCCTCAAAAACACCTCAGGAAGGTTTATGGCTGTACCTGAGATGGATGGATGGATGGATGGATGGATGGATGGATGGATGGATGGATGGATGGATGGATGGATGGATGGATGGATGGATGGATGGTGGATGGATGGATGGATGGATGGATGGATGGATGGATGGATGGATGG
>CM031874.1:6702010-6749515 GCA_018697195.1 Certhia americana | reverse complement strand
ATGGATGGATGGATGGATGGATGGATGGATGGATGGATGGATGGATGTGGCTTTAAGGTCCTACAGACATGCCTAGGACACGTTGACTGTTAATTGTGAGGTGTCGAACAGCCTGGATGGAGTTTCTGAAGACTTATCTGTGCCAGCTCAAGAAGGGGTGATGGATGATGCAATCATGTACAAGGCAGTGAAAACCATGTTACATTAGCCCAGCTGAGTGTGATCAGCACAGCAGAGCAGAAAGTCAGAAAGGAGACTGACAAGAAAACCTCTGGATATCCCTGATCCAACTTCCTTTCTGACCAGGGTTTGAAGTTAACTCGGGATGTTGGAGACTTGCCCAGTCAGGCTTTGAAAACCTCCAAGGATGGAGATGGCAAAATCTCTCTTTCTGCACAACTCATGCTTAAACCCTGTATTCTTTACCAGGAGCTACTTTACCCTCTTTGCTGTGAGGCACAGTTTGTACCACAACTTTTGGACTGCTGTGATGTGTGGCTTGCTGGGAGCATCCCCACTTCACATCCCCATGGACACTTGCAGGTGTTTCCCACTCAGACTGCTGGAAGAAGGAGCACACACAGAAAATTCTCTCAACCCATTCATCAAAGCCTTCAAAGGGACCTAAGTCCAGCCAGAATTCTGAGCCGACCCAAAAACCCAGAGCCAGCAGGCTTCAAGAGCCAGCAGCAGGAAAACACTACCCAGAGCAGAAGTCACAAAGAAATAGGAAAATCTTTTTTCCTGCTGCCATCTACAGTTGGGAGTGTGGCAGGAGGCTGGGCTGAGAGCCAGGGGAAGGCAGGGAAGGGAAAGTCTGAACTCCAGCATCTATCACAACTCTTCTCAGCGAAGGCTCCTCCAGCAGCTCCCGGGAAGCTGCTGCCATCTACTGATGTGAGGGCGGCTGGCACAGGGATCAACAGGCAGGTGGAAAAAACTTCATGGCACATGAGCGACACACACCCCAGAGACTGCAACGCGAGATTGAGTCCCCACTTTAAAAATCTCCCCCCTCAGAAGAGGTCCAAAGCCGGCCTCAAGATGGATGTGCTGTTTGATGTCCTACTCAGCAGTTTCTCCTTGGCTGAAGTGAGAGGACAGCAGCTGGAACACCCTCAGGAACCTCCTTGGGGCTTCTTTGAGTTGGGTTTCCCAGCACTAATTTTTCATTGCAAAAAGTCCTTCCCTGCTGCGAGGAGCACTCTGAACCCTGGTGACCCTGGTCCTCATCACCACCCTGTGCCACTCTCTTTGGTGGCTTTTAATGTCCCCAGGGATTTTCTCCAAAGTCCTGGTGGAATAGAGCTCTGCCAAGCCAAAACACTGGAAACAAGAGGTGCATAGCCAGGGCTGGGTGTCCAGGAAGACACCTGCCCTTTCCCCTTCCTCCCTAAACCTCACGCAGAACTAAAAGCTCTTAGACGGTGTTTTTGAAGCAGGTTGCTCTTCACCTCCCCTGCCCTGGTGTCCTGGTCAGACGTGACAAAATGAGAGGGCAGTATCCTCTCAGTGCCATTTCCCTCAACTCTGAAAACTGCTCTGCAAACTCCAGATGAGATTTTAGTCCTGTTCCTCCTCCAGGAGTGCTGACATTTTTAATCTCCTGCATATCTTCTTCCAGAAGTAGCTGATGGCAAATGGAGGAATCCCTACATCTGCATCTCCCTGTTCACCATGCAGAGCTTTTGCAGAAGGAAGACACAGGAGGAGAATGGCTGAGTAACTTTTGGCTTAGAGTAAAAAAATCCAGTTCTGTACCTTCTTTGGTTTCCTCTGCATGATTAAGTTGCACATTCATCCTCCCCAGGCAGCTTTTGGATCTGCTGTTTCTCCTTCCCTGTGCTATTTATGTGGGGGGTCAGATGGAGAGGGTCCCCTCTCCACTCAAGAGAGGGGAGAGAGGAAGTCAAACCACACCAAAAGTCCAGAGCAGAGCTGTTCCAGCCAAGCAGCAACGACAAGAGGACCCACAGACCTCAGGTGACCAAGGATTTGCAGCAGGAGCCAGAGCAAGCAAGAGTGACTTCCCAAAGGAGCTGCCACCCAGGTGGGAACTGTCATTAAACTGACACAAGGGTTCACGCTAGAGAGCTCAAAGGGATCCAATCTAATCAAAGGGAGTTTGAAAAGAAGAGTAATAAATGACTCTGAAGCTAACTTTGAGGTGGTTTGGCTTGGGGATGCACAAGGAAAGAGAGCAGGACTGGCCCCACCCTGGAAAGATGTATGGGGGGTCTTGTTCAAATAAACGGGGGAGGGACAGAGCTTTTGGATTAATAAAGCAGAGGGAATACACAGTGGTCTGTGCTCCTGGGGAAATGAGGTCAGGCTCTATCAATGCATCCCTCAGCAAGGAAAGACAACGCCAAAGAGCCTCAGACTCACTCAGGAAGGTTTCCAAAGATCGTCTCAATTCATCCCCCTTCTTCAATGCAGGCTTTATAGTGTTCCCACTTCCAGAACAGGCAATATTCCTTCCTGCTCTGTCTCCCTCCAGCCTCAGGGCTGTAACAGAGCCAGGTTTGTTGGATGGCACAAAGGGACCACAGAGCATCTCCCCCAGATGTGAGGCCGAGCACATCCCTCCTCCAGCTGCCCCCTACCTCAGCCCTGTTCTGCCTCTCCTCACTTCTGCCACACTCAGCAGAAAACACCCATTTCACAGTCCCAGCCTAAATATCAGCTCAGTTTAGCCTGGCAGCCAGCACCACCCAGATCTGTGCTCTGCCCACACTCCTCTGAGCCCACCCTGGAGCATCCTTTGTGCTTCACAGGGACTCTGCCACCACAATGTCACACTGCTGTTCCCACCACAGGACAGGATGGGGAATGATGGAGCAGAGGGGTATGAACACTCATTTCCAGCAGTGCCAGAAGGATTTTGCAGCGTGAAATCACTTCCCTCCATGAAATAGTTAAGGGCAGCAGGGCTTTTCCAAGGAGTAAAAATTTAAAAAGCCATATTTTGAAAGGAAACTCAGTGGTGCAGAGCCTCAGAAGGTTGCAAGGTTTTCCCAGCAACATCCCAGCATCAAACTAAATTATCACTTCTGACATTTCCCCTGCCCCCCCACCCCCCAAAGGCCAAAATAATTCCTTTGCTCTGGATACAGATCAGTTGGCCAACAAGCTTTCAGACACAATTATTTTGCCCTGAGAGGATTCTGCAGCTGCTCCTCTTTTTCTTGAGATCAATACCTAAAGGATAATCCTGCAGATTATCCTACAGTTTGGTGCTGTTAGCTCAAGCTCCCTTGTTTGCTTTATTTCCTTTAAGAGTTTCCTTCTGGTTGGGGGAAGGAGGTGTTTTTGTATTCTCTATTTCCATAAATGAGACCTGACATCATAAATTGTCTATAGTTGCTTGGAGATGAATTTTGTTGACTTTTTAGTTAAATTGAAACCTTTTCTGAGCACATACTGATTTCAGGTGGTGAGTCATTCTTTCCCAAAAGAGCAGAGCAAACAATAGCAACCACTTAAACAAAAACAGAGCAGATTTACTCCCAAATCTAGCACCTATATGCTTTTAAAGCAAAGCAAATCTGTGGGAGTTTATTCTCCTGCAAAGTCCCACAGGCCCAAGGCAGCAGAGATCAGAAATCTGTTCTGTGCTTTGGAGGGTTATTTTAATTTGTTTTGAATGGTTCTGAACACCCAGGATAGCAACTCTTGACTATTTGTGGCTCAAAAGTTTCCCAGGTGTAAACTTGAAGAGATGGGAGAATATCTCTGCTACTCCTGGAACAGAGAGGATGCTCCTAAAATAAAGTTTTACCTCAGAATAACTGCTTTAGAGTATTTGTTTTCTGTCCAATAGATCAGATTCATAAATATAGCATCAAAAGCATCCTACCTGTGGGATGAAGGAATCTTCAAAACCTGAGGGACTTCTGAGGGATCTCTGGAACTGTAGTGATGGGACAAGGGGCAGGAGCTTCAAACTGAAAGAGAGTAGATTTAAATTAGATGTCTAGGAAGGAATTCTTCCCTGTCGGGGGTGCTGAGGCCCTGGCACAGGGTGCCCAGAGAAACTGTGGCTGCCCCTGGATCCCTGGAGGTGTCCAAGGCCAGGTTGGACAGGGCTTGGAGCAACCTGGTCTTAGCAGAAGGCATCCCTGCCCATGGCAGGGGGTTGAACAAGATGAGTTTAAGGTCCCTTCCTACCCAAACCATTCCATGATTCAATTAATTTGAGCAATTCAAAAATCCCCCTGCGACTGAGGTGGACACAGAGGGCTCCAGGTCACTGTCTTGATCAGCCCCTGAGGAAGAGGAAGGTGACATTTGTTGTGTGAGCTCCAGGCCAGCATACAGCACCCTCATGATGGCACAGCACTGCAGCAAGAGTGGGGTTCAGCTGGCAGCAAACACCTCCCAAAACCAGCAAACACCTCAAGGTGCCACATACCCCCTGGTCCTGACCTGTAGGCTTCACCCTGCTCCTTTCACATCCATCAGGATCCTGCACAGGAGCACTGGGAACACCAAAAAGCCATCAGGGAAGGGCACTGGAGTCAATGCAAATGTCGCATTTCTTCCAAGATGTTGCACTGAAATTGTAACTTTAGCATCAGCTTTAACCTTTGACGCACGAAACATTTCCAGCCATGCTTTCCAACGCCTCGCAAATTTGGTTTTGGAGCTGCCTGTAAGGTATAAAGGAAGAAAAGGGATCTTTGGGTATGAAACCCACCAGAAAGATGAGGAGACAGCCCCACAAGGTGGCAGAGCTCCATCGCTCATTGCCTGGGGAGGCACCGAACGCTGCCGGGATGGATGCTCCACACCGGGGAGACCCCTGAGACACTGCTGATACCACGGGGCTCCCCCTTGGCTGCCTGAGCCTTCCCCAGCTTCCCTAAAATGGGAATAAATCAGCTGTAGATCTGCTCGGAAAACAGTAGCAACACTTCTCGGGAGTTTGGGCACAGGTGAACAGAAAAAAAACTCCAATTTTTTTTTGTCTGCGCTGAAGTTTCTAAGAGAGTTTGGCTGGGAGCTGTTAGGAAGTTCTTGACCTGCTCAAAAGAATTGTAAACTGGGAGAGAAAATGCAAACTCTCAAGCAGGGAAATGTTGCTTTTGTAAATTATAACAGTGCTCCAGAAGTGAATTGGGGGAATAATTGGGATTTCAGGTTTTCAGATTTCTTTCCAAGCTGTTCAGAAATGGGAAATTTCTTCCTGTCGTCTCTGTACCCATCCCACTCCAGCTCAGTTAAACAACTGGCAATAAACGGATTATAAATACATTTCAGCAGGAGGCTAAGTTCTAAGCTTCAGAACAATTATATTTAAAAAGAAAAAAAAAAAAAAAAGTAAGAAGAGAAAGAACCAGCAAGAAAAAAGCAGCATTATCTTGTCACAGTTCTTGATCAGTTGAGGAAGAAAAATAAAATAACCGCAACTTTCAGCCCTGCTGTCACCATCATTCCAGGCAGGGCAGAGGCAAATTTGGTTTAGTTTGGGTGAAGCAGTTCCTGCCTGTGCTTTTCAGTGATGTCCTTGGACTTCAGAGCAGGCTCGTGATTGTCCTCCCTGCAATCCACTCACTTTCTATAGGTCTTGAGTCTCCCTTAGCACAGCTCAGCTTTAAATTACCACCAGGACACAAACTTGGAGAGTGCAGAGGAGAAAAGTGACTCCCAGCCAGACCAGCAAATGCACAAATAGAAGGTTTCATGCTCCGAGTGGAAATCAGAGAGATGTGATCATTTAAAAAGAATGCTCTCTGAAGTGAGGGGAAGTTTCAGGAGGAATTTTTCACCAGAGGAAATCACTCTCAAGGGAAAAAGGATAATTCACTAAAGCAAAATTAAACCTTCTGTCACTCAAATACCCAAATCAGCAGCCTGACAAAAGAGTTACTGTAGCAACAGGTGGGAAAAAATGCCACAGAAAACTCAGATATTCCCCTTCCCCCCAGTAAATTGAAGAAAAAACAGTTTCTAATTGCACTGAGCATCTCACAGATGTGCAGTGGCCCAGCCACTGTGGGCTGGGGTTTGTGCTGGGATGCTGCAGGGCCAGGGCAGAATTCACATTTTGGTATGCAAACCCTTCCTCTTCATCAGCCTGACAAAACCCTGACTGATGTGTGAAGAGCTTTCTTTGCCTGCTTTCTAGGAGAAGGAGGAAGCCTTCGAGGAAACTGCAGTGTGAGTTCTTCAGGGAAAGGAAAGAAAAAAGTTTCCAAAAATCAAATTTATAACAGACAGATTTGGCCTATGGGGCTGAAGAGGTCCAAGTGCATTTGCCCCCAGCCCCTGTGCAGTGCATTTCCAAGGAATTTTCAAAAAAATGCTGTTTCCATCAGGACTGATCAGACCTTGAGCTGTGCACTCAGGTGCAAAGCAGCCAAAATCAAATGTGCTCCATGAACCTGAGCTCCAGCCCTTCCCTGGGCTGCCAGTGCCCCAGGGCTCCTCTCAGATCTGCCCACATTGTGAGAGAACAGACACAAAAATCCTAATTTTTATAGCCACGGCGCATGGTAGCCACTGCAATTCAGTTAACTCCTGCCTTTCCTTTAATTACTTCAGTTATTTGCAATAATTGTATTTATGCTGGAGAAAAGCCATCAGTCTGGGGGTGTCTCATGGCTGAGGAGGCTGTTGCAGCCAGGACAAGCATGAAGGGCTTTGCAGACCACAAACTCTGCAGGTCCCCCCAGCACCACAAGGACTTTGCTCCTGCACCTCTGCAACCTGCACATCCTCCATCCTGAGCATCACCCCTCAGCCTGGAGCTCCAAATCCCAGCAGATGGGCTGCAATAAGGGCATGTTTGCTGCTGGTCAGTGAAACTAAAGCAGAACAACCTCTGCAAACATCACCCCTCTCCACAGAGACCCCAGACAAACCAAACAGTGCTCTGCCTTTTCATAAAAGCAGCCTTTGCCTGGTCCAGGAGGTAATTACTGGCTCCACAGATGCCTCTGTCATCCCATTTGTGGGTATTTTTATCTTGCCAAGGAGCCAGAACTTTCCTGTGAGCCCCATTCTGTGCTGTCTGCTCTGAAGGGCTCATCCTCACTTGCCTTATTTCATGTATTGCTTTTATGCCTTTTCCTTAACAAAGCAGCTTTTAATTCTGATTCTGGTGCTTCCAGTTCTCAGAAACAGCACGTAAAGGACATTACAGTCCCCACAGGTTTATTTAAACATGTCCTTTTTATTAACCTTCATCATGACTGTCTGAGCTGAAATGCTAACATCTGGCAAAAAAAGCAGTAGAGATGGTTCAGGCAGCTCTTTTAGGCAGGTCAGTAGTAAGGTGCTTAATTAAGGGAAGAGTTATTTCATGGCTGAAAATATTCTCTTTGGTGACTTGTTTCCTTCTTCCAGGTCTTTCTGCTTGCTCCAGCAGTCCCCCTATAATCCTATAGACTGGCAAAGCCCCATCAGCACCCATTAAACAGTGTTTCATTTCTCCCCTTCCCTGCACTGCTTTATGGAGTCATCAAAAAAAACACAACCCTCCCACCAAAAAATGTTTGTTTTTCTCATTTTTCCAAAACTATCACTTTCAGCCTGTGATTCCAGCTAATTTATAACACACCACTGCAAAACAACCCTGAATTATAGAGAAAGACCGTGGGAAGCTTTGACACCATTAGTGTTTGGAGGAATTAATGGGAGTAGACTGTTAAATGTGATTATTTTCCTCTGTCTTTCCTTAGGGTGCCGATCACTAGAGCACAAGTGCCACGTGCATTAATTAATTGAAACAACACATTTACATGATTAGGGATTAACTCCTGTGCTTCTCCATTGACTAATTAGTGTATCTATAGATCTATTTAGAAAGAAAATACCTTGGGGAAGGCAGGAGCCTTCAGAGTTTATTTCATATAAAGTGGCTGTCAAATTCAGGGATTAGAAAAATGTTGTCTTCTCCCTTCCCTCCCCTGGCACCTCATATTTGCTTCTTTTATTTCTATTGACTCCCATGTGGCATCTGCCACAAGTTTTACCAAGAAAACACTACTGAGGTTTTCTTCCCTCATTTTGGTCCCAAGTTTCCTGTTGGTTGTCATCCTCGGGCTGCTCATGGGCTCCAACTGTCAACACACTCGGCTGGAAAAGAATATTTGACTCTGGGGATTTCAGCCTGATGGATTAATTAACTTCCCCTTCTCCTTCAGCTCTCTGTGCTCAGGCACTCTCACATTTCACCCCCAGGATGACCAGTCCCCATTAAATTTTCTTTTTTGTGTTGTAGGACACAGGACAAGAAAAGAAGAGGTGAAGCTGCCCAGCTCAGGAAGTAAAACAGGGCTTTGTAATAATCTGTAGTTATAGCCTCTAAAATGCTCCATCCCAGGCAGAAAACTGTACAGAATATTGACTTTTAACACCAACTAATCCTTTAAAACTTTACCTGATTGCACAATAACTTCCCACCACTGCTCAGAGAACAGGCTTTGCTTTCCCTATTCTCCCAAAGAGGCTTTTAGGGACCTTCCTGATGGCTTAAAGGCAGCACTTCAAGGTACAAGAAGCAGTGGGAAAAAAAAACAAAAACAAAACACCCTTCTGTCCCCAGAGCCTTGCTTGTATTCATTTAAATGAATCTTGGCCAAAATCTTGACACAATAACCACTTTCACCATCACCCCAACCCAGAAGCAGCGCTGCTCTTTTCCAGGGCTGGCTGGGCAGGAGGCTGAGGAGGGGAGGGAGAGGGGTGTGAATTCTTTAATTACCTGATTAGAGCTTATTTCTTTCCCCAGCTCCAAGACTGGAGCTTCCTCTGCTCATGGCAGGCTGAGGAAGAGGAGGTTGAGTCCCCTCCACCTACTGAGCTGTCCTGTGGCTGAACACAGCAAACTTTGGGAATAAATCTCCTCTCCTTTACCCCTTTATGGGGCTTTTGGTTTGAAGTGGAGAGAAATCCTTGCTGGGGTTTTCTCTGTGACATAAATATACAATATATTCATATTATCCCTGCAGATCTTCATTTTGCAGATCCTCATTAACACACTCACATAAAGCCCATTACATCCACATACTATATTTATGCTGTATTGCCATAAATCCTGTGTTTTAACATCTGACACATGCAGATGTTGTATCTTTGCTGCACAGGTGCAGAAAGGACCAGAACTGGTTTCCAGTATCTAATCCCAGGCCCCCACTCCAGGTGGTCTGGGGAGCAAAACCACCTCCCATTGCTGAAATGTGTCCTCAGTGGGAAATTGAAACAGAAATAGACCCAGCAGCCCTGTCTTTGGTCAAGATGAGGTTGTTGGAAAACCTCCTGGAGGGGCTTCCATGGGAAAGGTTGTGATGCTGCAGAGCTGACACCGCAGCCACTGTCATTCCAGTTCCCCCTCCAGTGTGACAGATCCCCCAAAGCTGCTGGCTGTGAATCGGGTTTGAGATGTTCTCTCCCAGGACCTCATCCCACCTCTCGGAGCAGCAGGCAGGGCAAGCAGCAAGGCTGAGCCTCATTATCTCTCTGCTCACCATCAGGGGATAATGTGGTTCTGGAATGTCTGTGCCCCTCGCAGCTTGGGAACGAGCTCTGCCACGGAGGTTCAGCAGCAAACATTATTTTTTTAGTGATTCACATGGTTTCCCTTATTGAAGGCTCACGAACCCGTTTTGGAAACCCAGGGAAAGCGCGGGACTCACTGCTGTGAGAAATGCTTTATTCCAACCGAAAAGAAATTCGACAATTATCGCCAAATGAAATCCCAAAGGAGCTTTTACATTCACTCCTGCTCAGTGACCCCTGCTCATCACCTTTAGATGTCTGAATGTACAGCAGGTACCGACAATACCAGGTTTACAACCTAACCCACAGACCAAAGTTCCCACACTGCAAATTGCCTTCAAGAGAGGCAATATCTGCCTCCACAGCTCTCGAGCTGCTATAAAGCAAGATATTTCTCTCTCTTTTTTTTTTTTTTTTGTCATTTCTGTAATTTCTTGGGTTCCATAAGTATCTGAAATAAAGAATTCCTGAAAAAAATGTACTGTACCAACATAAGTACATGTTGGTTTTTAGGCTCCATTTCCAGTTTTCTGGTCTCCAGCACCACTCATGCCTAAATGAATTTTTCTATTTTATTCACACTAACTGCCACAAAGACAACAGGAATTAAAACAAGCCAAATGGTTCTTTATCTTTCCTTAAACTCATTTTGAATTTTAATCTCTGCTAAATAAGCTTTGATGGATGAAATAATTTAAAACAATGCTTTGACTCAAAGCGACAAAGAAATCATGCAATTGAACATCAAAATTATAATTCTTTCCTCTTGATTTTGACAGGTTTTTGAGTGAGTAACGCGTTAGCTTACAATCAGGAGGTTCAAGAAGCTCACTCTGTTTTTTATTTTTTTTTTCCCCTGTACACAGAAAGGAAAAGGAGGATAAAAAAAGCCACTTGGCACTCCATTAGCAGCCGGTCCTTCACTTTGTTTTAATGAGCAGAGCTGTTGGCTGCGGTGACGCACGCTGCTAAAAGTCTGTCCCTGCAAGCCCGAAGCTGTTGGTGTGTTTATAGTGACACCACAAATGAAGCTGGAGCATACACGCTGGTCCTTGGGCTCTGTGGAGAGGGCTCCCACACCGGCTGACAGGCAATGAATATCTCCCTGCCAAAAAATTACCGCTGACTCATGGGACTAAAATTAGGCGGGTGCCACATCTGGCTGGAGGGCAGGGGCAGTTAAATAAAGCAGCGTTCACAGGTGTGATTCACAGCAAGAAACACAGCACTCTGGATTTATTCTGGTGGAGCTGGACACGCCTGGAAGGTGGGCAAGTCGAAGTTGGAACTGAATTATCTTTGTGTCCCTTCCAACGCAAACGCTCCCAGGGTGGTTTAAGCAAGGGAGAAGCTCTGCTGAAATGCAGCAGCCAAGGAGGTCTGGGCTGCTCTCTCAGGTCGGTGTTGCTCCTGTGAGGCTGAGAAAACACTGAGCTGGAAAGATGAAGATGGATAAGCAAGACAAACAAAAGAGGAGGTGATGAGAGGAGGAGCTGTGAGCAGGCTGTGGTCCCCCTGCAGCTGTCCCCTGATGCTGTTTCCTTCCCTGTGCCTCGAGTGGTGCAGGTTCCAAGCTGGGAACCCATTTGACCCATCTGCCCATTTCTGTTAGCAAAAGGCTCTGTATAATTCACTAACTGCAGTCATCTGGGAGTT
Source organism: Certhia americana (assembly GCA_018697195.1). Taxonomy (NCBI): domain Eukaryota; kingdom Metazoa; phylum Chordata; class Aves; order Passeriformes; family Certhiidae; genus Certhia; species Certhia americana. The sequence goes on along the minus strand of CM031874.1, from coordinate 6,738,355 downwards.
GTCTTCAAACTGAGTGTATGGAGAAACACTTTTGTCAAGTTTCTGCAAGGCTATTTTTTCTTTTTCGAAAACTAAAAGAAAAGTGCAGCCATTTAAAGATTAAAAGAGACTCCATAATCCACAGTAAATGCTGGAGAGTCTCACAAAATTAGCCCACACATTTCTTAACCTAATCTAAAAGCACAGCTCCCACTTGACAGACTTTGAAATATTTCATAACATTTGCAATGTTCTCAGCTTCAGCTTTGAAGCTCTCCCCAAAGACTGAGTTTTCCCATCTCTGCATGGATTTATCATCACCTGCCAACATCTGTGCAGATCCTGAACTATTTGGGGACTTTGGTGCTTTGAAGTGACAGTGCATCAAAGCCACATCACAATCAATGCTGCCCCCACATCTCCCCCAGTCAAATATTGACGTGCCAGGAGGTCCCATTTCCAGCTTGCTCTAATAACACCTGCTTGCTGCACACAGAGAGTTTTACCTGCTCCAATTCCTTCCTGGGACTTGGTGGGATTGAGGATACTGCAAGTTATAAAATGCCATCTGCCCTTCTTGCTGAGTGTGATTGATGCCTCCATGGGTTCTGCTGCCTGAATTTGGCCGATACAGAAAATGCTCCCTCTGATAAAACAAAGCTGGCACTGCTGGTAATTAAGGTTCCTGAACTAGGACAATGAGACTCCCTTGGGAATCACCATTTTCCTCACCTGATTCCCAGACACCAGCAGGTTTTCAGCACTGCTAGATTTTGGAAGACAAAGCCTGAGCTGTGGTTTGCTCTCCCCTTTCCTCCCATAGGGAAAGCCCAGCCTGAGCTTTGCTTGTTTTATCCCACCCAACCCCAGCTCTCACCTCAGGGAACACCTCACCTCACCCAACTGCACACACAGGGACATTAAATCCCTCTTTCTCAACACAGCCCTAAGACAGAACTTTTCCAGAACAGGAGAGAGGGAGGGAATAGCCCAAAGGGAAGCATGTGCATTTTTGCAGGACAGGTTTCCCAGCTGTTTGCACCTGGATGCTGTCATGCACACACAGCAGCCAAGCAGTTGGAGAAAAGCACATCACAGCCAGGCTGGCACATGCAAACAGCAATTTTCCCAAGTGGAGCAGCTCCGAGTAGCCAGCAAATAATGAAGAGCAAAATTGGAGGCTGGAGCTAAATAGCCTGGGCTGCGTTAGTGGGAAGAGGAAGCAGGTGGCTCTGAGCAGTGGCAGAGCTGCAATTTAAGGGATTTCAAAACAAAGATTAAAGTGCTTCACTTCTTTGGTCAGTTCATGTTATCCTTGTGCTTTTCCTTTGTGTCCATGGGGAGAGCACTGTATTTTACAGGAGCTTAGTTTGATTTACTGGGCACACAGGTGGAGCAGTGTTTGCTTCTGCAGCTGTAATTTATGATGGCTTACAAAGAAGAATGATGTTTCTGCACTTCATGATGAAGGGCTTAGTGTTGTTTTCACTCTTATTTGTACAAAAAGTTTAAAGTGATGCTGGGCTTGAAAAGCTGAAAGTAGAATCTGCTGTGAAGATCTAAGCACAGAGCCACACATTCCCCTTGGCTCTCCCTGGACAGTGAAATGGGCTCATATTAATTCTCAAATAAAGCATCATCATTATATTTTTTCCTACCTATCAAGTTCCATTTTACAAATGTACATAACATTTCCTGCTGGATTTTTATGATGTCCCAATCCCTGCATTAATTGAATTGTCAGAACCGTCCTTCCCCCTCGTATTTTAACCAGACTTTTGGCTTCCCTTGTGCAGCAAGATGAGTTGTGGACATGACACTGAACACTTTCCAGTCCCAGCAGCTTGGCTGCAGAACAAGTCTGGTAGAGGGGAAAGATCTCAGGATTCTGGGGTGGGTTTGTGGCCCAGCTTGGGGTGAGCTGAGTCCACATCACAGCCTGAAATTGTCTGTTACACATCCATGGGATAACATCCTACAGAATCTTGGCCAGGGAATGAGCTTGAGATGCACCATCCAGAAGCAAAGGTGAGGTGGTGGTGTCTTGCCTCATCACCACGCCCCCTCCATGCCAGTCAGGTTTCACAAGGGGAGATGTGCAGTAAAATCCATCCCTGATATCCCTGCTCTGATCCCAGTAACCACCATGCAAAACCAGCCAGTGTTAGTGCACCACCAGTACCCGTTGCAGGGGATGTTGGCTCATTTGCTGTGTGCTAATTAGCAATGCAGGGCCTGTGCCAGCATTTATCTCCTTAGAAAGCTTGGACAAGCAGAGCTCAGCCTCTCGGGAACTCAGAAAAGGCAAAGCTCACCAGAGACCTGCTTGAGAGCAGCAGCTGGAGAGGGGCACAATTCCTGAGGAGGAAGAGGAGGATGAGCTCTGACAGCACCCCAGGGGAAACAGAGCTCATCCTTCCAGCAGGAGTGATGGAGCATGGCAGGGTTTTCCAGGGCCACCAGGAGCTCTCCTGTGATGGACACCTTAGATGGAAACCCCAGCCCTGAGCTCGAGCACACAAACGCAGGGAAGTCACCAGCAATGGATGTTCCTAATTCACCCTCACCTCGAGAGTCTCCTCCTCTAACCAAAAAAGTTTGAAATGAAATAATGATCTTCCAGATGATGTTTTTGCCACCTTTTTGCTGTAGTCTGACACTGGTGCAGTGGCACTGCTGGCCTGCAGAGAGCTCCATGCTGGGCACAGCCCAAGAGCAGCTGTTTGCCCTGGCAGAAGAAAGGGAGAGAAAAAAATTAATGAGCTTCCTTTCAATTCAAACAATTGCTCTGACCAATTTTTACGAAGTATGGCTATAAATAACCAGTTCCCTTCCAAAAAGTCCATTCAAAATTGTATTTTGCTCCCTAATACCACGATTAGATGTGATAGTGGAGAAATCTTTTCTTCTTTACAAAAATAATTCTGTTTGAGGCAATCCTGCCTTGCAAAATAGTTGAATGGTGATAGACAAGGAATTTTCATTAACAAGTTCAGCTGTTCCACCCCACTAGGCTGACAAGCTCTTATCAAATGGCATTCACAAGCATTCCCCGGTACAAATTGTTTGTAGAATCCTCTTCCTGCATTTTCAAAGTCGTTGCAGCTGAATTTTTATCCTGGTTTCTAATGGAGAAGAGGTTTCTGCAACTGCTGGTTGATCTGGCTGTTTCTCATGTTCAGTTCACTACCAATGTTTCAAATCACTCAGTTATGAGGGGAAGGGTGGGTGGGATACAGGCAGGAAAGGTCTGAAATTGAACTTTTGTGAAAAGTATGGCCTGAGTAAAGTAAACAACCAAAAAATTGTGTTTTCTGGTGGCAATGTGCTGCTGGCTGGTCAGGCCATGCTGTTGATGCATCTGGAAAACACCCCTGCCTCTGCCCTGTCTCTTCTGGACAGGACAGCCAAGGGACAGGATACGGGATCAGGGTTACTGAAATCAAAAAGAACAGATATGAGATAAAGGATACAAATCCATGGGACATAAAAACTCATTAGTCCTGCTGCTGTCTGAGATGCTACAGAACAAACCCCTGGAAAGCATTGCTGGGTAATGGGAGCAGGGAGCTGTAAAACATGAATCACAGCCTCCAAATGAGAGAGGGGAAGGCAGGACCACACTCTTCTAATATTCTTTCCTGACAGCAGCAGGAATACTTAGGGGAAAGATTCAAGGAGCTCTTGTACTTGGAGCTCTGCAAAACACTACAGAGCTCTTCAGGGGCAATGTTAAACAAAATTGCAATCGTAAAGAAGACTCAGAATATAAGTACAGGAGTTCTGATTGGACCCAAGTCTGACTGCAGAGCACATGAGTTTGGGAACAAATGGGGAGGGGAAAGGGTGCATTTCCCAAGGGACCTTCCCCTGAACAGCCCTGGGCTCCTCCTCTGTGCTAGAGGTGAAAACAGATGGGTTTAAAAATTTGGGGCTGATAAATAAAAAGCCATCAGCTTGCCCAAAGGTGTGTGTCTTATAAAACTAAAATATACCACTTGACCACTTCTCAAAAGACAGGCAAGGTTATCTGTGCCCTGAACTCACTTCTGGAACTTCCCTAACCCATACTAGGTGAGAGTCAGGCATTGGGAAGGCTTCCCCAGGGATAAGGGCACTGGAGCCAATTGTGTGGGGAAAAGTCAAGTCTCCAAGTCAATGAGATTTGTGTAAACAGGAGTGGAAATGACAGATCAGACAAAGGTGGATGGAGGAGCAGATTTCTGTGACATCCTGATGCCCTCTCCCACTCCCATTTTCCATGACTGGTACTGTTTTAATATGTAAGAGCAATAGGGGGATTTCAGGATAAAATCCTGGCTCTGTTAAGTTCAAGGTGTTTTGTGATTAATCCAAATGGTTTCATTTCAGTGACATTTTGCCAGGCTGTACTTAGATTTGTCAAGTGGGGCTTCCATTTCAGGAGAACCCTGTAGCCACCATCCCCAGGGAGCACTGGGCTGTGTTAGGAAGTGAAGGGAAGTGGGCTCTGATCCCATAGATTGGTGTCTTCACCCAAGCAGTGCTCAGAGAGCCTGGAATCTGGTTATTCTTTCTTTTGTTGCCTGCTTAGGTTTGCTCTTGTAGTCCTACAGAGTCCCTTTTGTCTCAAATTCCCTGCACTGCAGGAAACAGAGGGAAGAGCTGCTGCTCTCACTGTCTGGAGTCTTTCCTGCACTGCAGCCTCAGTGTCAGGATCAGATAAAAGACAAAGGCAGAAGAATTCATGGGAGCATTACCAGCTACCTTTGAAAATAAATCAAAGGACGGGACTGTGGAAATGACGTTTGATGACATGGAATTTTGGGAAGGCAGTTTTTTCAAGCCCAGTTGTTTGAATCCTCCATTAAATCCCCCAATGCATTGTTGTGCCTCAGAAATGGGAGGTAATTTAATTCCACTTACTCTTTCCCTCTCCTGCACTGTCATCTCCTCGGATCCCTTTCCTCCCTCTCTGTCCTCTGCTCTGTCTCCTGGGCTTATTGGGACATAACCAAGGTTCTAAGGCTGAACAAGCAAAGCCAAAAATAGGACAGTGATTTAACAAAACCAAACACCCAAAGGCCACATCAAGGCCCTGCTGGCTTCAACACACTGCAAACAGCTGGCTAATGACAGACACAGCACCCAGGAACTCACACTTTGAATAGAAAGGCCCTGGTTTCCTTAAGAACTTGATCAGCTCTAGGTATTCTTGGTGGCAGTGAGCTCCTCAAGTTATTCCTGTCCAAGAACAGCATCCAGAGCTCCACCTTCAATTCTCTGTTCATAGCAACAGGAGCCAGTGGGGCTCCAACAGGGAGTGAACAGCTCAAGTTTGCTGATCAATACACATGGAGACAAGGAGGAGCCATGGGCTCCCTTGACTGCTAAACAAAAGGCATCTACCCTAACTGAGAACTGCCATTTTCACCAGGTCAGCACTGAAATTCAAGATTAGTTTCACCATTTTCAGCTCTGAAGGGTTCTTTTAGGCTTTCCCTCAAGCAGCCCTGCACTGACAGCCAGACAGAGTCTGTTGGCTTTACAGGACAGGAAAGGTTCTCAGTCTGAGACATCAGCCTCTGGACCTATCCCTCCAAATGCATCCCTGTTTCTCAGGGAGAACATCCCTAAACCATGCTGTGGGTTGTGTTCTGAAAAGAATCTCTGTAAGAAGCTGCCAGGCCTGGCTGCACATCAGCTCCACCTCAGCAGTGTTTGTTCAGGGGTATTTCCACTGAGGATGCCCTGGAGATACTCCTCCAAGGAGCTCAGCACCCTCTCCCCTTCCATAGTTTCCTAAGCAGGAATGCACAACAAAACAGCATTTACCCTTTGCCTGCTCCAGAAAATTTCATTTACTGAATTCACCCTCCCCATTTTGTTCATTAAATTGTCTTTTCTTATTTCCAGTGATGAGGCTGTTAGGATGGCACTCATGGATGTGTGCAGAGATTTGAAATGTACCCACTTCAAACCCTGCTCATGAGAGGAGTGGGTAGTTAGGCTCAGACACAGTATGAAAAGTAATATGCCAGGCCCAAATGTCAAATATAATCATGGGTGATATTAACCTCCCCAGTGAAAGGAATACATCCCTTTATGAGATAACCCGGCTTTAATGTTCAAGATTGCTACAACAGATTAAAAGGCAGCTCCTGATAAGTTGCCTACACTAAAAGCACCATGGAAATTTATACCTCACTGAAGTGATTCACACTATTAATATATATAGTTTTATAAGCTATAGTTTTATCGAAGTTGAGCAGTGAGAATAAGTGAGGGGTTTATTTCATTTATTTTCTAAATGAGAAAAGAAACCAGATGCATTTATGTCCAGCAAAGAAAGAAGTAAAATTGTTTCTGAGAAATAGAAGTTGACACTTGAGCAAAATTCATTCTGTGGTGAGTAGGTGGAAAGGGAAAGCATCACTGCTGTGCTGCCCTTTTCCTAAAGAAACCCCTAAACCTGGGTTACAGTGTTTTAGCATTCAGAGGCTGAACTGAACCTGTGGTAGTGTTTACCCAGGCCAGGCTTCAAATCTGGTAGGTGATGATGTGGGGTTGACACTTCAGAGCCCCACTTCTGCAAGTGTGGGTGGTAAAATCTGGTCACCTATGGGCTGTAAGAACTCCTTGCATGAGATAAGAAAAAAATTGTGATCAAACCCCCAAACCAGACATACATTCATCCTTCTCCACACAGATAAAAGGGCAAAGGAAAGGAAAGTAGATTTTAAAATAATTAATAATCTTACTCTAGGTTTTAAAGCCAGCACGTGTTAATTCCTAGAGTACTGGTAGCTGAGATGATCTGTGAATGCTTACAAGAGGGATTAAGAGGTTCACTGGGATGGAGATGCACCCATCCACACCTGCACACCATCACCCACTGCTTCCAAACCTTCTGAGATTCAGAAATATCAGCCTCCCTTTCAATTACAGCCTCTCATAACCAATTTCAGTGGCAAGTCTGAGACTGGCTCTAAGAGCTAAACCATCTTGTTTAATCTGCTTGTTGACGTTCCAGATTTAGTGCTGCCAGAGCTGCACCTTCAGTCTACAAAAACATCGTGCAGCTGCTCCTGTTCCCTTAGAGGCTCTTTAACATCCAGGGCTGTTATCTCTTCAGAAATGGTACAGTGTGAGCCCAGAAATCCCTTGCCAGTGCCTCTGCAAGCTGGGAATACAGCTCAAAGCACCTTCTCAAATGGATATGGACAGTGAAGATGTCACCCCTCACCCCTGGATTCAATGGCTCTTGTGCCTGCTCACAGTGCTGTCAAACACCTGTGTCCAGCCCCTCTGGGGAGAGGAGAGGCCAAAAGCATTTTCACAGTGCCAAAATGAGAAGGAAAATATGCAGCACTCTGTGCCACTGTCAGGTTTCTCACTGCTTTGACAGGGTACAGCTTACCCAGAGGGGTTTGAATCTGGCGGTGGAGCATCAGTTTTACAGCTACTCCTATTTCCAATCCCCCGTGGGACTACGTAAAAAACTGGGGGCTTGGAGTGAAAGAAGACAAAGCAAATCTCAGTATCCATACTTACATATGCACAAGCAGGTGTTGCAGGTCCAACCATGGAATGTTGGAAGGGACCTTAAAGATCACTGAGGGGATTCATGGAGAACTTGCTGGTTTTGTACTGAGAGGCAAGAGGGTTTCACAAATTATCTTCCTTCATCTCCTGCCCAGTCTCCATCCAGCAGCTCCCTGCCACATGTGATGGGGTTCACACCCCCGCTCTCAATGCTTTACTAGAGCCTTGGGGAGAGAGGATTGCTCTGTCACAGACTCAGAAAAATATTTGTTACATCAGAGAGCCTCCTGACTGCATTAATGCCTCACCTACCCCCCAATCCCAAAGATATCTTGGTTATCCAAATCCCAGTGATCCCTCCCCTGCTGAGAGCCCAACACACTCACAGTGGCAATGAGGAGGTTGCAGGGATGGAGCCACAGAGCTGCCCCAGCCACTCTTCACAACTAATTCCACCCCAGGGTAATAAGCTCATCAGTCTTATATTTTATAGATTTAACCAGTGAAAGAAAAATCTTTGTCCAATTCCCAACAGTGCCTCTGTTTGAATGGAAATTGTTGCCTTTAGGAAGTGTGAGTTATGGAGGAGGGGGACAAAGTTGTGCTGTGCATCCCCAACATGTCTGGTGAGGGACCCACTCTTTAGAACTTGATTCTGAGACATATAAAGGTCAAGCCATTATGGGATTTGTAGCCACAACACTTCATTTGTCTTTATTCCTCTGCTTTGCAGAAAGCTCTCGATATACCAAGAAAATAAGAGTCCCAGTGCACCAAAGTGATTTTGAGCAGCAACAGTCCGTGAAAAACCCTCATGAAGCATTATCACTCATTAACATCACAGGACAGAAAAGGCTGGTCTGGGGGAAAGACCTGGAACCTCTTTGGTTCTTGTTTCCCTGAACTGGATGGCGAAACCAGAAGCACTCAGAGTGAATCCACAGACGAGCCACAAAACAAATCCTGTTTTTGTATTTAAGTGGATAAACATAAAGGTCTGGGGGAGGCTGCTCCAAGCTGGAGATTTACTCATCTCATCTCTCTGCCTGTAAATGCACCCAGCACGTTTCAAGCAGAATTTCACCATTTCAGTTTCTGCAGGAAAAGCTTTAAAGTGATCAAACACGAGAGCTCTCAGCACCCTCTCTCCTTCCTGTCTGCAACAAAAATCATATTTGCATTTTTTCTATGGACTGCTGTTGTCAAACTGAAATTCAGGATGAAAAATTGGATCCTGCTGAGTTCTAATGGCACTATTTTTTTTCCTTGTATATGAATTTCTGATGGTCAAAGGTATTGCGAAAAACTCACACTGACTTCAGCAATGACAATTGGACCCTGCATTGGCATCCTGGGAAAGGGATGGGAAGAGCTGCCAGTTCAGCAGCTCACCAAAAACATTATCCCAGTTTTCAGCCTGGAAAATGAAAAAAAAAAAAACAATTCCTGTATTCAGGTACATTTCTGCCTGTCATTTTGGGATCCATCCACGTTTCCATGCTTTTTTTAATAAAGACAACATGCTGAGGCTTAACATGTACTCTATGGGAGCCACGTGTGTGTTTTTGACTGTTCAATACCATTAATAAGCAGACATTACAAATTCAAAATGAGCCCCATGGAGGCCTCCCCATCTCTGTTTTTATTCTCTTTAAAAGTCTCTGGCATGTCTGCCCTGGGGAGCACAAAACACAATAAAACATATTCTGTAGCTAATTCATACTAACTGTCATCATTAGGCATTTAACAGGCAATGTCAAGACAATGTCCATGCAGCTGGAAGTGTCTCCACTTGCTGTCTTTTCTAATCAAGAATTAGCTCATCTTTCTTCTCACAAGAGAACATGAGCTTTCTCCTTTCCCACTTTCCAGGCCATTTGTCACCAAAGATTAGTCCAGATTTATGACAGAGTTTTGCCAGGGCAGGCAGGGTTAGTGGGTTATTTTTCCCAAAGAACAGTGCTGGTAGGTCCCTACCCTCTCAGTTCCTTGGAAATGCCCACATTTCCCTGGTTTGTATTGGTGGCTCTCCAGTGACCTTGTAAACGCAGCCCTCCAAGCTGTGCAAGCACAAAAATGTGGGTCAGACTCTGCAGCAATTATAGGAAAAATACAGGGATGACAGTTCCAACTTTCAAATTATTCACCAGACAATAGGCCTGCTCCTGGCTTTCTCAAGAATTACTTTCCCTCCCACAAATAAACATTCCTAGCCCACTCCTCAGAGCATTGACCAAACCAGCACTGGGTATTATATAAAGAGGAATTATTGAATTAATGACAAGAATACAGTAAGGTGTAAAATTCCTCTACCAAGACAACCCATTAAAGTGACTGATTCTGGTTTTTGCCCTAAAGATCTCATGGGAAGGGTCATGAATACATTCGTATTGGCTCCTTCCATTCTGAGTCAAGAAATACAAAAACATCTCCACATGGGAAGGCAGCACTTCTGTAGAAAGGAAATCCAACTTCTTCCTGGTTCAGCTCTAGAGAGTTGTGAAATACACTGGCCAAAGACCAAAAGGCAGAGAGCAGTTTGCACCTCCCTTTTGGTCTTCACAAAAGACAACAGATATTTTTTGTGGGTGGTTTGTATCTTTCGCTTTTTAGTTTCCAGGAGAGGATGGAGTCCTCCTGCTCAGAGGTACAAAGGAATGTGCTGGAGTCATGTGGGGAGTGTGAAGAAGAGCAGGGTTCTCAGATGATGACAGTCTTTTACTCTTGATCCAAAACACCCGATGGAACAATATTAAACAACTGTCTTGGGTCCATCCCTGTTATGGCTGGAAGGATCTTTCCATGCCTTTCCTTGACTTTTGGCAACTAATTCTGAATTTAGGGTAAATAAAACCTCAGGTAGACTCAGGTTAGCATGAAGGAGAAATCCTACCATAAGTGAAGGTGTGAATGCTGATGGTGTCTCCTGCTTCCCTCCTGCCTCTGGGAAACTGAGAGCAAACTAACTCCTGACCTTATAGTATGTCCAGAAGAGGGATTTGACCCTTCTTCAGCACCATCCCAGTGGGTTTGTTAAACATATAAAATAAATGATGTTGCTCCTCCAAAGTTAGTGATTTTATCAATCCTCTTCTTAAGAAATGATCAATTTTCTCATATTACCAGGATAAAATCTAGCCTATAATATGTAGGTCATGAACTCATCTTTCTCCACCTTCCTTGTCTCCGGGCACAGTACAACCAGAATTAATGGCAATAATAATAAACTCCTTTGGAGTTTAATGATTATTCATTAGCAGGAGTACATCAGTTCTGCAGTCTCCTGTCCCCTTGGTTGCCTGACGCTCTGGGCTGCTCTGCTGATATTTGAGAGAAACGATCAATGAGCACCGTGCAGTCCTGGCTTTCTGGGCTGTTAATCTCTCCATTACTGAGTTAGGCACAGTCCCCTTGGCTTCAGCTGAATCCATGTGCCAAAAGAAAAGCCCACAAAATCAAACATGGATATGTTAAAGGTAAGCAGACCACCAGACTGCATCTCCTGAGAACGGAGGTGTCCTGGGACAGCAGGAATGTGCTGGTGACAAAAGGACACCTGAGGTATGTCCCTCACCACCTTCATCTTCCAGCACACAGACGAAGCTGAGAAGCCATGTCCATATCCTAAAACCATCCTGGGACCCTGGGAGATCAGAGTGGGGCAAGAACAGGGCTGAGAAGTCACCACACCTGTGCAGGGTCCTTCCTCCTCCATCCAGTGACTTGGGCAAGAGCCAAAATGAGGGCTGAGACCTCAGGAGGCAGCAGGAAGAGCTCCAGCAACATCAGCAGGATTAATATTTCACTGGGAGGGACTTTAACAGCCTGTGGTCCTGTGACTCAAGTGTTTCACCAAGGCCTGAAGCTGATCCTCTGAGCAGAGCATCTCACCTGATTCCAAAGCTTTCCTGGCATTTCCATCGGGCTGCACACCAAGGCAGGGAGAGCATCCTGCTGGTGGAGGGCTCCAAGCTGTCTCTCTTCTCTCTTTTTGGCCTCTGAAGATAATTCATCCAAGCTTTTATGAGGCAATTCACATCCAGATTTTATTAGAAGTGGAAGGCCCTTTTATTTCCTCAGTGTATTCAGCACACAGAGAACTGGTGCACTGGTTAATTTTATTTCTGTGCTTTCTGTGTTTTAATAATGATCTCCCCGGTTCCATTCAGCTCTGAAAAGGTGGGGGAGATGGAGAGATATGAGTTGGAATAATGTAATCGTGTACTGCAGACAGGGAAATATTGGTTAAAATGAAGTGTAATGAATATGTGACTGAGGCAGAGACATAAAAGACTGCTTGAAGTATAAAATCTGATGTATTTGCACATCTACCAGGCACGGGAATGCACTCAAAAAAAAAAAAAATCAGAAAGTAAAATTATATAAAAAATTATATAAAAACTTACTTTTATAAAATAATAGTCCAGAAGTGCTAAAACATCACACACATACAGCTCTGGGACCACACTCCATGTGGGTTGTATTATTTTCACTGGCTTTTTGAAACCAAACAAGACAAAGATTTACCAGAACAAAAAAAGAATTTTCCTGTGACACAGAGCATTTGTGTGTGGGTTACAGTAGGAAATGACACACAGCCCCAAACTCATACAGGCCCAGGCTTGTCCTTCTGGTATTTCTTTCATGTCCCAGCTGAGACCTCCCTATTCCAGCAGCTGCCTGGTGAAGGATACCAAACCAAATACACTTCCACCACCCACTGCCCTACTCCTCCTTCACAAAAGATTTATCCAAGTGCATCCAACCAGACTGGGACACCAGGAAGACTCAGCAATGGCTGTCTGGAGCTCAAGTAAAGGCAGCCAGGCTTTGTAAACCTCAATTAAAACCCAAGGAGGGATTCAGCTCCATTTTAACATCATTCCTTCATCTGATGCTCACAGTCTGCATGTCATTAAGTGAATGTGTTTTGGTTTCTGGGGGATGCACACAGTGCAGGCATTGAGAGACTCAGCAGTGAGTGTTTCCTACAGACCAAGTAATGGGAAAATTAAAATCTGCCAGTACTGAACGTGGAACTCCCCTGGCAGGGTCAAGGAAATTAATTTTAAATAAATGGGGTTAAACACCAAAGAATCTCCCTCTTGTTTGGGCTGGGGTTTTTTTTCCCCACAAGAAATCATGCTGCCATCAGTACCTCTAAAATGGAATTTTTAAAAAAAAAACCCAAAACACTGGCACAGGTTGTCCAGAGAAGCTGTTGATCCACCATCCCTGGAAACAGTCACAGTCAGCTTGGATGGGACTTCAAACAACCTGATCTAGTGGATGATGTCCCTGCTCATTCCAGGAGGTCAAAACTAGAAGACCTTTAGTGGTCCCTTCCAACTCAAACAATTCTATGATTTTTATGAAATTCCAGAAGCCTCGTGTTGGCCCAGCTGAAAATGTGAAGGCTGGTACAGAGCAGGCTGGAAAGTTTCCATCCTTCTCTGAAAAGCTGTGTATTGCTGCCAGTGAGCAACTGCAGATTTCAGCTGGTTCCTGAGGAAACAGCAAAGGTGTAACCAGGTGGTGGGGGGTGTGGCAGGGCCCCATTGCAATATTTTGGGCTGCTGGGGATCTTGGGCCCTCAGAGGTCCCTACACACTCCAGTTGAACCAAACTCAGGTCAGCACTGTTGCTCCAGCTCTTCCTGGAGGGAGAGAGGACTGGATCTTCCATTCCCATCCTGCATTTGCAAGGGTTGACAAGCACTGTTTCTCTTGCTTTTGAACCAAATGCAAAACTTCCTTGGAGACCTCCTCTGAGTTTTGACCCTCATTTTTGCTGTCCACACCCTCCTGAACCCACCTCACCCAGAAGCTGAGCAGAAGCATAATTTTGAACAAGATGCTTCAGGTTCAGCAGAATAATTAATCTCAACAGCAGGTGCTGTCCACTTTTTCCTGGTAATTCATTTCAAGTGGGAAGTTAATTCCATTCAATGGAGCTGCCCTTCACCGCTTAGAGAGAGACGCAGGCTTTGAACACCCCTGAGCGAAATGGCTCTGGCACAAACCTTCCTCCTCCTCCTCTATCTGCCCTGACCCCTGCAGCCCCTAGGGAATGCCCCATGCCAGTGCTGTGTGATCCTCCCTCTCGAGGCTGATTAGCCAGAGCTGGAGAGTTCAGGCAGGTGAGAGCATCAGCATGCTCGTGCTGACGTTTGATCGCCGGCGGCTGCCGGTGCTCCCAATTAGCCTGCAAACGCTGCCTCCGGCTCACAAATACTTTAAAAAATGGAGTTTGACGAAAAGCCGCCTGCGTTGCCTTTCTTCAAGCCTCTCTGCCAAATCAAAGCCTTTGAGAGTATCTGAGGACAACTTTTATAGCTGAGAAGGGCCCATTTGAGTGTTGGCTCATTAGTGCTGTGGCTGTGCTGCGCACAGAGCCACAGAGCATCCATCCGCTCACTTACCAGGAGCACTCCTGAATACCAGCAAGCACGTTAGGCTGGGAAGTTACCTCTGGAGGAGCCACCAAAGGGCTTTCCAAGCAGAAAGGTCACCCAGCTCATCTGCTTCTAGGGGAGCTGATTAGAGCTGGCGTGTTTGGGGAGCTGTGGCACCCCACAGCAAGTCCATTCCCTGGCTCTTTTTTCTCCGCTCACTCACAGTAATGATCTGCAGCCTGTCAGAGGGGGCTCAGCGGGGGAGGATAGCAGCAGCACTTATTTTAATAAATAACATTCATGAGCTGGCTTTCCAGGCAGCAGCTTGGTGAGGGATGTGATGAACATCAGGAGGGAAGATTGAGAGAAATACTGGTACAGGGTGCCTAGAGAAGCTGTGGCAACCCCATCCCTGGAAGTGTCCAAGGCAAGGTTGGACAGGGCTTGGAGCAGCCTGAGAGAGTGGAAGGTGTCCCTGCCCTTGGCAGGGGGTAGAACAAGATGAGCTTTCAGGTTCTGCAGGATAAGGTTATGCCTCCTCAATCTTCTCTTTGATAAGTCAACATTTCCCTGAGCAGTGATTCCAGCCTAAGGCCTGCAGTAGGAAGGTCCCATGTTTCTGGCAAGGCTGTTGTATTTCAAGGTGTATTTCTGCACTGAGGAGGTTTGGGGGTAGTTCTGCTCAGTTTCAGTGTGTTTTCCAGGGCTGGCTGCACTCCTGGCTCTAAGTGACCACGGCAGACCAGCTCCAGCTGCTGCTCAGGTCAAGGTCCCTGCGAAGGAGAAATCATCACTAATGTGTTTGCATGATAGTCAGGAAAAGCATTTGCACTGGAAGAACAGAAGGAATATCTTTAGTTATTACCTACTGCAATTTAATGTGACTGGTTAGAGACATCTGACAAAAATAGTGCCAGCAGCCTATCTCCCTCCAAACCCAAGAAGTATCACAGCATTAACCCTACTTTAATGAATTAACTCAAAAAAAAGGCAAAAGGTGGAAGAAAATTCTGAAAATAACACCTTTTTTTTTTCCCTTTCAAAACAGCTCCTTGTTTCTCCAGTACATTTATTTTGCATTATTATTTCTCATGTAACTGTGAGGAAATTAAATACTTGAAAACACAACAAAACATATAAATTAAACCATGTTTTGATTAATGCAAACCCACTGGCGTTTCTTTTCCTGAATAATTTAAAAATTAAGCTGAGGAAACCAATTTCTTGTCTGAGAAGCCTCTGTAAAAGAGAATGTTTGGTATTTTGCAGCACTTCTGTTAAGTGCTGGACTGGTGTCAGCATCTCATTCTTTTAATGCTTAGAACAATTTTCACCCACCCACACTCCAGCTCTGAATTATTTAGGAAAAAATGTGTCTTTCTAGACCTTCTCTATAGTCTCTCAGCAAAGTGTCTGATTGTACTAGGTATTTTTTATCTAGGATAAAAATACTGTATTTAAATAATAGTGACAGTGTCCACAATATGTACATCTTTGAAGCAAAATTGGGCCATATTTTGTCCTCCATCCCTTACTCTTGTGTCATAAAATGTAAGGGATTTCTCCTGTATGGAAATAATCTGATCTTGAAAGGAAAATTAATGTGACTTCCATGGCTGACCCCTTCTCTTGTTCAGCAGGTTTTTGTTAGGGAAGACAACTCTTCCATATAGCTGCATTATAATAGATGGGGAAAAAATCAAGTTATCTTGTTCTGAATGTTTTAAGGTGATGTTTTAATGAGTCTGCTTTTCTGTTACTGATGAAAATAAAGCATTCACTGTGAGGAAAGATTAAATAATGTCCCATAGGCAGAATGAGGCAACCAGAGGCAGCCAGAGAGAAGCCACATTGGGTGACAGTCTGTCTGCAGCTGGATTCCTTATCCCAAAGCCAACATTTCTGCAGTGTGGAACAGGGCTACCACTTTTGGACTCAAATGGAGCCCTTTGAGCACATCATCAGAGTCACAGAGGTGATTCCATGCACCCACAGTGAGGTTTGCACGCAGACTGGATGGGAAGGAACTTGGAGAGTGCAAAAATCGAGCCGAGCTGCACCAAATTCCTGCTTGGCTAATGCAAGCAGAGGTTTGGCAGTGTTTGAGCTGTGTTTAGCATCTCACCTGGGGTTGGCTCCCTAGGGGAAATCTGCCAAGCAGCAGCTGCTCAGCTCATCTTTCCTGGGAAGTCTGCTCAGGGATACACACAGGAATGGCAGGAGGAGACACCAAATCCCCCACACCTCAGAGACATTCTGTCTTAAACTTCTGCCTCAGGGCTTTCTGCACATTTTGGATCTTCTCCGTGATCACGGTGTCACTGAGATGATCCCCAAACTTCTGCTTCAGCAGCACCCTGATGATTTTGATGCAGCGTTCATCCATCATGGGCTTTGCCTCCCGGAAGGTGTTGCCCCTGCGACCCGTGATGGAGTGGCTCTGGATGTAGTCAGAGGTGAAGAGTTTGTAGAGCAGAGTCTTGCAGGCTGTGCTGATTTTCTGGTCAAACCTGATGGTCTCTTTCAGCTGCTCCTTGGTGTAGCCGTTGAAGAGCTCCACCACCTCACACGGCTGTCGGTGGGGCTCCTCCTGGAAGGACAGAGACTCCAGCCTCTGCACCTTCTTCTTCAGAGAGAGGACATCCTGTTGGAGGTCCAACACCATCCTCTCCAGCTGCTCCATCTTCTCCATCCTGAAAAATTAAAGTTGCTTGTGTAAAGGCAAGAAGACACCGCTCCTCCACCCAAGCAGTGATTAGATACCTTCTGCAAGCAGGACAGGACTTCTCTGACACAGTATCAGCCCTTCCAGCTATTCCTGGTAAGGCAGGGAAAAAAAATTACATGGTCTGGACTTATCAGTGCTCAAGAATGTTCAGTTTAACCCTCAACTCCCCCTTTGCATGCATGGAGACTTTGATGCTCAATTTTCTTCAATTTTCTTCTCGGCTATAAGGAAAGACATAAAGCCTGCCTTGAAAGTCCCAGGACACACATATTTGTGGTAATAAACAACAGACTTGTGGAAAATGACAATATAAGAACCATAACTTCAATTTTTTTTGAAACCATTTCTTTGCAAGAAAACTGTCTCTAGCATCACTTATCACTGGATACTGGTCATCAAAGTAATGAACAATAAAATAAGGAGCACACAACCATGTTTTGATTGTTATAGGCAAGAGCTTTGCAGTTTCTGCAATTTTTTAGAGCCTTCTTGCATCACTAAATCCAAGCCCTACAATCAGAAACACCTGGCTCAATTGTAGAGACTCAGCAACTTTGAGGTTTAAAATAGCCCCACATTGTCACCCATCTGTGATCTCACTGCTCTCTCTTGTAGTGAGGAGGAAAACACAGTTAGGAATAAATGCCTTCTTTTGCTAATTACCTTTCCATCTCACCAGGACTGAAATTTTTGTGAACCCTCTCAAAGCCATCCATCTCTTGCAAAGCATCAATCTTTCGCTCTTCACGGCTGGAAGAAACAAGCAAGTTAAACAGCACTGCTACTAACAGCTTTGTGCTCATATTCATATTCATTCTTGAGGAGAATTATCTGGAATTCAAAGCAAACTCAATTCTGGTTTCATTTGCAACAAGAATAAAATAGATTGAGAGAAGATGGCGGGTTCTTCACATGGAGAAACACCTGTGCATCCCCCTGGCACACAGATATGGGGGACTTCTCACTGACCCGCCATGGAATCAGGACTTCAGAGCACAGGCTCATTTCTCTGCTGTATGTGCCCACACAAACTCCTATTAACTTCTGTGCTTTGGGCTTGACCTCCATGAGCATTTACTCAAAGCAAACACTTCCAGAGAACAGAGACAGAGTGAGCAGAAATCAGTTTGTGTGGTGTGAAACATTCAGGGTCCTTACTATGCCTTCTGGTGTTACCTGTTCAGACAGATCTGCTGCTGGCACGGGGACAAGATGCCATCTGACCTCCTCTTCATTGGAAGGGCAACATAATCTGCAGCAGGGGTGGGAGACAAGCTTAAGAATCAGCTGTTGAAAAGGTCCTGAATCCCTCAGTCTCCAGAACAGATTATCTAAGCACCCCTGCTAGACTGCATGGCAACATGTAATTCCATTTGCATAAACAGTGATCCAGACAGGCTGTCCAGGACTGATCAACAGGGATTTGTTATTAGAAAAGGTGGCTTCTCAAGGGCTTCTTTTCCCAGTGCAAAAGATGTGGTGGGGGCAAGGCAAGCCGAGACAATGTGTCTCTGGATTCTGCTGTTAGTCAGCAGGTAAATAAGACACTAGCATATTTTCATAAGTGCCTTTAATGGGTGTAGTAGTGGGTGGAAAAATAAGGAAATAGGCAAATCTGAGAAGGCTTAACTAATGCAGACACAAGGCTTTTGGGAATTTCAATTATTCAGGCAGGCATTCATTCAGGTTGTCTTCTGCCTTGGGGGGAGAGGACTGCTGGCCCAGGAGACAGAGCTGATACCTGACAGAGCAGAGACCATATACAACATACAGGCATCTCCCTAGAGACAGCCCTCCTGGAGGAGATCTCCCAGGTGGAAAGGACCAGGAAATGCCACCTCTAACCTCTGTAGCCCTGAGACAAAGCCCATACAGCCCCAGAGCAAAGCAGAGTCTTTCTGGCTGTTCTGCAAGTCCCCATCCCACCCTGTTACTCAGCACCAGGCAGCAGAGCCAGAACCCAAGGCTACCTCTGGCAGCTGGGCCAGCCCTCTCCTCTTCACTCTGGGAGGTCCCTGGCCCTGGCATGGCCACAGTGATGAAGGTGGATGGAGGAGTGAAGGCACTGGCTGGGTGGGGGGGAGCTGCCAGCGAGCGAGAGCTTCCTGCCACGCTTCCCAGGACACGCCTGTCCTTGAGGACGGAGGACCTGCCAGCATCGTGGGGCAGGCTGGCCTCAGCCACCCTCAGCAGTGGCTTTGCAGGATAGGTCTTGTCACTGGGGTATTTCCTGGATGTATTCCCTGGAGTCCATTTTGGAAAGGTTTTCCTGGATTTTTTTGGTGGGGACGGCATCATGCTGTGGACAGCTGGTTCTTCTTCTGAAAGGAAGGGAGATACTCAGGATGTGCAATGGGGCAGCAATGCTGGGTCCCTTCCACTCCTGCTCAGTGCTTTGTACACTGATTGCAGTGATGTGAAATTTATGATGGGACTCCAGCATGATCAGCATCCTCCCACCCAAAAAGCCCCATGGAAGTAGAAAGGTTCAAAAGCCTTTACTCACTTAACTTCTCCAGGAGCTGTCGATCTTCCAGCAGCTTCTTCTCCAAAATATCTTTATGCTCTGTAAGAAGAGAAGATCTTTCAGCATTGAACTCTTTCTTGGAAGGTTGCTCCTGAGCAGCCCCAAATTGCAAACCCAGGCCAGGGGGATGTCACTTACCACTTATGCCTTCCACCACGCCCCAGTACAGCCCACTGAAGCCGGGGCAGCGGGCCAGGACCTGCTCCCCCACTGTGTAGAGGTGGAAGGGCTTGCGGGGCTCCTTGATGTTCTCAATGTTGATGACCCGGCTGCCGTCGGGCCAGCTAATGAGCACGTAGAGCTTGGCTGACATCAGGGCCGCCCACCTGGAGCAGAGGGAGAAGTATGGGAATGTCACTGCAGGGGTTTGGGCTCTCCCATGGTTCAGAGTGTTCACAAGCAGTGCTTTACCTGGGGCAGCACAACCTGCAGATATAAAATACTTGGCCCTGCTTCTTCTCTCCCAGTTATTTCTCTGTTTCCATTCCCACCCTTCTGAGCTTGCCTCATCCTAAAGCCCTTTGCTGTCTTGGGTCTGACTTGAGCACAGCCCCACATGCCTTCAGTGCATCCAAGTGTCCTTTGCAGTGACAGCTGTGCCAGGTCTCTGCTGGGATCAGGCAGGGCCAGGTCTCACAGCTGACACTTTGAGCTGATTCTGAACAAGCCACTGAGCAGATACAGGCTGGTTCCTCTGCCCCTGTGAACCATCACAACTCAAATGCTCCAGTGCAAGGCTGTGCCTGTGTGGTATCAAGGTAGTGCAGAGAAGAGACTCAAAAAGACCTTGGGGTATTCCATGAAATGATCATTCCTTTGCCTGCACGATTATTTCTCCCAGTAAACATCAAAATGCTTTGATAAGGAGAACAGAAAATTCCCTTTATTTCACCCTTGAGGAAACTGAGGCACAGAACAGTGATAGATATGTCTAAGGCAGCCAAGCAAAAAGCTGCAAGGAGCTGGATCCTGTCCTGGCCCACTGCTCTGCCCACTGAGATGTCTCATTCTGCCCCTGGAGCTGCAGACTTCAATCACTGGAGAAACCTGAGAGCCAGGCTGGTGGTGATTTCTGAAACCTCCTGTGTCAGAGGAGCAGCTGAGGAGCCGAGGGCTGCTGAGCTCAGGAGGGGTTTTTCTTTTCTTTCCATCTCCTAAGGGCCCTGGCAGAGCATCACCCCAGTCCTGCCTGCTCTGCTAGGCAGCAGGGTTTGCCAGAAGGCTTCTGGGGACAGGGCTGAGCCCGTGTGATGGGCACCAGGTGGAGAACAGCCACGGTGTCCAAAGAAGATGGGAGGGAGCTGGGGCAGGCAGAGGAGAGTTGGAGCGGAGACAAGCTGTCAGGAGAGGCAGCTAGGACCCAATTTATTCCAATTTCTTGTTTTGTCTCCACATGCCCATTAAAGTCCTGCCTGGGTTTGATTCCTCTCACTTGCAAGGTTCAAGTTCACCCCGGAGAACTTTCTCCTTCCCCACCTCCACCACCATCAGCTGCAGCAAAGATCCTTGCAGGGACCATAACTCTCCCAAAACCTGCCAGTCTGCCCTGCTGGCACAGTCTCACACCTGGCTTTCTCCAACCCTTTTCTCCTGACTGATACACACCCTGGCATTGATTTTTATAAGGATGCACCATATATAAATTATCTGTGTTCCTGTCTCCCCACATCCCCTTCCCTGCAGCAGACAGCTGCCCCCAGCCCTCTCCCAAACACAGAAAAGGCTACAGAGCAGAAATTGGGATAAATGCATAGCTGAGCCCTCTCCCTCCCAGAAACAGAACTCCACATTCCAAACAGCAAAAAACCCCAGCCCAGACAGCTCTCTGGAGGGGTTTTCCTTTCACATTTAAAGAAACCACCCTGATCGTCCTTTCCCAAACCAGTTGTTCATTTACCCTTACAAAAGCAACAAAACTACACGAACACACAGACAGAGAGAGAAAAAAGAGATCACAATCCTGATAGCAACAGAGTTGTTCCTTGCCTGGTTAGCACTGCTCCAGGTGTTGAGCCTTGCAAGATGTCTCCTGTCTCTCCAGGTCTCTGCTGCCTGTTCCAGGAGAGGAGATGACCGGACACTTCCTTGCCTTGGGCTTGTCCCTTCACCACAGTTCCTTGTCAGGTCTCCTTTGTCTGGCTTGGAAAGCTCCCACCTGCTGTCCCCACTGCAAAGAAAAAAAAGACCTTTTGCTTTCTTTTTTCCTGGTTGTTTTGTTTCAGCATTATTATTCCTGTTATTTTCCCATATACATATATTTTTTTTTCCTTAGCTTGTTTCAGGTCTGTTTCTTACAGGGAGAGAGAGCAGAAGAGAAGAGAAAAAGCCTTGGGTTTTTTGGAGCATGAATAAACCTTGCATTTCCATGAGTTATTCATGAATAATTCATGAAAATGCATGATTAATTCAGGTTCATGAATTATTCAGGAATAATTCTCGAACATTCCTGGTTAATTCATGCTCACACAGCGAGTGAGTCAGGCTCTAGGGCTTGGAGAATTCCTTTCTCCCTGAGACAGGAGAAGAGAGGCTTAGAGAAGCTGCATTGTGCACTTGCTGTTTACTGCCTCTGAGAAGAGAACATATTTTGGGCCCTTTTTGAAACAAGGACTTGAAGAAAATTGAAATGCCTGCAGCCTCTTGCCCACGGAGGAATAACACAGCACCAAAAGAAAAAAAAAAAAAAAAATGGAGAGAGAAAGAAATTGGACTTGCTCACAGAGGAAAGCCTGGCAGCAAGTCTCATCCCCTTTCAAAGCATCTTTTTCCCCCCACCTCCAGATTTCTCCCTGGTTAAGATATATGTCACTGCTTCAATTTTTATCTGCTGTGCAGAAAAAAGGACCATCTACATGGGTTTCTGCTTGAGGAGTCAAGGGGAATTCCCATGCCAGGTGCCCATCTGCCCCTCCGTGTCTTCTCCCAGGTAACAACCAACAGGGCAAGAGCAAATGGCCTCAAGTTGCACCAGTGGAGGCTTAGATTGGATATCAGGAAAATTTCATCACCAAAAGGGTTGTCCAGCACTAGTACAGGCTGCCCAGGGCACTGGAGTCACCATCTCTGGAGGGATTTAAAAGAAGTGTGGATGTGGCACCCAGGACATGGTTTACTGGTGAGCTTGGCAGTGCTGGGGGAGTGGTTGGACTCCATGAACTTAGAGAGCTTTCCCAAGCTAAAAGATTCTTGCAAAGCTCCTTGTCTCAGTGTCCCAGTCAGGGTGAGCACTGGTCATGGCACTGGGCTCAGCAGGTCAGGTCTGGTGCTTGCACCAGAGCAGACACCAAGCTGGCCGTGCACAGCTCTGCGTTTCTCCCAAAAATATCACTGCTGCAGCACCTGGGGCTCCCTCAAGCTGGGCTTTTTATCCCTGCTGCGTGGAGGATTGCATGGCAAAGGATGCATCTTCACCATCTGATATCCAGCCTGCCATGATCCAGGCTGGACACGAGCAGGGGAAGGTGCAGTGGATTGTCTGCACAACCCAACCAGCCATCCCACCCCAGCCACTGGATGAGATGGAAAAACAGCTAGGGAGTGATTCCAAACAGCACTGTCTGGTCTATCTTAACCAAAAACAGCACTGGAGGTTATTGGGAGGAAGGGAGAATTCAGAGGTTCAGTGACACATTAGAAAAGGACCTTGATGAGATTCATGGAGTAAGAAAAATTCTGCATCCCTAATTTGCAATATTTACAGCTAAAAAATACACCTGTCAGCCCAGGTAAAAGCAGATGTTCAGTAGAGAGCTGGTTGGGATTAGGTAACAAGTAGATATGAATAGAAAAGCAGCAATATGTGACTTCTGTGTAGTTCTGAATTATGTTGCTCAAGACTGTAGAGCTGCATAGCAATAGGAAATCGAAAAGCAGTGATGAGAAAAATAATAGAGATACACAACAATAGAGATGAGATTGGATTCTGGTTTGAGGCAGGACTTGGTTCCAATAAAAAATGCCTGGGAAGAGGGCTGGCTTAAACTAGCATTGTTTGCTTTCCTGTGAAGAGCAACAATATCCAAAACATAACAGATGAATATTCCTGGGGTAGAAGTTGGTAATTCAACTGCAAACCGCAGGAGAGGAAGGATTGCAGGAGCCACAAGAGGAAGACAAATTGTAGTCTCATCAAACAACAGAAAAGTCAAGTGCCTGTGTATGAATACACAGTGTTTGCGTTGAATTATTCCAGGAAAATGGGAGTCTGAAGAGAATCTCAGGTGTTTGACTTCATGAAAATTAGCAAGTCCTGATTAGATTTTGCTCCCAGTCAGTGAATATGAAATCCCTGGGCAGATGCCTCAGTTCTAGGTGTAGGTAGAGTTACTGTACTCAGGAACCTCTCCTCTGCATCTCCCATTTTTTTTTAAAGCAAGTCCCACACCACGGCCCCTGTGCCAGCACATGTCACCCTCTGAGCTGCACTCTCTGAGATTTAGATTTCAGCCACGACTGGAGAACAACAAAGGCTCCTTTGTGACCTTACTCAGAGATACACTCGGGGAACAGCGTTCAGCAGCTGTTTGAGCACTGCCCGGGTCTTTATCAGAACAATCTTAATTGATGTTTGAAGGGATTTCAAGCGCAAACACAGGTGGTTTTAATCCCCTTTTTCACTAAAACTCGGCAATGTAGCTCTTCTTTTGGCTGCGTTCAGCAGCCCTGTCGTAGAGTTAGAAAGGAACTTAATGACGATCTCAGTCTATTCCCCCTGCCTTCCACTATCCTGGGTTGGTCCAAGCCCTGTCCAACTGGCCTGGAACACCTCCAGGGATGGGGCAGGCACACCTTCCCTGGGCAGGCACCTGTACCAGGACTTTACCACCCTCACAGAGAAGAATTTCTTTGAAATATCCTCTAAACCTGCCTGTCACACTACGACACAAAAGGAATATGAACACACGCACTCACTACGACTCTCTTCGCAGAAAAAAGAGAAAAAGAAAAAGTTTACTGTATAATGTCAATATATATACTATTTGCAAGGTGACCAGGGATTGGAGGGTGAAGTTGCCACCTCTCCAACCACACTGGTCAAACCAAGAGTCCATCAATTCTCGCTTCCTCTAGAAAGAAATGTAAAACAATCATTGTTTACATGAAAGTGCGTAAGAACTCCACTACAAAAGTGCAAAACAACAGAAGGTTAAGAAAAACATTCAAAGATCAGGGTGACACCTGCCCTCTGTCCGGTTGAACCCATTGTGCCTTGTTCTGTCACTCCAGACCCTTGTCCAAAGTCCCTCTCCAGCTCTCCTCAAGCACCTTTAGGCATTGGAAAGAGCTCAAAGGTCTCCCTGGAGCTTTCTCTTCTCCAAGCTGAACAGTCCCAGTTCTCTCAGCCAGTCTCCAGAGCAGAGCTGCCCCAGCCTTTTGAGTGCCTGCATGGCCTCCTCTGGACTGGCTCCAACAGCTCCACATCCTTCACCATTTCCAGAAAACAGCCAGAGTTCAATAATTGAGAGCTACATGGTTCATTAATTTTTATCAACACAATGAAATGACAAAGAAACCCTCAGGCCCTGTGGTTCACTGAAACCAGCTCTGCATCCCCTCCAGGCTGCCGGGAGAAGGGGAGGGCATCACCAGGAGGGATCAGCACTGCCAGGGCAAACAGTGGACAGAGAGCCCCTGTCCCTTGTAGCCAGCCCCATCCCGGGTGGCATGGTGGCTGCTGGCGGCATTAGGATGGGTCTGGGGGATGGTTTTGCATTCCTTGAGGACAAATGCTGTCTTCAAGGCACTGTCTGTACCTGAGAGACCACCCGGTGGCATTTTGCATTTTTAATGAAACAAGTACATGTCCCACCTCTGCCTGCCTTCCAGGGAACAGTAAAATACAATCCGGGCTAATGAGACTGGAATTAACTGTGTTTTAATTAAAGAATGTCTCTTTTCTAACAGGCCACAAAGAAGCTCAATTACACAGACACAGGGAGCAAAGCCACCGCAAGGGTCAGCAGCCAGCTAGACCCTACAAGGCCTACCTACATCAGTTTGTTAAATGTTTTCCTGGGCTGGAGCTCTTCCCTCTTATTCCTCGTGTGACAGAGACCAGAAAACAATGAGAAAATCAGAGCCTAAATGCTGCAGGCACAGCTTTGCAATGGGCTCTGCAGAGGCACACTGACTGTAAGGGTTTCCCATTTACCTAATGCAAGTTCTTATTCCTTCTCTATAATTCAGATTTTTTATTTTTACAGACCAAGGTATTTTATTTTATTTTATTCAGAAAAGGGTTTCCTCTTTGTAATCCCATTCCAAATCCCCTTTCTTTTCACCTTAGCAGCTTCCCACCATTTTGCAAGCCCTTTTTTCCAAACTCTATTTTTTAAACCTCTGTGCCCTACAACAACCCTTTACTTATCTGCTTGGATGGCTGATTTCTTGGGGTTCCTTTGTGAGCTTGGCAGTGAGATAGCAGCAGCACAGTTAGCAAAAAAAAAAAGAGGGGAAAAGATGACCCAAAAAACCCAGAAGGAACCTTAACTGAGAGAGGATAGCAGTACATGATGGCTTTTAAATATCCCCAAACCATTCCCTGATTCTCTCAAGTATTTAGCATTAGCCTCTTTTTAGTATTCAAGGGGACATGAAAGGGACTAGTAGGAATTAACCAAACTAAGGAGGTACCAGAAATCAAATAATAGATCATTCCCTTGAGACTGAAAAGGAAGAAAGTATTTTACATTGTAATTGCAGCTGAAGGTACCTGGGAAATAGCAACCTGCTTAGCTTCAGCTGTCTGGGCAGCTTCTGAGAAAGGGGCAGGACTGACCACATTTTTTGAATAAAGCACAGGCTTTAGTGTCACAAAATCAGGGCCAAAGCACAGAAAAAACCTTACCATGTCACTTAGTAATAAACCCCACTGAAAGGTATCCCAGCAAATCATCTCATGACAGGAGGAAAAAAACACAGCAAGAAAGGGCTGATGTGGAAATCTCATCTCATCACATCCCCAGGGGCTCACCACCCTTTCCCACACCATTCCTGGTTGGAAAGGTGCTGCAGGGACATGAGGTCCACACTTGGGAGCAGCAAATCCGAGAGTTGAGCTGGCAGGGTGCTGCCAGCTGCTGCTCTGAGTCATTGCCCCGTTACCTTGGCGAGCACCTGAGAGCAGCTCCAGCACCGAGAGAACATCCTGTTTCCTGTTACTCCAGCAGCACAACTGTGATTCCAGATTCTCCCCCTGCTGCTAATTAATTAAATAAAATCAGGAGCACGTTAGCAGTTGCAGAAGGGACTCGCTGGTTGGCACACGCTGCCTCCAGCCCCCTCCACGGCATCCCTGGGGAACAGAGCTCTTTTTCCTCAGCATTTCAGGGCTGGCGTTCCCCATCCCAATTTTTGCCGTTTCTGGCAGAAGGCACCAAAAAGAAGTTATTTGCATTAGGAGGGAATGTGTTGTGGGCTGATTTTGGACAAGAATCCGGGTGGGACCTCATCCCTCTCCCTGATGCCTTGGGCT
The DNA here is from genome assembly GCA_018697195.1 of Certhia americana. Taxonomy (NCBI): domain Eukaryota; kingdom Metazoa; phylum Chordata; class Aves; order Passeriformes; family Certhiidae; genus Certhia; species Certhia americana. Next base: position 6,711,729 of record CM031874.1, on the reverse strand, counting down.
TCCACACATGGGAGTGTCTGCAGCAGCACCTGATCCTCTGCCAAAAATCATGAAACCCTCTGACTTCACCTCATGCAGCCACAGCACTAATTATTTCTTGCAGGGCCTTAGATGCTGCTGAATAACTCAATAAATTACCTCTAACCTGTCACAGCTTTGGCTGAGGGCACAGGGCCCCTGCAGACCTCATGCAAAGCCAACCCGGTGCCACCACACAGGCAGTGTGGCAGGATGGTCTCATCCAGGACACCATCCACAGGGATGCCAAGAGAATGGAAAGCTCTGTCAAACATGCTGCAAAACCAGGCAGAGAAATTGTCCTTGACCAGCTGTCTCTCCAGGCCCTGTTTCCAGGGCTGACACCAGCAAATGGGCTCTTGTGTGAATAGATCTGCAAAAACCCATGGGAGCCATTTCCATCCCAGCCCTGCCAACTCGAAGTGGCATCATTTTGGTACCTGACTGCTTCAAAGGTGAAAGCATATTCTGTCTAATTTACTGAATTGACAAATTTACTCCTCTCAGGAGACAATCTCATTTCCATCTTCTACCTCTTTGGCTTTGTACACTCAATCCATAACATGAAAAGGTTTTTTCCTTAATTTCTTCTCCAGGAAAGAAGGAATTGATCTTTCATTTATCGTACTTTAAATTGGCACATTGACTACAAAAATCCACTGCTCATCATATCGAAGGCTGATCCAGTAGTGCAAATTATTCCAGTGATGGAGATCTTTACAGGTATGAGTGGAAGGGACAAGATGAAAATGGATCAGTCTTCTCACATGGAAGGAGGCAGAGGAAGAAGCAGAGTCTGGGCAGACAGCACCTCTTGAAGTCAGGATACCTGCTGTGCGTGGCAAGACAAAACACGACCTATTCCTCATCCTGTCTCTGGATGTCATTCAGCACACTCGTCCCCAGCTGTGGGTTCTGGTCCAGAGCCTGGACCTCACTCCCCTGGCAAATGACAGAGCTGAGCTGATCTCTGAATCCTTGTGCACTGACAGCAAGGACTCACAAGATGTAACTCACCTGTTTGCAGCAAGCATCCTCTGGCAGGGAATGATTTTCTCTTCATCCTTCCCACTCTCCAGGTTTTTCTCTAGGAAAATCCACTCTCTATTGTGGTCAAATCAGTAGAGATGGAAGGTTCTGTGTGCCCCAAAAAGCCATCAACCTGCTCATCCCACAGCTCTCCCACTCACAGCCATCAGTTCTGCACAGAGCAAGCAGCAAACTGGTCGCTACTGGCATTGCCTGTGGTCTGAACTGGGAACTGTGGGTCACCATCAAGCTTCAAGTGCTTTCTAGCATGAAGTATTTTACACAGTTCCCTACAAATTCTGGTTCTGGATTAGCCCCACAGCAGGTTTGGAGAGTGTTTAGGTCAACAAGGTCTCTGCAGGCTGCAGCTGGAGCTGGGGGCCTCCCTCCAAACTACAGCACAATAAAAAATACATACCAAGGTCACGGTGAAAAATCATCTGCACTTCTTTAGTGTCTCTCAACTCCTAATTCCAATTGTAAAATGCTATTTAGGAAAATCAGACTGATCAAAATCAGGACATTTTTGTGCACTTTTATAGCTTTAAGATAGAGGGATGTTGTTTTGATTTTTTTAAGTTTTTTTAAGCCTTCTGACGTTTACATTTTTCAAATGGAGCTTTTTATGCATTTTCATGTAAATAATGATTGTTTTGCATTCTTTTCTGGAGGAGGAGAAAACTGATGAACTCTTGGTTTTACCAGTGTGGTTGGAGAGGTGACGACTTCACCCTCCAATCCCTGGTTGCTTTTTAAATTCTATATATAACAAGGTCACAAAATAAAATCTGCCCTTTTTGCCTTAAACTTCTTGTGAGTGTGTGTTGCTCATTTTGTGTTGTATTGTGACAGAGGGATTTTCACTGAAGTCATTATTCCACTTACAAATTTTTCAGCCTCCTATTGTTTTGACTTTCCACTCTTATCTGCTGCCAGCTTTTACCTGCCCAGAGCCAATCATTTTGCTGACATCTGCCATGCCCATGAGCCATTTGCTGAGCATCACCTGCATGAGGCCTCAGGTGCTCACTCAGAAAAAAACACTTCTTTGGATTCTTTGCAGAACCAGGGAAGATCTTGCTTGCTCAGTTGGGCAGTGAAAGAGTTTTCTATTCAAACCTACTCTGTGTGGCATCACTGATGTATTTTTTCACTCAGAGAAATCTGTTTATTTTCTGCTCTTAAATAAAGAGCGAGCAGCTCCGTGAGCAACACCATGGCAGAGGAAACACAAACAGTTACTCAAACACCATCACCAAAGGGACTGTGCTCTGCTTTTCAGATGAGATTAAGAGCTCGATTACAGTAGAGAAAGAGCCTTTCATTAAATCACACATAGAACATAATAAGGACAAATTACAAAGCTCTTTAGAAGCAAATCTGTGTCAGACTGCAGGGTAGGGAGGCCCCTTAGGGGGAGCCTTCAGTGGTTTCTCCTGCCCTTCTGAAGAAATCAGTCCTACACACCTCATCTAACCAAATTTTTGAGGAAAGCTCACTACCAGAACCCTATGGGGCATCCAATTCTTTGAATGCCTCTCTTCCTGCAACAGAGATGAGCAGTGTAAGCAACCATCCCCTTATATTTGTAATGAGTGAGGTGAAGCCTCAGGTTAATGCTGATGTGCAGTTTACAAGTGCAATGGTTTGTTCTGCTGGCACAGGAAAAGCCCAGAAGCTCAGTGTTGTCTCAGTCCCACAGGTTATGTTCACAAGGGGTAACCTGTGGAGTTTAAAGAATTCTAAGGCCCAGCAGCTAAGGGATGAATCAACCACCTAAAGCCAGCCCCTGGAAATAACTGTTTAATTCCAGCATTCCTGACATGCTCTCCTGTCTGCAAAACCCTCTACCAAGAAACCTGCAGGTAAGGAGGTGAGGAAAGAACAGATTCAAGCCCCTCACTCAGAGGAGAGAGCCCAGAGATCCTCAAGCCAGAGACATTCCTCCCTGAGCAGCCAGGCTGCCCAAACTTCCAAAATCAAAGATCCAGTGTGAAAATCTCAGGCACACAAACCACAGGCAGAAATACTCTCTGACCTCTGGATTTGCAGGTGACTGTACAAGTGTGAACCTGGAGCTGAGGGAGCTTTTCCCTCCCCAGAAATCCAAGGCACTGCATGGCAGAGCTCCTAGTAGACAGCAAAGGGTTACAGGGCTGCCCAGAATCCTGCACCTGGGAAAGGGGAAGTCCAGATTCAGTCACAGAGTTGTCATCACTTGATTTTGTTCCCTTGTTGTTCTGCTCTCCTCGAATATATTATGGTTAATTAAAGGCAGTTAGCTAATTGGATTGTAAGCAGGTGCTGGTGAAAAAAAAAACAAAAAAAAAAACAAACTACTGTTCCTCCTTGAAGTGGCAGACTGGAGATTTATTGAAATTCCCTTTGACAAGAAATCCCAAAACCTCATAATCTGTTGATGAAAACAGTCAAGGAATAGTCAAGGAAAAAAGAATAATGATTTTCAGGTTTCACAATTCAGGCAACTGCAACCCCATCAAGCAGTAGGATTGAGAATTGCCATTCCCACACCAGGAAACCTTTCAAAGACTCAAAAATTTTCATTGAAAAGCAGTGCCAGAATGCACAAAGTTGAACAACAATCCATAAAGGACCAATATTTCCATCAAGGCCGGGATGAGATGAGTAAGAGAGGATGACTGGGGCTCTTCAAAAGCCAGACTTCAGAGCTGAGACAGGATTTAATCCTGATATCCCTCTAGTTATCCAGAAAAAGATCAAGGTATGTGAGGGAGCTCAGAAAGCTAGAGTACTCAAAACAGCAACACGTACACAGAGGGAAGAAGAGCAAATACAGCTGGATACTTCCTAATGCTCTTCTTTAGACTGACCTGATGTCTGGTGCAGCAAGTCACAGAAAACTTGCTCAAAATAGGGGTGGCAGAACTGAAAATGTTCCCTGATAAGCAACAGAAAAAATTAAGAGCATATAGGAGTGAGCATAGTCATAAAGACCTGGAGAAGAAAGAACCCCAAAAGGCCAAACATGATGCAATATTGTGTATAATAAGGGTAAAATATATGTTGCTATTCATCATGTATCTAAAGAATTATAGAATACTTTGGGTTGGAAGGGACCTTTAAAGGTCATCTGGAATGACAGACCATTGAAAGCAACAGAAAAACAGGATGTTAACTGCCAGGGAAAACTGTATGGAAAGCAACCTAGGATTAAAGCCCAAACAGCAACATCTTATCTTTGAACTTAAGATTTATCAATAACTAATGCTGCCTGCCACTGAGGGACACACTAAACCAGAATCCCTCCACTCCAGTTTTCCCATGCTGTGCTGTCAAACCTCTCCATGCTCCCCAGCTCCTGCAGAAACTGGACTTTGTGATGTGACCCCAGCATTAGCAGCAGCCCACATGAAGCACCACCTCAGAGAAGTGCATCACCATTTCTACAAAATAAGGCAGTTTTTACCTGAACATCAAGCAACATTAACTTCTCTGAGAAGCACTGGGTGCAGGATAAATCAGGGTCAGAAAAAGAATGTGTCCATGGAGCAGAGGGATGGTTTAAATTCTCATTAGGTTTTTAACAGCTGGTTTCATTAGTCTGCCTATAGACAATCATAATTACTTAGCAGCTACTGCAGGGTGAAAAGCCATTTCCATTTATTAATGTTCTCAGAGCCACAAACCTGTCAGTGAAATTACTTTTAAAGTGGCTTGTAAAGTTTGTCTCTTCTCAAAGAACATGTCAGACTGATAGACTGGGGTGTGAAATTTATGCCCCAATAAAAGGCAGTTTGAATGCAGTTTAATAGCACTTGAAACATTCTGCTCCGAGAAACTGTCCCCAAAGTCCAGCTAGACTTTTCTCCATTGGAACTCCTAGAAATTTGTGGAAGCTGTAATTTTGGCATTAATTTTACAGGAGCATTTACAGCCAAAGGATCAAGACCAAAGTCATAAAATGCTGCTCAAGCCCCGAACTTTCTCAAACCAGATCTAAAGATCTATCTGGAGCCCACGACTACTAGATTTGCTCCAGTAGAATTCTGTTATTAAGCTTAGCCTTCAATGAAGGTAGAATTTTATCTTAGCTTACTTAAATACTCCCCCTAAACCAGCATAAATTATAATTTACCCACACATTCATGGTTTGTCCACTCCTAATTAATCTTTCTTCTTGCCCTAAGCACCATCCTTACTCATACAATAGGTTGATAGCTCCCCTTAAATTTATTATTCTACAGACATATGTTGGATTAAAGTTTACCTGAACAAAAGCTTTATCCAGCTCCTGGCAGAGCTAATGGAGAAGATATTTCAGTTTATTCAGACCAGCTGTTGTCTCAGAAAGAAAATCTTGCTTAAATTAGGGTAAAAGTTCTGCCAGAAACAGTATTCCTTTGCTTCCCCCAACCATTCACTAAAAGCCCTCAATCACTTAAGAGCTTTTTACATCATTTCTAGTATTCACTACATGGCAAATTATTAAAAGAGCCCTGAACCTACAGTGCAGTTAATGACCATCTCTGACATATTTCTTACTTTTTTTTTTTTTTTTTTGCATTTTCTTCAACAATAGCTAACCAGGTGTCTTCCCTTTTTTATCTCCTGTTTAATCCATTTACTCTCATTCTCCATGGCACAGCACACAAAACCAGCCTGCATCAGCCACTATTTCACAACTCACCCACAAAATCCCAAGGTTTTACACTTCCACCTCTTCATCTTCCCATCCACAGAGGGGAGTCAAGGTCAGCCAGATGCAAATGAGGTGTTTGAAGCCGAGGTGTGATGAGGCAGTGATTGCTTGATGAGCACAGGAGGAGGAAAGGTCTTGGCTGTGCCTTGGTTTTTAAATCTTCCTCAGTTGTGCAGGAAAATTAAGGACAGAGCAGTGATGCTTCTCTGACCAGCTTTCCCATGGTATTGTTCCTGTCACGAAGCCAAAGGCAGGTCACACATATTCTCTTGTCCATCCTGCTGGGATGACAACATTGAAAAATAGGAAAAAAAACAACCATATATTTATCAGGGATTTTCATTGTGTGAGCTCAGGATTCCCCATGCTCTTGTAAAGGGGGAATGTTCATGAGGCAAAGGATATGAGAAGGAGCCTCAAATTGTCCAAAATCCCAGGAAAATTATTTTTTTCCATGGAAACCTTCAGCAAAACTTGTCAGGCCGTTTGTACACCCAATTCCTGATGTGCATCTGACAGTGGGGACCCACCACTGCTCCAGGGACCCAACACAAAACTTATAGCCCCACACAAACACAGCCCAAGGAGCTGCACCCTTCCCTCCAAACCTGGTTGTCTGCAACAGCCACCTCTCTGCTGATCTGAGCCTGTTTCTCCCCAAAACAAGGTGGTCAATTTATCCTTGAAAAGATTGACAACAGCGTTCTTGTCTTCTCCAAAAGAGCTGTCATTTCACAACTGTAATCTCCACACTGTGACTTTATTCCCTCAAAGTGTCCAAGTACACAGGCAGCATCAAGGAAGGCACTGAAGCAAGTCAAGTTTAACCCAAAAGAGCTCTCAGCTCCCTGTGAAAGCTCAGACAAGCAGTAGAGAAAGAATTAATGCTCCCATAACTGACATCTAACAGCCACAGGGCAAGTGAAAGGCTGGGTTTAGAGAAGGAAGCAAAAGCATTAAGTAATAAAAGGTGAGAAAAATCCATCACTCCAACAGGTTGATGAAGGTAAACCACTTGAAGAAGCAGAGGTAGATGGAGGGAAAAAAATCCCACAATTAATAGTGTCCAAGACATCCAGAGCCAAAACAAGCCCAGGGGAATCAGAAATTAAGTAAGCACGTGCTCCAAACAAGAGTAGAAATGAAGTGAGATCTCTGAAGGGAACAAAAGAGAGAGGCAGCCTGAAGAAAGGGAAAAATGCCTCCCCACATTTCATTCCCTGCCCACAAGGTGTTCTGGGTTTTTTTATTGAGAGTCTCTTGTATCATGTGGTAGAACTCCAGAAAAATAAAGGTCAGGAGAAGCATAGTTTATTGAGAACATTCCTGCATAGCAGACAACATATATCCTTGTGCAAAATATTCCATGCAGCATTCACATCTTTAATTGCTTCTTTTCCTCTTCCTGGGGTAGCAGAGTTGCTTTATTTACTCCAAGCAATATTTTAGCCTTCCTCCCTGGCAAAGAACAAGGTCCCATCTTGGCAAGTGCTCACTGGTTTACTTAATGCTCATCACACCCATGCTAAGGAGAGTGGAACGGGTTAATTTATCACTTATTACAATGATTAACTTGTGCAGCTGCAGGGTTCAAGGGCCCCTGAGTGCCTCAGGTTACATAGGATCACAGAAGGAAAAGCTCCATTGAATTAAGCTGCTGCCACACTGGCCCTCTTTGCCTGTTAAACACATTCATCTGCTCTTGCACTGCCCTGTGAAAATCCCACATAAAATAGAAGTGAACATCCCTCATCACCTGTGAGATGGCACAGATGGGTTCTGCTCAGGGTATTTCATGGTGTGTTTGCCTTTCCCTTGCAAAGGCAGCATCTCAGGAAAACCAGAAGTTTCTTTCCATGGACTCACAGGATGTGTTGGGTTGGAAGGGACCTTTAAGCTCCTCTTGTTCCAACTCTCTGCACACTCAGGACACCTTCCCCTAGACCAGGTTACTCCAAGCCCCATCCAACCTGGCCTTGAACACTTCCAAGGGTGAGACAATCACAGCTTCTCTGGAACCTGTTTTGTTCCTCCCAGATCTAAAATGATATCAAACTTAGCAGCCTCAGAGATAGATTTCTATTAAATATCCACATTTTTCTAGGAAAGGAATATGGCAAACCTTGTTTGCATCTGACTTTGCAAAATCAACACAGCTCTTCAGAAAGGGCTGCCGCCCACTTTTCTTATTTTTCCCCATTTGGTGGAACATTTTCATTCTGTTGTTGTTTGGAGCAGTTTTTTAATATATCTGGCTGAGGCTGCTTAAAATAGTACAGTGAGATACCAGGGTGTGAGGGGTGGAAAATTGAGTTCTTGTTTTTGTTGTTGAAAGTCTTAAATTCCACCTCTCTGGTGGGATGAAATAGGTGCTACTAATCCAATTTCTAAAGTATCATGCATCAAGCTGACACTATTTTAAGACTTTAAAAAAGAAAAAAAAGCCAATTTAAACAAACTTCTGCTCCTTTCCATTTTCTCTGTTCCACAGTTTGTGACAGAAGACAGGAGAGGAAGATTGTTTTGGGAACAATGTTTTCAGAACTCTAAAAATAATATAAAAACTGTTCTGCAGTTACAGCCCCAAAAAGCACTGGCTTTCTTTGCTCACAGAGTCACAATTGTGGTGGGATTTCTACCACACCACAGGACAGTCATTTTTTGTTTTTCTCCTGGAAATAACTACAGCACTTCTGGGTAGCAAGGCAAACATGAGCTTCTTTTAATGGCCCTTGAAATTGGACATGTGAAATGAGGTACACAAAGCCAAAGGGCAGCTGAGCCTGTGATCTCTGAATGCATCTTCACATTCTTCCCAGAAAGATGAATGGAAATCACTGTTTGGCCAGGCAAACTGCGTCTGCTGGGGATGTGGTGTAGAAAATGTGATTTCTGCTTCTCTCAGAGCCAAAATTCCTACACGTTTCTTGTAAGTCCTTCTTAGATAAGGACTGTGTTCAACTGGGTGACAGTGAAGCAAAATGGCAATCCAGGAATAAATTTTCCTGTTCACAATATTCTCCACTCACGTGGATGGTTACTCACTGGCACACAGGAGTAAGGAAGGAACCCAAATGCATTATTGTACATAAATTCAGACGTGTTGAGGAGTGAACAAATCTCGCAGAGATATGGAAACCTCCCCTGAAAACCCAGTTTAGGGAGAGCCTGAGCTATTTTGTGATTCTAGACATGAAGATCTTCCACAGAAGCTCTACAAGCAGCAGGATTGTGCCCAAATCTCACTCTGGAAATGCCACTGGCTCAACTGAGAGCTGTGGGAATGATTTACATTGCATTGAGAGGGGCCACAGTCCTGCAAGGGTCTTTCATCAGGAGCAAACAGCAGCCTGGAGGGTGGGGAATTCTGGATCTGTACCACTGCATACTCATTCTTCACCTAAATACAGAGCTTCCCCCAAAGTTGCCATGTATCACTTTTTATGTTTCTCCTGTTGGGTATATTTTGGAGCAGCTGTTATATGTGGGTTTTTATGGTGATCTGGTGGGAAGCAGCCATTCACCTGCTGTGTTATCCTCACAACTAATACTAACTCTTCATTCCCTTTGGTTTTGTTTGGGGTTTTTTAATTGATTTGTTTGATTGGTTTGTGTGGGTTTGTTTTGTTTGGGTTTTTGTCTGTTTTAGTTTGAGTGTTTTGTTTGCTTTTTTTATAAATGACTGGTTAAGCTGGCACAGCCAAACTCAAGAAAATGTAAGCCAGGCTCGACTTTCCAGAAATTACTTTTGACTGAGTTTAGCTGCATCCCCCAGGTTCAGGATGATCTGTATATTTGCAGGTTTTGCTCTGCATCATCTGCCTGCCCAGACTCTGCTCAGTGTTTCACAAATGGAGAAGACAATGGATATTGTGCCAAGCTTCCTTTTAAACAGCAAAACCTGGGTCAGCATGACAGAAAACAAACATTAAAAAGAAAATATGAAAATATGAAAATATGAAAATATGAAAATATGAAAATATGAAAATAT
>CM031874.1:6662570-6694507 GCA_018697195.1 Certhia americana | reverse complement strand
AGCAACTGATTTCCTACTCGTGGAATACAACAGGCAGACACCCTGGCTTTCCTGGCTAGAAAAGGAGAATTTGCCTCGATGCTTTTCCCAGCCATGCAGCTGTGATGTCAAATCCCCCTCCATGCCCTGCCAGGATATTCCTGAAGTGACATGTTCCTGTGGGGTGACAACCCTATGGGCAGGCACAGAGAGCTTTGTGTCAGAGTAAGGGACTCCCACCAGGGCTGATCCCTAATTCAGGCTCCATCTTTGTTCCCAAGCAGTTTCTAGCAGAAAATTCACAGTGATTGCATTTCCCCAGAACAGGTAATTTCAAGAACATTTTTCTCTTGAGCTATTCTGCCTTCCACAAAAGCAGCGTGCCCGGGATTGCTTTGGAGACGAGCAAATAGCTCCATCACAAACAGAAGCACCAGGAAACATAGCAACACCTAAGACCATCCAAACCCACTTATCTGCCCATCCCCACATCTCCTGGACTCACTTGAATGCTGAGGAGAGTCTGAAAAGCCAACAGTGTTCTAAGAAATAGCTGTGCAATCGAAAGGTAAATGACAGGGGCAATCAACCCCACCGAAGTGCCTCTGGCAGGGGAAGGAGAATGAGGGATCCAGCCCTTACTGACAGTGGTGCAGCTCAAGTGATGCTCACTCACTATTTGGGTAGCTTTTGTTGTTTTTATGTCAACAATGCATCCTCCACACCACAATTTAAAGAAATTTAAAGAGGTCTCTCATCTCTTTCTTGCTTCTCTCTGCCTGAAATAATTTTTCCCTTATACAACCAGCAAAACAGGGTTTGTTTTCATGCTGGAAAGAAGTCCATAAACTCTTTGATTTCAATATGGACAACATCACTAAAAACCACCCATTACTCAGGTGCCCCAGGGCAGCAAGGAAGGGAAATCTGACAACAGAGGTGGCTACACCAGCCATAGGTAACAGCATCATATTCTGCCTCACTCATGGATGCTTTTCTTCCCAGCCCAGAAAATTCCCTGCCCTTTTTAGGGCTCTAGAAGGCTGCTGTCTGCCCCACAAAATGAGGAGCAAACCAAGTATGAATGCTGCAGAACACTTCTGTTCCTATGATATTATTCTGCTGAACCCATTAACCCACAGAAGATTGGGCACTGCCAGCTCCTGATTGCAGAAGAGGGAATTCGTCACATCCTCCCTGTAAATTAGGAGTTATCAGAGATGGAGAATTGATTGCCAAGTAACCTGCAGAGACACAGAACTACTTTGCAGTTTTCTAAGACTCACTGAGCAGTACAAAAAGGTTATTGATGCAGTTGGGGAGTGTTTCTGTACAGGATGTGCTCCTGCACCTCCTGACATCCCAGGCAAGGAAAAAAAAATACTTTACATTTCCAAGAAGAAAGCAATTCTTATTAAAGGAAAAAAAAATAAAAGAAAAAGAGAGGGGGGGAAATAAATAGAAAATCAACTTCATGGCAAGGAGCCTCAGTAAGAGTTTGCAGAATTTGGTGAAAACAGGTCATTCACAAGGAAATAATTTTCCTCTGCCTTCAAGTGGAGTTGTGAAGCAGGTGGAGATGGATGTGTCTCAGAGTCTGAGTGTGCTCCTTAGTGATAAAACGACACTGATATTACCAATTACTAGAACTGAAAAACTTGAGTGATAACTCAGCCCTCCAACACAAAACACCTTCTCCCACACAGTCAGCACTCGTCTGAAATCATTCCCCTTGGCAGGAGGCCTTGCATGACCTGGTGAGTTCTGCACTTTAGAAATCATTCCCTTGGAAAACACAGAGGTGTATCTTTATTTCTCTGCTTTTTCTGCTTCTCCTCCACACACATCCAAAACTTCTTTTTGGTGTGGTTAGCTATAATTTGTATCAGTATGATTTCTGATGGGGACCTTATTTACCCAGCACGCTGTGAAAGACCCAAAGACCTCACAGCTTTAATCCTCAGGGAATTAAATTTGGGGGCTTTGCTTTGGGGCTCAAAGGAGATTTTAAAGAGAGGAGAGACAGGTGTTCCTGACTGTCACTGCTCTTTTGGCTGTTTCTGAGGCCCACACTGAATCCAGTCCCACCCTCACTTGCTCAAGCATCCCCACCATGGCCATGGAGTGCAGAGAGCACCAGCCACAACCCTCATCTTGCAGTAACCCCTTCCCTTTTCCTTTTAACTTTTACATTTTAAATTATTTTTATGAGTTTTATAGCACACCATTTCCTACTCAATTCTCCTTACTTATCCAGCTTAAATTTTTCTCCATCACACTGACATAACCAACAAGGCTCATGCTCTTAGAACTGAATTTTCATGAGCACACACATAGCCACAAGAATTACGATGTCCTATTTAAGTAGGTCAGGCTGATATTAATTGTAATAAAGCTGTAATAAATTATTGCAGTCCAAAGCCAGAATCAAGTTTCACTAAGCTCAAACCAGGCCTTCCGCTTTTCCCTTTTTCTTTATGATAATTGATGATATTGCAAACCTTGTACTCCACAATGTTTGTTGGCCAGAAGAGTCTGGACAAAGGTTCCAGCTCTGTATAATTACACTGGAAAACGTTGTGCCAGAAGACAGATTTCATCTGTTTTGTTGGTTTGGGATTTTTTTACAATGAACGCCGTACAAAATATTAGACCGTTTCTCTAAAACATGATATTAAGGTGAAGATGAGTCATTTCACTGTCATAACACAAGAGGGAGGGGAAACCAGAGTGAACAAAGTAGCAAAGTCATTCAGCAGCAATTTTCACTCCATAACCCTCTGCTGATGAGGCTTTTAGGCCAGAGGAGCTCTGCTACTTAAGCAGACAAGGCAGCACATTAAGCTGTTGCTTAGAGATATTGGAATATATTGCACAGAGCCTGCTCCCTGCTGAGCATCCCTGAAGGGCTCCCAGCTGTTTTTCCAAGGATGCTTTATAGCCCTGTTGCAGTGCTGTTGACTCAAAGCTTTTCCAAGCAGGTCAAGCAATGATGGAAAAGGTGACATTTCACAAGTGACAGTTCAGATGGCATTAAAAAAGTCAAAGTGACAACTCGTCTCTCTTGGACATGGCAGGTACAAAGGGTTCTTAGCAGCTGTGTTGCAACCAGCTTAATAGCAACTAAATAATGTATATTCCTGCCAGGATTGCTGATGGATCACAGCACTGCAGGACACCCTCATCTGCCAGCAGCACAGGAAGGACAGGGATCCAGAGCAGAGTGATTTCTACTTGCCAACTCACGCAAACTTTGGGCAAAAAACATTCTTTTAGTTTGGTTTTGCTCTCATCCTTTCAAACCAGGATCCTTAGGTCTTAATCTTCAGCTGTGCTGAAGAATCTCCTTGCACACACTCTGTGGACATCTGATAAAGGCAGCCAGCAGGAAACAGAGCCCTGTTAGCATCTCTGTGGTCAAGAGAACTCCAAAAGGAAGTAATTAGCTGTACCCCAGAGTACTGCAGCACCAGGTCCCATCACATCCAATGCTTTTTTCCTTACAGGTCCCACAGGAAATTACACAAAAGCTGTCATTCACTGGGTGATGGAAGAACTCTGAGATAGGGAAGCACAAAAGCTCCAAGTCCATGATCAATCCATAGATTTACACAGCAGATTAGTTTCTCCTGCTTCCAGAGCTAAGGAGGATAAGGCAGCAGCATCTCTGGCACAGTCAGAGCCTTGGGACAGTTTTTGCCCACTCCTTGTGGCAGCACCAACACAAGGGAAGCCCCAGGCCACTGCCCTGAGCCTCTCACACCCCACAAAGGCAATGAGCAGCACTGAAAAAGGGGACAGTCCACTTCCAGAAACCTTCCTCTTCCAATGGGCTCTGTTTTGAGCAGACTGAGCTGGCTCAGGGCAGCAAACCAACCAAAGTACATGCTCACATCCAACCCTGGAGAAAAGCAGGAAAAAATGCTGGGGAATAAAAGCATCCTGGAATGGAAACAGATTTTAATTTCTCTCTGGAACAAGGCTGCTTGAAGCTAGACCAGTGGGAGAGGAAATGAGGGTATTTAAAGCAGCATTCTGTCTGCACTCTAAATTCTTACAGATATGTATTAATTGCAGCAAGACTGGCACCATGGCCTTGCTCCCACTGTCGCGAGTACTCTACCAGAGCTCTCTTAATTAACACATCTGACAGCACAGCTCCTGCTGGGAGCCAGGCATCCCCTTGCAGTGCCACTTGCCCTCCATGGCTGGTGGCACCTCTGGATAGCCCCAGCCAGCACCACAGGGCTGGGGAAGATGTGGTAGAAGAGCCAGGGTCTCTAAGAAGTGCTGGCAATGAGTGCTGACCCATTGCAGGAGCCTCCCAACCTCTTTCCTGGCTTGCAGGGAGAAAACAGCTTCAGTCAGCCACCCACCAGCTCCCAGAGCTACAGCTTTTATTCCCCAGCACAGCTGGTCTGAGGAAATTGCTAACACTGCGTTTGTGTCAATTGCTCCCCTGCAGAGACAGACGGGGCAGTTTTTGATATGTACTTTCCCTGACAAAAACAGGCCGTTTATGGACTCATTACTCCGATTTTCCTTAAGTCACTTCCTTGTGATTAAAGGAAAATCGCAGTCGTACCCCTTTGCTTTCACTGCAGCTTTCAGGTGGGCAGGATGTGTGACCAGCCCCTGGATCCATGACAATTATCACCATTCAAAAGCACTTTCTTTGTCCACAATTCACCAGTTTACCGATGGAGATATTTGCCCTACATTCACCCCTCAGAAAAAATCATCACCTGCAACTCTTGCCTGGCTCCCTGAGGTGTCCCACAAGGTGAGCACCATCACCTGTCTAAGCCAGCCTGGGCAATAAAAGGCTGGGAAGGATCTGGGGAGAAGCAGGAGGACATCTCAGCTTGTGGGTGAATGTTGTCCTACAAGTAGCCTGACCAGGCACGCTTAGCTTGCCAGAAGCAATTACAGCCCATTTGACATAATCAGTCTGGATATTTCTCAGGACAGCAGAACCTGTTGTGATGAGAGAAAGGGGAATGGCTTTAAACAGAAGGAAGGTGGATTTCAATTAGATATTAGAAAGACTTCTTTTTTGACAATGAGGATGGTGAGGCACTACCACAAGTTACCCAGAGAGGTGGTAGATGCCCCATCCCTATGAGTATTCAAGGTCAGATTGGATGGTTCAGTTCTGAGCAAACTGATCTGGTTGATGATGTCCCAGCTCATTACAGGTGGGTTGGACTAGATGACCTTTAAAGGTCCCTTCCAACCCAAACTACTCCTTGATTCTATTATTACCCTGAAATGCTTTTGAAAGCCTGAACACTTTATACAAATAAATCACCTTAATAACCAGCGGCTGCAAGACAGCCAGCCGAGAACATTTTGTTTTGGTAAACAGATTATTGATTGTATATCTGTGTCCTTGAGATGAACTTAACTCCTTGACAGCAACAGGAGCCCAACAAAACAGGTTCTCCATAACTCCAAAATGGTGGATGGCCTTTGTCTGGAGCCAGCAGCACATCAACTTCATGAAGGCAACAAAGCACCACTAATTTAGCATTGCCTGGGATTTCCCCCTCCCTAAAATTCTGCATTATTTTGTTTGCACAGCTGACCCAAGCAGCACAATATGAACATGGGCTTTGAGAGGCAAAGTCTATCTCCATGGCCTGGATTTAATGGAATAAAACCTTTGTCCCTGTTGCACTGTGCTGATGATGGAGCTGTTGGCACAAAAGTAGGTCCAAGCAGCTCTGTGGGAAAACAAAATTCATGCCCTTTGTAGAAACATCTTCAAACCTGTTATGTGTTTGATATTCAGGGCTTCATGCTGTGTAACATTTATAATCAAGGGATGCTCAGACAGAGAAGACAAGAAGAACAAAACATTCTTTCAGCCTTCTCTCCAAGCACTCCCCATCACACCAATACACATGTATCTGTTTCCTCTGTGCACAGCCTCTGGCTCTGGTTAAGCCCAGAGACACACAGAGGAAATATTTCCTCTGTTGGTAGAACAGTTCCTACTGCAAAGCAATTTCCTGCATGAATTTAGATCTGTTGGCAATTGTTCTCCCCAAAGCAAACAAGCTTTATTGGAGAACCAGGCAAGGAGCTCCAAAAGCAGGTGCCAGTAATTTGTTTGGGGCATATAAGAAGCAAAAGCCCCTCTACCCACACCAGGCAGTGAGATTTAATTAGTCTCCATCTCATCTCTGACAGGTTACTTTAATCAAGCACATCCTAACCAAGGCACGAAGAGCATGTTCATTACAGATAATGAGGAGTAAGGCACAAGGCAGAGGGTAAAGCACAAGGGAGCATCGTCAGCACCACAGCCCCTGCAGCCTCCCCCCCCCAGCTCCCAGCCCCTCACTACAGCCCCTAAAACACACAGTACCTAGGCACAAAACCCCTGGCCATAGCAGCACGATGCCAGCTCCAAGATAATATAGTTGGGGAAGAGAAAGAACAACTTTAAGCTATCCCAGAGACCAGAGATATACTTTATGCTGAAAAACAGAAAGCCTCAAAGGATTGTGGATGAAAAATACTTTCAAACCCTTTTGTCCCAGGGAATGGTTACAGATCAGCAAATGTAACATCATATTCTCTTGAATTTTTCTGCCTTCCTGTATGTTCTTCTCCGAAAAAGACAACTGCAGTTCCTGGAAACTCTTCCCCCTGCAGACCTACCAAAGCCTTGCTTCATTTACAACTCCTTTTAAACCACACCAGCTTTCCCAAAACAGGCAATAGGAAAGCTCTGGGGGCATTTCGTCTGAAGAAATATCATCCATATCATTCCTATGCAATACAATTGGACCATATAATTCCTGTTTAATATTCCTTAGGCCAAATGTCTGGTTAGATTTTGGTCACGATACAGAAAATATCTCAAAGAGTTATACATTAGGAATAAAAAAAAAATCCTATCTACTGAAAAGTCAGTTATAGCTGTGGCCTTAAGGAGTGCAGTGAAATGTTTTACTCCCACCCAGCTACTGGTGCACAATAATCTTGCCAGAAGAATATGAAAACATCCAAAGAAGAGGAGCAAAGTCAAACACAGTTCTTGGCTACATGGCTCAGATCTGTGAGTTGGTCCTGCTGGTTAAATGCACACAGCCAGGCATGGCAGTGATGGATGCCTGCATTTTCCCTTGCCTTGTCTTGAAACAAAGGTCAGGCAACATTTAAAAGACCAAAGAAGAATCAAGACTCTTGATTTCCTTTTTCTTTTTTTCTTTAGGGGCATGCTGGTAAAGTGATGTTACATTCCTGCTCTTCGACCTGGGGTGAATTTCCGACAAGTTTCACAGGACTCCTGAGCTCCTGATGCGCATCTGAAGGATTTCATTGAATTTCCAGAGCTGGATCGGAAACCCTGCTGGAGAAACCCAGCCAAACTCCCCCAGAGCAGCCGAAAACAGCACAGATCTGGCAAGGTAGGTCTGTTTATTTGTTTATTTTGTACGCTGTAATGTTGTTCACCCTCCTCCTACTCTCTTTGTTAAAACCAGCCACTGTTCCCTATGGAAGCAGTTTAACACCCACACACCCCCACCTCCGCTTCCCACCGTTTCATGCGTCCCTCATTCACCCAGTCCCGAGTGCTGCCTGTGTCCCTCGACACCTCCCTCATTCCTGAAGGGAACATCCACTGTATTTACTATTTTAATACTCCCGCAGAGAGAAAACCTTTGTTTCTCCCCCCCTTCCCTGGTCTGAGCAAGTGCTAATTGCTCAGACATGCAAGGCGCACACACAGAGAAGCATCATGTTGATCTGATTACAAATCCCGGTACGTCAGCAACCCAGAGACCCTCCTCCAACTCGGATTAGAGGGAAGAGGCTCACCAGTGCAAGCAGCAGGTGCTGGAGGAGGCAGAGGAGCCGCTTCCCAGGTAAGGGACACTTCAGCCCTCCATCCCTAACGCCGGCAGTCCTACTCACTTTATTGCTGTGCGGCAACAAAGGGCAGGAGAAGTGAGGCATTTCCCTTTGCAGGGTCCCTTTGGGACCGACCGGTTGCCAAACCTTTGATCTTCACGGTGGGGAGTAGGGGTCGGTATTTTGTTCATTCCTTGTGGAGGAATTCTTGGAAGTAGGGGTCAGGAAACAGTGATGGATGCGATACCTGCTACAGATGGGATAATTCTTGCTGTGTCTCTGAAGTGGATTCACTTTCAGGATACTTTTCTCCCTCTTACCTGATTAATCCTGACTTTCTGATATTTACGGGTTTGTCTGTCTGTCTGTGCCAAATTTGGAGTGCTGCCAGTTGTTTGTACCAGGGGTGGTTTTCATAGTGAACAAGTTCATAGTCCACCCTTGCTTAAAGGTCCACTTTAAGCAAGTAGCTTGCAGGGTAATCTCCTTTGACTGTTAATTTCAGAAATACTCCCTGAACTATTTTTCCCCCTCATTCTTTTGCTAGGGGACCCTGGGAGTGGGGAGTAGCAGTGTCAGAAACTTCTTCATTGTTTGTGAAATCCCAGTCCATGAAGAGCCTGAACTCCGACACAAAGGCAGGCGCTAATTAACCACAGGAACACTTCTGCTCCAGCACGGAAAGTGAGCACCGTGCCAGTGAAACAGCAGCCATCCCCCTGGTCCTCCAAGGGCTGTGAACAGTCAGCCAGGCACAAAATTTCCCCTTCTCCCTCCTTGTTCCTGCCAGCCCCAGCAGAAATCTCACTGCAGACACTGAACGGGAGCCACTCAACTCCCCCAGCAAAGAAAAGCCAAAGCTCACCAGAATGCTCTTGGAAAGAAGAGTTCCTTGACTTATACAGAAAGTCATAATTCTCCTGTTTGCTTGGTTGTTTGCATGGAGCCTTATGTCTTCCAAACATTTTTGTCTCCCTTCAGCACTTCAAAATCTTTCTCCAGCACGGGGGAGAGGTAAGTTAGGTGGTCCATGAAGCCTCATAACTCACCTTTGAAAATAAGCTATGTCTAAATGAGGTAACAGCTGCTTCTCACAGGAGGGAGAAAAAAAGCCCAAACAAACAAAAAACCTCTCACTTCTGTGCTAGTGAGGTTTTCAGTGGCATCTGAGAGTGGTCTGTGATCAATAGGCATGGGAAACATTTCTTTTTGGGATGATCTGAACAGCTCCTGCAGCAATGCAGGAAACAGCTGCTACCTGGAAAACAGCATGCTGTTCAACTTCACCCTCCAAGAGCAGGCAGCTGATTTCTACGTTGTCCTGCCTGTGATCTACTCTGTGATCTGTGCTGTGGGCCTCACAGGCAACACTGCTGTCATCTATGTGATCCTCAAGGCCCCCAAGATGAAGACTGTGACCAACATGTTCATCCTGAACCTCGCTATCGCTGATGACTTGTTCACCCTTGTCTTACCCATCAATATTGCAGAGCACCTCCTCCGCTACTGGCCCTTTGGAGAAATCCTCTGCAAAGTCATCTTGTCCATAGACCACTACAATATCTTCTCCAGCATTTATTTCCTGACAGTGATGAGCATAGACAGGTACCTGGTGGTACTGGCTACAGTCAGGTCCAAGAGGATGCCCCACCGCACGTACCGAGCAGCCCGGATTGTCAGCCTGTGCATCTGGATCCTGGTCACCATCATAGTCCTCCCTTTCATCATCTTTGCCAATGTCTACACTGACGACCTGGAGATCAAGAGTTGTGGTCTCAATTTCCCCAAGCCTGAGAGGTTTTGGTTCAAAGCCAGCAGGATCTACACCCTCATCCTTGGCTTTGCCATTCCGGTATCCACCATCTGCATCCTCTACACCATGATGCTCTACAAGCTGAGGAACATGCACTTGAACTCCAATGCCAGAGCCCTGGACAAAGCCAAGAAGAAAGTCACCATGATGGTCTTCATAGTCCTGGCTGTGTTCCTCTTCTGTTGGACCCCCTTCCACTTGGCCACCATCGTGGCTTTGACCACTGACTTACCCCAGACTTCCATGGTCATTGGGATATCCTACTTCATCACCAGCCTGAGCTATGCCAATTCATGCTTGAATCCTTTCTTGTACGCTTTCCTGGATGACAGTTTTCGGAAAAGTTTCCGGAAGTTGCTGGAATGCAGAACTTCTTGAGCAGGGGATTGGGGCCAGCAGGTCCCTGCCCTCACAGGGCTTTTCAGGGGCAGCTTTGCAGACTGGAGGGGCAGCCAATGAATGCACAGTGTCCTTTCTTTCATTTACGTGTAATGTGTGGTCTGTTTGTAATCCTCATCAGCAAGAGGGTTTGTCCTGCCCACTCACAACTCTTGTATTTCTCCTCTTTGCTCCTACCAACTTCTCAGAGTTGCTTTTGTATACCCTGATTTTTAATTTAATTTTTCATTTTAATTGACCCTCTGAATTATTAAGGATGGAAGGTTTCCTTTTCAGGGGTGTACTTCTGCCACAGAGTGGTCCTTTATTGCCATCTGCTGTACAGCACAGACAGGCTGGAGACCAATTTCCAGATGAGTGCAAAGCTCAGTTCTTTATCACTGTGTTATTAGGGAGGATTGTTTAGTGGAGCAGAGCTGATGAGCACTTTCAATGAAACATCAATAAAACAGAGTATTCATATTCGGAAGAGAAAAGAAACTATTTCCATGTCCATGTATGTTCCTGTGTGTTATGGCTTTCTTTTGATTTTGAAGGATGTCCATCTTCCACCCCACCACAAATGTCCTCATTTCCGGTGTTAAATTTAGACCAAAAGGAAGATTTAAGTCTCAAAAATAATGCTAAACAGCACACCATACAAATACTATGACAACTGTGAGTATTTGTGTTAGAAATTATTTTGAACTAGTTGTTCCTGTTAAGTGTCAAATACATATTTATTTAAGAGTGAGCAATGAAATAAACCTCATGGGAGAAAAAAAGAGACTGGTCTTTCTTTCACAAGAGAAAATGTATGCTATTTGTGTCATGTCTTTGCTATATATATATATTGCATTTTGCCTACTATAAAATAAAACACGGTAGGTTTGTAACAAAATTAAGGTGTTTTGTAAGCCATAAGATAAATAGTTAAAATACTAAAACAGAACCAGGACTTGACTGGGAGAGTCTGGACATCAGAAACTCCATACTGAAGGCTGGGAAATCTCATTCTCACACCCTTTAGCACTGTGAAGTTTGTATTTTACTGTTTTTGGGACGGTTGTCTTAGCCAAAATATTTCTTTCAAGCTTTCCCTCAGTCCCAGGTACTAAGCTCTGCTCTTACCTGTCCAAGTTTCCCCAGGAAAGTGCAGGACAGGTAACACAAAAGGAGACTGCAGTTCTCAGCTTGGGGTGAGTGTGGGTGGAGACCCCAGGTGAGACTCTCAGAGTACTGAACTGCCCTGAGCACCCCAGCACTAAACCTGATAACCCTCAATTCCTCATGATAGTGATTCCATTTATAAAAAAACTAAAAACAGATGTGTGGATACAAGATCACTCTGTTGCCTTCTCCACATTAAAGGTGCTAACTTTGGGAGAACAATGAAAGAGAACACATTCTTCCAGGTGAAATTTCTCCAGGAATTTTGCTTTGGCATGGTTGCCACCTGCTGGCAGTGGGCTCCCCAGGTGGAAAAACCTGTCGGAGTGAGAAAACTGACTCAAATTATGTCACCTCTCACACAAGCAGCCTAATCAGCTGAAACATCGCTGTTCATTGGTTTTGGGGCTCTAGAAAAGGCAAGATATTTTATTATATAGGAAAACTACTGTATTTTTTTAGATGGAAATGGCCTTTTCAGTGAGAGTTACCCGCTTTCAGACAAGACAATGATATTGCTGGAGCTTTCTCCATTAAATCACAAGATATGACAGTCACAGAATCACAGCATGACTCAAACAGGGTCAAATTCCCCAGCACCGTGTCCACTTGGGTTTGAAAGTCTCCAAGGATGGAGGTGCCACAGCTGCTGTGGACAGCCTATTCCTGTACTTCACCACGCTAACAGTGAATTTCCTTCCTATGCTTTAATGGAATTTTCCATATTTCTGTTTGTGCCTCCTGTCCTGTCACTGGGCATCACCGAGGAGCGCCTGGTTCCCTCATCTCTGGACCCTCCACAGACACTTGCAGACATTGCTTGTATCCCCTGGGGCTTCCCTCTCTGAGCATGAGCAGCCCCACCTCAGCATCTCCTTATGGCAGCATCCCGCTGCATCCACGATTTTCTCCATCTCAAACACCTAACGCGGGTGTCGGTCCCTCCTGTGGGTGCCAGGCTCCAAGGGGAGAAGGATTTGCGTTGGCCGAGGTCTCCTCCGGTGCTCAGGAGAGGCTCCAGCCCCCAGGGAGCCCCGAGGCTGCCGGCGCTGTCCGGCGGGGCTGTGCGGTTCAGCCCGGCGGCACTAAGCGGCACTCTCAGCTTTCAGCTCAGCATCGCTGCATCTCCAGCATCTCCATCGCACACAGCCTGGCACCCTGCTCCTGCGGGCAGACAGCAGATTCGGGCTTCCCGTGCCCGGGCAGACCCTCGGAGCACAGCATCCGAAGCCAGGCTGCTTCTGGGAGAACAGAAAACACCTCCAAGGAGATACTTGCCCACTCCCAGCACAAGATCCCCCCAGGGAAACCCCACATGCCAGCTCATTCCTTTGAATTTCCTCCCACAGCTGGGCTGGTTGTCACATCAGCCCACACCAGCTGTATCTTGAAGACTGGAAGCGGGGAAACAAACCCCATTAACAATTCACTGAATAAATCCCCTCCTAAAACAAGCATCCCGTCTGGCCTTTGCAGGGTAGCAAGAGGCTGAATTAGGAACCCTCAGGGTTCTCTCCTCCTCCTAACCCCTTCCCAGCCAGCCATGCACTGAGCAGGGAAGTCAGCTCAGCCTCAAAGCTGGGGAAATTTCCTTCTGGGACAATCTTGGATGTGTTAATGGGTGCAAAGGTGTGGTGCAGCCTCGCAGCTCCCTGGACATGGCAGGAACTGAGGCCTTTCTGTTTGCTCCTGCCCACTGCAGCATCAGGTTCCTGCTCCAGGAAGGAATTGCCTTCCTCATTCTGTCACACCCCTGAGGACACAGCCCTGGAGGACTCTGCTCCATCTTCCCCGGGAGCCATTTCCTACCTCAGAACAGGAATTAGGGCTCATATTCCCACTTCAGGCTTCCAATGTAGACATCCGAGCTAAGGCAGGGATCGGAAGCAGTTGTTGCTTTTTAAGTCTCAGTGCTGCAGCAATATTGGCTGTTTGGATTAATTGTCCTCATCCAAGCTGTGCTGCAGCTTGTTCTCCCGGGGAACTCTAATCCCCTGGGCCTTAGACAGTCTCACACTGCCTCCCTAAGGCTGGTCACGATTTTTGGGTGAGAAAAGAAATAGTACCCCACTGAGAGTTGAAGGCCTGGCTCTCGGTAGCATCTTTATGTGAGAAAAAGATGAAAATAAAAATTAAATGTGGATAAGCAAAAAAACTGGACTATAGAAGATGAGAAGCAGAAGGGTCTCTAGAAGATGCTGTTCAAATCAATCCAAGAAAGATAATTTGTCCCTTCTCTGTATTGCCTGACATCTGCAGCATTCACCTTGTTTCCTTGGGATTGCTGGGATCCCCTGGGTGCTGATGAGCTACTGATGCTCCCACCATAAACCCAAGGAAATGGTGACCCTCCAGCTTTACTGCCAGTTCTGGGAGAAAAAATCCCAGTTTGAGACCTTCAGAGGGTCTCAGCACATCAAGGTTTGACATTCCCATCTGCTGCTGAAGGGAAGGGGACTTCCTGGGCTGGATTCCCTCTCACAGTGGGTCAGGAAGCCACCTGAGAATCCTCTGTGGGCTGTGGGACATGGCCGTGGCAGCTCACTGTCCGTGCCCAGGGCAGAGTGTGTGGGTCTTGCCCCATCCACATCACCACCACTGCAGCTGAGGTTGTGCCTGGAGGCAGTTTTAGGGTGATAAACTCTTGTCCTCTGGCAGCTCTGAGGCCTCCAGAGGAGCTCCAGGCTTGTCATGGAGTGACTGATGAGAGGAAACAGCCTCAAGTTGTGCCAGGGGTGGTTTGATTAGGTATTAGGAAATATTTTTTCCACCAAAAGAGTGGTCAAGCCCTGGAAAGGGATTCCCCGGGCACTGGTGGAGTCACCACCCCTGAAAGTGTTCAAGGAACCTGTGCATGTGACATTTCATGGTTCAGTGATGAACGTGGTGGTGTGGCTCAGTTGACAATTGGATTCATTGAGCTTCTCTAAACTTAATGATTCCATGATTCTATGATAACAGGATTCTCCAAAATAAATCTTTCCAAAGAAACACCTATTGAAAAGCCACAAGCCACATTTCCCTCCCTCCTCCTCCTTTTGACTGGAAGCGAGGAAGAGGAGTTAATTTAAAAGCAAAGGCCAAGAATAATGACTGTAAATATTGCCATGAGTCCTTGTTTGCATTTGTGTTTGGTAAGTGAAGATGCAGAGAGAAAGATCAAAGCTGCCTGAATGGCTTTTAATTACAAGCCTCGATTGTTCTATTTTCTCTCAGAAAAATACTGCAATTATCTAACAAAGCTCTTCAAGTGGAATTAGACACTAGCCCCAAGCTTCAAGAGCTGTTCAGTGGCTATTTTCCCTTTAAAAAAAAAAAGTAAATTTAATGTGTAGATAAAAACCAGGCGCTTTACTTACTGCCTACAGCCAAGTCTGGTGCTTCCTGGGTAAACAGAGGATGAGAAGGCTTTCCCATGAGGAAGTGAACAGCCTGGGGTGCACCAAAATCTGGTGTTGCTCTGCTGAAGCCCCCCACCACAAAGTTCCCAGGGTGGGTAGGACGGGGGCTCCGGGTGCTGCCACCAGCATCCCATTTGGGAAGAGGGAGTTGTTCCCTTTGGGGGTAAAATAAGCTATAGTTTGGCAGCAAGACTGTTATCCCCGTTTTCAATTTTCCTGTGATGTGTTTTCTTTCTTTGTCTTTCACCAGGACTTCTGCACATCCCCATCACTTCCCCTTGCTCCAATGCTTCTCCTGCACAGCTGATGCCAGAAGTGTAAGGCACCTTGGGAGTTTCTAAGGTCCAAACCATCCCCTGTACCAGACTCAATAAACCAGTTGAATATTTCTCTGAATAATCAGAGAAATAAGGATTCCGTTTCATCAACTTAACCCTCAAATGAGATCAGAGACTGGTAATTAACAAAGTCAGATTTCAATGCAATGAAAAATCTCCCCTGAGATCCAGCCTGCTGCTGCTCAGCATTGATGGAAATCTTACGGATGTAATTAAATTTCCCTTATCCGTGTGATGGATTCAGCGGGATCCTTCATGCCAAGGCCACACCCAGCTGAGCTCCTTCATCCACATTGACCAGGAGCTGGGATGTGAGGCTGATGGCCACCATTTCATGATGGATGGGGCTGGTCAGAGCCAACAGCTCTGAGACTCATAGACTCACAGACTCACAGAATTACAGACTCACAGAATGGTTTGGGTTGAAAGGGACCTTAAAGATCACCCAGTTTCAACCCATGGGCAGGGACACCTTCCACTAACCAGGATACTCAGAGCCCCATCCAGCCTGGTCTTGAACTCATCCTCCACAACCCTGGTGGATAGCTCCAGGCAGAAGTGTACAGTGGCATTGCTGACCCTCATCAGAAGATGAAGCAGTTTTCCAGCCAAGCACATGCAAATTATACCCCAATGCAGATGCCAAAGCAAACCACAGGGAGAGCCCTGGTTGGCTTTCCATTGCCACCTCCCAGTCACCTCTGGAATGCAGAGACAAGGGTAAACACCAGCACCAGGGACTGGCTCATTTCCTGCCTCTTTATGCAGGGTCTCTGGAGGCAGGTGATTATCTCCAGAAATTTGAATGTCATGAAGGTTGGACAGATGACATTTAAGGTCCCTTCCAGCACAATTCATCCTGTGATTCTATGATTTCCTCTGTGGTTAAGCAAAGCAAGAGCAGCACTAGGCTGAGATGAGGGAAAATCCAAAATATGTGAGCAAGTGACCTGTGCATGTGGAGAAGTTGCTGTTAATGCCTCACACTGAGCAAACTTTAAATAGCCAAATCACAATACGGGGTTTGTTTCACACAGAGGAAATCAACCTGAAAAGCCATTAATCTTAATTTCATGTTGACTACAGAGCTTCTGTTTTTATTCCTCGTCACTGAATGAAATCAGCATGGCATGAGCTTCTCTTGGAGCATTCACTGCACATGCCAGACTGAAAACACACAGAGAAACTGATGTTTATTGAATGGACAGAGCCAGCTCAGGCTGTGCCTGGGCTCCTCTCTGTGGCCAGGAAAGTGGTGATCGAATGCAGCCAAAACCAGTCTGCAGGAAGATGGTGATTCTTTCAATGGTTTCCTTGGAAAAACCAAGTTTCCTGCTTGTTTTCTTGAAGGATCATTCTTCATTTCACTACACTGAAAATGTTCTGTTTGGCAGTGCTGGTGCTGTTCCTGCTCCTGGCTCCAGCCCTTCCTGCCTGGCTTCAGGCCCAGAGGGAAGGGAAGCAACGATGCTCTCCCTGACCACTGCTGGCAGCAGGAGATGCCATCACAGCTACATCCTCTCTCAGAAATAACATAGACTGGAGGAGAAACCCCTTTTGCTGCAAGAGTGGGCTGGTTAAACAGGGTATGATTTCCTCTCAGAGGCTCTTCCAGCAGTTCAGCCACAGGAGGACCAAATTCCAGAGAATCCTGCTTATGGCAAGGGGTTGGAACTAGATAATCTTCGAGGTGCCTTCCAGCCCAAACCATTCTAGGACTGAGAGATTCTGTGAATCTGAACATGGGAGATGTTGTACTGTGGGTGAAGGTGACCCCAGCTGGGGGAGGATATTATTGTGCACTTTCTAACCCAGGGACAATCTGGGGAGATTTGGGGTTGTTGAAGCACAAACCTTGAGACAGGAGAAGGGGCTGTCTGTGTCCCCCAGCACTCTGGAGAGCCAGCATCACTCCTTCCCTGCAGCCAGACGGGATCTCTGCACTGAGGGAGAGAGAGCAAAGTCAGTTTACATGGTTCAGCAGCATCGTTGTTGCCAAGATACGAAACCATGTTGCTCTATTTATTGATTATTTCATTCTGTCATGCAATGTATCCAGGATTCAGAGGGCTGAAAGCTGGAACAAAGGGAGTTTGTGGGCCATGGGGCTCTTTGATTTAACATCCAGCCTAATAGCAATCCTTTTGCTTGGAAAAATCTTAAAACTCCCTCTTTCAAAAGGAGCTATGACCTTGGTACTTCTGCTACCACATTTTGAGCTAAGGTGTCATGAACCCCCAGTCAAATTAGGCAATAGGGCAGGTGCATGCAACTACTGTGGGCTGCTCAAAATAGACGTGCAGCAGCTCAGACATGACAAGGAGTCCAAAAAAGCCCTGTGCCAAACATCCATCAGCATCACATAGCACATACCCTGCTTTCTTATAGCCCATCTCTGTTCCTCACCCAGCACCACGACTTTTGGCTTATGGGCTACTCTTCCCACCTTTCATTACATAAAACCACAGAATCATAGACTGGTTTGGGTGGGAAGGGATCTTAAAAGATATTTCATTCCAACCCCCTGCCATGGGCAGAGGCACTTTCCAGTAGACCAGGTTTTTTTAACCTGTCCTTGAACATTCCCAGGGATGGGGCAGACACAGCTTCTCTGAAAAACCTATGCCAAGGCCTCACCACCCTCACAGGGAAGAATTTCTTCCCAATATCCAATATCTAACCAACCTTTGGCATGTTGAAGCCATTCCCCCTTGTTCTGTCACTCCATACCCTTGCCCAAAGTCCCTCTCCTGCCCTCTGGAGCCCCTTTAGGCACTGGAAGGGGCTCTGAGGTCTCCCCAGAGCCTTCTCCAGGCTGAACCCCCCCAGCTCTCTCAGCCTGTCTCTGTAGCTGAGATGGTCCAGTCCTTTTTGTGATCTTTGTGGCCTCCTCTGGACTTGCTCCAACAGATTCCCTTTGTCCCCTACTCTTCCTTCTTCAGCCTCCCCACCTCACAAGCAGTCCTCACCATGGAGATGGGACAACTTTCCCTCCTACATGTGTTGCTGCTGGATTCTACCCTCCATCCCTCCCATCTCAGCTCCTCAGCAAAGGAGAAGGCTGGTGAATAAGATCTGGTCTTTCAGACAGCCCTGGGCAGGGGTTGGGAGGTGAAGATCTGGGGTGTGAAGAACCAACTGATTTTGCAAAGTCACAGCCATGCAGCTCTGCTGCCACAGAGGTTCACACAGTGTGAAGCCATGAATGCACAATCAGGGCTGCAGCCTGGGATGTGTCCGAAGGAGATCCTCCTGTTGAAGGAAGGAGAAATTTGCTTTTGCATAAATATCCACAAAAATAGCTGAGGGGAAGCACAGCAAAATGAGTGGGAAAACAAGCTGGAGTTTTTCTGGCAGAGCCTGCTTTGCTGCCAGTCTGAGTCTCTCTTCTGAGCAGATATCAAAGGCTGCACCCCCATCAGCTGCTGCTGGAGATCCTTTTCATTTAAAAAAAGAAGCTCTAACTATAGGGAGTAGCCACCTTCCCTATAAAGCATTGCAGGGTGAGTGGCTTCCTTCTCTGCACATACCTTGTTATACCCAGAAATGATATTCCAAAGTGTCCAGGGAGAGATTGGAGCCCAGTGACAGCTCTTTAAATAGTTAGCAAATCTCCCTGGGGAAAAAAGGAAAAAAAGGAAAAGGTAATTTTAAAAAAGAAAGACATATTTACAGTCTAGCTTCTCACGAAAATCTTGGGAAAACAGACTTGGCAACTGCTCAGCATCAGGCAGTGTCTTCATCAGGGCAAGTCTTGATCTTTGGAGTAGGGGCACTACAAAGGCCCAACACAGTTTTGGTCTTCCTGTAGTTGGGGTTCCTCCCATCTGCTGAAGCTGTCTCCAGCCCTGGGGACCAGGCTGGGCAGGGGCAGAGGCATTTGGAGCAGGGGAAAGGGCTTGTGGTTCCTATGGGCAGTGGGCTTGGGGAGAGGGATTTCAGCTGAATACTCACCCAAACAAACACCCCCTTTCTGACCTCCAGCTTGGTAAAGGGTCACCCAGCATGTCCCCAGCTCAGCTTTTCCCACAGCATAAAAGAATAAACCACAGAACATCCAGAGCTGGAAGGGACCCACAAGGATCTGAGATGAACTCCTGGCCTAGCAGAGAACAACATCAAGAACCCCACCATGTGCCTCTTGTCCAGCCAAACCTCAGTCAAAGTGTAAATTCTACTCCTTATTTTTCCTGTTGGAAGTTGTAATTGGTGGAGGGGAGAGTGTTGTTGGCTGAGGGAGAGGAAGGAAGATCTGGTTCTTGCAAAGCCAGAGATCTGCCCAGATTTACCCGAGAGCCAAAGAGCTGCTCGGGGTAGAGCTCAGTCCCCAGCTCATCCATTCCTTAGCCTTTTCCAGCACTAGATTTCAGCCAATGGCAGAAGAATGAATACTCAGTACATTAATAAATCACATAATACTGAATAAAGCACTTTGGTTTATGGTTTTGCTGTAAGAACTCACCCCTTGATACTTACAATTAAGTGAACTGGAAGAATAATAGATTTCCATTTTTTTCCCCACCAGTTTACTTTTTCTTTTTTAAGAAGAAAATCACCACTGCTAATAAAAAAACCCTCTCCTGATATTTACCTGCTTGGGTAGGAATATTGATCTCTGTGCAGAGAGAAAGCACTTTCCTTATTGCACATCTCACTGGCTTATCCAGCTTTCCTACAGAATATGGCCTTTATTTTTGGAACAGTTCTGCAATTTATTGTTCTCCTAGGTCACACCTAACCCCATAACTCCTGGGAATTCTGGGGAAGAGTTTTTTTTTATTCTTCAGCAGACTCTAACAGCAGGCAGCTGCCTGCATTGCTGCCCTGCCTACACATCACAGCTACCCTTTGCAAGACCCAGGGTACCAAATTTTCCAGTATTTTCACATATGCTCCTGTGTTAACTACAGAGCAAGTTGTTTGTGCATCAAAAATTCCCACTGATCTTAAGAGGGATGGGCTGAGACATTCCAAATCCACCCAGTGAACTCTTCCAGATAATCATTCAAAGCACAGGGGGGTTTATTTTCCTTTATTAAAGCACACAAGTAGCCACCTAAATGTCATTTACACTGCAGCAGTTGTAAAAATCACACCAACACAACCACTTCCAAAGGGAATTACAGAGCCAGCACTAAAGCCATCCAGCTGACCATGAGCCTGTAACTCCAGAGGCACAGTACAATAAAGTTTTGCTTTCAGGTGTTTGTTGCTCTTCTTATAACAAACTTCACTGAGCATTGAACAGAATGCCTAAACACATTCACTGCAAGGGCCGTGAAAATACCCAAAAGCTTGGTAAACACACATTTATTGAGTACTTGATTATGTAAGATCATTGCAGCATAGTCATTATAACAAAATCCATATTTAAAAAATGCCAAACACGGGAATATTTTTTTTCAGAGAACATAAATCCATTTAAAAACCCAGCCAAGAACGACAAAGGGAGTGTGGCTGTTCCGTAGCCAGCCACTAAAAAATGTTTTCCTGCTCCCTACGGGTAAGAACAGCCTGGCAGTCAGTTCCCAGCTTCAGCCCCACCATTCCCAGACCCCATCAGACCTTCCCACAGCTGAGGGCTGAGCAGACCCAAGGTCACTCACTGCCCAGTGCTGTTACTGCACCCACAAACATCCCACCTAACCCAGTTTTCCAAAGGCATGGGTGCAGCTTGCCAGAAGCACAGTTCTCAAGGAGCAGTTCTTCACATGCCTGGGGTTTATATGGGATTTCCTGGTGAGGGCTAGAGGATTAACATCCACTACAAAGTGCTTAAAGTGCCCAGATTTCCTCCTCCCTCCAGACTGGTATGGGGAAGTGCTAATTGCAAAGTTTGCTCTGGTATACATCCAGATTTCCAATCAAATGCTAATCAGCATCAAAATCCTCCCAGCTTGAGCAGCTTACAAGGGATCTGGGCCCTACATGTGGGGCACTGGAATTGCTTCTATATTTTAAGCCCAACCATGAAGGAAACACTTGACATAGAAATATAACATTCAATTCCTTTGTACAGCATATATAAAGTACATGACAGCATTAAAATATTGGCAAATCAATACATTAAAAATACAGAATCTCGTAGATCAGGGCACAAGAAATATATTCACATTGGAATCTGTACAGTCCAGATGACATTGCTGGTTGTCATATTGGAATTGACCTCCCTTCTCCAGATGGAGGTTGGTGCTTTGCTCCCCCACCAGCACCACTGGCCCCCACTGCCCAGATTTCCCTGGGCTGTTTTGCTACAGGGACAATCCAAGCCTGCTGCTCTCCCCAGCACAGAGGGCACTCAAGTGGTGAAATTCTCTGGGGAAGCTTTTGTTATCGAGTGAAATGACAGGACATTTAATTTCCCACAAAGCTCTGACCTACTCTGGGAAAGGAAAATCAGTCCATGGTTAGCAGGAGGAGTGGTACCTGGGCAGCATTTCCCACTTGCTTTCAGCATCATGGGTCTCATTTCAGTTAAAAAGATAAAACCAACCACAGAACCCCAGGTTTTGTATGGTTTGTGCCCCACTTATCCCATGTGGAGTATGTGGGACTGTTTTAGGCTGCCTCCTCCCACCAGGAATGTCCATGTCCTCTGGAAGAGCTGCCATTCTGACTTCTCCAAAATGGCTTTCCCTAGATATAAACACAAGTGTCTATAGGCCACTTCATTCCTTCCTCCTCTCACCGAGGAAGATGCCCAAGGCATGCTTGGTAAGGTGAAATCCTACCATGTATCTGTACCTATTCCACTACAGACGTGTATAAACAGACATATTCTGTCCATTATCACACTGGAAATACAGAGTTAAAAAAAAAAAAAAAAAGTAGTAGCAGCATGTAAATGAGAAATTGTGTTCATTTCCTTGGTCTTTTTTCTTCCTCCTCTTTGGAGCTACATCATCAGCTCTGACAGTCTGTTCTCCCTGCCCTACTCCCCTGTGAGAGAGGGGTTTCACTGCAGATCCTATCTGCAGGAGCTGGCATTGTCCTCTCAAGGCAGTTTGAATTTCTCTTCCTGTCAGCTCCCTCCTTTCCCTCCCTGCATCCTTCTCTGCACGATGACTCATCCTGGAGACGATCTTGGGTTTTGTCTGATGGCTCCTGCCCACTTTGGCTGCAGCAAAATCTGATTTCAGAGTGATGGCACAGGAGGAAAACCCGCACACGAGCGCCTGGTGAGCCAGGCGAGCTGTTAACATCTCCACCCAGGGAGGAAAAAAGCAATGCAAGAGTTCACATGCTGTCTGTCTCCCAGCAGCAGAAGTGTAAGCCCCAGGAGCGATGCCTATTTTAAACCCTTAATTCCCAAACTCTCAATAATGTTGCAAACTCCCAGGGTTTCACAGGAATCAAGGGGCTGATTTCAAACACGTTCCTTAGTGCAGGATGCACTGGAATTAAAAATGCATTAAATGGGCTCACTTTCTCTGCGTGCTCTCGCAGTATCCGGTTTTTCCAACCCCCAAAATTGTTTCCTTGGTTTCTCACCTCTCAGTTTTGAGGTCCTGCTAAAGGGCCGTTATCTGAGTTAGTTCTGACGTGGGGGTGGTCGGACTCTGCTGGGCGACAGCCACCATGGGGATTTCCATGCCTAGTCAGGCCGGATTGTTAGTCCCCTCCGAGTTCTTGCAGGCGTAGGCCACATCCTTGGCGATGCTGCACATCCTGTTGGACATCTGGAGCTCGGTCCTGAAGGCGGTGGGAAAGCAGAACTTCTTGAAGCACGCCTTGAAGTTCTCATCCAAGAAGGCGTAGAGCACGGGGTTCAGGCTGCTGTTGGCGTATCCCAGCGCGGTGCAGAAGCAGGAGATGGCCAGCTCCAGCTCGCTTTCTGCCTTGGCACCCAAGCACTGCACCAGCACGAAAATCTGGATGGGAGTCCAGCAAACGATGAAGACTGCCACCACCACCAGGACCATGCGGGTGATGCGCCTCAGGTTCCGGTCCTTCTCCTTGGAGCCCGAGAGGACACGGACGTTCTTGAGCCGCCTGATCATGAGGCTGTAGCAAATGGTGATGATCAACACAGGGATCATAAAGGAGAAGAGAAAGACGCAGATGCCAAACACTGGATCCCAGTAGTCCACGGGAGAAGGGAGCTTAATTAGGCAATCAATTTCTGCAAGAGTAAGAAGATAAAGTGGGAAGGAAGATCAGCAAATGCAGATCAAGCAGAAAAGCATCTGCACGTTCAGATTAGTTTAGGTTAGTTAGGTTAATGGTTGGACTCAATAATATTAGAGGGCTTTCCTAACCTAACATAACAATTCAATGTTTAATGTCCAATTCCTCACATAACAATTCAATGTTTAACACTAGAAAAACAGCAGCAGTGATACAGAGGAAGGGGCAGAGTTAAGATGATTTTACAGCAGGGACCTCACCCCACTGATGAAACTGGTACGCCTCTTGCTGGGCTCTCCTGTCCCCCAGCACCTCCCTCCCTCTGGATGCAGCTTTACTGACCATTGTTCTCATTCTCTGCAGATCCCATCACCATGGCCGGGATGCCAAAGACAGAAGCCAGTGCCCAGATGCAAACATTGACCACCTTGGCCTTGTGGGGTGTGCGGATGTCCAGGGCTTTGATGGGGTGGCAGATGGCGATGTAGCGGTCCACGCTCATCATCGTCAGCGTGAAGGTGCTGGTGAACATGTTGTAGTAGTCAATGGAGATGGCAATCTTGCACAGGACATTGCCAAAGGGCCAGAAGCCCAGGAATGTGTCTGTTCCCTGGAAGGGCAAGGTCATCAGGCACAGGGTGTCAGCCAGAGCGAGGTTAAAGATGTAAATGTTGGTGGCTGTCTTCATCTTGGTGAATCTGAAACACGGGAATGAGCAATGGTTAGAGCTCCTACCTGACCATGATGGGTCCCTGAAGTTCACTCAAGTAGATTCTGCTGCTTTCAAAAGGACATGCTGTATTTCCTTATGTAATGAGATTGACCATCCTCACCTTTCAACCTCTCACAGGTTTATCAACACACAGCTCAGCCCATCTCCTAAAACACCACAAATGGTCCCTCCACAGTCAGTTCCAAGGGCAGGAGAATCGTTCCCTCAGATTGCCAGTGACCACCAAGAGAGCCTGATGCTGTCAACTCAGATGGTGTTTCTTGAAAAATTACTTCAATAGGGCAAACTTAGGATTTCACTATCTATGGCTTCATTGTTATAAGTATTTATAACTTTTTATAAGTATTATGAGGTGAGAGCTTTTAGCCAGTAAGCTGATTTGAGAGGTACAGGGGTAAGCTGATCAGCCATTTGATATTGGCTCATAGCCAGAGAGCATGGCTAATGTGAGCTGTCAAATCAGAACAGGCAAAATGGCCAGCCCTGGCCAGCCAAAAACAGATGAGAAACTAGGTTTGAATCAGAAATCAAAATGTCACAATGGATCTTTCTAGAGAAAGGAGTAAAGTCACAAGTCAACTTTAGTAAAGACTATTCTTGTTATTTCAATATTATTTTTACCACATGAACTGACTGCCCCGAAGGAAGAGTCACCTTGCTGTAATGGCAATCATCTCCTTTTCACATTTGGGAAATGATGCAGAGCCACCTGTGATCACCTATCCAGGGAGACATGCAGCATCTGCAGAAATGGAAGCTCAACAGTGACTCTGTGACTGAGTCTAACATTTCAGCTCCAGGATATTCCTCTCATGGGCAGAATAAGAGCTCAAATAGGTATAATTTTAAAACTACAGCTCGTCCATCATTTACTCGACTAATGGCCTTAGCAGAAACATGGCCAAAAATGGCAGACAATGATGTTATTAACAGATTGCAAGTTCATTTGAGGGTAACACTTCTACCCGTAAACTGCTGCACTATTTTCAGACTGATACATGTTAAAATATTACAAGGTCTGATTGCACCTAAAAAGCTCTTTTTGCCAATTTGATTCAGAACAGCAAACCCTCAACTGCCCTTCTCAGTGCTGTGCCCTCCCCCTGAGGGTCTGAGCTTCTTCAGCTCTTGATAAATTATCTGAATGCTTGGCAGACCATTATCAGTGGCATATTCTGAACTCTGCTGGGACACATGGTGACCTGGCCAGGTTTGCAAGAGAAGCAGACAGGGGAGCCATGATCCAGACTATAAAGTCTATTTTTTTTACATGCCTTGGAGATCTAAGCTGAACTTGTATCAGAAATCTGAAAGCAGCTTCAGAAAGCAAAACCAAATGATCCTATTTTTGACCCTGAAAGCCAAGGGAAGATTTTGGAGGTGAGAACTGACGGAAACATTGTTGGAAATACTTTGAGGTCCTCACACAAGCCTGAGTGAGGCTTTGCCTGGCCCAGAAATCAATCCAAGGTTCTTAGAAAGCCAGCCCAGACAAACTTACATAACCAAAACCAGCAGAAGGAAAATTCTTGGGATTTTTCTTTTGTGATGGGATGAATGAGCAAAAGCACTTTGCAAATCCAACATAACCAGACAGCTGTGAGGGCTTTAAGCTTTGGGATTTCCTAAAGAGAATTACAGCAGCCTCCAGTGCCCTGAACTCCAGAGGAGCATCTCAGGGCGACCAAGTTTTGCTTTCTTGAATTCTTGCACTGGGCATAAACGTGGCAAAGCACAGGGGCATGAGGTGGGTCTGTGAGTGGATTCACTTTTCCCTCCAGGTCAGCAGAAGGGGACTAAAATGAAGAAGTGAAATCACTGTTTTATCAGCTCTCACAAAAATAAGCATTGTCAGCTCAAAATTACTCAGTCACTCAAGATTGTGCTGGCAAAGGTCTCCTGGGAGCAGCAGTTTCCCCTGAACACCACAGACCTGGCTGGGCTGGCTCAAGCTTCCCAAAGGTGAAGTTTGTTGTAATCCATCATTCCAGGAGGGCTGGAGCCAGAGGTAATTCAACAATTCACCCACCCCCAACCCCCATCCAGCATCCATGCATGCCTCCTGTGTCCCCAGCACTGAGAAGCTGATGGGCATCTCAGCCAGCTCTGAACTCAGAGTGTGCAGAGAAAATCTTCAGCTCCTTCCCACATCCCTCCAGTCCCACTGGCCCCACTCCTCCCAGACACTCCTCAGTATAAATTCAGAGTCCAAGTACAATTGCTCTGCCCAGCCCTGCAAAATCCCTCAGTTCACAGATCCCTCTCCTCTGCCTCCTTCCTCACCACCTTCCTGAGGTGATGGCAGAGTCACCTTCCCCTGCTCCAACACAGGACACACTCAGGTAGCTGTCCCACCACTTCCTCCAACCTATCTTCTAATACAATTTAAAGCTGATTTTGCACTCTTGAAAGGGGGTGAAATTAATCTACACTGAATTAATTGCTTCTACACCACTTTTTCTATATGCTGAGAGCCAACAGCCATTGCCCCAACAAACAAATGTTCCCAAACATTTCCAGAATGTTCAGTACACACAAAAATCAATTTGTCACTTCTCTGTGGATTAACCTCTGTTTCTTTTCCCGCAGAACTGAGAATGTTCTTTTTCTTAATCTGCACAAAAAAAAGAAAAACTTAACTCTCAGGCTTTAGGAGGCACCTCAGTCTCCTCCCCATAACACAAATCTGCTGCAGATAAGCCTGTGGATTCCATGGAGGACATTAGCTCCCTGCTGGGCCACTTTCTTGCACTCTGCCACGGAGGTAATTTCCTAATGGAGCATCTCCCACAGGGTGTGCTCAGCTCTCCATCCAGCTCCCCCTTTGTCACAACAATAATTGCTTTGCTCTGCTCTCCTCTTCTCTTGGATGCTGAATCCTGAGAGGAAAAACACCTGGATGTCAGCTCAGCAC
This sequence comes from Certhia americana, assembly GCA_018697195.1. Taxonomy (NCBI): domain Eukaryota; kingdom Metazoa; phylum Chordata; class Aves; order Passeriformes; family Certhiidae; genus Certhia; species Certhia americana. Next base: position 6,667,788 of record CM031874.1, on the reverse strand, counting down.
TTTGTCTTCCCCCTCCTTTTTGGTACATGGACCCTCTGATAAGGGGAATACACGGTTTGGGAGAGGAGATTAAGGGTAGGTAGGTAGACATACCCTCGGGGCTTTAAGGACCTGTTCCTCAAAAGAACAGATTCTGCCCCTGGCTGAGCCTCAGGGTGAGCTGCAGACCTGTTGGGTTTGCATTTTTCCCTTTTCCACCCAGCCACAGCAAAGCTGCAGGACAAGGGCTGGGTCTAAGGACCAGCTGTCTGCAGCAAACCCACAATCCAAAATGGAACTGCAGACACCAGGGGCAGAGGCACCAGAGCAAAGCCTGCAGCCCTGCAAAACCCTGAGCGTTGTTTCCAGGAGCTCTTTGGAGCCTCTTGATTTTGATATGTGTAGCTCCAGCTAATTAGGATGCAGACAGTGTTGTTCACCTTGAGCAGCTCCCTCCATCCCCACCTCACACCCCAGCAGCAGTGACAGCCTTTGCCCCCATCCCTGATCCAGAAAGCAAAACAGAGCAAGAAAGGCTCAAAAAGGGTTTTTACTGAGCTGCTCCTACTCTGTGATGGTGGAAATCAGCCCCAGCTCTCTCCCGTCTCTGCTCCCAGCCCTCAGGTTGTGTGAAGCTGATATTTGATCTGGCACGTTCTGTCATGATTTGTGTCCCCTCAGCCATCCACCCACACGGTTCTCTCTGCATCCCTGCTGCTCTGATCACCATCCCAGAGCCCCCTCAACCTGAAACTTCTGACCACTGCAAGATGATTTATTCTTAACGGTTCAACAGGCCCTGAAAAAAACACACAGAGTTTGAGAAGGACAAATTTAAATTAGTCTGGACTCTGAGGCCAGACACTACAGCAAAAGCAGCCACCAGCACAGCACCTAAAAGCCTATAAATTATCCAGCAAGACAGGGATTGACTAGCAGGGGCTAGTAAGGGAATCTGCAGCCAGCCAGGATGAGCACACATTTTGGGATAGATGATCTTCTTGTCCTTGAGTCTCACCTCTGTGTCTGAGCAACAGCTATGGAAAACCAGCCCAGCCCTGCCCTCCAGGTGCTCTCTGGGGACCACTGTGGGTGGGGCTGCAATGCCAAGGGGGGAGACTCTGCTGCAAAGGCTTCAGCAGCTCACCCAGGGGCTCTCAGGGATGCTCCCACATCCCTGAGCAGGTGCTTGACCACCAGGAATGGTGCTCTGGTCCAAGGAGGGCATCCATCAGCATATGCAGCAGGATGCTCTTATCCCTGCTCATGGGCCAGATCTGCATCTGCTGACATCCAGAATGCTTCTGGGAATTGCCCAGTCTCTGAGAAACACTGGGAACCATGTCCCATGCTAAACATCAAAGAGTTACTGCCTCACATGGGCAACACCCTTTCACCCATCTCACCACAGCCAGGTGAAACAAAGAGAGCCCTTCAACACACACTGGAGCGACAGGACCTGTGCTAGCAGGGGCCAGATGTGGCTGCTATGGGTCATGTGGCTGAGCCCAGCTCACCTGGGCTCATGGGGACCCAGAAATCAGAGAGCTGCTGACCTGTCCTGTGCAGCCATTACCCAGCAGGATCCCCTCCTGCTCACCTCACCATCCTCTCCCAGCTCCACTCACTCTCCAGGGCAAAGAGTCCTTAGTGTGGATTTCATTTCTCTTTAAATTGCAGTAATTGATGCCTATTTATTTTATTTTTCAAGGAAAAACTAAGAGGCAGATCTGGAGACAACAAAGGTCTCAGATGGCCCCATTCGTTCCTGCTGGGTCCCCACTGCATGAAATACTTCATTCCAGCTCTGAGACACACAGCTGGCCCAGGCTTTTCCCTAAGAAAGCTTTCTATTAAGAAATCAGCATCTCTGAAATGTCATAATTAACTTCATTTCCCCTGTCTCATCACAGCCAGCTGCCCTCACCCCAATTCTCAGGCACTGAGGCAGTTTTCAAGCAGAACAACAGCTGGCACAGCATCCCCAGGCAGGTTCATGGTTCAGGCACCTCCCCATCACATTTTTCCTCCTAAAGCTTCACCTGGAGGCAGCAGATGAAAATGTAGGGGCCTGACAGCCCTAAACTGCCTAAATCACTGCTTGAAATGCTCAGAAAGGTGTTCTGCCATAGAGAGAGCTGAGCATCCCCAGCATTTTGCCAGGCTGCCAACAGAGAGCTGCCATAGCAATGAGGAGTGCCCAAGAAATGAGGCAGCATTCCTATGGGGTTTGAACTGGGGGAACAGAGTCTGCCAGACGCCCCTGCTGAGCATCATAGAGGCATGGTGGAGCTAGGGACAAAAAGCTGCACCTTGTCCCTTCCCTGGGTCACCGATGTTTGGCAGAGATTTGGGACCTCTGTCACACCCCTGTAAGAACCCCTGGGTCAGCCCCACCCCCAGGGCCACAAACACACCCTCCTCCCCCTTTACTTTCCTTCCTAAATACAAAGATCTTGGGCAAGCAGCCTTGCAGACTTTGCTTAACAGCTAAGAGGGATTTCAGCAGCCTGGGTTCCCCCACTCTCCCCCCAAACCCTCTGTTCAGCTCCTTGTTCCACGTTCATTAAGAAGCAGAACAGGAAATACATGCAGAAGAGAGCAAACAGCAGAAGGAGGAGGGAGGGGAGGCATCATCTCTGCTGGCAAGGAGCTCCACGATGAGCCAGCAGAACAAAGCCACAGATGAGGCAGGTTCCCACAATAGGCCCTTTACTGTCCAGGAAATCGTGCTCCTTACAAGAGCCCTTCTCCATCTTACCCAATTAGGGCTGCTCAGCACTGGAAGGGATTGACAGTCACATGATGACTGTCTCTATAAATTAATCGTTCCAAATGTTAAATCACTCCAAATACAATAGAGATGTAGGCTGGGTTCTGCAACAGAGGGGAAAACGTAGAGGAGGCTTTGAATTTTTACTTTTGTGTGAAAAACTGGGAGATTTTAAAACTTTTCCCTTGGTGCTGCAGAAAACTCATTCAGGAGGAACAAAAAAATGGGCTTTCCTGATGCCTCCAACTTCCTCGAGTGCTGGTATTTGAGTCTTTTTATTTCCCAACTCCTTCAAAACCAGGAAACAGTTACTATCTGTAGCACTACCAATCTTTTTGTGGAAGGTAGTACCCCATTTTCCTATGGGCTATGTAATACACTGAAGCCTGAAGGTTATCATTGGAGCATGGAAAGAAAGAAAGAAAAAAAGGCTTGTTGGCGTGTACATTACCTACAGTGACAAGGGTGAAGCACAGAGGGTCTGCTGATGGTTTTTCCATTAATTTATCAGTAAGAACCCCCAAACCCTGTGTTGACTTACCAGCAACCAAATTCCAGCCTACTGAAAACCGGGTGCTATTCAAGGCATGAAGAATCACAGCTCTAATCTGAGGAGAAAAGCCTGCATTTGAGGAGTTCATAAGCATCCTCCTTGTATGGCCACAATTTGGCAGCTCTTCATCAATCTGTGTATGTGTCCAGGGTCAAGAGTTTGATACTGAGTCCAGTTCATCCTCACTCCTGCTCCTGACCTGAACAGACAGGGCAAGGAGAGAAGAATCCTGGGCAGAGATAACCAGAAATTGTTACTCATCAACTCAAGAAGGGTCATTGCTTTGGCTCTAACTCAGTGTTGGTCTCAGCTTGGTACTGAACTCCCAGGGAACAAGGGTGGGGAACAGCAGCTCCTACACATGCTCTAGCTCAGTTATAGCCTCCCCAGAACACACTTTTCATTTCTGAATAAAGGGAAATAGAGAAATGGAAAAACCCGAGGGAGATTGGGGTGGCACCTCTCTTCAGTTTTCGATTGCTTAAAAACTGTAAAATGAGAGGACACACACAAAAAGGGTTACATTCCATAGGAAATTCTAGTGCCAAATGCCACTTTCTTATTCTGAATGCCATTTACCCAACTGGAAGGTGTCATAGTAAAAAGGGTGTGGAGCAGAAACCAGTATTGTTCATGGTTAGCCACGGCACAGGTCCACCCTGCCCAGGACCCCAGTTTGGGACACTCCAGTCCCAGCAGAATCCTGTCCCACCAGACCTTTGCAGCCAGGGAAAAGATTTCTGCCAAGAATATTTCTCCTTACACACGGTAAGGCTCATGCACAGGGTAAGGACTCCCCTCCTCTGCTGCACACGGGCTGGCATTCCCATGCAGCCACATCACCATCATCAGACAAGGGCTGCCAGCTCCCACAGCCTCACTACTCACACACTTACACACACCCACAAACTACTCCAACGACTGCTACTACACTGAGCAGGAACACGAGCTCTCCAGACATGGCACCAGTGTGCTGCAAACCTCCTCTCTGCATCTGCAAGCTCCCCGGGGCTAGTGGGATCCCCTCTCAGTGCCACAAACTCCTCAGGTAAAAGAGCACAGACAGGCAGCCTGATGAACAGCCACATCACTTTGCCTTTGGAGCAGAGATTTGACCACCCTTCACCAACCTCTGGTACCAAAGTCCTAATTTTACAGCATCTCCCCCAGCCAAGTTGTATTTATTCAGGGGAGAGGTGCTTTGGAAGCAGTTGGGCTCCTGGCAGGAACAAGACAATCCCATCAGTGTCTGAATACCTGCTAAATACTTTCATCTTCTGTTGGAGGATTCAGCCTGTCTTTTCTGTGCTGGCAGTGTCCATCTGCACCAGGAATCTGCTCCAAGATGTGGCTAAAATGGAAGGTCCCTCCTTAACATGCAGGGTGCAGAGATCAGAAGGGGGATGCTGGGGTTTAGCATAACCACAGCTTTAAGAGCTGCACAAACTTATTCTGTACTCACAGGACGAGCAAGGCTTCTGATTCCCAGAACCAGAAGGGTTGGAACCATGGCAGAAGCAGGCAGGGACATTCAAAATGCCAACAATGGGCAAGGAGGAAGGAGAGGTGCATGCTCTGGCTGTCCCTCTGCAAAGGTCCCCCCACTCTCCTGACTTCAGCCCAAGGAGCCAGAGAAGTTGCCCTCAACTCTGCAGCATCCTCTCACATCTTATTTAAGTCTGCAGGCTCCAAAGGGTTGGAAGACTTACATTTGTGGGGAGTTTTTTTTCACCTGTAAAAGTAAAAGGAAGCTTCCCGGCAGGCTCTTTCCTTTGCAACAAGGTTCAGCTTTGGAAAGAGCCAGTTCCCAGATGGAGCAGCACCTGCAAACACAGCTGGGGTGCCGGACACAGCACAGGAAGGAGAGGTCCCATTAAGGAGCTAGCACACCCTGGCAGTGGAATGCTCCCAGA
>CM031874.1:6576917-6662470 GCA_018697195.1 Certhia americana | reverse complement strand
AAAAAAAAAAAAAAAAAAAAAAAAAGAAAAGAAAAGAAAAAAAAAAGGGGGGCCCCATTTCTTTTTTAACAGATCTGTTCAGTCTGTTCCATTCTCTGGGTTAAACTTTAGGAGGCACCAGAGGGCAGCTGAAAACTGTCAGAAACCTTCATCACAGCCTAGGAAGGGGGGAAAAAAAAAAAAAAAAAACAAAACAAATAAAATCAAAACAATAAAACAAATGCCACATCGTTACCTCTAAAGCCTACCTCTAACCCCAGGGAAGCACCTGCCTGCTTTACCCACAGCAGGGACTGAGGAAGGCAAGGTCTGCCCCGCTCCCAGCTCTCCCTGGTGTCCTACCTGACGATCACATACATGACGGAGCAGTTGCCCACCAGCCCCACAATGCACACGATGGAGTAGACGACCACGATGGTGATCTTGATGCTGAGCGGCAGGAAACCGTCCCCGGTGCTGTTGTTGAACCAGTTGCTGGGCAGAAAGCTCAGGTTGAGCATGGAGGAGTCGTTCAGCAGCTTCCTCAGGTCGGGGTCCTCAAAAATATGGGCAGGGAAGAGCGGGTCCATCCTGAAGCAGCAGCCTGCGCCAAGGACCTGGGGCAGTAAGGGGCAGCTCTAAAATCTGCTGATCAAACGGGTGGCAGGGGACTGTAGCGAGGCAAGTGCTCGAGAAACGCTGGGGAAGGGTGATTTATTACCAGGGAGAAGGATGATTTACTGCCACGGAACACAGCCCCCCTCCCCAGGAGCATTTTAATGGGATGCAACCCGGAGAGCCTGGCGCATCCCGAGCACACAGGGATCACGCATATCTCCACACCGCCGGCGCAGGGGACGGGCGAGCTGCACACATCATCCCTTCTCCCAGGGGCTGGATGTCCCCACCTGCCTCTCCCATCCCTGCGGGCCGGTGAGTCCCCCACACGCGGTTTTGTGCCCCCAGACCTTCCACTGCCGTCCGTGTACCCCGAGAGCCACCGGGGCTCCGGCACGACCCCACCGGTGGATATCTCGCTAAAGCAGCAGGAAAATCCCGAAGTTGGCAATAAACCCCAGCCGGCTGCTCACCTGCGGCAGGTCCCCTCTAGCGCAGCTCCGGACCAGACTCCGCTCCCCGCGGTCACATCCAGCACCCCCGGGCCGGGGGATGGGGGGGACACGGGACAAAGCCGGGGGCTCCGCAGGTGGAGGAGGGGAAAGGGCTGCTCTCGCAGGCAGGGATGCTGCCAGCGCAGGGGGCTGCACCCCGGAGCCCACGTTTTTAAGGAAAAGGGAGGGATGAGGAAGAGGGAGGGAGGACGGAGAGCGGCTGGGCAGAGCCAGGCTGCCGGGCTGCTCCCACTGCGTAAGAGAAAAGCGGGAGGGGGAAGGAGGAAAAGAGGGGGGGGGGGGGGGGGGAATGATAAATAACCAAACGCGGCAAAGGGAAGGAGAACCCACACCTGCGAGACACGGGCAGCGTCCTCCCCCCTCCCCCGGCGGAGCTGCGGTGGCCTCCCCATCCCACCCCGGAGCGGTGAGGGGGGACCAGCATCCCCCAACCTCCCCAAACCCACCCTGCCGCAGCCCGCAGCCTACCTGGGCTGGGCTCCCAGCAGGAGAGGCTGGGAAGAAGGGCAGAATGGGGAAAGGCTACTGGGGAGATCGGGATTCGGGAAGCAGATTCCTCCCTCCTCTGCAATTCTGCAACCTGAGCGCTGTTCTAGCGCAGGAGCAGCGGAATGGGGAATCTGACCTAGAAACTGGCAAAAAAAAACCCACAAGGAGGAATGAGAACTACGGGGAGAAAATTGTTATTGTTTAGTATTCTTCTAACGGCATTAACTAAAGGTCATTTCGGTAACCCAAAGCATCCTGCACTTCTCATCTGAGTTAGGAATTTCAGAAGCTGCAGTGGTAAATTCCTTACCTCAAGGTGGGGTGATCCACACAGACCCCACAGGTACCTGCAGTTCCCAGCCTGGCTGTGGGGGACTGACCCTGATAAACTCATTTCCCAGGAAATTCAGAGTCCCCCAGGTAGGCCAGTCCCCAAACAGGGTGCACAGGGGACTTTGGGGCCCACCCCCCAGTTTGATCCCTGATCAGAGATGGTTTGACTGCTGAGAACCTGAGCCCCCTGCTCTGGCGCCTCTGGCCATCTGCAGTATTTCCTCAAAAAAAAACATTTCCTGGCATTTTGGGGAAATTTCTCACTGTTGGGGACATGAGCAGAGACACACAGAGATCAGAGCAAATTCAGGGCACATTTGCCCAAGAGGTGAAGGAAAAGAACATGAGCTCTTGGGCATCAAATGTTTTTTCTCTTCTTAACCCACAGCCAGCCCAACACAGAGCTCCTGGGCCCCAGCAGGGAGCCAGGGCTACCCCTTTGTGCTCCTGCTCTCCTTTAAATGATATTTGGGGATATTTAGCACAAAAGCTGCACCTTCTTCACCAGGAACACAATGCTAAGGTATGGTGCTGCATGGCAATTTTCTTGAAAGCTTCAACAAGAGATCTCAGCTTTAACAGGGACAAGGGAAAAAAGCATGACCCAGAGTTCCAGCCCTCCTGCGGAACAGAACAGTCTCACTGCTTCAAAAAGTGGGGTTTTGTCAGTCCATTAATGAGAGTGTGAAATAAATATTAGACCAGACATTACCTTAATTGTCAGTGGATTGATTTCCAAAGGCTGAAGCAAGGACAGCAGTAAATCAGTGCAAAAGCTCCCAGCTGGACAGCCTAGGAGCTGATGGGAAGAGTGTTTGCAAATTCAGCTCTGCTCCTCTCTGCTGGCTCTCACCCCAACAAATGTTCTCAGCCCTTCCCACACTCCTTTATGTTAATGCAGTGCAGCAAATACAGCAGGTTCCCCTATTTATCTTGTTTTCTTTCTGGCCTGAGAGATGTGTTTCAGAAAAGCTGCTGGAAAAGGGATCAGGAATGCACTTTGAATTACTGACAGCCAAGGTATGTGTCTGGGACAAATAGCCTTCCAAAAATTCCCCTCATCCATCCCTCTAGTTGTTGCTCAGTGTTCATCCCTGCCCTCTTTGCAAGGGAAAAAAAAGCCCAGGATGTTCATGCTGCACCTGCAGTCCCAATCCACTGCTTCACATGATTTCACTCCGATTATAATTCAATAATGGTGACATCTGTCCTTCCAGAATATCTCCTGGTATCTTAACACAAGCTCTTCTCAGGATCCCTGAGAGCAGGGCAATCCTGCAGAGAACAGGACAATCATCTCAAGAGCATGATTGCCAAATTTCTTCTTCATTAGAAGGGTCCTGTCCATTGGGGTCTATGCACCAAGCTTGGGAAGGAAGACAACCTTAATTTTATCAGAATTACCCAAAAAGGACTTCTCCCAGCCAATTTCTTTGAAAAACAGATCAGCTCTTCAGCTTGAAGGTTTCTCAGCAGAGAGCAAGGTAAAAAAAGTCAAGAAAAGAACAAGATAAAAGGCCAGCCTTATTTCAGGTGATGTCCTGGGAGCCTTTGGGGAGGCAGTAGATCTCACACATCATTAGGAGATTCTGAATTTACAACAGAGAGTCCAGGGCATCAACATGCAAGTGAAAACACCTTTCACTAGCGCAGACTGCTCCAAGCCCATCCAAATTGGGATTGAACATTTCCAGGGATGTAGCACACCTTTACCATTTCTACCTCCAAACTCCTGGAGCATCAGCACAGTCTACACCAGTTGTGGACAAAAAATCCTTAATTATTTCAAGATAATCCTGTTCAAGTGCCAATAATTGCATCTCCTGACATTTCAACAAGTTTAACTTTACAGACCTTGTTCCTAAATGTGGAGAACTTGTGCTGATTCTGCAGAAAACAGCCCTCAGCCACCTGCATCTCATAATAGCAACAGCCCACGGGATTTTTTTTTGCCTTTCCTTTCAGGAGGTGAAGATGTCTGCATGTCAGAGCTGTTCTGCCACCTTTAGCATGGTTTGTCAATCTGTTTAATCAAGGCCATCATGAGCAGAGAATTAATTTTTCAAGATGTGAAATCATTTTTTCATGCAGGGAACGAGCACCTGGGCAGGCGAGGAGCAGGAGAAAGGCTGGGAAGATGTGGACAGATCTGAAAAGCAAAGGTTCAAAAATGTAGCTGTCAATCCTGGGATGATGGGGACCTGATTAATGGCTGGCCAAAGGCTAATTACCTAAATTTGGACCACAACCACTGGTAATGGATGATATTGTTCTTAGGACATCAATGATGACAAAAATTTAGCAATGATATAGCCCTTCCTAAGGCAGTGGAGTTAGAACTGGAAGATCTTTACAGATTTATGGTCAACAGAACATCAGGGGAAAAAGAAAAAAATACATAAAAATACATAAAAATATGAAAACGTTTTTTCTTGAACCCAAAACCCACTTTTCCAGAGCAGCCCTCTACAAGGGGATTCAGTGCTACTTCACTGAGACAGTGGTGACAAATTCTGTTCCTTGCATGGTGCTATAAATCATGAAACAACACAAGACAAGAAAGATTCCACAACTGGATTATCTGCCCTCCATGGCCAGCAGACTCATTCAAAGAATGAGAAATAACATCTATTAAAAAGAAGAGGACATTGGCTTCTTCAATATTTCCAGTAATACATATTTATTGTAGCTTTTGTACTTCCTCAAGTCAGACTCATTTTAGAGATGACAGAAACCTCTGCAGACTCTTTTCTGCCCTGCCGACCGTCAGAACAAAAAGAAAAGCAGAAAAAATGTTCCCAAGGAACAAAGAGGAGCCTGGGGACAAAAACACTGAGGGAAAAGGAATCCTGCTGAGTGCAGTGTGCATTGGGGTGTTTCCTAAACTCTAGTCCCAGCAAGGGGGATGGTGTCAGTGGGATGTCACAGCCATGTCCCCTTTGTTCAAAGTCCCCATCTCCCTTCCATAGTCATTGAGCTTCCCAGGAAGAGCAGCTGTGGGACAAGATCTCGAGATGCAAATGGCAGGGTGATGGCCCAGCCCATATCAGAGGTGGCTGATCCCACTGCATCCATACTCCCTCAGACCCAGTCACAAATACAAGCTCAGGCATTTGCACAGAGATCTTAGGTCCAGCCTAGCAGAGAAAGGCAGCTGAGCTCATCCATCCACACATTCCTGAAGGGCAGCTTCACCTACCCAGTCTTGGCACCTGACAACCTACCTTAAAGCTGGCTGGGGTCCTCCCTGCCAGTTCCTGAGGCTGCAAGGAACTGATTCATAGAAACAGGCATATTATACAATAAAATAATTTCCTGAAGAACCAGCTGTTTTCCAGGGCCACCAGGCTAACAAAGCTGGAGTCAATGGATTCCTCTTTCTAAAACAGCAGGACAGCAGAACAAGTGTAATTCATGCCCATTTCAGGCACAAATGCTGAGGAAATCTCATTTCTCTTTTACCCATCTACAGGGTCCATGGTAAGGAGAATAACCAGGATTAGTGCAAGCAGCCACCTGCATTTTAAGAACACTCTGTGTGCTGCTAGGCCTGATCCTCATTACTTAAAAATAATTAGAGCAGATCTTGCCTTCACAAAAAATTCATTTAGAGCAAAATCCCCCAAGCTCCAGAAGGAGAAATAGCATACAATGCTACCAACTACACTGATATTTTATTGTCTGCCATCACTATTTGCAATTTCCAAGGGACTGATCATTTCAGGTGACTGCAGATGAGGCCATAAATCTTCACTGCAACATTAAATTGTGTTTTACTGTCTTCCTCCCCTTTGCATTTCAAACTCATGAACCTGGAAACAAGCATGTCCCTCTATTCTAACAAGACAGAAGCCTCTCCTCGCCCCCATTATTCCTAGCCCAGGAGATTGATTTTTTTCACCATTCTGGGAATGGGCACCCATCTTCCAAGGCTCACTATTTGGGTGTCCCAGATGCTGAGAGAATAAGAGTCTCTGATTTCAAGGAAGGCAGTGATGGTTGCAGGCTTAGGAAGAAGCAGCAGCAGATGATGAATTTAGATCCTCTGAACACCATCCCAGCATTTTAACCTCTTATCCCTCAGGGAGGAAAACATCTCTGTGCTCAGATGGTGAATTTCACAGGAGCTTTTCAAAGTAAAGATCTGCTTATCACCTTTGTGTTGCAGTCCTTTTACATCGCCAACTGCTTGGAGAGCAACAAAATCACTGCAAAAAAATTCTGACACCAAGATACCCAGAAGCCATTTGCTGTTTGCTTCCCCCTGATCTTGCCCTCCCCAAAGAGATGTCACTCAAGTTCTCACTGTTGTGTGGATCAATAGCAGCTGATGCATGATAAACCACCCCAAAGCAAGATGTTTTCACAGCTTTAACCCACCTGAACTCAGCCCCAGAAGCCTTCCCTCATTCCATTTTCCAGCAAGAGGAAACAATAGATGTTTACTGAAAATTTCAAGCAACCATAGAGGGAAATGTATTCCCATCAGTTTCTCAAAGGCTTGAATATCTGCCTTGAAAAGGCTCCAGCCTTTAGCAAATCTATAACTGGGGAGAGCCACCAGTTAGGTAGAGGAGATGTATGTAAATAATATGCACCAAGCAGCAGATATGTGCTGTCTCCTCACATATGCTATTTATGTGGCTGTCATGCTCTGGAGATGTCACACAAAGAGTCGTGGCAGCAGCACCATGCATACACTCCAGCTCCCCATAATTTTATGTGGTTTATGAGAGTCAACAGCCTTGCTGGGACAAGCTGGTTGCAGCAAAGCTGTGCTGAGTCACAGATGCCAAAAAAATGGGCCTGAATGTTTGACAGGGTAAAAAAAAACACTTCTAAATGTATGTCACAGAAGTCAGGGGCTGCACCCAGCCATGCCTGCCCACAAGACAACTGGTGGCCATGAGAGGGGCTGTCTAGCTCCCTGTGCTGCTCAGAGCTCACTCACAGCTAAGGAAATTGTATTATTCCCCAACAAAAGTGACATTTAACCTCTATCAGAAGCCTTTCTGTCCTTGCCTAAAGCCACAGCCTTACCTAAAAGAAGCTGCTTCATCCCACAAGCTGATCCATTTCCACCTATCCCTCACCTTCCAGAAAATCAAATTCCCTTCTCCAGCCCCACACAGCCCTTCTATCCCTCACCCACCCAACCCACATGACTTGCATTCACCATGGAATGAAATTGTGTCACCTGAGGCTCCTCCTCTCCATGGGCTCTTCCAGCCACAGCAAAGCTTGTGGCACAAATGCTGCAGTGGCAGCTTGGGAACAGGGTAGAGCTTTTCAGACCCAGTTCAGAAAAGCCACTGATGCTGAGACTGGGTGTTTGTGATTGAGTCAGGCTTTTGAATGTGAAAAACTGTGTGAAAAGACCCTGAGCAACAATTCCCTGTTACAATTTCCTCATCTGGTCGTGGAAAACTGTGTCAAAGATCTTTAGGAAATAGATACCCTACCACAACTTTCACTCTCTCAGGAACACCAAGGGAACACATCTGGGGCTCTTATTTAAGTGTTTTCCAACCAGGAGCACAAAGCAGGGCACAGCTGCACATTGGCACCTCGTCCTGTCCTTCAGACACAAGGACATGCTCCTCCAAGGCTGACCCCAGCTCTGTCCCAGTTTCTGAACCTCTCATTACCTCCTTCAAATTGCCATCAAGACCATTTTGCTTCATGTCTTCTGCTTCTTCCAGGCCCGCACCCCCCCTCACCCTGGCCGTGTGCATCTGTAGAGCAGCATGAGCTCAGTGCCAGAGGCAGGATCTGCCAGCTGCACTTGTCACAGAAACAAGGATTGACTTTTTACACCCTGTTTCTCCTGCGGGCACCAGGAGAGTGCTGCAAACTTGTTTGTGAGGTGGATGGAGGGGGAGAGACAGCAGGAGCCCAGGGGTGGAAAAGGGGTACCCTGGAGATGTGGTAATGCCTCAGCCTTGCAGGGTGCTGCTCCACACCAGAGGAGCTGCAGCTGTGAGGGACATCCAGACTGAGGGCACCACCATCTGAGAGAGACATCCCACCAGGGAGCTGAACACCCAGAGGGTCTGGGACCACCCACCCCTGATGGCATCCAGCCCACCCCCAGCAGCACAGCCACACGGATCCCCAGCCCCTTCCCACTGACCACATCCCAGCTCAGTTCACATCACAACCTCTCACAGCACTTCCATCTGCTCTGCTCCAAACAATCCATCTCCTATAAAAACCAGGGTGGATTTCCCCTGGAGAGCATCCCACATTGCTGTGGAATTCTGGTGGCAGCCACAAGTGCTGCAGCTCCCTGAGCCCATGGACATGCCCAGGCAGCACGGTGCTCAGATCTCAGCAGCATCAAAGGGAGGAACAGCTGGGACAGATGAAACTGGGAACTTACCTTTGTGAAATCTTTCTGTTAGTTTAGGTTGGGTTTGGTCTTTTGTGTTTTGTTGGTTCTGGCTTTTTCACAAGTGTCTTAGATCCAATCCAGTAATTAAGGGATATTTTATTACATATACTATGTAGGACAGGAAACCTATTCTTTCCCCAGGCCTCATTTTGACATCTGAGCGTAAAACCTCCATTTTCTGGGCTGAGAAAGTAGTGACAGAGCTGCCTTGGAGAATGAAGAAGCAGCCTCAGACATCTAACTCCTTTAGGATTTGACTGAATTAATTTCTGAGGAAACTTTGGGAGACCATTGCCACGTCTCTACTTTTTATTATTACTATGTATGCTGAAGGCTTCCAGTTACCATCCTTGTGTGTGACTGAAGCTTTCTATTTGTCACATAATAGGAATCTGCAGTTTTCTGACAGGGAAAATCCTGGTAACAATTTTTCCTCCCTGTCCTGACCCCCTCTTCTCATGACCTCTGGATCCAATGTTTCTACAAGTTCTTCCCAAGGTTTCCCTGTGGCTGAAGCTTGGTGCAGGTGGATTAGGTCCCCATTCTGCACTGAGGGTCAATCCAGGTGAGAAAACAGATCCAAGAGCAAAAAAACCCTCTCCTGGAGTTCTCAAAAACTCTGTTCTTGAAATAAGAATTTTATAAGTCCAAAAATTATGAACCTTATCTGTGTATGAGGTCACCATACAAGCTGGGGCATCATTTCATGCTATCCATTGGTCTCAAGAACATCTGGATGAGGGCTGAGGAAAAGCAAGAAGAAGGTAAATGGCATTTTTAATAATGCTGAGGGGCAATTATACTTTTGGAGGTTTAATTTGTGCTTTCCTGCAGGCTTTGATCTTTCAGACAAGGTGAATTAGATTTTGCAATATGCTTGGAGTTGCTTCTACTAACTTTGAAGTAGATATTAAAGCAGTTCAGGGCCACAATCACCAAGGGTGGTTGGTAAATTTTGCCCAAGGATGCCTTTTATTGTCTCTTCATTGTGAAGCTCAGAATATGACACTAAAATTTAATGATTTAACAAGCTGCCTTATTACTGCCCTCTCTGCCCTTGTTTTCTTCACTAAAGCTTTCAGGTTGTGAACCATTCCAGAGAAGCATTCATGCATCCCACTACAAAGCCCAAAGCCTGCAAAATGGGCTGGTTGACACCTCCTGCCCAACACCTCCCAAGCTCCACGAGTTTGCAAATTCCCATTGGAACCAGCAGGTGATGCTGAAGCAGAAAACATGGAGTTCATTCTGCCTCCTAATAGGCTTTTATTTTCCTCCCATAAAATTCACAAGTGAGAAAAATCCTGCGATCCTGGTGGGGTATTTAGAAACATAAGATAGAAATGCTGACATGCAGCATATGGCTTTGTTCTCACTGTCTACTCAGCTCTTCAATCCCAGGGAAAACACTCTGGGCTTCTTCACACCTTGGACACAGCGAGGACACCTGAACTCAAAAGGAACTTCTCTCTCGTGGGAGGTTAGCAGAGTCTGAGCTTTCCTTGGGTGGATCTTCCCACAGCACTTGCAAAGCCCCAGAGCTGCTCTCCACTGGTCTCGCTGTGACATTCCCAGTCTGTGACACACACCACGTGCTCCCTTGCAAGCCTGCAGGTGCTGGAATGAATGTTTTGGGAAGCAGCTGTGTTGGGAGAGATGACTCGTGCTCAGCATCCTGCTAACTCCTGGTGTGTTCCTCTGCAAACATGGTCAGTGACCCTGTCCAGAGCAAGGACATGGCTTTTCCTTTTCCAAGGACACCCGCCCTGCATCATCAGCAGGTTCTGGGAGTCACACTGAGCTGTGAGTCTCTCTGGAAAATCATCTTGATGATCTTCCCTTGAAACTGGAACATTGCAAGGGTTAGCAGTGCCACAGATGTGCCTCTCTGGGCTGGTTTTTGCTTTTAGTCCTTGACTTAATTCTGCATCTTAATGTTTTGGCTGAGACATCTGCCTGTGGGAGAGATTACATTTATTAGATAAAAAAGAAGAAGGAGAAATGGGGATGTCATCAATAAATACCAGCAGAAAAGAATCCCTTTTTGGTGCCCATGTTCCCTGAGAGACATAAACTCCCACCAGCCTCCCTCAGCACCAGCATGGCAGGAGGACACTGGGTGCCTGCAGGAGCCCCTGCTCACCTCCCCTCTCCCCCAGCCATGGCACACAGAGGGTCAGCCCCAGCCCTACACAGATGTGCAGTTTTTCCACAATCTGCTCCATTTCCACAGCAGCTGATGCTCTCCAGCTGCTACCAAGGGCAGGGACAGCTCAGCCCATGCAGTGACACCCTTACCCTGCAAACATTCCCTCCTAATTGGGGCAGAACCCATCCCAACCTCCTGCTCATCATCACCTTCTGTCACTGTCATCTCTGTGATGTGCCGAGAAGGATCACAAGGACTTTTACCATCTGGGCTATGTCTGCTGATGTAGCCCCAGGAGGGATAACTTCTCTCATTCCCCTGACCATTCCTTGGCTTTTCCCTTAACTGGCAGCTCCAGTGTGTGATATGTGCTAATTCTGTTCAGACAAAATCTAAAAATCAAATTAGTGGCTTTAGCAGAAACATTAAACTGTGGAGAAGAGACACTTGATAGGCAGCTTCCACTCCAGGGGATAGGAAATGCAAAAGATCTTCCTGACAGGCACTGACAAGTGCAAGAGTTGCTAAATTTTCAGGGGAAAACAATAATTTTCAGTATGTCAAGGGAAGAGTTTGGTACCTTCAGTCCTTCCCTACTCACCGTGGGGACCAGGACCCAAATATTCTGTTTGGATGATTGAACCCCTGCTGAAAAGAGTCGAGAGGATGCCACAAAGATGCTGAGAGTGCTGGAACCCCTCTGCTCTGGAGACAGGCTGAGAGCTGGGGTTGTTCAGCCTGGAAAAGGCTCTGAGAAGACCTTCGAGCCCCTTCCAGTGCCTAAAGGGACTCTGAGAGAGCTGGAGAGGGGCTTTGGACAAGGGTATGGAGTGACAGGACAAGGGGGAATGGCTTCACACTGACAGAGGGCAGGGTTAGATGGGTTATTGGGAAGAAATTCTTCCCTGTGAGGATGGGGAGGCTCTAGCACAGGTTTTGTCTGCCCAAATCCTTTACATATTTTCTAAGGAACTTTACCACTGTACCCAGGTGCCTGCCACATAAAACTGCAGTAAACCCTGGTGGTTTGGGGGTCTGTAGGAGGCATTTATTTCCAGGATGGAAATGTACCAGGCTTAAAAACTTTACTTGATGAATATTTTTGCAAAAAGCTTTTCGTTTCTTTTGCTTTCCTTCCCCAGAGGATTTAGTTCAGTTATGTGCACTGATTTCCCTGAAGGCACACACAGCACAAGGATCCAAACAGAACAAACAGAGATCACAAGTTCAGAGCAAACTTTCATATCCCTTTTTAATTCCTAGCTCAATCCTAGGTGAATTTCATCCAAATTTTCAGGCAGTTTCGGTTGACTTTGTACAGCATTTTTCCCAGAAAGAAAAGATGCAACTAACATTTTCTTGAAAGCTACAGCTAAAGAGCCAAACCCTGGCTAAGAGACATGGTGACCTTGATGGAAAATAAACAGAGGAAACATGAAACAGAAACACTCAGAGTCCTTCACAGCCTCCTCCCACGATATAAGGCACCTCAGCTGCAGAAAATGTCACTTCTGGCAACTGGATGACGTGGATGAAAATTTCTAGGAAAAGGGAAGAAAGAAAGAAAGGAAAAAAAAAATATTTGCTTTTATTCTAAAAAACATCATGTGCAGCTGCCATCCTCAAGGAAAAGACTGAAAAATCATTTCCTGGTTAGCCAGGAGTTGTTGTGTTTTTTGTTCATTAACAAGGAGTCATGGCCAAACCTAATGAAGGAGGAGATGAAACATGTGCAGCCTCCTGAAGCAGGAGGAAAGTGCTGTTCCTTCAGTCCTGGGACATGGATGCGGGCACTTGGAGCACATCTGTGCCCATGCCATGGGCTCTGGAAAGCCAGCCCAAATTTGGGAGAGCTGAAAATGTTTATGGCAACTTCAGAATCCAGCAGTAAATTCATGCTGCCATAAATGTGAGCCCTGCTGGCAGTGCCATAAACATCCACAGCAGCAAATTCCAACATCTCAGCCTTGCCAGCCTCTCCACCTTCTCCAAACCTCTTTGCAGTTCATCCTCTGCTTTGGGCAGGAACGTTTCCCCACTCCCTCTCTGCAGGTCTGCCAGCACCATCCTCTTCCACACATCCCAGCACCGACACAGGGACCTTCTCTATCCCCAGAAATCACTTTGCCACTGCTGAGCCTGCGCAGTGGGTGCAATAAAGCACCAGGTAGATCTCTGCTTCATCACAGCCTCAGATGATGAGGTATGTCTTAAAAACATAGGAAAGCTTTTAGGAAGCTTTCCCTCAGGCTGTGGCTCAGTGCCAGGAGCAACATCTTCAGAAGGTGCAGCTCACTGCAGATGCCAAAGGAAACCTGTTCCCTGCTACTGGAGTGAGACATAACCAGTTAAACAAATCTGCAGGAACAGGGAAATCAAGGGGCATCAGGGTCCAGATAGGGTGTGTCCCTTCCAGCCCAAACCATTCTGGGATTCTGGAATTGTCCTAGATGCAGTTTGGGACCCCAGAATGAACCCATTGGTGGCTCTGGCCCATCCCTGAGGACTTGCTGTCCTGGGAGCCCACTGCTCTTGGATAAGAGCAGAGCTGTTGAACTGATTTACCTGGGACTCCACCAAGGGACTCAGACAGGGGTGAAGGTTTCCAAGATCATTTCTCCTGGGATCACATGTTACTCTGAGACTTCCTGTTACATGTTACTGCTCAGGGACTTCTCTGAGCTTTTCCCAGCCCAGCTGAGCAGTGGCTGCTCCTGCTCCATTTGCCATCCATCTCCTCAAGGGCACCATGCACTGGAAATTTGCTCATGGCTTTCTTCCTGGCTAACTCCTGGTTTCGTCCTTTACGTGTAAAAAGTGAATCTTGCCCAGATATGGAACACAGACTCAAGCTCGCCTCCTCAAATCCCTGTCTCTCAGCAAGGCCAGCACACATCTTAAGGTTGCACTTCAGATCCTGAATTTATGTGGCTTTGGGCTGAATACTTAAAAGAGTTGTTTGGTGATTTCATCTTTGGATGTTGAGATGCAGCTGCTTAAATACAGCTCCTAAATTTTCTTCTTTTTTTAATGTGAAAACATTAATGTCTGAGGACAGCTGTTGTCCAAGGACTGACCCATTTTGAGAGTACAGCTGTATTTTTCTGGCCCATCTTCTTGCTTCCTTGTGCACTATTTGTTTCCTGAGAGAAAACAACAGATCAATTTTGCTTCATTATGTTCACGGCACATTTTTAGAGATTCCTTATAAAATTCACAGTACTGTTCCACCCTGATTATCTGAAAGGTTGCAGGAACTTGAAGCATCATTAGATCCTTGACAGGAATTATTTCTGCCTACAGTTTACCGTCCCTGCTTGGAGAAAAGCCTCAAATCAAAGGCAGGAGAGCTGCCCTGGAGCTCGTTAGCTGTGTGAGGCTATGCTCTTTGTGCAGATCACATCAACAGCTCACCCAGGGCTTCCAAAACCACCTGATGTTTTTTGGAAGAAACCCTGAGCCCCAGATAGGACTTTCCTTCCTATATCATGCTCCCAGTCCACAATCCCTAGCTCATCTGCAGCAGCTTTTTTTAACACCAAACCCCCAGTGGAAAAAAATCCTTCACCTCCTAATCTGTGTTTACTCCACATTCTACATAAAAGCTTCCCAAACCCAATGGGATAAGAGCATGTTCAATAGCACTGAGGAAAATAATGGCTCTTATTAGGCCCTTGGTTCCTCATGCTCTCCCACTCCTCTCCATTTAATGCAAGCTTTGAGGCATGTCCTGATGTTCTGGTCGTGCCTGTGGAGCATCTGCCATGGCCTGGGAATGGGCTCCTAGCTGCTGCTGCTGTAAAAGTGCTGGGAGCTGTCCCCCCACATTTTGGTAGCAACCACTTCACTCCTCCAATGCCAAAAATGAGGGGGAGCATCCTGAAAACACAGTGATTTATAGTTTTTCCCACTTGGCCAGAGAAATTCACTAAGCCAAGTTTCCTTTTACTTTGTAAAATGTTCTTAAGAGAGAGCACTGAGGCATTAAAAACATTGGCTTCCATGGATTAAAATATCTCTTGTTTGTCCTCCTGGAAGAGGTGACCTTAAAACACTTGTGCATCAATTCACTCCTGATATCACCAGGCCACTGCAGAAACAGCTTTTAACCTGCAATCACATCTTACATGTGAAACCAGGGGGAAGACGAGCCAAACAACAATTTTGTGTTAGCCTAAAACTGCATTTAACCTGAGAAATTAAACAAAAAACCTTGGAAGTCCACGCAAATGTCACAAGCATTTG
This sequence comes from Certhia americana, assembly GCA_018697195.1. Lineage (NCBI taxonomy): Eukaryota > Metazoa > Chordata > Aves > Passeriformes > Certhiidae > Certhia > Certhia americana. The sequence goes on along the minus strand of CM031874.1, from coordinate 6,647,748 downwards.
TTTGCACACCTGGAGGTGTCAAAGCTTGCATCCCAGTCCTGGTGTCACCTTCCTCCCCATATCTTGCTCTCCCCATCTCTATACTTGAGATCCCTCTAGGGACAGTCCAAAGAAATCCAGACAAGGTCTTTGAGTGTCAGCAAAGCCTGTTGGCCAGCAGACACGTTCATTGCCCTAGTGCCATGGGATGTTGGAGTGGTGGGGGACTGGGATGCTCCCTGTGGACAATCACAGCCCAATGGGAGAGGTTTGCTCCAGGGGCTGAGCACCCTCAGCATGGCAGAAGCCACCCAGGCAGCCAATTGCTCCCTGCAGGAGTGACTCCACCTGGGAGACACTAGTGGAAGCATTGGAAGCAGATGGAGATGTATTCCTCATCCTGGGATGGGAGGGTGGAGTGGGGAGGGCAGCAGTCACTTGGCAGCTCCTGGCTGATTCTCACAGCACTGGGTCCTTTCCAGTCCATGTTAGAAATCTGAAGTACAAGAAGAATTGACAGCTTGGGTCCTGTTTGCGGGTGAATTTGTGTTTCTCCTGGGGTTTCGTGGTTTGTTTGGGGGTGATGTTGGGAGGAAGAGCCCAGTTTGGGAAGCTTTGCTCCCTGCTCCCAGACACCCACAGCTGGGAACAGCCCCAAAGGAGGTGGAATGGCACAGCTCAAAACCAGGATCCTCTTGTTCACGTGGAGCCCTCAGCATCCTGGGGAAGACAAAAAGCTCCCATGTCTTGGTTTTGGAAAACACTGTTGCTGTAAAGAAAGTACCTCTGGACACAGATCCTGTGACATCTGTGTGTTTGTAGCAGGGTTAAGAGAAATGCTGAGAATTTATCCAAGTGCCTTCTTGGATGGAGTATAGCTACTTGGGTAGATTCTATCACTATTTTTAAATTATCTATTTTTTTCATTTAAAGACCGTTCTTTTCTATTGGATTGCATCCTCACCCATAATTATTACAATGCAATGAAAAAAAAAAAAAAAAAAAAAAAAAGCTGAATTCACTAACAAACAGCACAGCAAGAAGTTTTCTGTCCTGAAAAGGCCAGTGCTGGAGCTGATGGAGGCTGAACCCTCATCAGTGCCACTGCCCCAGCTGAGCTCCCACCGTGGGGTAAGGATCCCCCAGCCCTGTATCTCCCTGCTCCCACCAGTGTTTCTCTGTGCCCCCTCGGGTGGCATAATCCAAATTCCAAGTGAAACGATGTCAAACACTTTGCAAAAACCCGGGAATACTAGAGCTACCTAATAACCATGACTAAGCTAATGAATTCAGACATCGAAGGATCTGTGTTTCATAAATCCATTAGTTTAATCCCCAGCTTTTAATTCTTCCTCATTTGATTTCCCTTTCACCTATACCATTATTTTGTCCAGGATTACTGGCTTGTAGTTATCTGGGATGTAAAGACAGCCTTTTGAAAATATAAACCAGCTCTTTCCCAACTTTTCTGATGTTGATTAAAAACGAACATCTGCAATCTTCTGAGACACTCAGACAGGAGTTACATGGACACTGATTTCTAAGTGTACCCCCTGACAACACAGATATAATTTACTACACTGTTGATTAGAGATGGAACAGGAACAATTTGATCTCCCATTAGGGAGATAAAGCACATCGTTCTGTCTTTCTAAATGCCACAAAAAAATCCTGACCAGATCTTACTGCACTGATTGAACCGTGTCACCCAGTGATGAACACACCAGCTGGCTTTTTTTTTTTTTTTTTTGTTCTGTTTAATGATATTTAAAATTTTTGTGCTTGCTCTTGATAGCCACAGATTTCAAGCTCTTGTCCCTCATCAGCAGGCTGAGCTTCATAATTCCTGATACACATCATTTGCTATTCAGTTTCTTTTACAAACTACTCCTTTTTGGAGCTTTTTGGAATATCTTCTCTGACCTGGTTCCTGGATCTGAAAGTCCCTGAAGGCAAAGTCAACATCTTTTATAATGAATTCCAGGGGTTTGTCCACATGTCGATCGCTACATAAAAATTTCCAAATTTGTTCACCCTTTTCTGTTCATATTTTAGCTTTCCAACAATTCCATGCTGGAGAGGCAGCCCTATGGAAGCTGCTGTAGGACTGTAAGACCATAAATAATGATGATATTGATGAAAATACTTTTTGTCAGCCCATACTGGACATAATCAGGCACTGATCGCCAGTTCCTAAGCAACCACAAAATTCCTATCCAGCAAACAAGTCCAGAACAGGCTCCAGGTTTGTTTTGGTCAAAATATCTTCTGTGTTAGAAAATTATTAGCTCATTATGAGAAAGCCTTGCAGTGTTTTAATTACTGGCTGCACGGGACTTCCAGCAAAAGCCACCCTTGGAATGAGAATAGTTTTCTTCCTGCAGGTTGTCAGCAGGAGCAGAAGAGCCCACCCTGCTCCAAGATGCAGCATCTCCTTGGGAAAAGGATCCCTCTCCCACATCCCCAGGGTTCATTAGGGAACACATCCACATGCATTTTCACTCCTCTAATGTGCAGCAAGAGGTCTTACAGAGGTACAGATAAAAGCACTCCCTGCTCCTGAAGATGGAAACCTCCCTTCCCAGCCAGGTGATTCCCAAATTTTCATCTTCCCAACATTTCTGATCACATTTCTGAGTAAGGAGTTATTTGCCAGAGCTGAATCTCTCCAGGTTTCTGCTCCTTTCTGCTTGCATTAAGCCACTTCAAATTTCCCTCTGGGCAGAAATTAAATCTGAATCAGGAAAATCTTGATGGAAAATAACATTAACTCTCCAAAGGATATATATTTTTTTTTTCTTCAGTTAATTAAAAAGTGAATTAGACTCATCCTTTTCCAAAGTTTCTTGGGTGTCTGGAGGGCAACCGAGAAGCAGCAAAGACAACTCAAAAGAGCATGAAACAGCCCTTTGCAGCAGGAGATGAAAGAGTCAACACAAGAAAAACTCAACTTCTTGGCACCCTTCAAAGGACCTGAGTGTCAGCAGCCAACCATCAGGAGGGCAGGGTTGAAACAGAGATCACAGGGAGAGTTGCTCACCTAGACCTGCTCTCACATCTTAGCAGGGCCCTGGGAGAATGATGTCATAAAATGTCCAAAAATAGAAATGCTACAGACACTGGGCAAAGGAAAAACTGCTGAGAGCCACTGTGCCAAGTGTCCTTCATGTCCTCTCCAGAGGACACGTGGCCACTGCAGTGCAGGTCACCAGCAGGCAGGGTCCTCAGCAATCAGACCAAACCAGCCTCCCTCTCCCTCCATCCTCGAGTTTTTGCAGGCTCAGTTGCAGGGCAGCAACCCCCTCTGCAGTCTGAGCTCCCTCCTGACCCTCAGTACCTCTAATGTTCTCCCCAAATCTCCCTGTCCTTCCTCCCATCCATCCTCTCGTGTATCAGGTATCTCCCAGAACTGTTGGACTACGAGAGTCATTCCCGGTCAGCGGCACGTTGGGAAGCTCAGCTCACATTTGCCTCTCCCTGTTGTCTTCATTTTGGGGACAAGGAAAACTGTCCTACAAGAACTTTCATACCACAGTGATACTTTGCTTTCAGAGCAGCTGAGTTGTGTTTTAAGCTGTGTGAAACCCCAAGACTCTCTGTGTGCAGTGAATCAAAGATTGAACACATATTTCCTTCAGAAAAGGTTTCTTTTTTCCCTTTTCTCCCCTTTTTGCCCAGCAGGCAAAAAAACAAGACAAAGTACATCTGTTAAAACTGAATCAAAACTCAGCTTTTGCTGTTGTATTCCAGGTAGGTGGCAATTCCTGGAGTTACTGTCATCCAAAACACCCAGTAGCTTTGCTTAGATATTAAAGGCTCCTGCCTCAAAAGTGTGGATTTAAAGATTTCTCTGCAACACTTCTGAGCTCTTCCTGCCTGTTAGAGCCATGCTTCCCCAAAGCAGTGCCTCTGGCAGGCAAAAGCCAGGATGCAATTCCCTGAATTCAGCAGAACATTATTTCTCTGAGCAGGGAGCAACAATAGGAAAGCAGAGATTTCATTTCCTTTCAGCACATAAGAAATCCAGCAAGCAAAGGTGAGATTCAATAATGCAGCAGACAGAAAGAGAGCAAGGCAAGGGAAGGTTTTCAAGATCTTTTCCTGTGCAAGGAGGTATGAAAATGTTACAGGAGTCTTCACATCTGCATCTCCCTGGTTATCTTCAGCCTCTTAACAAAGGTGCCTCAAATATTCCTCTTACAGACTCACCACAAGCTTTCCTGGGTGGTTGCAGAAGGATCTGACTTCAGCTAACAGAGTGTAATGTGGACTGGTTTGGGGGCTGCCACTCAAACCTCTGGCCCATTTCCTTCATTTTATCACAATTTTTTTTTCTTTCACAGGGAAAAAGTGCTGCTTGATTCTGGAGGACATTGAGCAGTACAAAGGAATCTATATTCCTGACACTTTTGTTCTCAGCAAAACTCATTGGGCTTGCTGGCAGGGGCTTTGCAGGCACAGCACTGGGCCCTCAGTTCAATCAAACATTTGGATAGGTGTTGAAATCCATCTTCACCCAGGAAAAAAAAATTAAAGTTAAAAAAATAGGAATTATACATATATACTGGAGATTTAAGCATGTACAGGCAAACTCTGAGAGGAAGGGTGGGCAGCTGAGCCCACCCAGAGCTGACAAACTGTGAAGCAACTGATGCTCACACAAGTGGAAGGAATACACAAGCAAGATGCACAGAAGGAGGAGTGACATCTTGGCACTCCATTGTAATCAGAAACCCAGGGTTTGGCAGTGCCTCACGGCTTTACTTTCAGCCAATACAACAGAAAGTGTTGTGCCTCCTGTGCAAGCGATTGCAGGAATTCATCAGTCTCATTTGAAGCCAGAATACTCCTTTATCACCAAAGACTTCTCGAGATCTGACTGTGAGCCAAGGACTGCAATGAAATGTAGGACTTAATTATGTTTGACAAAAGCAAGTCAATTAAAGTCTGTTTCACATCTGTGCCATTTGACTGGGGCTTCTGCTTTATCATCTCTTCTCTGGTCCCTTGCAGAAATTTAATATTAATGGTCAGGAATTAGGTCAAAGCCCAGGAATGAATAAATGTTTGCAGCTCTTTGCAGAAGATAGGGAATATTTCAGACTGTTAAACATGAAGCAAACCCCACTTTAATGACCCAAATTGCCAGACAAAGCCTCCATCAGTAAAGGAGCTTCACCTGAGCATGTGTCATACCTGGGCACCACCTGCAGTGGTGGTGGGGCTGCACTGGAGATGCTCAGGGTAAAACTATTTGATCCACAGAGCCATTGCCCATCTCTGGGTGCTTTATTTCTGACATTCCTCAGATGTGCTTTGAAAACTGATGGTAGAAACAACCCTTACAGGAGAACTCAGGAACTCAGCAGTTCATTGGTTTTTAAGTGCCTGGCTTTAGACTTCAGGGACCTGAGCCTCAAGTGCTTCTTTAGGAAGTGATGTTCCTGCAGCAAAGCTCTTCCCAAACGTGGGGCTTGCATGCAACAAACTCCCCTGACTCCCATTCCCCTCCTGAGACCCTCTTCTTCCACTTTGAGACCCTGGACCCCCATCAGCTGCTCAAAGGTACAGGACACTGCACAATTTACCCTTTTACTTTAGGCAGGTCTACATGCTCCAAAGCAGCCAGACCGAGTTAGAATGTACAGGGAGGGGAAAATTTGTGTGCTTGGTGTGGCAGCACAGCCCCAACAGCATCACCACACCCTCAAACCCGCCTGTCTCTGCCTTGTGCTCAGCATCCAGTAAAGCAAACTGGATAAAAGCAACTCCCAAGTCACTTCTGAAAACTCAGGAGCAAAAAGGGGAAAAACAACAGTTTTCTTTATGATGAGTGGTGGCAATTATTTCCCCATATACCTAAATGTAAGGTCCGAATTAAATTTGGCAGAGTCCTTTTAAGTGAATTTATTGAAAGGTGATGTTTGCCTATTCCTCCTTATACCATTCAGGGATTGTTTTTCTCATATACTTGCCTCTGACAGTTTAATATTTATACCCATATTAAACTACTCACACTGCTTTCAACACATGGTCTGACATCATTCAATCTTTAATAACTTGCCTGCAACAAAATTGTTTCCAATATACTTTTAAATCCTGCAGCAAGACATTTGGTGCCAGGTACTAAAAGCTGACACTAATGGTTGAAGGTTTGGGCCCAGAAATCCAGCAGAAAGGTTTATCATGCTCCAGAGGAGCTTGAAGACACAACATAAATATTGAGCAAAAATCCCAAATCACATTGTGTCTTCTGGCTTTTATCTTCTGTGAGGAGATGATGACACAAAACTTCTAGGCTGTGTTGCTGCCAAAGAAGTCTGTGAGTGCAGGGCTTGGCTTTCCAGCATTTTGGAGGAAAAGGTGTTGAACCAGCTCAGGGATGCTGGTGGTTACTCCAAAGGGAAGGAGAGCTGAGTCTTGCAAAGCCCCATCCAGTGCAGGAGTTGAGAAAACGTAGGTTTAGATTGGATATTAGGGAGAAATTCTTCCTGGTGAGGGTGCTGAGGCCCTGGCACAGGGTGCCCAGAGAAGCTGTGGCTGCCCCATCCCTGGAATCACATTGGATGGGGCTTGGATCCATTTTTCAGGATCACATTGGATGGGGCTTGGAGCAGCCTGGGATAGTGGAAGGTGTCCCTGCCCATGGCAGGGGGTGGAATGAGATGAGCTTTCCTTTCCAATCCAAACCATTCCAGGATTCTATGATCTGTCCATTAAACATCCCTTCAAGAATATACATATTGCAAAAGAACAACATACTCCCAGCAAGTGTCCCAAACACCCTGCCAAAATCAGATGTACATTTCTGCATCCACAGGGTTTATAGTGGGCACAAAGTTGTGGTTTTTTGAAGCCATCACCTTGCTGACATTACTCTTTCATATAACAGCAGGAAAAAAACTACCTAAACTTAACAAAAAATATCTTTGTAAATTAAGCCCAAATTAAATTAGTACTTGATTCTCCTGGAGCCACCCACAAAGGCAGAAAAACAATCTATTATTCACCTGGCTTTAATTCCAACTTCTCTGGAGAGCTGAGGTCACCCTCTATTAATCACAAGTGGTCTCTGCATTACACAATGAGCAAAGAGGTAAAAGCTTTGTTGCCTGGTATTTATTCTGTCTTCCTTTTGAAATAACAAACCCAAGATAAACAGAAACCTTTTACCCTGTTCCAGCACTAACCACAGCCTATCCTGAGGAGCTGGGAGCCAGCAGCACACAGGCAATGCACCAGAGGGAAATGTGCTGCAGGCACTCAGGGAAGGGCACTTCAGAGCTGCTGCTCACATTTCCCCCCACCTGCTTTAAAGCATATCCATCCTGCTGTATTTTTAAACACCACATTTATTTTCTTAGTGAACAGCTCATCTCACAGCAGAAAGGCAAAAGCAGAGTGTTGGGGAGTTAAATAAAAACGCCCCCAGTGCTGGAGGCACTGGGGTGAGGCAGAGCATCCTCCTGAGCTGGTGGATGGTGGCTGATGGACTGACTGCTGGGGTTAGCTTTTTTCTGTGTTTTAAGAACTTTCCTTTCCCACCTGACTCTTCATTCCTGATGTTACTGGAGGAAAGGATCCCTGTGGGACAGACCATCCCTGTGCTCCCCATCTCCACCAAGATTTTGCTGCCCCAAGAAGGATCACCAGCCCCCAGGAAAAACTTGTGATTGAGAGGAAATGGCAAGGCATGAGCCCCGAATGTGCAACTCCTGCAGGAAAGAATAGTGAGGACCCTTTTGGCAATGCTGTTTCTTTCCATGCGTGGAAAACACCAGCAAAGTCTTTTCAGACCTGCAACATGATCACTGACATAGTCAGACTGGACATGGGCCAAGGTTTAACTCACATTCCAGGTAACTGAGTAGCAAAGCAGGGCATTAGAGAGATGGCACATTCAGGAATATTTGATGTTTTCAAGACCAGATTAGATGTCTTACAAAAAAAAATACCCTGGGTCTACTAAAGCGAGGGAACTTTTCTGTTAGTCATGTCCAAGCTTCATCCACTCCCTTCCAATATTTTTCCTTCCCCAAACCATAACTCAGGGTTGTCACAAGCCTGGGAGTAATCTCAGCTGGAACTGGGGCAGCACAGGCTTCAGAGGACCAAATGCTGCCTCCACCCCCATAGCATCCCAAGCCTGGGATATTTCTGCTGCAGAAAGTCCTCAGGTCTCCATCTTTCCAGCTGGGCTTCCATCAGAAGCCATTCTTGAGCCAGGAGACACTGGAATAGTTCAGATCTCACTTCACCTGCCCAGCTGGAAAGCTCATTGCTTTAGTGTTTTGAGGCTCATTAGTACAATGGGCTGTCCCTCACCTTCACACTCTCGGGCCTTCCCCTCTCCCCACAGTCTTTGCATCAGGGAAATTTCAGCCTTGCAGATGCGATCATCCTGCTGGAATAATTATATCTGTGCTGAGCTAATTCCTCTCCTAAAGAGCCTGGCAAGCATTAAGCAAAGGCAACCCAGGTCTGTCCCCTCCGTGCATTGAGAGGGTTCACACTAACACAAACCAGTGCTGACAGCCTCACTCTCTGCTTCACAGGTGTTTTCTCCCTCCTTTCTGTTTCAAAGTGCCAAATGGAGCGGGATTTTATTTGCAGACAGGAGCATTCCTGACTCTCTGCCAGCCAGAGCGAGCCAGCCTGGAGCTGGGGAGGCACAGAGACACGAGTGAGCAGTGGCTGATTGCCAAGCCACCAGCCCCAGGTACAAAGGCACTTCCCTGTTCCAGCCTTAGGGGCAGAGGCATCTCCCCAGTCTCGTCCCAAGAACCAGAGCACCTCCCACTAAAATCCACCTCCAAATGGAAGCTCTACCCTGTCTCAGACAAGGCAAATGCAGTAAACACCCCAGACATGGCAGGACAAGCTGGCAGTCCCTGGAGGTCCCAGCTCCATGGCAGATGATGTCCCCTCTGCTCTGCTGTCTCCTGACAGCCCTGTTTTATACCCACCTTGGCTCTCCTTGAGGCTTCCTGTGAATAACCTACAGGAAGGGCAGCAGTGGCTGATTAATGAGCTGATCCTACAGAGTCAGGAAAAACACCAGGAAGAAACTGGAAGCATGAAAATAAAGGCAAAGGGTTTTTCCTCCTTTCTCACATACATATAAATGATAAGTGATGCCTACTTCACATCAACAGTAATAAAACCCTCACAAAATACAAGATGCTTGGTCCTCTTCTAGCTCAGAACTAAATCTCTCTCATATCAAGAAATATTTCAAGGGAAGAAAACAATTTTTCCCCTCTATTCATCTCTTTATTGTGGCATTTTCCACCCTCTGTAATTCACAGCTTTCTTCATCCCAGCGGGGTTGAAAATTAGCTCTGCCACCTTGGCTATCCAAAAGCACTGTACAGCTGGCAGCACCACCAATTGCCCAATTTTCTTCAACAGTTAACTCCTCTGCCAAGAGGAACAGAATGATTTGCAGCCATGCTGCCCGTGTATTTCCTCACTTCATGTGGTTTTCTGTCCTTGTCCCAAACAAGTAAGAGCTAAATAAGAGCTGTTCCTAACCAGTGGTGCCTTGTCTCCTGCAAGACGTGCTCCACAGCCCTGCCATGACGCTGGGGAAAAATATGGGAAGGAAACATCCCCTCTGGGAGAGAAACATGGAAAAAGTCCTCTAAGATGAAGAGGATCCACTCCTCAAGGGCCACCTGGGACACCCCAGAGTGAGCTGGGATTGTTCACCCCACAGTAAGATACCCAGGGGGAAAGAATTGCCCAGGTGGACTCAGACAACCATTGGTGCCAGATTGCTTCTATTTGGGGCTCCTCCTGCTCCCACAGGCATCAGAGTCCCCCCTGGAGCCAGAGGCATGGCACCCAGAGGGCTGTCATCAGCTCACACACAGCAAAACCATTTCAGCTAATGAATCCCCTCTAGAATCTGAATTAGCATCTCTCAGTAATAGCAAATCACTCCTGATTTCTGATTGCTTATAAATAACCTACCAATGACCTCAGGAGCTTTCAGACAAGACTCAGGAGCCCCAGCAAGCTACTGAAATCCCATTCACTCCACAGGAGTCACTGGTCCCTGGACACAACCCAGTCAGGCTGGAACTCAGCCAGCAACAACTCCATTGTTGCTGGCAAGAGGGAAAACAAGACCTTTTTAATCCCCAGGAGGCTGGCAGGAATATTTATGGCACTACCTAATAATTAAACTATATATGATTTATGCCAGCTTCCTCTTCCACACATCTGACAGTTCTTTATAGGCTGACAAGTTAAATGGATGTAACAGATCCAGTGCTTTGCTACATTTACATCGTGCCTCCTCCTGGGAGGGCAGCAAAGGGCAACCAGCATCATCCAGGACTGACCTCCCACACCACTTCCTCCCTCTTCACAGATATTCAGGCCTGTTGTCAAAACCTTTTCATTTCTCTATCTTGCTCCCTTGATTTAGTTCTAAAAAACTGCTTTTGAAGTCTTTGTATGTAAAAAATGAAGTTAAAATCTCTTCAGTTCAGTGAGATGTTTCCCCATGCAAAAATAATTCATCCTTTTATATTTAAATAGACTGAGGGACACTGCCTCAAAAAAAAAAAGGCTGGGAGATGACATGGGTGTGCAGAAAGTCATTTGTAATGATGGTATTTAATAGTCCCTCGAACTGTAACACAATCTGTCACCTAAAGGTAGAGAACTGTTTCATCAATGTGTATTAATAAGGCTCCACATCCTGCTGGGACCCCCAGTTTCTACATCATAACACAGGGCTGGGATTCACTTGGGTCTTCTCTGCTTACCCAACCCCACCAGTGAGTTTTTAAAGTACGCCAGCCTCTGCAACTGGATTCCTTTTGTTTTATAAAAGGCAGTAAACACTACCACAAAACCTCGCTCTATAATTACGGAAACACTCCACTGTTAATCATGGCTTAATTGTTTTGTACCTTTTGTCAAGTCCTGAACTACTCAGACTGTGATAATTCTTGTCATTAGTGTCTGAACCTTGGGGCAATCTTACTCTAACATCTTAACATTTGCACTCTGTCACTAGAGAACAGCATCAGATATGCAGAACAGGAGCCAGGGTGGAAATGAAAGGTCTTGTTGGAATTGCAAGTGTTCTGATCAGAGTTAACGACCTCCCTCCCACAGGAGTGGAGGACTCCAGAGCTAGGATTGGCATCACTTTTCACAGGGGTGCTTATCAGAGAAGCATCTGAGCTTTCTCTCCCCCAAAATATTGTATTCTCCATCCACCAGCACCAGCCCACGCACAGGAGGGTGAAAATAGGCACCCTACACCCAGCTGCAGCATTGAGGGAGAAGCACCTCCCCAAAATAAGGATTTCAGTTGTGCTGACCCGGGGTACATCCAGACCAAGGTACAGCACTAGAGGAGCACTGAGGCAGAGCAGGTGAGTGGTACCCAGGGCACGCAGATGTCTCATGGTGGCTCATTTCAAGAGCTACAGAGTCAAATGCCAAGTAATTCCAGCTCCCTAGGAAGGCCTGTTATCTATCTGATTCCACTTCTTTTGATGTAGTGTCTTTCATACGTTGTTGATCAGAACAATTTACAGCCAGAGAGGAAAATAACAACTTCAGGCTTCAGTGAATTGCATCCAGCCACCCTCTGGAAGAGCAGTAGAGCTTTTTATCCGGCCCTTGTTACATTTTTGCCATAGCTGGGTAATGCATCTCAGCCCTGTGGCTGCACAGATCACTCCACGCACAGAAACTCAGCCCCAGGTGAGGCAGGATTTCTCCCTGTTAAAATGTGCAAGTGGCAATCCTCTGGAACTAAAGCTGGCAGCAGCTTGTTTCAAATGCACGGGCTAAACACCCAGCTCTGGGCTGACAAGGGCTCTGCATCTGATTACAAAACAGCTGTCAGTGCTCACAATGTGCTACGGGCTCCATGCACAGAGCTCAGAGACACAGAGAGCATCTATGTGCACGTTACAGAGGTTGGGAGGTGTGGTCCAAGCTTGTCTCCTGCTCATCTGTGGTCCAGCACCTCCCTCCAGGGCAGGACAGCACCGAGTAGTAACTTATTCAGCTGCCCATAACCATCACAAACCTTGGGCTGGACAAGTTCAAGGAGGAAAGAGAAGCTACCTGAGAGCCAGCAAAGAGGTGGGAATGGGACAGCTCTGCAGATTCCTTCTTCCCAGGCCACAACATAACACCTTCTCTCATCTTAAGATGACAAAAGGAAATATTCAGGGGAGAGTTAGGCACTCTTTCACCCATAATCTAGCCACAGTCACTTTCATCACCCTGCTCACCCTGCTGACCTCTGCCTCAACCCCCTTCTCCCATTTTTCACCCTTCTCCTGGTCCAAAGTCCACACGACCCGCTCCCAATCCATCTCTCAGCTTGGCGCATGCGTTGAGCTATTCAGGAAGCTTTAAGGTCACAATGTTCTCATCTAATTCCACTTTCAGGAGACAAGAGCCATCTATAAACCCACAGCTCTCCACGGGAGCCCGGTGTCCTCACAGACCCCGAGCCATCGTGTCAGCCACAAAGGATGTCACTGACGTCTGAAGGTCTTTGCTTTTGCAACTTCACCCACTCTTCCCAGGAACATGTTTGCAGTCGCCCTGTATTTAATCTTCCTTTCTCTAAAGCAATAGGCAGTGGCTTTTATCAGAGAAATCTGCAGGGCATGTATGGTCAATGGCTTCTTAATAACGTTTTTAGCATTATGTTCCCAAAGGCTTTTGTAACAGAAAGAAATTAAACAAAATAAAAAAAAAGAGTGGAAAAACCAGAGCAAAACAAATGGCTTGTGCGTGGTTCTCCTGGAATTGTTTAATAATCCACCAAGTAAAAAGCACCGCAGGGGAGAGGCAGGAGCAGCACTCCCAATTACACCCTCTATAGCTTAATAAACCAGAAAAATGTGGTGATTGCAGGTAGTTGCCAAATCCTAATGCTCCTTAACTACCTGTACTTACCGTGTTTGGTTATTATTGTGGTTTGAGTGCAAGCCCCTGCCTGACAAAACTCAGGTGAAAGCACCTGGGAAAGTTAATCCCTCCAATCCTACAATTCCCATTTGGCCTTTCTGTTCCTGACAGGAACGTTCACAGAAATAGAAGGCTGAGCTCAAGCTCGTGAGATTTTGCCAGAGGAAAATCCTAATCTTTCCCATATTGGTGAAATTTGGAGTTTGACCTGTGCTGATTCAGCTCACAAACACATCAAGCGAGGACAGGGCTATGGTAGGCTGAGATGTTTCCAGCAAACCCCCCAAAAAATTAAATTGCCCAAAACTGGAAGAGAACCACTGGGATAGGTGTGATTCTCAGCACAGAGGCTCCAATCCAACTTCAAAATGACCCAAACTTCGTGGCAGGAGCATTGCTACAGCCACAATAGCTCAGCAAGAGCAAGGCTCCTTGCAGCCCAGGACAGTGAGACCCAAAGGTTTTGCTGTCATTTTACAGAGCCTGGAGAGAACATTGAAATTTTCATTGCTCCTTTGATTCATAGCACAGCTTCCATGGGAAGGCCATGCAGAAATGCATCAATAAAGTTTATTTCAGTTGATTTCTCCCCTGATTACCATGAAACTCCTGCAGACACACACAACTGTCCACACCCCATGTCCTGGGACCACTTCTGCCTGCATCTTGTAAATTTTAATGTTTCAAATATTTCATGTTTAGCACCCCTTAGCCTGGAATCAGAGATAAGAGTCTAAGGAATAATGAAGAAAAAAGTCAATTTGTTGGAGATCAACTTTAAGCTTTCCTTGGCAAGGAGTTATCTGTGGTTCTTACTGAGAGAACCAGGCACAGTGGTACATGGACCTTTTAGGAAAATTAAAATGCTACTGCTACTCCAACCTTACTGAAAGCCAACCCTATTATTCACTAATAAGCTTAAGGGATTTCTCCATTTCATTGCAATTCCCTCAGTATCTGGACATTACCCCAGTCTCAGTCACAGGTACATGTCAGAGTCCCTTCACGCAACCGAGAACGGTAAAATTAATTTGCAAATTGAATGAAAGCCCAGAAATATGTCAGGAATATCTCCCCCAAGGCCAGGCTGCTGGGGATGCTCAGCAGAGGAGCCTACTCTGTCCCTGTTTCCCACTCTGCTCACTTTGTCAGCTCTTCAGCACTGTGTGCAAATGGGGACATCTCATGAAAAATGGCTCCTATTTGTTTCAGTCTGCTCTGGCTTTGCACCTCTCCCCACATGAGACCATCGGGATGATGTCTTGCTTTCCTCCCCAGAGCCACTGCACACAGGAAAACTGATTTTCCACAGAACATAACTTGTTTTTACGGTGCATGTTACAGTCACCCTGGAGAGGGAGGAAACCACTTTTTATAGTTTAAAGGAATTGGACAAAAAGAAGCTGTACTACAACCACAAAATTTTGTTCTATACAGCCAGGAACAGCAGAAATTCCCCATCACCAGCAGGATTTAGGACAGAAGACAGCACTGAAGAGCACAGACACATTTTTACCAGCAACAGCCCAACTGCCAGGGCTGCCCCATGCCAAGGGATGCAGTCCTGCTCAGGCAGAATCCATCCCACACACATTTCTGAACTAGCAGTGAGTCCTGAGAGTCCAGACCAGCAACTCATTTATCCATAGGAAATTTTTCCATCAGTCTTTCTCCACAGAGCCACCCCACACAGCACCACAGTGCTGTCTCCTTCACCAGAGGAGAGCAGAACAAACATGAGGATAATCCCATCCCTGCCTGTTGCTGAGGAAGTAACATGTTGGCTTTTACAATTTCCCAGCTTCTGGCAATTTGCCTGCAAGGTGTGGGATGAGTTATCAGCACTCACAGATAACCAGGCAGCTTCCTTTCGCCGCAGTAATTGCTCAGAGGGATCAGAACCTTAATTGAATATCTGCTCTTCTCCACACAGGTGGAAACCAGGGGGGTTTGGGGTTGTTTTGCCTTTTTTAAGTAAGGGCTCCTCATGAGCTGACAGACATTCAAGTCTGCTGAGCATCTCTTATCACTTCCAGGACGCCTCCGGACCTGGAGCAGGACAGATCCTGCAGGATGCTCCCTCCCACCAGTGCCTGGGGATGCAAATTGCAGGACAGAGCAAGAGCTTGCCTAATTAGCCAGTTCTGCTAATTTAAAACATCTCAGCAAGGCATATGATAACATGCAATTTGACCTGCCCTAACTTCAGTGAGTCATTTTGTGGATTCATTGATTGGTTTTTCAGGATAATATTGAGTAAGAACAATTGGAGACAAACAGGAGGCACATTCCCTTCAACGAGGGGATTCCCCAGTCGGGCAGCGCCTCCAGCTCGAGGTGTGGGGCACCCCAGAACCCTGTCAGGGACTCCCAGGGTCCTGCTGATTTCAGCAAAATACACTTGGCTGCTGCCTTAAACACTAATGGGATTTGAGACTTTAGAGAAACAAGCTAGAATTGAGAAAAATCTCTTTTTTGATGCCTCTCTACTGATTTGTGACACCCTTATTTCCACTTCAGACACACATTCTGGCACTGCTTTAAATGACAACTGTTCCACACTGTCCCTGCAGCACGCAGGTACCTCATCAGGAAGGATCCCACAGGAATGTCCAGCACTAATGGGAGATGCAGTTAATGCTGGACTTCAGACAGAGCTGATACAAACCAGCCACAAGAGGTTTTTCCTATTGTTATCTATCTTTTCTATCTCCAGTTTCCTCAAGAGCCACATGGATAAGCCCTGGCTATTTATTCAGTGAAAGCAGCAATAAATAAATGTATTCATGTAGCAGCAGCAGCTGAGATGATGAAGCACATCTGAATATGCTGAAGCTCCTGCCAGGAACTGAGTCCCTCTTGCAGCAGCTGGAGGAAGAAAACGGAGGTTGGGGAGCTAACACAGAGCTAGTGTGCACAGCTGGAACATGGGCAAATCACCCAAATCACCAACTGCCCTTTGAAACAGGTGACCGATGAAATAAGCAGAAAAAGCCAAACAGAATGTGATAATCGGTTTATCACTAATTTATCTACAAATTATGTTTCAACTCAAAGTTATTTTTTTAAGTATGAGCACTGGACATGGGGGTAATTGTTCACAAAACATCCCCTGATGAGGATTTTCCTTTCTGCTTCAGAGCAGAACTAAGCAGCCTCATATCCCATCCATTTTTCTGGCTCTCTCCTGCCCTTGGGTACCTGAGGAACTGACCTCCATGTACCTTCATTGGCTGTCACAATGGACATTTGCCCAAAAGTAAAAGAACAAGCATTTCATCAACCAGGCTTTCCCTCACCCAGAGGCAGCACTTGATGCTTTTTAACTGCAGTTAAGTAGCAGAAAGACTGAAAAAACACCACTAAAAACCCCACGAGGCAGCCTTGAGCTGGGGTTGTGGTGATCTCATCCAGCCAAGGAGCAAATCCGAGATCCTGCGCTGATAGCAGAGGCAAAACCCAGGAGCCGGCAGCTATCCAAGTGACTGCTTTCATCTGTCTCACAGTAGGCTTGGAATTTAAATCAGGTGTTCCAGCCCGCTCCAGCTCCAGAGCTGTAATTGCATCAAAGAGCATCTCACGCCTGCTGCATCAAACACCGAGCATGAAGAACTGCCAAAGGAAAATTAAGGTGGAATTAAAGTCGTAAACCAACGCACACGAAAATAGCCGAGGCAAGGGCAGCTTTTCCACACTCACACTTCTCACACATCATACCTGTGTGATGAGCAATGTCTCCAGGGATGGAACATTCCCTCAGGCCACCCAGCCCATCTCCTTCCCAGCACCAGCTTTTCACTTTTATTATAATTATTTCCAGCTTCACCAACTCAGAAGAGCAACAAGAATCTGGCGCAGGTGGGACCGACTGAGCTTTCCTCCCTCTTGATTTGACAAATGGTTCCACATAACTGAATGTTTTTTCAGTCCCTTTTTTCCTTAGCATTTCAGGTTTTTCAAGTTCTGTTCAAGAAATACCCAGCGACTTTCTTACTGTCTGAATAGGAACATGACATTCATGTTGGGTTGTTATTTATTTTTGTAGCTGTACAGAAATGTTTTATTCACAGATATGTGTTAAGAAAAACCTCTCAGAGGGTCAGACCTCACTTGAATGTGTGAAAATATTCACATTGCAGGCTGTTTATCAGCCCATGTGAAGAAAACACTTTTCTTGTAAGAATCCATCCCTCCCATATCAGCCAGGACAACTCAGTGCCATTTCACCTAAATTCTTACTGGCTTTAGAAGAAAATCCTTTTTAAAGTAAATTTCATTAATTAATTCTTCTTTCAATTTGAAGAAGAAACAACTGAAAGCTAAGAAAACATCCATAACATCTCCTCAGGGCCCAGCAACATGAACAGGATCTGATTTATCCCATTGATTTATCCCATTGGAAGCTCCCTGCCTGGGAGCACCACTAGCCTGAAACAACATTTCCACACAGCAGTCATGGAGGAGATAAAACATTAATGACAGTCAACAAATTCCATCATTTTTAAGTGTTTTCCATTCCCAACTGCTGCTGCTGGCAGAGGGGAACATTTGGGGGTGTTTCCAGCTTGTTCATAGTAAATAAATCCCTTTTCTCTCCATCTGCCGTGCTGGAGGTGGCCCGGTGGGTCTCCCTCTTGCCTGGAGAGCTGGAAACCCCCGAAACACCATCAAAAGCAAGGAAATGATTCAGGCTGGCTGTGGGTTATAAATATTCCTACCCCAGGACCAGACACTTTAGAGTAAAGCTTGGCCACATCCCCTTCAGTGGAGCCATAAATCTGCCTTTCACCCTAGAGCAGTGCCAGGAGCAATGTGACAGTCTTAGAAATACAAATATGTAAAGAAATAACTGGAGAAGCCAGGGAAATGGCTTCATTCCCACCTCCCTGAGGGGAAACCTTGGGTATCCCAGAGAAAAAATGCTCTGGGAAGACCTTAGAGCACCTTCCAGTACCTAAAGGTGTTCCTGCTTGGGGAGGGACTTTGTACAAGAGCATGGGGGTGGCTGTGCCCCCAGCAGAAAGGGCTTTGACACTCCCAGTAACAGGGATCCTGCTGTCCAGGTCTCTGGGCAGGCTCAAGATTGCAGGTTTAGCTGAAGCACCACCATTTCCACAGGGTTCTTCCTTCAGAAGAGCCCCCTTCCATCTCCACACCACTCCTCTGACGCAAAGGGCATTGCTGGGCTCCCCACAGCACTCAACACTTGATCTGAGCAGCCGGTGAGTTGAGGCAATTAATGCCTCCATGTGAGAGCAACTCTCGCTGCTAAGTGCTCTCAGAGAGGAATAATTTCAGTAAAAAGTCCATTGCAAGAATATTTCAGCACAAAATCTTTGAAGAACAAGGCAGAAGACCTTTATCCACCGGGATACACAGTGTTTGTGCAGCATCCCCAGGACCTGTAGGCTGCTGCATGGAAATTAAATGTCATTCTTTTTTATTGTCTCTTACAGAGGCTCAGCAGAAATAAAAAAAAATTGAGGATATAAGGCTGATTAAAACCAACAAACTTTGAGAGCTGCAAAGTTCAAACCTCATTTTGTTCCTTGTAATTCTTCACACAACAAAAAAAAAAAAGGAGGTTATAAAAAGGAGAGCTCATGCAAAGGGAGGGAAGAATCCTGGTACTGTACACCAGGAGCTTCATCTCAGCAGCCCTGGGGACCACAAGGACTTTCTGACAGAGGAAGAAGAGGAGACACAGACCTCCTGTAAGGGACAGCAAAGGGGCAGGACCACAAACCCCACAGCAAGCACCCAGCCTGGGGCAGCAGGGCAGAGGTGCCAGCTCCATCCTGGCTGTACTTTGCAAAGGCACTTCTCAGTCACACTGTTTAAACAAACACTGTTTCTAACCAGTGATCCTGCACAGTCCAGTCCTGACTCCACTCCCTGTGAAGTCTCCCAAGGAAAAGCAGACAAGAGGCACAGGGGTTTTTCCAAACACTGGAGGGAGCAGGGATGTCCCACCCCATCCCTGCCCCAGCTCACACGTGCCTGTCCCATCTCCCTTCCTCCTCTCCCAGCTCCCACCTGCGACATGTTTGCAGGGAACTATTTTCTGCAATCTGTCTGCCACTCCAGAGCCATTAACATCCTCCCACAATTTGGGCTGTCATTTTCCCTAATGATATATTTAAAGAAAATGATACCACAGGCAAAGCATTTCTTGGTGATTATAACACATGGCAAGTAACACCACCAGGCGTGAGTCAACCCACCCTGGCTGTGTTTGTGCTCAGCACTCCAGCTGCTGTCTGCTCCTCCCAGCAAGCACTGCCAAGAGCCACAGGAACAGCAGGAGACTCCAGCCCCACATCCCATGGAGAGATGCTTCCCTCAAAATCCCACCAAGCTGGGGAGTTTCTGTCCCATACCAGGCTGTCCCTGCTCCTGCAGGACTGTGTAACCAGTGTGTATCACTGAAGGGATGATGGATGCCATAGAATGTAGCTCCAGGCCAGTGGGATGGAGCTGCAGGGAATTCCTGTGTGTTTGAACCAGGGCAGGGCTGATGTGGAGGTTTTCATATAGAGCTATGAGTGATGCACTTACTGGTTAGACATGGTTTAGTGGTGCTATACAGCCACAGGTTGGACTTGATGCTCTTAAAGATCTTCCCAAATTTAATGGTTCTATTCAATGATTCTGTTCATTTTTCCTCCCTTTATGGCTGAGCCACCAGCACAGCCAAGCTCAGGGACATGCAGGACTCCCAACCCACCCAGCCTCGGAGCTGCAGGGCAAACAGGCTATTTTAAAAGTCTGATCACCAAAAATAAAGAGAAACACAGCTACCCAAGCAGATCCTAAGCACAGAGACATCCCAAAGACACCATTAATGCCCCCTGGGAGTTCATTTATTGCCATTAAGCTGATGAGCTGCTGTCTCACACCCAGAGACAGGCAGCTGTCATGTGCACATCTTGTTCCAAACTGGGTTTTCTCAAAGGCAGGTTCTCTTGAGACAGTTTGAAACAGTTCCAGATTTGGCTTGTGCATCCCAAATAAAGCTACACGAGGTGAGAAAAATGCTTAATCTCATTTTAATAGCAATGGCTGAGATGGGTCTGTGTGGAAAGCCCAGCACATCCTGTGCCTCTGACCGTGCAACCTTCAGGTTTGGTTCACCACCTGCAGCCCCACATGCACCTGCAGCTCCTCTCCAGTGTGTTCCTTTCTCTTGCAGGTCTCTCCTGGTGCCATTCCAGCTGAAATCAATCTTGTCCAGACAGGGTTTTTTTATTGCACTGCCATGGGTAGACTTTCAGCCTCCAGCTGTTTGCCCACTGATGGCACTGAAAACTCTGGAGCACTAAGTCAGAAAAAGATGAGACAAAAAACAAGGGTGATATTCCAGTGCAAATAAATAAGTCAAATAAAGGAAATTTATCTTTCTTGGCCTGTTTTCAGTTGATATCATGAGGTTTCAGCAATTCCAGCAAGGTGGATCACTGCACCAAGCACTCCCCAGCATCTGCTGAGCACCGAGTCATTCTGTAGCTTCTCATAACTCCAGATGACAGGCACATGTTTGGGTGAAAACCCCTCAACTTTGATTGGAAAAGAGGAAAAACACTTCCATTTCCTCCTGGCATTTCTCATTGAAAGGCACATTTAAGCTGCTGAGCTTGTGAAGAGCAGCTTGAGGAGGTGACAAAGTATGTCAGGAGCAAATCTGGCTGCACCCAGCCCGCATGAGAGTCACCACAGGGTGCAGGGAGCTGCAAGCTGGAACTATCACCATATGCAAATTTCCACATGGGAACAGTAAAAGAGATAACTTCCTTTAGACCCAAAAATCTGCCAGCAATTTGGGCTGCCAGTGTCTTCCACAATGGAAAAGCGTGGATGAGGACTTGTTCATGGCTACCCATCAGCAGGGACTTTTCCCTCTGCATCAGGTTCTTCCCTGGCCAGGAGGGCAGCAGGGGAGATCCAAGGGGACACAGAAGTGCCTGGAAGCAGAAGAACTTCTCACAAGCAGGGAACAAAGACAAATGTCCCTTTGCAAATACCCACAGCAGCTCTCAGAGGTGATTCCCATAGGAGGGCTGGTTGTAAAGAAACCAGCAGCTAAGGAAGGGAGAAGGTGGGAATTAGAAACTTCCAGTTGCTTCCAGAAAGGATCCTGCTCAGCAGAGGTGAGGACACAGGATAGGCTGCCATCCCTGCCTCAGGGTAGATCTACCTCGAGAGAGAGAGAGAAGTAATGGAATTGGTTAAAATTCAATTTAGAACATTGTACCAATGAAGCCAACACAGCGAGTCACTTCTGCCTGTTTTCCAGCACAGCTCTGAGCAGCCTTCCCTGTGATTAATTCTCCCTTCTGTTCCCTTGGCAAGTTTGGGGAGACACATTGTCAGCAAAATCTGGGAAGAGACCCCCCCCACTCCCATCCAGCACAGATGGAGGGAGGGCTCTGCACCACCTCTGTGCCCACCTGCCACCTACCCCACAGAAATCACCATATCCAGATGATTAAAAAAGCAGGTTTTTTTTCCTTGTGCATGCTCTCCTGGCCGCTCACAGCATCAGAGAGGGCAGCACCTCACCCAAAGCTTTCCTGCACTCCCCACGAACCTGCCAAATTCATAATTACTGAAGGGGTGGCAGTGAACCCTCAGGCTGTCAGCACACTGAGTGTTTGCCCTTCTTTAGGATTAATTTCTAATAGGCAAGTCATTTAGAAATACCAGAAGTAGGGGGTGTGCAATTTGGAGCAGTGTGTCACTAAATAACCAGCTCGTCACCAGGTGGATTCCAATCGAATTGCAGCGATTTAACTTGAAAAGCACAGGTTGCAGTTCTGGAAGGAAAGGAAATGTCTCCTTTAGTCTGAAACACCGCATTTGTCTCTCTCACCAGGAGAAGCTGTTGTCAGTCACTCCCATTGCAGAAGGAATTATTATTGCTAAACAATCTCTTTGCTATTTTGGGAAGAAAAGCCAGGATTGCCATAGGACTCTGCAGTTGCACCCTAGCTCTTCACTGCTTTGCTTGAGCATATCAGCAAACTGGGGCTGGATTGGGCAGTGTGGATGTGATTTGCAGCAGGCAATGATGCTTAGGGTCTCCAAAAAACCAGATGTTGGGCCCCCAGGGGCTTGGGAAGGGAAAGCAGTGGGAAGGGAGCTACAGATGCCCCAAAGAGAGATCAAAAAACACAGATTCCATGTGGAGAGAAGACAGCTTGAAGGGGTATTTCCCTCCTTTTCCATAATATTTTCAGGAAAAACAAAATGCCATAAGAAAGAATACAAGGAAGCAAGCACAGAGGAGCACAGCATTAAATGGGTCAGCTCTGCCCTCCCAAGGAACTCCATCTCAGGGCATTGCTGGAGACACAACAAGGTCTTTTTTTGGGCAGGAATTATGCAAGAACACAGTTACACCTTTTCTGAATTCACACCCAGCAAAGCTCCATTGCTGGCACTGGCCAGAATCTCAGCTTCACCCCAAAACAATCCCTGGAGCCTCATCTCCTGCCAGGATCACAGCACCTCACATCCCCCACAGGACCCAGGGACGCTGCTGCTGCTGCTGGTGGTGCTGCTGCTGAGAGCAGCCCAGGCAGGTTTGGGGCATGTTAATGAGGCATGATACAGCTGATCTGCATCTCTACAGCCTTGTTTGGATCAACATAAATTATACACAAAGAGTTTATGCTGATAAGTGTGTGCCTGCACCTACATGGCTCTGTAATGCTCCGTCTGCCCTCAGATTCCCTCAATCCAGCTGGCTGAGAGACAAAGTCAAGCTCCCAATGACCTCCAGAAGTTGCAGAGTCCACTTTGTTAGGGAAAGCACCTGCCATGGAGATGAATAGCAGGAGTCAAGGGCTCCCAGTGCCTGGTGTGGGACCCCAGGGGTCACCACAGTGGCTGCTGGCTCAGTGAAGAGCCACTTCTTCACCAGGGTCCTGGTATCCTGCACAGCAGCACCTCCAAGGGGAAAGATTCCATGTGCTTTCACCTTCCATGGATGCTCACTTCTTCTCTTCTTGTAGAAAGAATAGAAAGAAAAAAATAAGTAAGAGAAAACAGATACAAGAAGATTTTCTTATCAGCATTCCAAGCCAGCCACAATGCTGCTATAAAGACTGTACAGCATCCTGGAGTAAGAATTCTCTAAACCCTTCTCTTCAGTATCTGATATTTCTCTCTCCTGGTGGACAGGTTTAAGGCTGCCATAGCCCAAGCAGCACCCTTTCCCATCTAATGGAAGAGCTACAAAGCCAGAGCCCTCTTTATTGCAGGAGATCCTCTTCAGAGCTAATAAATGCCTTCCGCCTTCGACCCCACTGTGAATATTTTACTGCCACTTAAATCCTTTCTTAGCCCTGATTTTGTTGCTGGCACGGGGTTTAGCCAGCTTTGGATAATCACCAGGCAAGTGACGTGTTCTGTTCTCCCTTTTGTTTGCGAGGTTGCCTCCAGCAGTGAAACCGTGTCGCTGCCATGCCTGATGCAGGCAGGTTTCCTGCAAGTGCTTCCCCACACAGCTCAGCCAGGGTAGCTCCTTCCTAATGCTTCCCATCCTCGCTGTTCCCTGGGGATGCAGGGCAGCTTGCAGAGCTGACACGGCTAGCAGGGTGGAATTAAATCCCTGCCTCCAGGAGCCCCTTCCCTGATATGCCAGAATCGGGTGGAATAATATCTTTTGACTTTGATATCCTTGGCTTTGAGGCTGCCCATTACCAGAGCCATCTGCCTGCGGCAGTCTCTGTTGCTGTGCAGAATTGGACACCTTGACCTCACCTCCAACACCCCCTCCTGACCTCTGAGCTCACACACCACTGCCAGAGCCACATTTCCACCCAAATATGCCATTACTGCCACGAAGATCAGATAGCAAGGAGGGGAAAAAAATTGAATTCCCCTGAATATTTAATATTAATTGAGGAAGTGGATGGGAAAGTCGGGTACACTCTGCGCAAACACTTAATATGCCAGATGGGCTGGAGTAATTCTAAGCAGTGGTTTAGTAAATGTCTTAAGAAGAAAATGAACACAGGCACAGAGCTGCATAAGTGACATCCAATAAATACTTCAATCACTGTGCATTAAAGACCAGAATAAAGGCTATTTACAAAATTTCAGTAGGTAAAAAAACCCACTATAATTTTAATGAGATACGAGGGCTAATTAGTAACTGGTACTTCACAAGACAGCAACAGCTGATGAAAAAAGTAGAAAGCACCCATTTGAAAGCATCACTTCTGTGCAACTGCATTTTTTTTTAGAGCATTTTTCCTGAACAGTTTCCACCAGAAAAACTGGCAGGCAGATGGTGTTTACTAACTGCAATGGTGGCGAGAAAAATGACAAAATTTAGGCCTTCCATCCATGCCCATCCTCAGCATCCTCCTGCCCAGCTAGGACAGGCAGGGACAAAGAAGGAAGTTCCCACAGCCCCCTGGGCAAACTCATTCTTTCCACAGCAAAAAGCAAATGTGGACTGACAGCTCTAATCTAGAGACACATTTCTTCTTCCCGTGCTAGACAACTTGCTTTTCACAGCCTTCACTTCCTTTGAAGCTCACAGGAAGAAATGTCATGTGTCAGAGGGCTTAAGTGGGTGCTAAGAAACCTGTGTTTCCAGACAAATGGGTTTCTTGCCATTTCACATCGCTTTCTACATTCATCTGTGCAAACAACAGTTGTATCCTCATTACTATTTTGAACCATGCTGTTGCCATGCTGAAATGTCACTCCATGGCAGTGGCAGTGCTCCTTGCTAAAGAGGAGCCACCCTTGGCACCAGCAGATGATGCTTATCCTGCTCTTACTTTATAAAAGGCCCCTGAGAGGGAAAAATCATGCCAAAAGACTAACCCCATCCATCAACATCTCCTTCCCAGGTATTTCTTAAAGCAAACACGTGAGCATCTTCTTTTCAGGGGGTCCTGTCCTCACTGTACTGAACACTGGGAAAAACTCATGCACCTCCCTCATGGTGGGTCACACCAGGCTGCTCTAGCATTGCAGAACACCACGGAGGTGTCACTGAAACACACACACACCCCAGGGAAACAGCAGGAGGCAAAATCCCAGAAAAACCCTGTGGGGAAAAAAAAGAGCACCTAAATTAGGGGAACAAAACCTGCAAAGCTGTCACTTAGACAAACCTGTGATCCAACCCCCTGAGTCACAGCAGCAGAGCCTGGAAAGCAGAGCAGGCTCTGCCTTGGCAGCTCTTCCCTTCTGTCCCATTGACTTCCCAATATCCTGACAAAGCCCTGGGAGATTCACACCCATCCCTCCTACCCTTCTCCCCAGAAATGGGTACTGGCAGCAGGCTGTGTGTTTTCACAGGGCTGAATCACTACCTGCATCCTTCCCACACACCCACTGAAGGCACATCACCCAGCCTTCCCCTAATGCTGTGACATGATGCTACAGGAGAGATGTTCCACCAGCAAGAGCAGCTGCCCACCCACATCATCCCCCTTTGAATAATGCACCTTCCAGCTGACAGATGCCTATTATTAATTATTAATTCCAGCACACAGCAAAGTTATTCAGTGAGCCCCAGGATTTGTGTTGGTGCCATTAGAAAGAAGAAACAAGGCAGAACTGCAAAGACATGGGAAAGTTTGAAGGGAGAAAAACATTTGGTTCCAGGGAATGCCCAGGGGTGTCAGCATTTCTGGGAGTTAAGCGGGGTGGAACATAATCCTTCAAGAAAAGGTTAAAATTAACATCCTGATTAAGTTGCAGCTCACAGAAACCAGCTTATAGAAACAGGGCAAACAGGAGGATTTGAGTGTGAAGGACCCCCGGGGGGGTTGGGTGTAAAGGTTACACGTCTCTAATCTTCAGCCTCTCCCATGAAGAAAACTACAGTAGCACCCATATGACAGCAGTCCTGCATCCCCAGCCAGTTGGCATCATCCAAGCTGGAAAATACAGAGGGAAAAATGCTCTAGAGCAGATGGGAGCAGAGGAACATGTAACATGGTGTTGCTCCACTTGTGGAGGCTTTGCTCTTCAGAAGCCTTTTACATTTACTTATAATGGGATGATTTTTGGAGTCAGGCTCTACAGCATATCTGCCCTAGATTGCGTAAGAGTCATACTTTAGGACTGCAAATTCCCTCAAATAGGGACAGTCCTGGCCTTGCTCTGTGTCCATTTGGAGCAAAGCATCTCACCTTGCCTGAGAGCAGGGCTCCAAAGGTCTGCTCAAAGCTTTCTTCATCATCATCATCATCCCATGCATCACCCTGCCTCACATGTGGGGATGAGCTCAACACAGGATGATACATCAGTGCCATTAAAGTCTCATCTCCTTGGATTAATTGGCCTCATGAACTTTGGGAGATTTGTAGAAAACAAATACGACTTCAGCAGGATTAAATCACCTCTTTCAGTTGGACATTAATTATGGAAAATGCCACCCCAGAGTCTGCAAAGATCCCTCAGCACAAACCCCAACAAGAGTTCAATACAGACTTTGAGCAGGGATCACTATGGGATGTGTACACATTGCTTTGCAAACCATTTACTTGTGGTATTCTAAAAAGGAGCAATTCTTCAGTGGCATTCATGATCAGAACACAGAATCGGGATGCTGCCCAGGAGGGAGGAGGAACAGGGGAAGACAGAAAGGAATAAAGAGAAGGTGGAATGCTTCAGAGCTGAGCACAGTTACCTATGATGGAAGTAATTAGCACAGGGTTATGATTATCACAGTGAACACATCAGTGGGATCCTTCCACAAAAGCACTCAAGGGTGCACAGTGAAATTTAATAGCAAGTTGCAGGAGAAAAAAAGCCAGCAAAGCATATAGTCCAGGGAAGAACTGCTACAGACCCCAGATATTAAATAAGCCTGTGGAAACAGCATGAAGGGCTCTGTGTAGTAAATCCTGCATCAAAACACACACAGCAAGAATGAAAAAATAAGATTAAGAAAGAAAAAACCTGTTCCAGTGTACTTTTTTCTGTACTAAAAGGACAGGCACTTGGGAAAAAAAAAAAAAAAGAAAAGGCCAAGTAGGTTTTCTGGATCCCCTCAAAACCTCTGCCACATTTCCCCTTGTCTGGGCACCTGCACTCTGCATGCAAAGCAGGAGTAGTGCTTCTGGCAGAGAGATCTGACTTGCCTTTCCCACCCCTGTTTGCAGAGACAGAGCTGATGATGCACTCTGCAGCTGGGGGGGAGGCTCAGGGCTTCACCCTTTGCTGCACAGACACAATGTGGAACCACTCCAGTGGTTATAGGAATTTTTGTGGATCTCTAGATAAAGCCTTGCTCAGCAGTGAGAGCCCCATGGTCTTGGCTCTGCCATGACAAACAGGGAGAGGAACAAGCACCATACCTGGGGAATAACACAAAACATCCCCAAGGATACATCTTCCCCCTGCAAGGTGGGTACAAAGGTGGATGGTGCCAACAAGAAACCTGGGAGGTTAATGGGGGTCACTGGTGACTCCCAGAGTTGGCTTGTCCCAACACATCCTCTGAGCTCCAGGTTTCCCTGGCCAGAGCAGACCATCACTTCCTCACAGGGCAGTGTGAGTGCATGTCCAACTCCCTTTTCCCAATTTATCCTACTCCTAGCAGTCAGAATTAATTGACTCCATCAAGCAGCTTCCACAAAGGAGGTTTCCTCTTCCATTCACTGTCTTTAAGAGCAATGAAAGTTGCCATTTATTTGATGGGAAAATAAGCTGGTTTAGCTTCTTCCTCTGTCATTAGTGGGCAACACATTAGGACCACAGCAAATCACTGAGGAGAAGAAGAAACACTTGTGCTAATCAGATTTAAAGAGTTGACAGCACAGTGCCTCAAATCGAGTTAGAGCAGCGAGTAATGGATGGCACTCACTGCCTGATGGAAAACACCAGCATTCCTCTGGCTACACTTTGTCACCACCCAAATGCAAATTCCCCTCAACAGCATCACAAATTCCTGCACATGCCCATGACACTTTGCATTAAATAAGAGTTAACACCAAAGTAAGAGCTGGCAGCAAACACAGATCACCCTTGAGTGACAGCAGGGGTCTGCAGTGCTGCCGAGCCAGAGCTTGTGTCCTGCAAGAACAGCCAGGAAAAAGAGGGGTGAGAGAACAGGGAGTAAAAACATTCCATGAGAGTCCCTCATGGGTTCAAATTTCCCCACTATTTTAGCATTATGCCCTCCCCACGCCTCAGAATGTGTGCTCCTCATGGCTCCTTGCAATCAGCTGGTGGGAGAAAGGAGAACATCACCTCTGATCTGAGCAATCCCCCATCCTTGAGGCTCCCCAGTATCCCAGCTGGGCAGCAAACAAGGGGGTGGCAAAGGGCCAATGCTGGACTGTGACAGATAGCAGCAGCCTCAGCTCCTCACAGTAACCAAAGACCAGAGATAAATCAAGGCACTGCTTATCCATCCATGCAACAACACTAACAAGGTGGGGAAAATGTAGATGGAAAAGAAAAGCAGTCATAAGAGAGCAAGAGCTGGCTGAGCCTTTGCATAAATCCAGGATGTTTACAGCATCAACCTGATGAACTGAGGTCTGTGAAATAAGGAAAAAGCTCCTGCCTCAGGCCTTTGTTATTTCATACCCTCCCTTATCATCCATTCCTGCCTGTCCCCTTTCCAAAGCAGCTGGGAATCCCAGTTACTCACCCAGGCCATCCAGCCATCTCCCTTCAGTCTCTCTGGGACAGCCCTGCCTGGTGCTGCCCAATAACATCTTTTAAAGCAGCAGGGAAAGCCATAACGAGCCCCTGGCACTGGAAACTGAAGTGAAATAAAGTAGGAGCTAGAAACAAGACAGCTTTTAATTGGTAATTTCCAAATTTAGCAAGGTCTTTTAGGGGTTTGCTATCATGCGTCACTCAGTCTTGAAGTTAAGATGCAGCATCTGTAGAAGCTCAGGCAGAACTGTGGGCTTGCAGGATTATGGGGAATACTTTACACCTCGTTGGAGGTTGGAGTAAATAAGCAAAGTGATCCCTTCCAACTCCAGAGGCAGTGAGCTCCCCATAGCAACCGAGACTCTCAGAGCACAGAACTCCATGAAATTAAACCAGAGCAAGGGTTCCCAAACAGAAATGCTTTAATCTGGTGCAATTTCACACAATTTGCCCTTCCATGTATATCTGCAGCCTGCATGTGTAACCCCTGGAGCTGATTTGCCACTCTTGATAGATCAGAGCACAGCAGAGGAAGCACAAAGCCCCAAACAACCCACCTTGGTTTGCAGACTGCACATAATGAAAGCTAAAAGATGTGGCCAGACGCATCCAGCATCCTGAATAAAGGCAGACATGCAATATGGGACTTGCTTTCCAGTAGGAAATTTGCCAGGAATATAAAGAAGCACACAAGTACCCCAGGCCAGCTGCCTGGGAGAGCAGGTACAGCTATTTTGGCTGATGAAGCCCAACCCAACACTATTCAGAGCACCTTGGAGCACTTTTCACTGCCTGAAGGGGTTCCAAGAGAGCTGGAGAGAGACTTTGGACAAGGGCTTGGAGTGACAGGACAAGAGGGAATTCCTTCCCACTGGCAGAGGGCAGGGTTAGATGGGATACTGGTAAGAAATTCTTCCCTGTGAGGATGGCATTTTGTCCAGTTAATTCCTTATGTATCCTCCCAGTCACTTAGATTAGTCACAAGATTTGCCCAGTCCAGCTCAGTAATATAATTTCCTTTGTTTTCTTTATCCAGTGCCTGCAAGTACATTTTATACATTAACCTGAAACTTTCAGCAGCACAATTAATTCAGCAGGTAAGGCTATTCATAGGGCAGCTCTTACTGAAAGATTTGCAACATGAGCTAATAAAATAAACAACAACATATGGGACTGCAGGGTGGATCAGCAGAATGTAATTGAGTGGACTTGAAACTGACTGGGATAGTAAAATTAATTATTCTACTTTATTTTGTTGACCAGGGGTAGTCTGAGCTTTGCATCCAACCAGCTCCAGGTATAAAGTAAGGGACAATCCTCACTTATTTTGAGAACACAGCAAGCCCAGCTGACAAGGGGGAATGGCATCAAACCTGGCAAAGGGCAGGATTAAATTCAACATTAGAGAGAAATTCTTCCCTGTGAGGCCCTGACACAAGGCTGCACAGAGAAGCTGTGGCTGCCCCATCCCTGGAAGTGTCCAAGGCCAGGTTAAACAGGACTGGAGCAACCTGGGATAGTGGAAACTGTCCCTGTCCATGGCAGAAGGGTGGAAGGAGATGAGCTTTAAGGTCCTTTCCAACCCAAACGATTCTGGGATTCTGCGGCTCAGCACAAGCACAAGTCCCACTTTCCCTGCCCCAGAGTGATGCTGGACCATGCTGAGGACATTTCCTCCAGCCCTTACACCTTTCCTCCATCTCCCCACACAGCCAACTCTTCCCCAAGCTCCATCCTGACCCAAAATGCTCCCCACCCTGACCCAAATACTCTCCATTTCTCCCAGCCCTCCTCTGATCAGCTGCAATAATTGCATCACATTGTCCTGTGAGGAGGGAGGGGGAAGCAAACTACCCAAGCTGCATCTCAGGAGGCCAAAATGCCCAGAAACGGCTGTTTCTGTGGGAAATAAACAGCTGGGAAGAGCAGTGAGGTCATGATGAAAGAGAGCCAGGGAAAGCAAAGCTCTCCTTGACTTCTTCTGCCTCTAGAGAGCATTGTTGCATTTTGTTCCCAGCAAGAGACAGGAACAGAGGCATCTCCGAGCAGAGAACTTGAAACTGCTGCAGTGGTACATGGCAATCTCACATTAACCCTCTGAACATCTCTGCTGTGAGCCATGAGGATGAGCAAAGCCCTGCAGAGGATGGCACTGGAGTTTTGGATCCAGCTCGCTTTCCATCAGATGCTCTTTGCTGGCTTGCAGCAGAACTGCTGAGGAAGAGGAAACTGTCCTTTCTCAAAGATGTGAAACAGCTCCTCAACACCCAGGGTTGGGCAGAGAACCCTGGGAAAGCCTCTGCAGTGGCTGGTAGAAGGAGGAGGAGGAGGAAGGAAAGCCCTTCCAAGCACATGCAATGCTCACCAAGGCTCTGTGTGCACACAGCCCTTGCACAGCACCAAGAAACAGCCCCGGGCGAGGCTGATGATGAGTCCAGTGGTGATGCTCACCCTGTGCTCATGTCCCAGAGATTGTCTGCAGCCCTGCCTGTGCCCTTCCCCCTGCCCTGCCTGCAGCACCAAGCCTCCTGCACCTTCTCCATGGGACACAACAGCCACCTCTCCCTTCCACTTGCTCTTCCCCATCCAGCCATTCCTCATCCCTCCGCTGCCTGCTCCCTGCTAAGCCGAATTCATTATCCAAAATCAATTAAAATATATTTTTGAAGGAGCATCATTGCTGTTATGGAGAGCGAGGTTATTACGGGTCCAATTTGCTGTGGATGGAACAATTACTTTCTCCCACACAGTGTGAGTCAGGCTGCAGCTCCCAAGGCTCGGACTGCGGAGGCACAGAGGTGTCTGGTGGGAGCTGAAGGGTGATCTGGTTAAGCTGATGGGCTGATAAGAGGGCAGCAGAAATTTGTGGGAACACTCTGTAATGAGCTGAACTCACCGTTCTGGCAGAGCATTTCTTCCAGCATTATCTCCTTCACACTCAGGAGCAGGTCAGAGATTCCCCTGCAGGGCAGGAGAGAGGGAATGATGGAGCACGACCAGCGCAGGGACAAGGTGGGACCAGAGGGACAAGGGCAAGGGGAGGCATGTGAAGAATAAAGCAAAAACACTATTGCGTACTAGCTCAGCTTCTGCAAAACCATTTAAACACTCCTTCTGCAGATCCAGCATGTCTCAGAGGAGGACAAGAGCTTCAGCTTCTCCAGGTCACAGCCACCTGGACCGACTGGAGGGAAGCAGAGCTGACCCAGGTTTTACACTCACAGCTGGCTACCTGTGATCTGAGGGCTGAGCACAAACTGCTTAACTCTGCACTTACAGCAGAGTTCAGGAAACCTACAGCAGCTCTGCTGGATGGGGAATGTCTGTGCTGGGCTTCAAAGATGCTCCCCAAACTGTCCCCCCTGAACACTGCACCCGATGTTTCTCACACAGGGCAACCCCCACTCTCATTCAATTATAACTTCGGGGCAGAGGTTTGGGGTCATCTCTCCCTCAGCCTCTCTCCCTGCCACCCTGCAGGAGAAAGGAGCTGAGATCCTTTAGGCATAGTGTGCTGGCTCAAAGAGCATCTCCCTTAGACTTCACTGCTCCAGGCAAGGGGCTGAGCCCAACCTCACACCATTTCTATAGCACCAGGAGCAACTTTTCTCCTGAAAGGGATAAACATCCTCCAAAAACCCTGTGCAGCTCCAGGAGTGGAAATTACCTGGAGCATATCTGTCTGACTCCTCTTCTGCAGTTAAATTTCAGAGAACATCTTCCCAGCCCCTGAAGAGGAGTGACCTGCAGTGAGCAGGTAATGGAAATCAGCTCCCCAGAACCTTTGGACACTTGGAAAGTACTCAGCTCAAATTGAGAGCTGCTTTCTCCACACACGGCCATCCAGCAGGACACAGAGCTCACACAGGGCTCATAGGTGTCACACAGTGGCTCCTAAGTGCCTCTCCCTGCTCTTTCCCCTGAACTCTACTGAGTGAATTTCTGTCACAGCTGAGATCTCAATCTCTGTTCAAACCCCAATTTCAAGCAGGGAAGACATTGTCCTCCTGCCACCATGCAGGCACATCCCTCCCAGAACAATTAAAGGTTTGGTTCAAAGGCTCTGGGCACAGAAGAAAGGGTTCATTCTGAAGGTTTTGCTACTGGCTTTCCTTTCTTCTGGGGTTTTATTCACTCCTACCCAGAGCTCCACTGTCTACTACACCCTACTGTTGACACAGATGATCCCTGGTCCCAAAGATGTGGGTCCTGACATCAGCCTCCCCTTCCACAAATGCAGGACTCACTCACGAGCACTCTGCTCATTGCATCACTTCATTCTCCCCCATCACAATCCTATTATAATGTGGTAAATGAGTAAGCACCTTTTTTTTTGCCCTTTCCCAGATGCGCATTTTTTTTCCACTGAAAGAGCCCCACTTTTGGCCTGATACTGCAAATTGACAATGCCTTCAAAGGCATGGTGCCAGGTGCTGGGGCAGCAGGGGTTTGGGACACAGCTCCTCATGCTCCAAATGTTTTCAGTTTTTTAATCCATGAAGTGGATCTCTCCAAGGTGACAAGAGGGTCCCCAGTGTGTGATGCCATCAGAGGGTGTGTAAAGCAAGCCATCATAGCAAACAGCTCTGCCCAGGAGCTGGCCAGACCCACAGGAGGAAAACAAGCTGGCAGCTGGGCAGGAGATAGGACAGCAAGTACCTCTTAGAGGTGACAGAGTGAATCTCAAGGTGGAGTGTGTGTGCTTTTCTCAGATCAGAGGAAATTGTGCCATTGAGCACAGTGAGGGTGGAAGGGCACCAGTGAGCTCACTTGTCCTTCTCCTGGGGGCTCTGGAGCTGGGAGCTGTCAGTCCGTCCAGAAAATGAGCATCCAGGAGCCTGTGTGTCCCTCTGATGGGTTGACAGCACCCTGTGCCCAGGACACCTGTAAGACTTCCCTGGGGCATTCTGACCCTGCTCACTCTGGGCACTGCACACCCTGTTCATGCCCCTGCTCCAGGCAGATCCCAGCAGGCAGCAAAGGGCTCTGATGTGAACAAAACCACCCAGCCTCTCCCCTGCAGAGCTGGAAACACATGCAAACCCCTCCAATACCCTCCAGGAATGACATCAGGGCATTCCTATGCTTTCCCATGCTGCATCAGAGCAGGAACGTGGGACATGAAGGGACAGTGGTCTTGCACAAGGCAGCCCAGCCACATGGCTCCTAAAGGCATTAACTATTCCTTGTTTCACCCTCAAAATAAAAGGCATTGCCTCAGTAGCACTGGAAAGGCTCTGGAAAACCTCTAAACTTGTCAGAAGGAGACAGGCTCTGAGTCAGAGACCTCGCAGGAGGGAGGCAGGGGGAGGGACGATGCCAGCAGTGAAACAGAGATCCTGCAAGCCAAGATCTGGGATGGCAGAGGGCTGATAGCAACCCCCAGGCCCAAATCCGTGGGGATTTTCTCTGCAAGAAATCACCATTTCCCAAAATCCATGCCC
This sequence comes from Certhia americana, assembly GCA_018697195.1. Lineage (NCBI taxonomy): Eukaryota > Metazoa > Chordata > Aves > Passeriformes > Certhiidae > Certhia > Certhia americana. The sequence continues at coordinate 6,613,726 of CM031874.1, read as the reverse complement.
AGAGCAGGCAATCATGCAGAGGCACTTGGCTCTGCAGAACAACTTCCAAAAAATCACCCTTGTTGGGGGGAGCCTATCACCATCACCTCAGCAAGCATCCACATCTCACACACACAGTGAAGCTGTGTCTGTGCAGAAGCCAGAGCCCAGCCCAGGTGATGCAAGGAGTGGGTTTTGTGTGCTTTATGAATGAAGGAAGCCAGAAAATCAGCCTGGACTGCAAACCACCTGGCCACGCACTAGAAAAAGGTTATTTTCAGCCAGAAATGGGAAGATATACCCCTTGTTAAAAATTGCTCTCTGGTCACTATTCAAAGCCCCGCAGCCCCTGTGGGTAGAACAGAAGTTGGAGAGCAAAGCCTTTGTCCTGTGGCTCCTTTGGAAGCTGGGCTCAGCGGGACAGCCTTCCCCAGCACTCACAAGGTTTTGGCAAGAGCTCAGTTTTCACACCCACTCAAGCAAAAGTGTATTTTCTAGCAAAGGAAAGTATGTCAGGGCATTGATTTCTTGGGCAACTGCACCGCAGAATGGATGGAGCTAAACTCAGTGATGCATTAAGCTGTTGGCTGCAAACCAAACACCTAGTAAAAATGCCTTAAAACCAAATTTTTTTTGTTTTTTCTAGTGCAAATGCACTAGAGAACAGCCTGCCTGCTCTTAGGCCTTCCCTTCTGTTCTTGACTTCCCCATCCAAATAAGAGGGTGGTGTCACTCAGGCTCCCTCAGCATCTGCTCATGGGGGGATGCTTCCATTGAAAATTAAGCAAATAGGAGAGAAAAAAAACAAGATTATATGAACCGTTGGAAAACTGGTATTCACAGCTAGTGGGAAGGAAGAAATGAACCCCAGAGGTACAGCCTGCCTTGTCCAACATCCAGAGGAGAGAAGATATCATCATCCCATCAGTGCAGAGCCTGAGAGAGCCTGAGCTGCAGGAACGGGGTGATGCACAAGGACGTGTCCTCATCATCATCATCCTCCTCCTCCTCCTGGCCACGGACCATCCCAGCTGGTTTGGGATCACACCATGCTCGTTCACGGGCCGACGACCACAAGCCCAGGAGCTGAGCACGGGAGCCTGGCAGCCGAAAGCGCTGCAGAAGGCAGCAGACGGCTGCTGACACCTTTGTCCAGAAGGATTTCTGAGCCGGCTCTCAGCAGCAGCTCTCTGAATTCCCAAAGAGGATAACGTCAGCCCTGGCACTGCGAAGCAGCGGAGGATCAATAGAGAGGCATCATGTTTAATCACCTGCATTAATAGCTTTGCATCTGACAGGGGCGGGCCGTGAAAAGAGCATCCCGAACAGCGGCTGGGAGCAGCAAAGAGCCGGCTCCCCTCTCAGGAGGGACAGAGTCCTGCTAGCGACAGCACCCCCGCTTCCACAGGGACGGCGAGGGCTGAACAACATCCCGGCCTTCATTTCACACAGAACTTAATTGGCCATGCAGGGCTTTGCTGTGACTCCGGGGGAGGATGACGCTTGGCTGCATTCTGAGCAGGAGCACCAGGCACAGCAAATGTCTGAAGCCTCCCCCAAATTTTTCCCTCTCGTGTTTCCTGTAGCTTATGATGTCCTGCGATTTCAGATGCCTTGATGGTGACCCTGGTGAGTTTTTCCTTCTGGCCTCCAAGCTCTCTCAGCAGGTTTGGCCAGATGGAGACAGGAGCAAAGATTGGCAGTGCTCCTCCATCTGTCCCACTTTGGTTTGGAAATGCTGAAAAACAGGAAGCAATTGGCTGGAGAGATCTGGCCACCATGGGTTCCATCTGCAACCAGACATCCAACATGCACCCACACACCCAAGGAAGGCATGGGCAGGTCCCCCTGAGTCCCCACTCTCAGCTATCCTGCTTTATAAGCCAAACCCAACTGCAGCCAGCAGACTGACTGAGTTAAGGGAAGGATTAGATAGGATAGCAGGGAAAATTTCTTCACTGAAAGGATTGTCCAAGACTGGAATGGGCTGTGGTGAAGTCACCATCCCTGGAGGGATTTAAAAGCTGTGTAGATGTGGCACCTGGGGACACTGTTTAGTGCTGCCCTTGTCAGTGCTGTGGTGATGATTGCACTGAGAAATCTCAGAAGGCTTTTCCAGCTTTAAAAATTCTGTGATTCTGTCATAGGTCCCAGAGGATTTGTCCAATACCAAACTGTATCCTTGAACATCTCAGCCACCCTCCAGCCTTACAATTTGATGATGATTGCCACGCACCTTGCCCATCACTGCCCACCTCCAGCTTCTGACCCACCTCAGCTCCTCTCCCAAAATCCCAGCACATCCCAACACCCCTGCCTGGCTCTCACACGCAGAGGAAACCACTTTGCTGAAAGGATAAAAGGAAGGCTCTTTAGGCATCACTGGAGAACCTTCCCAACAGGGACCACTGGTATAGATGTTTTAAGACAGTTGCAATTTCTTTAGAGTATTTCTCCAAGTGTACCTGGATAAATTATTCATAAAGAATAAGAGATTAACCCATCTGGAAAAAAAGAAAAAAAAAAAAAAAAAGGAGAACAGGCTATTGGGATCAGGCCAGCAGCTTTTTCCTGTAATGCTTTTGTCATGTGCAATATTCCTGCTTCCTCTATGAAAGATTATAGCAATAATTTATATTGGTTTAATGGAAAGGGGCTTTGTCACATGAAATAACACACGAGCAGGTTGTGAAGCAGAGAATAATGAACAAGGAATAATGCTGTAGTCCTGGATAAACAGGGCAGCAGGAAGGGGGGAACCCATCTACCATGGCAATAATAAAGAAATCATCATCATCACAGAACCAACCCAGCTAATTTTCCCTCCATTTCCATGTTACCACTAAGAACATTTAAATTCTGTTGCCATTTTTAGAGAGGAAAACATATTTCAGTAATGTTTGTTGGAAATATCATTAGGATAACAGTCACCCCCGCAATGTTTTATTGCAGGCAGTTACTTCCATGCTGCCATTCGCAGAGATTACTCCCCAAATTACTTCTAAACATCCAAATTGCAAAGGGAAGGAGTTAGTCTAGCGCTGGGATTGATTGCTGTAGTTTCCCTTGCAAGACTAATAAGAATATATCTATCTCTTCTGCAGTGGTTTTGTTTAAAGTGGTTGTGGAGCATTTGGTGAAGGGAGGAAAGTGCTTCTCTGAGGCAGCAGAGCTGCCTGCAAAGCTGTGACACATCACACTCTCCAGTGGAGCCAAGCATATCAAAGCAAATCAGAAGGACAACTCACTAATCTGCTCTTAAAAACCTATTTCCCAGGCAGAACTGTGCTTGGAAGGTGGGAAAAACTCCTAAAAAGTAAAATCTACTGAAGGCAGTTGAAGAGTGCATCTCATAGCAGTGTTAGAAAACAAACACCTGGGATTAAGGCTTCTTTAATCAACATTTACTGCAGGTTTAATAACGTGTATTAAAAGCAGGCAGGCAAATGGTGTTCAGGAAACGACAGGAAAATAAAGTAGATAAACGTACTAATTGCAGCTTATCTGACAGCTCTGTGTTCTCCTCCACAGCTGAGACTCCAGATCGAGTATTTATACATCAGGCAGGATTGATTCTCTGGGATCAAATAAGACTCAGGGTAGGGTGACAGCAGCTGATAGATGGGCATGGTGTCTCACCAAATCCTGGCAGATTGCTTTGTCCAGGTACTGCAAATTGAAAAAGGAGGTATTTTGCAGCTGACAGCAGCTGTTTACAGCAGGGGAGACTTGATCTGCCTGGTTTTACAACACATTTGAGCAGGGCAGTTTTACACTCTGAAGCAGCAAGAGGTTTTATGTGTATTTATGTGGGCTCCATCCTTCTGGGAAGCTCCCACCCAAATAATCTGTACATAAAAAAGAGGCCCCTGGAAATCTCTTTCTTAGCCACATGTCATGAAGAAGAAAAGAGATCAAAATGGAGAATCTCCTTGGGGCTGATGGGTCCAGCCCCATGGAGGTCAGGAGGCTCAGCTCTCCCTTTGAGGGCAAGTGGCAAAGCCCACCCAGCTCATCCCAGGAGTGACCATTGCCCCAGGGTCTGGGGACACACCCCCCAAGGTTTTGAAGATCCAGTGTCACATCTTTACTCATCCAGAGCTCCCCTTGTTAAGGGTCCAGAGATCACATCCCTGCAGCTCAGTTTTTCCCCATGGTTCCATCAGTTCCATCATTATTGAGCCAGGAGAGGTTTGACCAAAGCCCTGCATGCAGCAGCCGTCGTGAATTTTGGCTTTCCTGCCCAGTTTCCCACTGAGCAGCACATCTTGAAGGGGCTTGCTAAAATCTTCCCTTTCATTTAGTCCTTATGCAAAGAAACAGCCAAATCTGGGGTGGCCTCAACTGGTTTTGCAACTTGAAGGGAAGGCCTTGGGGGGGGCTTTTCCTGAGGCAAATCCCAGGCAGATAGCATCTCCCCCGACCGCAGGAACCAGCTCCCTGTTGTTCTGTGCAACCACAGCATCTGCAGCCCCTTGTGCACAGTCATCAATCACGGCAGACGTGGTGGCAGGGCCCTGGCAGGGACCAGGGTGTCAAAGTTCCCCAGCTCACGAATTTCCGCGCAGGGCAGGGTTTAACGAGGGGAAAAGCATCCACTGGAATCACCAGCAGCAGCCAAAGCGCTGACCCAGCAATTCAAAGAGAAGCTTTTTTTTCTTCTTCTTTCTTTCTTTCTTTCTTCCTTTCTTTGGGAAAGAAAAGCGTGCAGAAAGAATTGTCCCAAAGCTCATCACTGACAAGTTCTTCATGGGTGCTTCCATGGGTGCTGATAGAAAGAAGAGGGAAATGTAGGATTGAAATCAATTTGCTCCTCTGAGCTTTGGGCTGAGCTTGACAGAGGATTTCTTTCCCCTGAGAGACACACTCAGAGGTTAATTCTCTCCCTCTGCTCCTCACAGAGTGCAGTTGTTACAAACACACCCTCCTGAGCTACCTAAACCCAGGAGAAACCTCAGAATAAGCCAGTCTTTCCTGTGTGATTTCCCCTGCAACTTGTGCCAACATTTCCAAAAGAAATCCTTCCAGCCAGCTCCGGAGCCAGCTTTGGAGAGAGCAGCATCCTTCTGCACTCCTGCTTTCCTTCCTCAGCCTGGAGCACAGTTCCACCCACTCCCCTGGGAAAAGCAGCCAGATGCCCACAACAGGCTGAGCACATCGGGTAATGCTGGGCGCTGCCAAAGCACTGAGCACATCAGCCCCAGCTTTTTGGTATTTCCACTCTCTGAATTAACCAAGAGAATTGCTGTGCCTTCTCTTCTCCTCCTAAAGCCACAGGGAGACTGTGCTGAGGGGCTGCAGAACCCAGAGGGGCACTGGGACGTGTCCCTTGGGATCCTGTGCCTGCATGGGACTGACCAGAGGCCAAACGCTTCCTTCAGAGCTGGCACAGCTTTGTTGGTTGGTCCTCACTGAACTGGAGCATTTCAGCTCTGCCAGCCCCATCTGCTGCTTCCACCAAGACCACAGAGAGGAGACCAGGCCCTGCTGGGCTGAGATTCAGCTCTTCCCCTGGGAAACTGCCCCTCGTTTTTAGGATTGTTAGTTTCACAGTGTGTGCAAAGCAGTGTGCGATGGAATTAATCACAGTCCTGTGTCCACTCGTGCCTGCAGTGCTGTAGAGGCAGGGATGATTCAAACAGAGCAGCCCAGGTAGATCCTCTGGAGCCTCTCTGGCCTCCCAAGGATTCTCCATGCCCCTGCAGACTGAGGATTTTTCTGGTTTTCCAGCCAAGAAACCCCCTCCTTAGTGAACTTGCTGCCACAGCCACACTGAGGCAAGCAAGGGATGGGGCCATGGAGATGCAGGGATGGGTAATTTGCAGGCTGGTACCCATGTGCTCCAGGTCCAATGGGTTGAGTATGTGGCACACATGGATCAAGGCTTCCCAAGAATGCACCAGGTTCTTCCTAAAATCCTTGCAGGCACCTGAGATGCTTTGGAACCCTTCCTTTACATGGTCTGTCCTAGGCAGTGAGTTCACCAGGCTATTTCTGAAGAGGGATACAGCCTGCTCTGGTGCACAGGGGATTTGAAGCCTTTATGGCACCCTGGCCTCTCTGGCTGGTGTATACAGACCATGCTCATGGTTTTCATAAAAGCAAAGCTCAGACCTTGCATGGCTTTGCAGTGAGTCTCCCTTTCCCAGCCACCACACTTCCCAAATACCAGCACCCAGCCCTACTCCACATCCCCTCCTGGTCCCCAAAACCAGTTTCCTCTGCTCAGCCACCCGGGCTCTCCAGCCGGGTTCCTGGTGAGAAGAGGAGAAACCCGTTCTCCCAGGCTGTGATTTTCAACCCAGAATGATTTTCATTAACTCTGTCCCCAAGGCACGGAGGGGGACAGGCCACACAGGCGCTGAGCAGCCCGGAGCTTGTTGGAGGCAGAGCTTTGCTTGCAAAGTTAATTTGAACCAACCGGCAGCTGGTGGAGCAGCCAGGAGAGCCTGTCCCACAGCAAGAGCCAGCATTTTCCAGGGATACCACAGAGCTGGGATGCTAGAAGGGAGGGGACAGCAAAGGGCTTAGTCAAAATGTTTGGGCACAATTATTTCAAGAGTGCTGCAGGCATAAGAAGACGGGCACTGGCACATGAGCTGGGGACGTGCCCTTGCTCACATGTGCAGCTCAGCTCCAGGCAGGAGCACAGGCAGGGCTGGAGAACACCAGGAGAGCTCCAGGGGTGGTTTGTGGAAAGCTTGAGCCCTCCTTGAGGCAGCAGAAAGTGACATCCAACACAGGATACTGCAGTTGTACCCCATGTGCATCCTCCCTCCAGCCTCCACCGCTCTCATTTTATGCCCAATTAATGGAGTTTTATTATTTTGTGTAATACAATGGCTGCAATAAAGATGTAATTAGTCTGGATGGAACTTGCACTCGGGAAAAAATTGTATTCAGGACTGGTGAAACACATCTTACCAGGAGTGGATGGACAAGGAGCATGGAGCGGGGCTGAAAAACCAGGTGAAGTATGTGGTGGTCAGACTCATGTCCAGGCAGGGCTGTGGCAGGCTGGGCTCTGTCAGACAGGGCAGATGTAAACAGCACCTGAAGAATCCTCCCAGTTGGGTTAAACAGGCAGGAAAAGATCCTGAGAGCCACAAAGGGCTGGGAAATAAGAGTATCAACATGGGTTTGATATCAGCTGCACAGGAGACAGATGGAGGGTTTGGATCTGCCAGGACAGAGTCAAGCAAAGATGCTGGGCATGCAGGTGAGGGGAGGGATGCCTGGGGATGTATGTGGCTGCCAGCAGGATCCACACAGTAAAATGCATCTTTCCAGCATCCCTCCTGCCTTCTGTAGCTCTGTTTCTCTGGCTCTCCTTTTTAGGCAGGAATCCATCCTCACCCCAGGCAGGTAAAACACCTGGCAAAATGCTCACTGCACAGTGGGGGAGAGCTCCATTACAGGGCAAGGGAAAGCAGAGCAGCCCATCAGCCAGGCCCGCTTGCAACACCCCCAGGACAAAGCCCAAATTACCTGGTTCATTCCAGCTCTTCCCCACAGGCAGTTCCAGCATGCCAAGGAAATCCCAGAGGCTGCTGCAACTGGCTCAAAACCACCAGCCCTGTCAGCTGGTTTGAATTTTCCTTGTGTTTGCAAAGGCAAAAAAAAAAATAGATTAAATGGCCTTTTAATCCTTATTCAGCATTGCTCTGAAGGCTTTTCCAGCTAAACTAAAATGTATCACCAATGCCTTGCTGCTTGCATTAATAGCCCAAGGGGACAAAAACTGGCTCAGACTGTGTGTCAAATACCCCAGAGAGCTCAGCAAGGGCAGCCAGGCTCTGTCCACAGCCAGGAGCTCCCACAGCCCTTCCCTGGCTTATCCCCATGCCACAGACACTGTGCCCAGCTGCAGAGCCTGTGCCACCCACCCAGCACCCCTCCTGGCCCAGGGATGCTGCCCACACTGATGATGGAGCAGGAGATGGTTTCTGACAAGGACACAGAGTGGCTGGATGAGGGCAAATTGGCACAGGGCAGGATTAGGTTTGATATAAAGAAGAAATTCTTCCCTCTGAGGGTGGTGAGGCTCTGGCACAGGGTACCCAGAGAAGCTGTGGCTGCCCCATCCCTGGGAGTGTTCAAAGCCAGGTTGGACAGGGCTTGGAGCAACCTGGGATAGTGGAAGGTGTTCCTGCCCACGGCAGGGGTGTGGAACAGGAAGAACTTTAAGGTCCCTTCCAACCCAAACAATTCTGTGAGTCTCTAATAAAATTCCAGGTATCAGGACTGCTCCCAGCTCCTGCATAGTCCTGCCTTCCCTCAGAAGCATGGGATGAGTACATGGCAAAGGGCAAGGGGTCTCAAAACATTCCTGCAGCATGGATCAGCTGGAGGCTGCAGTGGATGGATCAGCCCCATCTGCATCACGAGGAGGTGACACAAAATCTCCCAGCAGCACAGTCCATCCTCCCTTCATACCTCACCACCTCAGTGCTGTCAGAAGCAGGGCAGAGTATCCCAGTGCCCATTTACTGCCAAGGAAGGTTTAATGTGTTTGTGTAAAGCACAGAATGATCCGATCTCCTTTTGGCTTCTCTCCCGACACAGCATCATGGAAGGAGCTGTGGCTGGCCCCTGCACCCAGGGACATGCACATCCTCCTAAACTGCAACAGGTCAACAGCACTCACCAAACGCAGATTACTCAGCATCTTTATGCCAGCTGGTCTCTGTCTCTCCCCTTTTCCTCTCAGGGTTTGTCAGGTTTAATTAAAATTCCTATGCTCGGCTGGCTCTTTCACTCAGGCTATTATCTGCAGTGTGCTCTGCAGCCTGCCTCGAGCTCATCTCATTAGGAATCCACCTCTTGGTGAATGGAGCCATATTTAGGAGGCAATACACGGCCAGTGTTTGAGCCTGAGTAGTTCTATTGACCTGTGCCCTTGACAAGACAGATGCCCCAAGAACCTGTTCTCGGTGTTCCTGCTATTCATCCATTTCCAGTGAAACAAAGATTTGGTTCACTGCAGGAAATTACAGCCTGGGAAGAGGAGGAGGTGGAGGTTAGCCTGCCCTGCCCCAGTACTTATGGCTGTCAGATTGCAGTCACACTGCCCAGCACACCACGGGGACCCACATGTGCCCACCCTGAGCACACCAAGAGTGTGGCTCTGGGTTTTAACCATCCTGAAGCCAACAAACACCCGCAGAGCTTCTCCCCTCCCCCCTCCCTGGGAAATCAGGTCTCACATGGAGACGTGACATTTCACTCTGCCTTCTCTGGTCTCACACATCAAACCTCACTGGGTTCCTCATGGAAGCAGGACTGGGGATGGTCTGCAGGGGATGACAAATGAACCTTCTAGAAGAGAAAGAAATGGAGAAAAAGAGCCACAAACAACTTTCAGAGGAACAACCCCTGGAAAAAAAGCAAACAGAGAGGCTGAGTCAGCTCCCATGGCTGCGGGCAGCTGTTCCTCCTGGGTCTGTGAGGCAGCACAGTGCTGTCATGGGGCTGGGGACAGGCCAATGTCACCCAGTCTTGCAGGTCCACCAGCCCCCAGCTCCTGGAAGTGTTCAGCAGCTCATTTGTTCTCTTGAGCACACACAAAGGGAGCCTTTCCCATAGATCTCAGCTCAACCCCACATGACTTTTTTCCTAGAGTGTTTTTAGCTCAGCCACCAAACGAGGAAACCCGCTCTTCACTCAACTCTGCTCTGCTGATGAAGAGTTCCAAAAAACCCTCTCAAATGCAGACCCATCACTGAGGGAATGTGCGTTGGGTTGGCAAAGGCAGGGAGAGATGGACCCAGCAGTGAGACAGCAATGGCAAAAGAACACCAAAGCAGAGCAGCCCTGGAGATGCTGTGCAAACCCAGGAGACTGTCACAACCATGGGCTTTAAAGGGCTGGTCCCAAGTCCTCAGGACACCAGTCCTCTCCTGTTGTGGGCAATGGACCAGGACAAACAGAAGCCGCAGGCCAAGCACTCCGGACATGAAGCACTTTTTAGGCCCTAGCTGAAGCTCAAGCCCAGGATTTAGATATGCTCCAGATGCGAAGCAGTGAAGAAACACAACTCCTCTTCCTCCTCCACCTCACCATTGTCCTCAGACCAATCCATGTTCCAGCAGGCTCCTTTGGTCCCTGTCCCACGCTCTGAGGCACTCCCAGCCCCACTGCAGCCCCCTCCCCTGCCTCTCCACACACTCTCTACTCCCAGCAGTAGCTGTTTGCTCACTTTGCCCATTGGCTGCTGTTTCCCATCCCTTACATTCCCTTCCATTTAGAGATATTGTCAGTTGAGAATCAGAGCTCAGATGTTTATTATTTCTAATGTAATCCCAAGCCAAAATAGGAGGCAGGGTGTTTAGTCTTTCCCTCGGCTCTCAGTGCTGAAGAATGGCAGCTGAGCCAGCACCCAGCGTTCCCCATCGCGCCGCCTTCCCCACGGACAGATGGCAAACCCCTCACTCTTCCAGCAGCTCCCAGATATTTTTACTGTCTATTGCTTTTTCGCCCCTGTTTATTTTTCAAGCTGAAATAAGCAGAGTGATGGGAAAAAGAAATCTCCTGCTGAGCGTTGCATCAGAGAGCAGATTCCCATAAGGATTAATTTCAGTGGAAACAGCAAGGCCTTCTTTTTTTTGGCAGGGTGACCACAACAAGGGCTGAGCCCTGCATCACCCAGCACAGCAAAGCTGCTTTCTGTGCTGAGCACCTGTAGACCCTCCCTTGGCCTTTTTATTGGAAAGAAGGTAAATGTGTCAAGACACCATCAAAAAACCTTGTTGGTTCAGGTAATAACTAAAGATGCTTCAAGCACAGAGCCAAGAAAGCTCCATCCAAACTGTTTGGGGTTTGTTTGAGTCAATTTGGCACTGCATCCTGGGGAAGTGAGTGATTCCAGGCAGGTAGAACTGATCTGAGGAGCACATCAGTGCCTGCCCACATTGTGGTGCCCTCCCTGTGCAGAGATGGATCCACAGCAACCCTCCACGTCAGCACTGTGGGAACATTATGGGGATATGGGAACATTAAGGGGATTTCCCATTCAGTGCTTTTACTGAACTCTGGGGTGGCATCATGTGATCCAAAGTCAAGTTCCTCAAAATTGGGATTGCATCACCAATTTTTGTCTCCCAGCAGCTGTGCTCTGTGCTGTAAAGCAAATTGCCCAGAACCCAGCAATTGTTTTTAACCCCAGGCAGGCCTGAATAAGATGAATTCACAGGAAAAACAAAACACCTGACACCACTTTTGTCATGCCATAGACGAAACCCAATGAAGACAGACCAAAAGTGAAGAAATCCCAGCTGGGAGGATTTGGGGAATGAAGAAAGAGCACAGCTAGGCAGTGGTGAGGTTCTCTTACTATTTCCATCCTTAAATCTTAAAGAAATCAATAAAATCTTCCTGAACAGAACCTTTCCCCATAAGAAAACAGAAAGGATCACAGCAAGGGTTGAAAGTGTGCCTCTTCTGAGGCCACATTAAAACCATGCCTCATCTGGATGGCTCATCTGGATGGCTCATCTGAGAAGGGCAGCTCTTGTGAGAGTTACAGAGAGGTCAGGGCATGGCCCGGGGGCTTGGAGGGCTGCAGGATGTCGGAGCACACGGATGCACATCAGCACCAGCAGGAGGAATCTGGGAATGAGCTGCTTTAGGAATAAGCTCCTGGCATGCCAGCATAAAACTCCTGTTGACACACACTTGCCTCGCTCCTGCCAGAAGGGAACAAGGAACTGCTTTCATCCTTCTGCAGAGATGAGACTGGAGCCCAGCATCCATAAATTAATGGAAAGCCTTTGCTTTCGAGCAGAGGCACTGCAGATCTCAGCAGGCACATCACAGCTTTCTGCTCCTGTCTAAATGAATATTCAGCTGGCAGGGAAACTGCAGGTACAGGCTCTGCCAACCCCTTTCTGGGACACAGCAGCAGCTCTGCCCCAATTCTTTGGTGTCCCCTATGCAATAAGCTGGTCCTGCAGCATGTTTGTAGGAACAACCTCCTCTGCCCACCAAGGGGACCAGACCCAGGAGTCCAGCAAGCTCCTGGCATTCCTTCATGTCATCCATGCCAGTGCAGCTCACAGCTCAGACCCTGAGGCAGAATTCATCCTCCCAGCCTCACTCTGTTCACAGGTGAAGGCTCTACTTCTGCTCACTCTCCTGAAGCAGCCTCCCATTCCCAGTCCCTATTTAGTGGCCTGTTTAGGTTTATTTACTCTCTGGGGTAGCTGCACTCCTGCAGCTGCAAGAAAAAGCTAAGTCCTCTGTGCCTGGACCCAGGGATGTTTACTGGCACTTGAAATCCCATCCCTTTGCTGGCCCACCCCAGCCTGGGCAGCACTGGCAGGGGTGCAGCTCAGTGCTGCCAGCAGCCCTTGACTGCCCTGTGTCCCCCAGCCTGCCCACCCAGGACTCCAGGGACAGATGGGCAGCCCTTGAGCCACCTCCCTGACAGGAGCCTGGGGAAATCCTTCGCCCTGTCCATCCAGTGGCCCCCTCCCTGCTCAACAATCGAGGATTTTTCCAAATTATGCCAGTCAATAGGAGCTCAACTGAAATGCAACAGCCTGATTGCCCAGCAGTGGTGAGAAAAGGAGCAAAGAGAGCTGCCTGTGAGCCAAAAGTTTACAGTTAAGAAATAAAATGAGGAACTAACAGGAAGATACAGCCCTGGCAGCTGTCAGGGACATGGGCGGGATCAAGGGGAGGCAGAGGGTGGCTGTGGGCAGGAGGGCAGCCCAGTGGGGTAGGATAGGCAGGAACAGTGGGAAGCAATGCCTGAAACAGCATCCCAGTGGATGTGAGCTGGCCCACAGAGGATTTGTTGAGGCCAAAAAAGAATATTGCAACAAATGGAGGTGGATGTGATGAAAGAGAAGGTGAGAGTTTTAGCTTTAGGAAAGGCTTAGCAAGGTTATGCAAGCTGTTGAGGTGCCCAGGATATGAAGACATGGGAGGAGGCGGGAGATGAAGACAACACTCAGGTTCTGGCAGCAAAGCAGCATCCTGGTATTGCTGAGCTCAGGGAATCCCTGAGCTGAAAAGGAGAGGTTAAAAGCTCAGATTTGGCCGTGTTGTGCTTGAAAGGGTGGTGAGACATTCACGAGATGTCAGAGACCTCCTCTGAGATATGAATTTGGACAGGGAGAGGAGAGCCCAGAGAGGGGCTGCATGCCTGAGTCATCACCATAGAGATGGTATTTGAGTGTAGCTGCAATGAGATTACCCAGAGACACAGCACAGAGCACGGACACAGCTCTGTGAGCTCCCAGGGCAAACCAGGCTCCCACAGCAGCCCAGCAGCAGCCACTGAGGGATAACAGGTGGCCAAAACTGGGACGTGCTCCAGGCAAGGCTCAGAGTCAAACAGCCACAGCCCTGCCTCACCTCCAGAGGATGACTTGGACCCTCCTCCTCAGAAGTCCATCTCTCTTCTGTGTGCTGTGCGCTCTCCACACAGGAATTCCAGGTTCTCAAACCATCAGACACCAAACTCAAGCACTTCAAAGTGGGCAGAGCTGAGCTTCTGAGTCTCACCTCTACAAAAGAGGGGGAACCTCATGCTCACACCCCAGGGGAGAGCCACAAGGGCAACTCCCACAGCAGTAAAGAGATCTCTGGGGTCAGGATGAGGGGGCACAAGGGACCTGGGAGAAGTGCCAAAATGAGCTGCTGTAAAGCTCCAAGCTGTGGTCAGTCCTGGAGAGTGTGACCAGGAGGTGGCAGGCTCAACTCATCCATGGATGGTGGCTCTCCTGGAGGGCCTGGCCTGCGGACAAAATTGCTCATAATGTGCTTCTCACCCACCAAAAGCAAGTCGAGAGCTGAAGCGCTGGAGGAAGAGGGAGGGAAAAAAGAGACAGTTTGAGCTTCTTTTCAACCACAACTTTAGAGAGATGCTTCTTCCACCAAGGCTGACTGCTATCAGGGACACAGTCGTGATCCAGGACTAGCATGGGGACAATGGCCAGGACTGTTTCTCTCCACTCCTGTTACAGATAACACACAGGAATCAATGGAGAGGGGAAAGATATCTGCATTTCCAGCTGTCCCTCCCCACCCCCAGCATCCTGGTCCCTGGGAGAGCATTTGAAACATTGCAATCGCTATAATTAGAAGTAACACTCACTTTCCAAGAGGAAACTGTGCAAAAGGTTGATTTCCTCTTTAATGCCATTTCAGATCTGCAGCTCTAGTGGTGAGGGGATTTGCTGAGCAGCAGTCTGGATCACTAAGAAGAATTAAGAGTTTCCTTCCACTTCCGTAGGGATTTCTCTCTCCAGGTGCAAGATGCCAGGTCCTAAGGTGCAGAGGAGACTGTGCTGCTCTGTCCAATCCCTCTGGAAAGAGGCCAGAGGCATTTCCATTATCTTCATCTCATCAGTATTATGCATTGCCCCCAAGGCTAATTAACACTGCAGCATACAGCACTGACTTGGAAATGCCAAGACTTTGGGAACTTCGTCGCTGGAGCTTTCAACAGAGCTGCAAGTCACAAGCAGGCTCCCTGTGATTCCATACAAGGAAATATTCACAACATACAATAAAAATAGCCTCCATCACCACACGTTATAATCACATCAGGGAGTCTCCAATCTCTGCAGCAATAAACGATGTCCTTTCTCCTCACCCAGAGCACTCTGCAAACACCCATTAACCCTCCCAAAACCCCAGGATGGGCTGCAGAGACTAAGGTACAGACCTCAGCCAGCAAAAAAGCATGGCAGGGAGTCAGCAGCAACGCCTGGACTGTAACAACCTCTTTATCTTCTCTGATAATCTCAGTAACACAAGGCAAGTTTAGTTTGCCTTGTCCTTTGCAACCTTTCTGAGACCTTAAGGCCAAAAGAAGCTGCTGCATTTTTTCCCCCTTCAGAGCTATTTTTGTGCTGAGCCCAGGAACTTGTGATGGATAAAAGCACCTGCAGAAAGGTCATCAGCCATAGCTGAAAATTCTTCAGAGATAAAGAAGCTCTGCTTGGCAGAGTGCTCTGCTGTTTCAATCTCACACTATTGAAAAGGTTTTCCTGGTTTCTAATTTGAACTCATTTGCATTTGGCATCCAGATGTTGATCCTTGCTAAGCCCCATAGAGCTGCCTACTGCTGCACAACTCAAGCACCACAATCAAATCCTTTTGATAAGCTAAAGGAAAAGGGCACTTTGATCTCTCAGAAAGACACCAGACCAGTTCCTGGAAATGCTCCTTCAGCCATGAGGATGGAGCCTTAAGAATTTCTGCAATGAACTTTCTTGCTCAGATGCCCCAGCCACTCATATAAATCCACCAAATAAACTCAGGTTCTCTTTCCAACCACCACTGACAGAAAGGGCATTTCAGTCAGCCCCAAAAAGGTTTTCTTAAGACAGAATTAGGCTCAGTTATTGGATTTTAAAAAATCTTTAAAATAATATTCCCAAACTTTTTCAGACAAGTAACCAGACAACATTTTTCTACTCTTTAAATCCAGCCTCAGAAGTGATACGTGCTATCCCTGAGTTGTTTGTCACCTTTACCCTCCTCTATACTGCCAGAATTAGACACGTGTGTGTCAGCCCAAGCTGCTGATCCCTCCTGCCTCCCCAAAAAACATCTGCAGGGATGCAAGTGGACTCTCTGGAAACCGTGGCTCCCATACAAGGCAACTGATCCCTGGCCAATGAAGGGCAGCTGGAAAGGCCTGGCCAAGTAAGAGATTGATTTGGCTGAGTATCATTTCATTCTCTGCAGGGGGGACAAAATACACTCAGGTCACCTAAAAAAGTGAAATATCATGTCTCACTTGTTTCCAAGGAGTGATGTAATTTCTGTGTCATGCCTGTTCCCAAACAAGTAGAGAAGGAACTCTATCTGGTGGTGAGTTGAATGCCTTCCTCTTCCCACTGACTTCAGATGGAAGAATGCCTTGGATGGATGAACTCCTCCACCAAACCTGCAGTTACCCTCCCCATGTAGCAAGTCTGAATCTCCAGTCCAGGCAGATCCAGGCTGTTCTGCAGCAAGGCTGAGCATCAGCACCTGCCCAGGTCATCCTGGAAGTGTTCAAGCCCAGGCTGGACAGAGCTTGGAGCAACCTCTTCTAGTGGAAGGTGTCCCCGCCCATGGCAGGGGGTGGAATGAGTTCAACACAAACCAGTGTGTGATTCTGTGATTCCATGATCAGCATCAACTCATTCCCATTCCTATTCCCATTCCCATTCCCATTGCTGTTCCCATTCCTGTTCCCACACCCATTGCCATTCCCATTGCCATTCCCTTTCTCATTCCCATTCCTGTTCCCATTCCCGTTCCCATTCCCGTTCCCTGTTCCCTTTCCTGTTCCCATTCCCGTTCCCTTTCCCATTCCCATTCTCATTCCCATTCCCATTCCTGTTCCCATTTCCATTCTCATTCTCATTCCCATTCCCGTTCCCATTCCCATACCCATTCCCTTTCCCATTTCCCATTCCCTTTCCCATTCCCATTCCCATTCCCATTCCCATTCCTGTTCCCTTTCCCGTTCCCATTCCCATTCCCATTCCCATTGCAGCTGGCAGGCAGCGTGCAGGACCCTGGGGAAGCTCAGATCACTCCACACGTGCCTGTGTGGACCTGGCCTTGTTGTGTTTGGAGAGAGAAAGGCAATGGCACATGTCAGGCAGATTAGAAGGTGACAAATAGATGGACAGGCAGGGAGACTGACTGTCTTTAAATAGTCTTCATATTTTGCCGTGATATCTGTCTGTGAGGGTTTAAATTATGAACCTTACTTACAGCTTTGAAAGAATTTAAAATGCCTAAATCCTTGTTTAAAACTAAACTAACAAAGCTTGGCTGCATACTGCACTTTTATTCCACAATGAAAGCAGTGCATTTGATTTGAAGTGCTACAGAGCTCTTATGGAAATACCCTGCAAACACTGAGCTCCAACTAATGACCAGCCTGCTAAAGAAAATGTTTGGTGTCAGATATAGATCCTGGCTGAAGTGAATCAAACAAAATTCCCCATCCTTCTGAGTGAAGGATCAGATATTGGGTGTGCAGTTTTTCCTGTTTTGAGACACCCCACAAGCCCTAAATGAGATATTGAGAGCCCAGATGTTGGCAGGGATATGGGAGATAGTATCTAGCTGCCTCTTACCCTGGGGAGTGCAGGAAGAGAGCAGCAATTCCCAGGGTTAGATGCTTCCAGCAGGACCATCTGCTGCAGCCCCCCAAGCAAAGCAGTCACACATCCTATGAGCTCTGCTGTCCCACACCTAAACACAAGAAGGATGTGTCTGGTGAGGCAAACATTTGGAAAAGCCCTTTTGTAGATGATAAAGTCCCAGAGAACACTTCCAGTTCCTGTTAGTCTTTACCATGCTCTTTAAGACAGACAGGTGGGTGAACTTCCACCCCTCCCGTGCTGATCACATCCCGCCGTTTGCAGAACTGCACTGCTCGCAGGCAAGACCCAAACTTCCCAACCTCCAGCCAAAATCTGCAGCATGGCCAGAGCACGGGCAGGCACGACAGCTCAGCAGCTGTGACACTGCTGTCACCTGCCCCTCACCTGCCCCTGCTGCCTCTGCGAGAGGGACTCCATCCCAGCTTCTCCAGAACTGTCGTGCTCTGAGTGGGAGCTACGGAAGGTGGCTCTGCCAAAGAGGGCGAAAAAAGGATGGAATCCACCCCGGAGCAAGGGTGGCACATCCTCAGCATGGGGATTTCCCCACCGGAGGAGCACGCTCGCTGCCAGATGCCGTGCCTGTTCCCCATCCAGCCTGCAGCTGGATCTCATTGCCGGGGGAAAAGCTTCTGCCTCCTGACTGTTCTGTTTATTCTGCTAAAGACCATAATTATTCTGCTGTTTGGGTTTGTTTGGGGCGGGTTTTTTTTAGCAGGCTCCTATTTTTGTGAGTTCCTGTGCTGCGCTCCCTCTGCTGGCTGGCTCACATGGGCTGGGGAGAGGCTGTGGGGAAAGAATCCTGGAACCTGAGAATCCCAGAACGGTTTAGGTTGGAAGGGACCTTGTGGCTTATCTCGGTCCAACCCCTTGCCATGGGCAAGGACACCTTCCGCTTGACCAGGTTGCTCCAAGTCCCGCCCAGTCCAGCCTTGAAAATTTCCAGGGATGGGGAAGGCAAAAAACAAAGCCCTGCTCTAACTGCCTGTGAAAAGTAACACCATAAACCCTTCCCAGGCCCTGACTCCTTAAATGTGAGTGTAAAGACCTGAGAGTGGCTATTCTTGTGTCAGCTTTATTCCTTATAGCCTGGGTAAGCAGAATGCTGTCAACAAAAAGAAACGGGTGGTTTGATAAAATTCAGCTGATCTTTGTTAAGGATGGAGAAATTCTCACACTTGAAAGTCACATCAGCATAGACAGGTTTGTACTGCTGATGGTTGAGAGCTGTGGTGTTGAAAGCCCCTCAGCACGAGCAATTACACCCAGCACAAATCATGAGCAAAAACATGAAAGCAGATCTTGAAAATCTTGATTATAGAAAACCTCCTGAAGGGCAGGAAGCATCTCGTGAGGGGAAACAAAGAGATGCTTCTGCAAGGAGTCCTCCTCCAAGCCCCTCATGCTTCAGAGGGCATTTCTCACACACAGAACTGCTATTGGGAGCCTTGGAGCCATCCTTCCCTTTCTGGAAAGCTGGTGGATGGGATTAAGGCCAGGGTCCTGCAGCATTCACAGTGCTACTTTCATAATCAGAGGAGCAGAGAAATCTTTTGATGGACATTAACCTAAGAGCAGGGAGTTTTTCATCAACTCTATTCAGTAGGCAAGCTAAGAAACAGTCGGGGCTCTCAAAATCAGCCAAATGAAAGGCAAGACAACCCCCTGTAAAGATACTTTCTTACTAAAACTATTAATAAACATCACACATTGCGTCAATCTCCGAAGGTCAAAGCAATCTTTTTCCCTAGTAGAAGCTCTTAATGGAGGTTTTTGAGCTGCATTTTATGTCTAAATGTGCTTCTTTAATGAGTGCAATTTTACATCTGCCCAGGTAAAGCTCCTTGTTGTACATTTGCTTTTCTTCCATGGTTTTATTACACCTATTTGGCTGACGGTGCCCGGCCAAAAGAAATGAAAGATGCTGGGAAATAAAAAAGGAGTTTCTGAAAATGTTTGTCTTCAGAACAAATTTTTTTAAAAACTAAACAAAAACATGCTTATGAAGCAGCATGCTTCAGTACCTGTTTACTGAGATTTCACTGTACATATTTTCTTTATATAAAATGGCATTTAAACATTTTTAAAAAGGAATTATTCTGCTAGACAAGCTGTGAGATGAAAAAGAAAACAAGATGCATGTGAACAGCCTCTGACACTGAGGCCCTGAGGGCTCCCTGCACTGCCCTGAAGCAATGTAGGGGAGTGGGAGAGTGAGGATGGGAGCAGAAAGATAATCCTGACAGAAAATACCCCTCTGGAGCTGGGACAGCTGGATCCCTGCAGAGGCCTGCTCCACCCTGTGCTGGGCTGGGCTGACCAGGAGGTGATAGTCCTGTGTTCCTTGATCAGTGATTTCTCCCTAGCTTTCCTGGGGGAAAAAATTAAAAAGATGATTTAAAACATCTATATCTGTACAAAAATATCTTTAAGGTCTGTTTCTTCAGCATCCGTGAGGAATGTGGTGTTTGAACACAATCATCTGCTCCTGGAGTTGTTCTCAGCCTGAATCAACAGCTGGGCCTGTGAGGATCCCTCTGCTAGCTCCAGCAATGTGTTAGTTACAGAGGTTTTCCAGAGAGCTTTTCTGGGTTTTCATTTTTTTTGAGTCTTATCATGTTTTATTTAGGAGATGTACTTGCTGTAAAGGATTTGTGAGCTAGAAGGGGCTTTTTGCTGTCAAGAGCAACATCACAAAGATTTGGTTTCTGCAGCTCTCTTACCTTATTCTCTTTGTGTTATTGGTAATTATGTAATGTTAAAAGAACCTTAAGAAGAAGATGTAGGAAGAAATAATCTCTGTTCTCCAAACCTACAGTTTTGAGTTACAGAAACAACAGTGAGTGACAGGTGGCAAAAGACAGATGGGGAGAAGGCTAAAAGAGATCTCTAATTCTATCAGTTTAATGAGTTCTTTCCTTATCAGCTTCAGCCCTTGTCCAGGTCCGCTAAGTGGTTTTTCTTAGAGATAGAATCACTATGAATTAGTGTGTGGCAGCTCCTTTTGTCACACAGCTGAGCAGATTTTCGACAGTTCAGTGTCTGAAGAGCTGAGCTGTGCTCAAAGCCTGGCTGCAAAGGGGAGCACTCA
Organism: Certhia americana; assembly: GCA_018697195.1. Classification (NCBI taxonomy): domain Eukaryota; kingdom Metazoa; phylum Chordata; class Aves; order Passeriformes; family Certhiidae; genus Certhia; species Certhia americana. Next base: position 6,593,536 of record CM031874.1, on the reverse strand, counting down.
GCAGCTGAGCTCTGCTGACCATCCACCCGTGTGCAGGGCCAGCCTGGGAGGCCACGGCTCTTCCACCCACCCAGGCAATAGCTAGGGTCTCACAGGCTGCCTGCAAGGAATTCCCTGCCTGAGACTTCCCTGGGCTGGGGAGCAGCTCCGTGAGCCAAGGCAGTTGTGGCACTCCCAGTGGGAGCCTGTGTTCAGGCTGAATGTGTCTGGCTGCATCCACACCAGAGCAGCAGCAATCCAGACTGTCCTGGGAATTATCTTCCACTAGCCTAGGAAACAATGTTTTGGGGGAAATCCATCTTTCCTCTGTTTATAAAGGTGTTTTCCATCTGGGTGAGCAGTGCACTGCACTGAAGCAATCCTTGCTCTGCTGTCCAGGGAAAGCAGTGGGGACAGCCTTGGCCTCAGGGCTCTTTGATAACCTCTAGAGTGATGTAGAGCAAAGATCTCACCTGTCTCATCATCACCACCACCATGAAAACCCATGTTGCTTCACCTTGGAGCACAGGAATGCCAGGAGCTGATCTCCACTTGGGAAACTGGATAAACACTGAACCTCAGTGTGCAGCCATTTATGGAATTTAATTCTCACAAAAGCCACTTCCAGGAGCACAGAGAAACCTTGAAACTAAAAGAGCCAAACAGCAGGTGGACCTCGTTTATTAGGCAAGGCTACTTCTTTCTCTAACATATTTGGAAATCAGTTGTGTTTTATAAATTGTGGATTTAAAATGTGACTACATTTATTCCTTCTTTTCTTGTTCAGAATATTTTCTCACTGATGAAAAAGCTGTTCCTAGCTTTGCTACAGGAGTCAGGGACTGAAGCCATGTTTTGCCTGGAGTATAGAGGCACACAGCACATTTCACATTTATGAGGGGAGGTAGGACAGGTGCCACTCAAACAGGGACCCTTTGAGCCACACAGCTGAGAGCTGGGGGTTTTCCCTCTGACATTCATCCCTCCGATGCTTAGGTGACAGCAGGAAAATTTATTTCAGTTTTGTAGCAGGAGCTGACAGAATTGATGCATTACTGCATTCAGAGATTTAATACACACGAACAGACACTGCTAGATCTGCACTAGCTCTGATTAAATTAAATATTGTGGAGTCAGTCTCCTGAATTTCTGTTCACAAGTAGCAAACAGCGTGGAGGTGGGATCCTGCATTTTGTTATAGGCTCACCAATACAACCCTGTAAAGAACCATTTATGAACAAGCCTTATTAATAACTATTTTACTCTGGGTTTGCATTTAAGGGCTCTGAGAGAAATTTAAGATTTTTCAGATTTATGCAGCTATTGACCAGAACTCAACTGCTTCAAAGCTGTGTAGATTGGCCGAAAAGAATCTGAGCTACATTGGTTACACAGGAAAAGAAGCACAGAGTTAGACTCTGTGCAGAAATACACAGACATCTTCATTGAAAATATGTCAAATAGATACAGATGTAGGTGTACGGATATTGATATATACACACACAAATTCTGTAGGTGCACCCCTATGTACCATCTGTGTGCACAGTTGTTTTTAAGCGTGTTCAAATCTGTGGCAAATGAGTGTCTAGAACAGAACCTGTTTTCATTTGCAGCCACACAAGGCCCTCTGCTGAGAAACCCCCCCCCTGCACCTCCTCAGGAGCAAAGAGCTGCTCTGCTGCCTTTGAACCTGTGCACCACATCAAGAGGGAAAGGAAAAGAACACGCCAAGGACCTCAATAGACACGGATTATCTTGTTTGCTGTAATCACTTCAAAATGGCCAAGGCAGCCTGCAGCTCCCCAGGGGCCAAGTGCTCTGCCCTGTTTCTATAATAACACCTCCTCAGGCACTGCCCACATGATGTGTCCCCGAGTGGAACAGGACTCTCCGGAGCTGGGGCCCTCACCAGACAGCTCGGGAAGGCTCCAGAAGTTTCAGTTCCTGAGCAGGTTTGACAACCCCACAGCAGTGGGTTGGGGCAGTTTGGGGGATTGGCTGGGCAGGCACAAGGAGCCCCCCGAGCTGTCCATGCCCGAGGCACAGCAGCAGCTCGGGGAGGGTCAGCTGGCACAAGCACCAGCTCTCCATGGGCATCCAACACGCCTGGCATCTCCCCTGCAGCCCTCAGTGCCATCCTCAAAACCACTTCCTTCTCCTCCTCAGCACATCCTGTGTGATTTCCTGTGTTATTTTGTAAGAGCAGCACAAATGAAAGGATTCCTCGTTTATAGAAAGCCTTTCTCTGTCTTTAGCAGCTTTTCTTTCAAATCTACTTACAAAATCCCTCTTTAAAGCATTTTTCTGCCAGGTTTTCTTGTTTCTTTCCTTCTTTCTTTTTTTTTTTTTCTTTTCTTTTCCCCTGGAATTCAGAGTATTTTTTTTCTCTACACTCAAAATCCCTTTCCTCACTTTTTGCTGTTTTGTTTTTTTTAAAAAAAAAGTACAATTACTGCTAACATCGAAGCCCCAAGATTCACAATTTCTGTTACAAAACATATTTACAGCACAGCAAATCTTTCAAGTCATGCACAGGAAAAAATTTTTCACTGAAATCACTTACTGATCTTAATAACCACAAACATTGTTGGCTTTATCTCAAATAGAAATTATTTTCCTTTCCATCTTCATCCCAAAATCCACCGTGAAAAGCTAATGTATTCAGAGTCATTTGCAGGCAGCCTGCACCACTCCCACTGTGTTTGGGATGCCACTCCCTCCCACAGGAACGTAAACTGCTGACTCAAAGATCCAGCTCGAACACTGCTTTGATGGATCCTAAGTCGAGATAACTTGGAACTTTCTGGCAGTTTTGGCAGAAATATAGCCTCCTATGCACTCAATTAGATTATTTTCCTCTTAGTTAAACCTCCATCCGCCTTCCATTGGGTGTTATAAACCCTCAAAACACCCTAAACTTTCTTCTTTTCTATTAATACATGAATTAAATCAATTTACCTTCCTGCTAGTCATGTTCATCAGGGTACAGCTCTAAGGAGAACCCAGCTGAGGCAAAGGCAGACTGTTTACACTCCACAATATTCCTCTGCTCAGAACATGTTATTCTCCATGGCTTGTTGGCTTTTCTGCTCAGAGTCAAACCCATTTACTCAGTCCCTTTTGCTATTAAGAACATTGCCCATGTAATAATCCCGAGGGTCTGTGCAGCACAGACAAATTCAAGGCTTGTTCACACCACAGGGATCAAACACATTTGTTCCTCCTGACCAGCAGCATTTCCTGTGATAATAATAGTTTCTGGTTACCACGGGCTGCCACATATTTATTACAAATTCCAGTTTCTGAGAACAAAACGTGTGCCTCAGGCTGCCCTTCATGAGAAACTCGGCAGGTTTGGTTCACATGACGAGGTGAAAACAACCTCAGCTCCCAGAGTTCGTCCATGGGTTTGTACTGATTCTCCCTGTGCCTTTCACCTCGCCACATTTCAGCCATAATCTCTGTGTTCAATCCACCTTGACTACAATTTTCACTTCTGGCCACCTTGTTTTAACCTGCAGTCAGCTGTATTTTACACCGAGGGCTGGAACCAGGGGCTGACCTGCAGAGGTTATTCTGGAACACTGCTGAGTCTCCAAGGATCCTGTGTCAGGAGCAACAAGCTAAATTCAACAGCAGTTTCTGCTTCACACAGACTGTTTTCAGAAGCTGTTGACCTCACTCTGCCTGTCTGGGTTTCTCTGCTGTGGTGACACCCTGCCTGTGAGACTGCTGTGTGTCACAGTGCTGTGCTGGAGAGCTGTGGTTTCCCAGTGCTGGGATTCTGGGCAGTGCTCCCCAGCTGCTGTGCCTGCTGCAGGTGTGTGTCAGCAGCAGCAAGGCATGAGCAGAACTCCCCGAGTCCCAGTTTTAATGTGGGTGCTGAGTTTGCAGTCCTTAGTCAGCTAATTACTATTTGTGGCCTCAGTAAAATGAAGATTGTGCTATTTGGGATCTTCACAGGCCCTTTACAATGATCCCTTGATTAATGTTTGTGGAAGGTTAGAATATGTATGATACTTTTTGAGCACCATAAATGTATAAACATATATATATATAAGTTTATTTTGGTCCTGAGGGGGGGATTGTTTGGGGTTTTGGGGGTTGGGAGGTTTGGGGTATTTTAAGGATTTTTTGCTTTTTTTTTTTTTTTGCTTTTTAGGATCCATCAAAGCAGTGTTGAGTTTTCTTGATCTCCTGAGCATCTGATATCCAGTGGTTCATACCTTCTCTGTGGTTTTCAGACAGAAGGAAAGCACAGACAAGGCAGCAGCTCTGTGCTTTTTATACTTGGCAAGGCCATGGCAGCCCCTCGTGGCTTTGACTCATGCCCTCAGCTCACACTGCAGCTGGGATGGCCACTGTCAACCTCAGCACTTGGACTGAGATTGAACCACAGTTCCAGGAATGCTGCCTGGCCCAGCTTCCCCACTGGTCTGAACTGGGGAGCTGTGCTGACTTGCTCTGCCCAGCACCTGCACACCCAGTTCCTTCCTTAGATTTTGGGTTGCTTTCAATTCCTGCCTCGGAATTGAGGAGGGATGTGGATCTCTCAGGATGCACTTGACAAGCTGACACTGTCTGAGCCAAACAGAACCCCAGCCATGGCAGACCTTCCCTGTGCTCCCTGAACATTTCCAATCCTCTTGTTTTATTGTGCAGTGAAATTATTCTTTGTTAATTGTGCTTCTGCTGCAGATATTCTTCTTACATCCAGAAAGAGCTTTTCCCAGAAAACATTGTTCATCTTGAAAACATTGTTCTTTAACCAACCGAATTGGACTTTGAATCTCATGAGTGGCAGGGACTAAGTACACTGTGCCTCTAATGCCCCATCTGTCTTCTCTGAAGCTGCACAGAGCGCAGCCAGAGGACCTTTGGGCTCATGAAACCTGAACTAAAAATAGCAATTACTGGGAAACAAAGGGGACAACCTGACCCCGCAGCTGGCAGCCTCAGTACAACAGCAGTGATATGCAATTGCCTGCATATTTCTGAACTACACTTGAGAGCAGCTTCCAGGAGCTTCCAAGTAGAGATCGACACACAGAACCACACACAGCTCTGACAGATGGTTCCTCCTTGCTCCTTAGACTTGTCAATCCCCATCCCAAATACAGGCTAGGCTGTCTGGCATATTGCAGCTCAACTATCAGCAAAATATCCCAAGTGGGCCAGACCTGACTCTATTCCCTGACAGCAGAGGATTTGAGGAGAACAGTGAAGCTCTAAATAACCCTGATGAAATAAGTCACACTATAAGAGTAATGCCCTATGTGGTGGTAGAAATCCCAGTGTAGATCAGGGTCCCGTATTATTTGGCAGTGAATGGATATCCTGCAGTTCTTGCAGAGAAAACGGGCATAGCACAAGAAATTACAAATTTGAGTTTGTGAGGGTTAAAGAACAGATCAGAATCAAAGCCACAAGCAAGTTGTTCATTTTCTGAGCCTGACAGTAATACCTTTATTCACTGGCTGTGCTAAAGAATCTACTGACACCCTGAATTAGTGCTAATGTTAGTTGACCTCTTCTATTCACTCCCTTAGCCAGATGACTACTGTATTTTTTAATTAACTCATACCAGGTAATTCCAAAAAACTCTGTCCTCATACACAAGTATTATTCTCCCGTCTTCTTCCTCTCTTTTTCCCCTTTAGGCTGCTTTGCAATGCACAGCTGTGATGAAGATGACTTCAAGACAGAGAAACTCACACACACTGCTAAACCAAAAGCATCACTCTGTCTAACACAACCCAAAAGAGGACAAGGTATGTGGTGTTTGCAGAGCCCACTGCTGAGAAGATGAAAACCATGCTGGCCTCCCACACCTTTGTGGTGGAGAACAGTTGCTTCCTAAGTCAAGCCTAGCACAGGTAAAGAGCAAAAGAAAGAGGCTGAGGTTGTCAGGCTGCTCAGAGCTGCAGAACCCAAAATTGCCTTGAAAGCTGAGATTCTGCTCTCAGGATCTAAGTCAACCATCAGAGGATCTCTCACCAGGGATCCAGCTGCAGCAGTGACAGGCAGGGCTAATGAATACAGTGTATGCATCAGATTGGTTCAGCCTATCCCAAAATGTCACTTTTCAGATGTTGTCTGGATGATTAGAACCAGGAAGAGCAGAAACAAAAAATACATTTCATTTTTCACCGTGTGTTGAAGTTTATCCACTGCTTTCCATGGGGGGACATACTCTAATCCAACCCACTAAACTGAGGGAAAACATTTTGGTGATTATCACAGGCGTTTGCATGGGACAAAATCCTCTTGCCTGGCATTAGAGAAGAAAAAGAAATTTGAAATGGAATTTTGTACCACAATTCTGCAGTCCCTTCTGCCAGGTTTGAGCACGATTGGATCATCTAGCAGGACAAATTCAATCCAGATCATGCCTGGGCACACAATGACGTTTCTGTTGGATTAGCCAGAGCTCACAACACGGCGTTTGTGCTGGCTGGATGCCGGCAGCAGGAAGAAAGACAATATCTAATCTGGCATAAAGCCTACCAATACAGACCTCATGTCATAACTTCTTGAACAATTTTGAATGGGATCAGTGCTTTGGGTTGTGTGGTCTCTGATTTTGTACCCAGAAGCCCTAAAGCCAGGTTTCCTCTTTCACCAAACTATGACCATTTTTTGCTGTGCTTGCGTTTCTCCATAAAATTTCCTCTTACTCTGAGAGAGACCCTTACCCCATTTGAGCCCTTTCTGTAATCCATGATAGTGCTGTACTCTCTATAACATGTGCTCAGGATCTCCCTCACAACAGCCTTTCCCAGTTGCTCCTGCAGAGTTGTGTGTGCATGTAATTGTGTGTAAATTTTGTAAAACAAACATCCCAGCTGTTTGCTCGACTGGGCCAATGGATGCCCACGAGCTGTCACTGGTTTGTGCAGTTCCTCCAATGCTGCCCACACAACCATGGGAACGGTCAGTGCTGGCCTCTCAATCCATCTCTATAATAGTCTTTAGTGGCATCTGATTTCTGAAGGGACCTTCTTCTCCACTGCAGAGCTCGGGTTGAAAAAGCTGTGCTTGCTCTCATTCCCAGAAGGTGCTGTTTTCTAAGAAAACTGACTGAGTGCCAGGCTGCCATTCCCTGAGGAACTTGGAAGAATCTGCTCTCGGAGCTGTTTTACCTGCTGACACTTCTCACCCAGTCAGTTTTACCAGAGTAATCCCCCTAATTTACGGCTACAGGCTGGCGTTTGTGTAGTCTTTGGGAGAAAACTTATACTGGAAAAGTTGCTTATTTTAGAACCCACGGCCTCAAGGAAGATATTTTCCCCTAATCCTAAACTAAATGATATCATACTTGGCTAGTGCTGTAACCATGGTACTGCAGTTATTTATGACTCTGAAATTAATGCTATAGTTAGCAACACTGGAACAGGGTTTCTTCTATGCTACTGTCCAAGTGCTTCCCTCCCCCAGCCCAAGGCTACACTGGAAAGCAAGACAGAGTGTCTCCAAAGGGTCTTTAATTTGCAGTAAACAATGTCAGCCCTTGCTGATTTCCAAAACTTGGCAACACACAAGTGGATATGTACAAAGTTGTGTCTTCTAAGCAAAACAAAGCACTTGGCTATGTTTTTATTGATCTTATTTTGTGAGGAGATTTATTTGGGTTTTGTTTGTTTTAGTTCTTAAAGTAAATGTTAATTTCTGTGAAAGGACCTGGAACTCCAGTGTGCAGAGCCAGGGCTGGCAGGAGGAGGGAGAACTCAGTTGGATGCTGCTCATCAGGTCCAGCATCAGGGAATCACCACAAGGGCAAAGAGGAGAGGTCAGCTCTTATGCCTGGGACACTCTGGAAGTCACCTCCTGGAAATGGATAGCCTGTGGATACAAGATATCTGGGGAGCAAACCAACATTATTCCAGCCTGATCCCTCTGCAAAGAAATCCCAGAGAAAGTTGGGGAGAATCCAGCAAAGTAGAACAGAGGAAACACAGAAAACCACAGAGTGTTGAATCCCTCCTGGTCAAAGATCAGGCAGTTCCCTGCTTCCACAGTGCAGACCCCTGTCAGGAATACTCATGGACATATCCTGAGGGTCAGATGACAGCTTGGGGACCCAGGCACCTCTCTCTGCTCCTGGAGGGGACTCGTGCCAGCAGCAATAGCTTCTGCATGCCTTACACAGTGCATCACCTCTCAGTCAGGGAATGAAAGGAACCCTAAAACAAAACTGAAATAAAAGCACTGGAATAGAAATAGAGAGGGCAAAATGCAAAAGTAAAAAAAAAAAAAAAAAAAAAAAAAAAACAAAACAAAACAAAACAAAGAAGAGAGCCAAGTATGAAGACATGATGGGATTCTGCTCCGGGATGCAAAGGCAGCCCCTCCTCTGATCCACAGCTAGAGGCAGTTTGAGTGAAGTAAGCTCAGGTCACAGTGTAGGCAAGTGCCCATCCTCAGTGCCTGCTCTGGGACAGCAGCCTGAGGTACAGATACAGCATTGTTGGACACCTGTGCCACTACCATTTGATGTAAGACTCTGATTTCATCTCAGCTCTGCTACCTGGATTAACCTTTTTAATGGTGCCTCTGCACAGCAGTTAACAGAGCAATCTAATTCTGCTTATGTCAAGAATAAGGAGGATCCAAGTCATTAACCCCCAGTTTAGGACTTTCCAGATACTCTGGCCTTGGGCCCAATCTGATTTACAAGTTGGTGGAAGAAAGTCTCAGGGCTTTCACTGAGAAGTAGATAAGGCATTCTGGGAAAATTTATTGGGTGAGAATGAGCATTTATTTGGGGTTTCAGTTTTATTTTGGTTTACAGTCTAAACTTCCAATTCCCAGAGCTGCAATTCTCCCATTGCCTTCATGGGATTTATAGTGGAGTCACTTGACTGGGTTTTGCTGTGTCTAACATGTTTCTTTATTTTTTCCTTTTAAAATTTTTTCTCCTTTTGACCACAGGCAAAGCAAATAAATCATCTGACATCGTGCCAGCAAACTGACATAGGCACTTTGAGATTGCAGGAGTTTCTCCTGCCCCAAAAGAGCATTAAAAAAACCCTGGCTGATAACTTGGACAGGGTTCAGGTATGTTTGTGCACATACCAGCAGTTAAACTTATTTCTTTTACTATCTTATCTGTCCATTTCTGGTTTTAAAGGGGAGGAAGTTTGGCAGGCAAGTTACTCTTGGAATGCACTCAGTAAACCATGGGCAAGAGAAGCGAAGAGCATAAACAGAAATAACCATAGGTACAGCAGCTGGGAGCCTGACTGCTGGCTTCTATTCCTGGCTTTACCCATGACTCTGTTGGTGACCTCAGAAAGCCACTTCACCCCTCCATTCTCCAGCTTTCTCACAGACAAAATCACCCATCCCACAGGTCACCCCAGGCAGAGGGACCCTGTGTCTTCCAGATGGGGGGGCTTGCAGGAAAAGCCCCATCCTACTCCCCCTGCCAGCCCCAGAACCCTCCACCAGGAGGATCAGGACACGGTGCCTCCCTCCCCGAGGGGAGCTGGCAACTTGAACCGAGCACATTTTGCGAAGGAAAAGCACTATAACAAAACGTTGCTAATTTTAGCGTGACAGCACACAACACATTTTCTGCTCTGCACAGAGCCCTGCTATCGGCCAACTTAATTATCCAGTACCTTTGCCCAGTTCTCTCCTTATTAATTGTGGCCAAAGCACTCAGCAAGGCCAATTTGCTGCTTGCTCTCCATTTCTCCTTATGCAAGACCAATTCCTTGACAGCTGGACCGTGAGACTGCTACGCTGGGCAGTTTCTGCTTGCTCCCCCCCAGCAGCTGTAAACATCTCTCCACTTTGTTCCTGCCCGCCTGCAGCAGATTCCTGGGATGCTATTGCCAGACACAGCCCCGGTCTGTGAGCAGTCCCATGGCTGGGGCAGGATGGAGCTGCTGCTCCCGGGAGCCTGCAAATCCGCTGGGATGGGCCACTGGAAAAGCAAATTCGTTTTTGCAGGAAAGGCTTTTCAGGGGTGCTTAGGAACCTCCTGCACCGGTTGGTCCGGGAGGATATCCCTCCTTTCCCAAACCCGAGGGTCTGTCCTTGGGGTACAGCCAGGAGGATCACAGGCACGAGCAGGAAAGCTGAAATAAAACTTAGAGAGCCCACGGACACTTTTAGCGCCTCTGTGTGCATCGGGACCAGCAGCCGCACAAAGGCATCCTGGATCTATCTAATTTCTGTATAAAAACAGGAAACCGCCCCTCCCTTCGCCAAAGCAGAGGGAGAGCTGCACGGCTTGCGTGTGTCTCACCGAGAAAAGGGGCGGAGGAAGGAGCCAACAGCTCCCTTCCTCTTACCCCGGAGCGTGTCACAAAGAGGATGCATCAGTCAAATTTGTTCCTGGGATATTTTTAAGTCTGTCCCCGGGACAGGTCTTAGTCCAGTGAGATTTCAGAGCTCAAACCAGACAGCTCAGACCTCTCCTAACACCCATTCCCAGCAGGAGGAGCAGACTGGGGGGTTGGTACAAGCAGCAGGGCAGGGGTGTCTCCCCAAAACACCCTGGGAATTTCAGGTGGGGACTCTGATTCAAGTTCAGTTTGGGCTTAGGGCAGCTGAAGCCCAGTGCCATCCTGAGGGTTGATAGCGACCTGGAGGAAATGAATGCTCACACACAAGCCTGCCTGGCCTCCCCTCCTCCTCCAGCTCTCACAGCAGGGAAAGCCGAGACTGATTCAAGGCTGAGAAAAAATAAACCCTTCCCCTTCAGAAACGGTGCTTCCCACACTGACCCAGGCTTTGTGAGGCAGAGGGAAGGATCTTACTTCTGACACTTAATTCTACATTGAAAATATATTAAGAGTGCAGGGATGTCAAATAATACCTGGCCTCAGCCTCACATCCACTACAGAAAGAAGAGGGGAATGGGAGAAAATATCTATATTCCTACTGTCTTTATTTCCCTGGATTGAGGGAAATTTGCTGTCATAACTTGGGAACTCACATATTTTTTCAGGGCACAGCACTCTGTTCTCCTTTACTCCATCATCTCACTGGATCTTAGTGATGTAAGATGCCAATATAAATCCTGCAGCTCGACTGTGTTTGTTCTGGCATTGCAGGCAACATGAATCAGGCTGTAATCAAAGTTTTACGCATCTCACTGTCAATGAAATCAATGAGAAATAAAGATTGTATGGTGTTAAACCAAAAACCACATACAAACATCATTGTTCTGCATGTCAAAGTTGTTCTCGGCTTAGCATATAAGTGAGAAACCTCAAAATCATCACCAGCTTTTCCTGACAATGACTCCTGGACGTTGCTGTGTTAAAAAAAAGAAATATCAGGGTGATATTTTTTCACACACTCACAACCAGCATTTGATTGTCTGCCGTCCTGTAGGTCTCAGCAGGTCGTGAACTCTGTGTACCAAATGATTTAGAGATGAGGAAGCAATGGAGAGATGCTCTTCATGCAAGCAGAATAAAAAAGGAACAATGTAGTTCTCGGGGTAGATTATACAGCTGAGAGTATCTTTATCTTCCCCTTTTGGGCAAAGTATTTTCTTTTCATGATAGACACTTGACTTCTCAAACCTTCCTCTCAAATACACCCTTCTCACCTCTAAGCGTCAGCACCACCTTTCCCCTACAAGCCAAAGAGTGGAGACTTTCCATGGGCTCTCAGTTGTTCCACCTGCCTGGGAACTTTTGTACAGGGACCAGACCAAACCGTGCTCATTTTTACAGCTGGATGATCTCCAAAGTGGCTCTCAGTTCCTGTCTGTTCCAATCTGCTGTGATAGTTCCAAAATGTCTGTGACTTAAAATATGGTCCAGCTTTTTCCATTGTCCATGTTGTATTCAAGGAAAGAGCACATCTGCTCAGATTACCCCTGCCTGACTCCATTGCAGCCAAAAGTAATCAGAGGTAAACACCTCAGCTTTGTCCTTATTGTCACCATTTCTCTCTGACATACCTCATAATGAGTGTTCAGCCACCTCTCAAACACTGATGAGAGTCTGACAGAAAGTCTGTAGGTCACTGAGAGGCTCAGGTGACAACTGTAGGGATAATGTGGATTTAGTGCCCTCCAAGGCACTACCAGTTTGTGCCACCCAGCAGCAGAGTTGATAACTTGCAGTGACTCCTTCAAGGGCAGCATCTTTACACCACCACAAGCAGGCTTTGGGACTTTTAGCCTGATCCTGGAACACCAGCACTGGCCCTTTTGGCCAAGATTTCTGCTAAGCTCCTTCTCCCTGCCCACCCCCTCCCAGCTTGGCACCAGAAAGCAAACAAACAGCTCAGGGAGCTGCAGAATCTGCAGAGTCTGGCTTTCAGCAGGCTGGCGTCTCTTGGGGCACCAACCTGGGTGCCTGCGAGGGCACAAACCCTGACTGAAGCTTTTCCCACGGTTTGGGCATCAATCAAATGTCAGTTCCAGTGGATTCTCCAGTGTCTAATAAGGTCTGACAGCATATGTTGGTTTTTCTCACAGCTGCAGGGTCATTCCTTGCCCAGCTGTTTGTAATGGCAGGAACTCAGCTCTAGCCACTCTCAGTTTTTGATAGAACTGGTCAAAGGGTTAATAAGTTTTTGAAGAGAATAATTTGGAAAAACATGAGTGGGCTGATATACAATGTGATTGCATAAGCTCTGTTACATTAGGAAATCAAAATAATCGACCCTTTTCCCTCTAAATGGGATAGAATTTAAAGACTAAACGCTGAGCCTGGTAGTGCAAAATCCTCTTTTCAACTTTGCTCCAGACACACTCCAGAACTTCAAGCTGCCGCTTTATCTTCAAGCTTGAGTACAGGAGAGGCAATCTTTGCACTTCAGGTCCCTGTGGAAAAAACATGACCCCAACCAGAATGACTCTTGAGTCAGCCTGTGAGCAGTCTTGGGGAGCCATGGAGATATGCAGGTTTGCAGCACACCTGATAGCTAAGGCAGGGATTGGGATTGGAAATGTGACATTCCACAGGAAGCTTTGAGGCCTTAAAAGAGTAAAAAAAGGCTATAAATGGTACACAGGTACTTCTCACAAGGGAATAAATTAGCTGTGATGAGACTGCACAGCTCAAACCAGGTATTCTGCAAATACAGCTCTACCACTGAGATACGCAGGGCAGATTTATGCCCTGGAGCAGGGCTGGTCTCCAGAGTAGCTCTGCTTCCTGCACCCTCACGTGCCAGCTCTGTGCACACACAAGAGCACCACCTCGAAGTGTCCCCAGCTGCCCTCAGCAGAGGAGCTGCACATTCAGGGACAGGGTGAACATGACCTTTACAGTCTCAGCTCTGACATGCACTTCCTGCAGGGTGACAGCACAAGGTTGCTTCTCCTCTGCCTCTCACTTGGGCTATAGAAGCTCAAGGACTGTTGCTTCCTCAGAGCCCAGAGCCAGGAGCATCTCTTTTGGTCACTCCAGTCTGAATATGCTCTGCTGCTTGGAAAGCTTTAAAACACCCAGATAGCTGGTGGGGAAAAGGCTTTCCTAAAGCCTTTCCTTAAAACATCTCAAAGGCCTTCATCCATCCAGCTTCATCACCTGCCAACCTCTCAAGGAACATATAAGCTGCAAACACCTTGGAAAGGATCAGTCCATTCTGCTGTTGCAGCCAGGCTGATACTGCAGAGCACTTTGGAGACAGGATTGAGCAACTGTTGACAGGATTTCTCTAGCAAATTGTGCTTCACAGACCCGTTGGGAACCTTGTTGTATCTCAGTCCTGATACAGGCTGGCTCATCTCAGATATTCATCAAAAGAGGCCTCCTGCTCCTGAGCATCCTGCCTGGAGTTACTGGAGTTTTCCTTGAAGAGGAGAACCAGCTCTGCAGGTGCTGGTGGTGTGCTGTACTCACAGCTCCCTGCAGCCTATGGCAGAGCTCATCTCTGCTCACCCAGCACCTTCTTAGAATCACAGAATCAGAATGAAACAGAATTGTTTGGGTTGGAAAAGCCCTGTAAGATCATCGGGTCCAACCATTACCCCACAACTGCCAAGCCTACCACTAAACCATGTCCCCAAGTGCCACATCCACAGGGACTTTAAATCCTTCAGGGATGATGACTCCACCACTTTCCTGGGTGGAGCACTGACCAATGCTGGACAACCTTTTCTGTGAAGAAATTTTCCCTTTATTTAACCCAAACCTGCCATGGTGCAACTTGAGGCAATTTCCTCGTGTCCTGTTGCTTTTCCCCTGGGAGAAGAGATCAAGCCCCATCTGGCTACAATCTCCTTTCAGATAGATGTAGAGAGTGAGAAGGTCCTTTCTGAGCCTACTTTTCTCCAGACTGAGCCCCCACAGCTGCCTCAAAAGTTCCTCGTGTTCCAGCCCCTTCCCCAGCTCCTTCTGTTCCCTTCTCTGGACGCACTCCATCACCTCAATGTCATTCTTATCAACCAAACACCGTTTTTGAGGTGTGCCCTCAGCAGTTCCCACCACAGGGAGGGCAGTCGCTGTCCTGGTCCTGCCGGCCAGGACTGAGCCTACTTAGCAACACCAGCAGAAAATTGGGGGAAACACCGACGGAGTGCCCAGCTCTTGCTATCAGGAATTCCTTCCGACGTGTCCGTCGGGTACCCGAGGAACCGGCAGCAGTCCCCCCGGGATGCTGCGCGGCTGCCCCGCGCTCCTGGGCTGGAGCTGCCCCGCACTGCAGTGAGTCCGCTCCTCGCTCCCCACTCTGCACAAGCTCCTTCTCCCGGCCATCGGCGGGGACAGGGAGCAGCCAGAGCCCCTCACCGTGGCTGCGTCCCCAAGCCATGGGGACCCCCGAACCGCCGGGGACCCCCGAACTGCCGGGGATGCCCGAACCGCAGGGGATGCCCGAACCGCCGGGGATGCCCGAACCGCCGGGCCCCACCCGAACCGCCGAGGATGCCCGAACCGCAGGGGATGCCCGAACCACCAGGCCCTCCGGAACAGTCGGGCCCCCACCAGAACCGCCGGACCCTCCCGAGTAGCCGCCGGCCGCGCTCCCGGCGGAGTCGGGCGGCACCTGCGGGCTGGTCCCGCTACTGCAGCGGTGGGCGCGGGGCTGGCAGCACCGGGACGGCTCCGGTGCGGAGAGGCCGCGGGAACGGCTCCGGGGCACCGGCACGGGGGGCTCCGGGCAGCGCCTCCGCCCGCGGCTGGCACCGTTCAGCACCGACACGGCTCGACCGAGGATGCTGCTCTCTGCGCCGGTGCCTCCGGGCGCGGCAGGATGCTGCCAGTCCTTCCCCGGGAGTTCTCCAGGTTGGCACGGGGGGAAAGCAGCTTTCCAGCCCCGCAGCAGTGATCCTGGCTATTGAGGGCAGCATTTCCAATTGCTGGAAAAGATGACAGGCCTGCTGCACCTGGGTACCCAGTGCTGAGAGTCTGGCTGTTCACTGACAGCCCAATTGTGCAGGGGGGTTGGAAGCTCCAAGCACTTCCTCCCAGTCCACACTTTTTTTAAAAAAAAAAAAAAAACAAACGTGATTTCTCATCATCTGAAGGGACAGACTGGATGGAGAATCACAAGAAATCACAAGCCAAAGTCATAAAATCCTGGAATGGCGTGGGTTCGAAAAGACCTTAAAGCTCATCTCATTCCAACCTCCTGCCATGGGCAGGGACACCTCCCACTAGACCAGATTGCTCCAAGCTCCGTCCAACCTGGCCTTGAACAATTCCAGGGGTGGGTGAATGTTTGTGGGAATTTCTAAAAATCCCAAACACACACTACAAAGCAAATCCTGAAGACGTGGCAGCCTTTATGGGTATTTGTGAGCTTCCAGTTAAATGAGTTGCTAAAGAAAATCCTGAGGGCTGGTGGCCTGGTCACACAGCAGGAGGGAGCAGACTGGCTGTCACAACTCCACGCTGGAGCTGCTTGAAGATTTGCAAAGTTGCAGTCAGAGGAAGGACCCTGCTTTGTCCACAGAGGTCCTGGGGCAGGTCCCCCCTGAGTGAGACCTGTGTAGATCCCAGTGTCCTCAGGTGGATGGGTGAAAAGAGGAAAATCCAAAGTGCTGCACAGGGCAGGTTGAAAATGTGGGAGGCACATCAGGTCTGTCTGATCTCTCAATGCAGAGGCACGGAGATTCAGCTCAGAGATGCTGCTCGCATGGGTGGGGGTCGGGGTGGAGTTTACACTGCAGGAGTCACATTTGGGGCCTATTTTAAACACGTCCCCCACGACGCCGAGTGCATGTCTCGAGGATTGAAATAGATGGCAGTTTGATCATTGTCTCTCCCAGGGAAATGTTTTTTAATGAGGTTTTAAATAATAAAGTGGGATAATTTCCCTGGCTGGCAAGATAATGAAATTTTTATGCCTCCTTTCTCTCCCAAAGTTTTATCACCCTTTATTTTTAGTGATGTATAATCCCCGCTTTTGAGAAAAAAAAAGACAGAGAAACCACTGACATAGGGAAAGCCACTCCTGGGCAGGGAGCCTTGGGTGGGAAGCAGTCTGGGGGAAGCTTCACAGACAGTCCTTCCCCACCCCCTGGGGATGGGAGAACACCCTAGAGGGGCAGAGGGGATGCCCATTGTTGGTGCAGTGTGTCAGTACTGGGTGCATGATGCTGGTACTGGGTGTAAGTACTGGATGCATGGTGCTGGTACTGGGAGCCAGTACTGGGAGCCAGTACTGGGTACATGATGCTGGTGCTGGGTGTAAGTACTGGGTGTAGGGTGTGAGTACTG
>CM031874.1:6460715-6576907 GCA_018697195.1 Certhia americana | reverse complement strand
TGATGCTGGTGCTGGGTGTAAGTGCTGGGTGCATGGTGCTGGTTCTCAATAGTGGGTGCATGGTGCTTGTGCTGTGTGTCAATATTTGACAGCGGGTGCTGGTGCAGGGTACTGCTAGTGGGTACCAGCGCTGGTTCTGTGATGCTGGTGCTGGGGCACAGCAGTGTGTGGCTGGTGCTGGCGCTGGGGGGGCAGGGTGCTGGGGCCGTGGGTGGTGTGGGTGGGTGTCTATGTGTGTGTGTGTGTGCGAGTGTGTGCCGTGAGGAAGTGCCAGGGCTGCAATCGCTTTCGGAAGTGGCCGGCGGGGCCGGGCCGGAGCCTGCGCAGTGCCGCCGCCGCCGCTCGGCTCCCGCTGCCGCTCCCTCTCCCTCCGGTGCCCAGCCCGGCGGCAGCGCAGCGGCGGCGGCCGGGGGCGGCGGCGGCGGCGCGGATGCCCGGCCCGTGAGTACCCCGCACCCCGGCCAGGGGCTGCCGCGGATGGGAGGGGGGACGCGCACCCATCGCCCCCTCCCTCGCCCGGTGCCCAGCCCAGCCTCGCTCCCCCGGCGAACCCCGCTTTGCCCACCCCCTCTCTCTCTCTCTCTCTCCCCGAGTCCCTTTACACGCTCCCCCTGCATGGACCCCTGCCCCGGGCATCCTCCCTCCTGCACGGCTCCCCCCTGCACACGCGCCGAGCCCAGCGGAGGATGGAGAGCCTTGCCCGTGCCTGTCTGTCCGTCCGTGTGTCCGGCTGCTGCCTGTCACCGGCCCCATGTGCGAGCGCTAGGGCGGGGGGGGATGCTCCGTGGGGACCGGCCGGCGGGGCGGGGGACCCCGAGCACCGAGCAGGGAGGGGGAACTCCCCGCCGCATCCCCCCAGGGGAGGGCAGGGCTCCTGCCAGGAGGAGGCGGAGGAGGAGGAGGATGGAGAGGGGGAAGGAGGGGGGCACCCTCCAGCCGCAGGGCCGGCTGCACCGGGGTTTGCCCAGCCCGGGGAGGGGGTTGCAGGGAGGATCCCCCCCCCGGAGGACTCCCCGGCTCTTCTGCACCCACAGGTGGGTGCCGGGGCGGTGCCGGAGCATCCACGCAGCGGTTCGGCCGGGCTGAGCTCCCTGCCCGTGCAGCTCCCCGGACACCGTGCAAAGGGTGCTGAGCCTCGCCAGGGCGATGGGCAGCCCTGACCCGGCCGGCCGGGGCTCGGGGAGCGCCGGGGCTCGGGAAGGTTGCCTGAGGTCAGGGCAGCCTCAAGCTCCGGTCCCCGCGGGGTTCTCCAGCGGCGGCATGGCCAAGGGTCGGCTGAGGGACCTCGCCTCGGTGGTGTCGGGGACGCGGCTGTCCCCCGAAGGGATGTGACATGCGACGGTCACCCAACACGAGCCCATCACGTGGGTGGCGTCGCGGGATGCCGCCGCTTGGCGCTGCGTCCCCGTGGCCAAGGGATGGAGCGGGCCAGGCGCGGCCACCGCGCCGTGTGCGGGTCACCGCGCCTCACCGAGAGGTTCCCCGGGAAGCTCCCTCTCCCCGACGCTTCTGTGAGGCTGCTCTGGCACGGATCCATGGCCTTATTTAAGAAACTAAACAAAAAGTGTTAAGCGAGTGGGAGGGATTCCCCTGCTGCGAGGGGAGTTCATTCCCCTCTGGATGCATCTCCATCCCCGTCAATGGAGATGCTCATCCTGTGTCACGCTGGATGAGTGGAGCCGTGGCGTTTGCTGGCCTGGTGCATGTCGTTTTCTTTGGGAAAACGGGTCGCCCCAGTGGGCACATATTTCAGGGTATGTCCCGAGGGAGAGCGCCACATCAGACTTCCCTACAAGGATTTTAGCTGCTCCGCGTCAGCCCTTCCCCACAAATGACTCAAGCCACTAATCAAAATACAGTCATGTTCTTCAGCAATTAAACAACCTCCACCTCACAGGATTGTAGTGGAGAAGCAGGAGTTTAGTGACACGAATATATCTCAGTCAGGGTGCAGGCACCCGTTTTGATATTATTTTAAAAAAGAAGAAACTGAAGGCAGATAAATAATTCAGATGAAACCCAGAAAGGGTAAGGGAAAAAATACCTTAGTAGTTGGTTCTGAGTCTGCACAAGGTGCTGGAGCAGCCCATCTCAGCCACCTCCTGAAATGCATCCTCTCCCGTCTTGGCTGAGCTTTGGGTCTAGTCTTTGCTTTTAGGCTGGACCTGGACTCCAGCATGTTTGGTTTCAGCTAGGCTGATATGTAGTGAGTGGGAGAGCTCAGTGCTCAGAACTCTTCCCTGTGAGCAACAGGTCAGGACTAGCAAAGCAGCCACTGTGTCACTCCTCAACCTCTGCAGAGCATGAGCTCAAGCTGCTGGGACTTTTCCTCTTTCTTTTTTTCCCCAAATTTTTATCCTCTGGTTAAAATAATTTCGGAAAGCTCAGGAGGAGGTAAGAGGCACTCTGCCCCTCCCCCCCAGCTCCTCCTGCTCCTCAGATCAGTTCATGCACCAACCCCTGGCCTTGCCTGAGCACCCCAAAAAAGAACAGGCAGGGCACAGCAAGGCCAGCAGGCACTGCCACTGCCATGCCATACTCTCAGGGTTCAGCAGTGTGGGCTCTTGCCTAGAATAACAGCAGGTTCTGAGAGATCTGGTGCCCACAGCCTTCACCCGAGACTTCTTATTGCTCAGTTCCTCATTCATCTGCACATCTCTCTCTGCATTTCCATTACAGAAGCTGTTCAGAGAGGGGAATCCAAATCCAGCTGTTTATATATATTATTTCATAGCTGTCTCTTATTTTGGGGAGAAGAAAAGATCCTGGACCTCATCAGTGAATTTTTTTGCATCCCCCCATGTTTTACAACCTGGGTTTTACCTGTGGGGAGGACAGGATGGAGGAAGTGTCCGACATCTTCCATGGTGTGAGAGGGGCAGGAACTGAACTCACAGGGACTCCAAACACCCTGTCACAGACTGGGAAGCAGTTCTGTGGTGCCATCACTGCCCCAGCTCTGGTGGCTCAGGGAAGGGGTGTCCAGCCCCAGGCATCTCCCTACTCACTGCCTACTCTGCACCAGCACCTCTTGAGCCTCCTCCAGCTCATTCCCATCACTGCTGGGCTCAGCCAGCCCATTTCCTTTCCTTTCCTCTCCATGGGTTGCCCCATGCAGCACAGAGAGGGGGACCTGCAGAAAATCCTGAATCCTCACTGCCTTGGCCATCCCATGGGTGTGATAGTAACTCCAGTAACACCACTGGCCAGCTCTCCCCTCTGCTCCCACGGGTTTCAGGACATCCAGAACTTTTCACAGGGATCAAACATCTCAAATCCAGCTGTGCACGCTCTGCAGGAGCCAGTGGCTGTGCTGGTTCACAAGCCCTGGGGTGAGTTCCCTGTGCAGCTCCCCAGCCTTCCTTGGGACCTGGGGACACAGGAGCTGGTGGGTTTGGGGTAAAACTAGTGAAGGCAGAATCCAGGCTCCCTCCAAATCCCAAGCACCATGTAAAACAAGGCAGCAACATCAGAGTTTTGGTCAACTTTTCACCCTTCTGTGAAAGTGCTCTCTGGGAGCATAGGGAATTATTTTATTTCTATTATTTTTGGCTGGAAGTCCGCTGGGTTCCTTCTTCAGAGCGGACCAGTAACAGTAACCTCCAGCCTGTGATTTTCTCCCTCCCCAGACACTGTGCTGGGCATGGAGGGTGATGCCTCAGCCCATCCCATCATCTCCTCTGTGTCCATGGGACCTCAGTCATTCTGGGTGAGTGTACCAGAGGAGGCAGGGAGTGCTCTGCCACTCACCCATCCTGCAAAACCTCCTGCCCTTGGCCATTTTGGGGAAGCAAAATTTAACCAGGGTGGAGCAGCAATGAAAACAACAACAAAGTCCTTTGGGGTTCAGCTTCACCATTCACCTTAGACATGGAAAAAAGGGGGTTTCCTGACAGCAGGAAAATGTACTGTCGAGTTTTAGAACAAGCCACCCTTCCAGTTCTCCAACCACTTGGAACCAGCCTCGGCTGACCTTTTGAGGGCTCTTTGCTCCAGCTGTGGAGACACACTGGGCTCAGGGGCCCAGGTTTGCCACACTCCAGACTCACTTGTCAGCACTTGCCCACTCTGGAGGCAAAAATGCTGCAAAGCCTCCAGGGCAACATCAAGATAGGCAGGGTGGGAGCGGAGCTTGTGGCATTCCCGTGCATGGCTGGGGCTCTGGATGCAGGGGGCAGGCTGTCAGCCCACTCCCAGTGCTGGAATCACTGCTGGTTCAACCTAAAGGGGGTCAGCAAGAGGGTTTGGGGTAAGGGTTTGGGTTTTCCAATTGGTGCCCCTCCTGCAGGTTTGAAACCAAGCAGGGCTGTAACTTCCTCGACAGAAGGCAAATGCCCAAGCAGTGTTCCAGGGCAAAGGGCAGGAGAACAAACAGGTACATGTTGGCATTAGTGGGCAGAAGCTCTAAAAAAGCAACAGAAAGCTTCAAGCTAGACTGGGAAAAAAAAACCAACAAAACCCAAAGGAAGATGCTGCCTGAGAGCCTGGTGTGGGTTTCACCAGGAGGAGAGAGCTGGCAAAGCAGATTTGGGGCTGCAGAAATGCATTGGCATGACAGCAACTCGTGTCCCCTGATGGGGCCTGCACCCTGCAGCATTCTGAGGGCTCAGCAAAGGGCATCACCATGGCCTGTCAAATCAGGGGTCTCACTGAGATCCCATGCAAGGCCCACTCCCACCATCTGAGCCCAGAATGCCTGCACCCACCATGGCCAGGGTCCTGCACCCTGTCTGTGCCTGCCCTGTCTGGCAGCAGTGGGATGCAGCAGCTGCACTTTCAGACGCTGCCCCAGTGCCAGGGCCACCTCTGTGGCATGGGGCCACACAAAGTGACAGTGCTTCCTTCCTCCCCACACTGCCAGCTCCTCCCTGGGGTGATGGAGCTGAACTCTGCCATCAATCTTCCCCTCTGGTTGGGCTTTAAATCACCAGGGCAGCTGGATTCAGAGGACACAAATTGCTCATCCTGATTCCTCCTGGTGGCTGGGGCAGGGCAGAGCCTCACTGCGGCCCTGGCACCATGACCACACCACAGGGGTCACCTGTGACCCTTGAGATCCTCCAGAACTTAGGCAGGGTATTGGGTCACCAGATCCCCCTTTCCCAGCATGTTTGCCTGCAGGATGGTCTCTTGGGGGGTTCATTCCTCAATCCCTCAATGTTTTAATGCAAGACCAAGGTCTGATGTGGAAGGAAGTTTTGCTGGTACAAAATGACAACCCAGCTCTGAAAGCTACAGTCCAGGGACTTGATGCTGGGGACGTGTCCCAGCCCTGGTACAGATGTCACTACATCTGCCTGAAGCCAGGCCTCCTAAGGCATCCATCAGGGCTGGCAGTGTGCAGGCAGCAGCACCCACAGCTGAATAAACCATGGTGGGCAAATCGCCCTGGGTGCAGTGTTTGGGACATGCTGCCCTTGTCCCCAACTATCCCGCTGGTGTGGCCCTGGCCTGGCTGGTCCCACCACCAGTTGAACTGGGCTCAGCCCTGCCCTGACCACATCAATGCCACGTGGGGCCACGCTTTGGGCAGGAAGAGTGGCTGGAGAGCAGGGCCAGACCTGTCCTCAGACTCACCTCGGGCACAGCACAGGCTCCCAAACTCCCTGGTGCCTCCCTTGCAGGGCTCTGGCTGCAGCCAGTGGGGTTTGGTGTTGTGTGGGACTGGGGAAAAAATCATCCCTCAGTTGTGTTGGGTGCTCTCAGAGCTGTGCTAACCCACCCTTTGATGCAGCATTGCCCTGTGATGCAGTGTCCTTCCTTTTCATCCCAATCTTGCCTTGGTTCTCTGTCTGGTTCCTCATTTCCTTGAAAGATGCTGTTCTTCATCCCTCAAATTACCACCATCCTGTGGTCCCAGGGGCCTGGCAGCTTGCTGTGGACTACCCGCCCAGCTCAGCTCTTACCCTGGCCATGCCAGTTCCATATCCCTTCCTTTCCTTTGGTCTTCTCTCCCATCAACAACCAGGCTCCTCCATCCGTTTAGCCCCTGCAGAATATTGATCACTGATCTGTCTCCTTTCCCATGGATCATTACTGAAGGCGGAACAGGCGCCTGCCATAACACCACAATACCTCTAGTAGTAGAAATGCAGTTGTCAGGGCTTGCCTTATTAAATCCCCCAGCTGATTGGCATGGGACTGTTTTTATGCTATAAAATAATGAACTCTGTTTCAGTGCAAAGCTGGGGTCAGGGGGGTGGGTGCTGACAGCACTGTGCCTGTCGTGCTGCCCAGCAGCCGTGGTGCCAGGACAGAGCCATGGGTCTGTTCTCCTTTCCCCAGCAGGTGCCAGAGAGGTTCATGTGGCCCCTTGGGGAGGGCTTATGGTGGGATTTAGCTTGGATGATGCTCAAGCAGAAATACACTGGGAGCGGAGGAGATGGCTGGTCTGGAGAAGGACCCCAGCATCATCCTCATCCTGGCAGGAGAAGGGCTGGCAGCTCTCGTGGTGTAAAGAACTGCAGAGATGTTTGGACACGCTGAAGCATCTCCCAGTTCCCATCAGCAGGATTTGCCTTTCCAGCCTCTGGGAATAGCAGAGAAATCACTGCAGGGCAGAGGATCTCCCCAAAAGCACCTGCTGGCCACCGCCACCTCTGCCACGTGTGTGACATTATCAGTGCCATGGGCTCACAGGGCAGCAGGGACACGGCAGCCACATGGGCAACACCACACCCTCATCCCAGCAGGACCCCGAGAGTCCACCCAGCCACTGCCAGGGATCACTGGCACCTCTGTGCTGGTAGGATTGGGGTCAGCCCAGCCCCATCCCGCAGAGCCAGGGGGCTCAAGCCCTCAATCTCTTTAATCTTTTTCTAAAAGATTGCTAAGGGGGGGATTGAAAACTGAGTCTAAAAATAACTCCTAAAACTTCCTGTGCTGCTGGCAGGTGGCTGGGACAGGCTGCGGGGGCGGGAGGCAGCTGTGGGGCTCGGCAGCAGTGCCTCAGCTGTTACCATGGGGTAACCCTGGCAGAGGGGTCCCGGGGGGTGCCAGCCCCCCGTCACCCACCCCAGCTGCCTGCTGGGCTGCCTCGCCCCTGGTTGCATTCAGTGGCTGGTTCCAGCCAAATTTGGCAGAGATCAGAGGTGCTGGGACCTCCTGGGAGAATGCCAGGAAGGGGGTGGGGAAGCTGCAGGCTGTGCTGAGCCCTTATTAGACACTGGAGAATCCAGCAGCACGAGGGCAGCCAGGGCTGCCAAGCTCTCCTTGTGCTGATCCAGTGTGGCTGGTCTAGCAGGTGATGGGAGTTTGCAGCTCCTCCAAGGCATGGAGAGGGGTCAGATCCGGTGCTGCTCCTGGCTGAGGCATCACTGGGCTAAGACAGAGACTTGGCCAGGGATGGTGTCTCCGTGTCCACTGGGGATTTATTCATTGTCCCCACCCAAACGATCAATGCAGGGTTCTATGATGAGCAGCAAAGCTGCTGTCCCGGTTTTGACTCATGAAATACGAAGGGAAAGTCCTTTCTGGGGTGGAGAGTGGCAAGAGGCGGCCAGAGAATAAAAATACACTCGATGCCTGTGAGCTGGGGGTGCCAGAGGCCGTGGGAGCGTGGCTGTATCCTGACAGCCCCAGCTCTCTCTCTGCCTTGTAGCAGCAAAGGGAATCCTGGAAAACCATCTGGGAAATAAATGAGGTTCAGGTGCACAAAGAAGCAGAGCCCGGCTGAGCCCCTGGAGCATCAGGGGGTGACAGCAGGGGAAGGAGCTGCCGAAGCCGGTGGTGACTTTTGGGTGACGGGAAGGTTTCCATCCGGATGGGGTGACGCTGGGGACAGCAGCAGCACAACCGCGTTGGGTTTTTGGGTGCTGGGTGTGCGGGCTCGGGAGGAGAGGAGATAACAACTCGTGTCCCGGGGAAGGCGAGGGAAGCGGCTGCGCTGAGCCGGGCGCTGGGATGAGCTGATAACAGGCACTGGCGCTGCCCCAGGGGGACGGGGGTGGGTACCAGCATCCCTCCTCCCTCTTTCTCCCCTTGCTGCCCTTTTTCACCTGCGGTGAGACGGTGCCACTGAGGGGCAGCCGCCAGCAGAGACCACAAGCGGTGTTGGTCGCTTGTGGGCTGGAGCCTCCTCCGCCCACAGCAGTGCCGAGGGTGAATTTAATCAAGAAAACGGAGGTTGGAGGCTGATTTCTCTCTCTCTCTCTCTCTCTTCTGTTTCTTTTTTTCCTGAAGAGGAAAAAAACCAAACAACTTTCTTTGTGAGTCACTCTTGGCCGAGGGAGCAGGGCTGCGCTCTGTGCATCAGGCTGGCACATCCCACCTCGCACGGACGATGCTGCAGGGAGGCACCGCCGGCGGCTCTGACTCAGCCCACCCTCAGCACAGCCCCTTTCCCGCACTGCCCACCTCGCTGCCGGTGTCTGTGCCCTGCGGGCAGTGCTGGAAGCCCGGGGACATTGGAAGCACAGCGTGGCAGAAAGCACTGTAGCTTTGAAGTGGCCTCGGCTGGTCACCGAGGACCTCGGTGCACACACCCTGGGGACATATCCTGCCTGTCACTCTCGGCAGAGCCATGTCCTTGGCCCTGGGGTTGTTCCAGCACCAGCGTGCCCGGGTGATTTCTGAGAAGCTGCCATCAGTGCCATTCCTGGCTGGGGAGCCCCTTCTTGGTACCCTCGTGCTTGCAGCTGCTGCTGGATCCAGCCCTCCTGGGAGGCTGCCCTGGCTCAGCCCCTGCTGGGATCCACTGTGCCACTCGATGGGGCAGCTGGCCCCATGATGGAGCAGCAAGGAGAGTGTCTGGGCCGGGCTGGGGCTTTCCCAAAAAAGGCCTGAACTCTTCGGTTGAGTTTGCCACTTCCCTTACCACTCCCTTTCCGGTGAGAGGATGTGTTCGGCCGCTTTTCTTTTCTCTTTCTCTCTTCTTTTCTCCCCACCTCCCTGCCCGCAGACCCG
Source organism: Certhia americana (assembly GCA_018697195.1). NCBI lineage: Eukaryota > Metazoa > Chordata > Aves > Passeriformes > Certhiidae > Certhia > Certhia americana. The sequence continues at coordinate 6,568,003 of CM031874.1, read as the reverse complement.
GCGGTCCCGGCGATGCCCGCACCCCCTGAGCCAGCCGGGGTCACCCTGGCTGGCACGATGGCCAGGCTGCAGGTACGGACACACCACAAGAGCTGCTCCCACATCCCCCAGTCCTCCCAGCACCCATGGCACGGGGTCAGTGGGCACTTTGGGGGGCAGAACAGGTTGTGCTGGGAGTGCCCCTGCACTGAGGTGGGTGCTGATTTGTGCCCCATGCTGCAGAACTGGGGGAGGCTGCTTTGCCCAGGGTGAGCAGGGCACAAAGAGCTTTGTGTGCAGGTGTGTGGGATGGGGCCAACATCCCAGCAAGGCCTGGCAGAAGGGGAGGTTCCCCTTTCAAATTGATTCTGTGGAGAGCTTGTCCTCTCTGGTTGCATGGAGGGTCCTCACTCCACTTTACAAGAGGACAGTGTGGTGCCAGACATCATGGGGACATCACAGGCGTGTGATGCCGCCTGGCACAGCCCAGGGACACTCGGGACATGGGGACTCCCAGACTCGGGGACACATGGGGAGCTCAGGGAGGGTGGCTTTTGGAGCATTTCTTCTGTCTGTGGGGAAATGTCCTCTTTTTGTCATCCTTCCTCTTTCTGCAGCCTCGAGTGCATGCCCTCGCCTTCCCTCCAGCACTTCCCTATCCACCAGCCCCAGCAGCCCCATGGCACTGGGGCAACTGGTGACAGCCCCACGGCACCCAGCCCCCACCAGCATGGGAAGGTGGGGGTGGCAGGCGCATTAAGGAATGCACAGTGCTGGGAAATCATCCTGCAAATCCAGACCATGGTGGTAGTGGCCTTCAGTGTCCATCAGAGTGTGCTGGCATTGCCTTTTGGTGCCAATCCAGATGTGCTGAGCTTGACCTTTTGGTGCCAACAAGGATCACACCAGCATCACCTCTTGGATCAGACAAGGTCCCTGTGGTCCCTATGCAGGCTCACAGTTCCTTTCTCCCTGTTCCCCATGGCACAGCACACTCTTCCAGAATGGCCCTCGGTGTGTCCCACAGCACCCAGGGTGGGCAGCAACCTGATCCTGCTCCTGGCCAGTGCTGAGTGCACCCCTTGGCATGGGAAGGGGATGCTCCTGCCAGGGGATGCCACCCCCTCCTGCTACCTCTCCAGGGTGTGTTGGTTCAGCCACTTGTGGGTCAGCTCTGGCCAAGGAGCAAAGTGCATGTTCCCACAGAGCAAAGCCACACACTGTCCCCACATCCCAGTCCCTCAGTCACCCCCAGTCCAACCTTTCCATAGCCCAGGGCTTTGGCAGAGCCAGGCTGATCTGGGGGGGAGCAGGTTTTTCCCAGTCTTCAGGTTGTCCTCCTGCTCACCCCATTCCCACAGCCTCAACCCCAATTGTTGTTGGTGGTGCTGCAGCCCCCAGCAGTGCTGGGTGCCATGGGATGAGCAGTGGGATGTGGGTGGACAGTGGGAAGAACAGTGCTGGGAGTGGAAGATGGTTGGACTAGGGGAAGCAAAGGAAAGGGGAAAAGTGGAGGGTTAAGTGGGCCCAGAGGCAGCACAGTGTGAGAGGGAGCAGAGCTGCTGCTGAACCGGGTGACAAGGTCACAGCCGTCCTGCCAGCACTTGGGACTATAAATAGGGACAATTGGGAGTGAAACACAGACTCTGTCCTTTTTGGTTCCTGTGGGAGCACTGAGACTGTGGGAGGGTTTGTGAGGATCCATGTGTGACCCATGAAAGTACTGCTGGGTGATGGCTGTGCTGTGAACAGGGGGGCTCTGGTGACAGCTCTGTCCCCAGCTGCATCCCACACCCTTGCTCTGTCCCCTTGCTGGGTCCATAGCAAGACTCAGACCCGACATGATGAGAACTGGGGCAGCTCAAGGTGGGGATGCTGAGGCTGAGATCTCTGGGGGCTGCTGCCTCTGCTCCCATTCCTTCCTTCTGGCAGGGGAAGGACAGTGATTGCTGCCCATCACCCTTGGCATGGCGCAGGGAGGTAGAGCTAGCTGTGATCAGACATAACCATTGCCCATGCTGAGCCCAGCACCTAGCACCTCTCCTACCCAGGAGCATCCCTGTTCCAGGCTGAGCCAGTGGTGCAGGCAGGGACGGGCAGGTGGCATGGGACGAGGTTTGGTTTAGCACCAGGAGCTGTGAAAACTCCCCCACCACCACCGTTTCCTTCCACTCACATGATTCTGTGGAGCAGCTCTGACTTCCCCATCCCGTGCCTGAAGACACCAGGGATTTCAGACAGGGATTTCAGCCACTCTTCCTCATGGCACAGGGCATGGCCAGGGGTGTGCAGAGCCAGCACTGAGCCCCTCACCCTGCCAAACCCCTCTGCTGCCTGCAGTGAGCTCCACAGCATCCCCAAAGTGTGGGATGGGATCCCAGGCAAAGCAGGGGGCTGGCAGAGCATGTCCTAATGCATTTCCTCTTCTACTTTCCTTCTCACTTCCTTTTCTTGCACTTTCTGCCTGCTGCCCTGCCCTCGCTTGCCACCTGCCCAGGGCTTTCCCCAGCACTAAGTAGCCCCCAGAGCTGCTCGAAGCCAGGGCTTCTGTGCAGTAACGTGGTGCCGCTTTTCTCCCTCCTCCCAGGCTCCATCCAGGAGGCGGCAGGGACATTAGTCGGGAAGTGTCACAGCTCACCCGCGGGCTGGGAGGAGCTGAAAGAGGCAGAACAGCCCCTGAAGCACGACCCCACCCCGTCCACCGTGTATGAGGCTGGGACGCAGGTGAGGCATGACCGGCCGGGGGCAAGCAGGAGCCAAAACTAAATCACAGCAAGTCACTGCACAGGGGTTACTCCTCTATCTCTGTGTGCTTGCACAAGGTGGGGGATGATCATTGGCAGCTCCCTGACTCTCTCCACCCTCCTGCCTTCCAGTACGCAGGACCCGCGTCCACAGAGTCACTCCTTCCGATGTCCCGGCATGAGACTTCTCCGACAACGGTGCAACCCGCCAGCAACCACCGCCCCAACGCCTGCTGCTTCTGCTGGTGCTGCTGCTGCAGCTGCTCGTGGTACGTCCCACTGCCCACCTGGCCCTGGCTCCTGCAGGGTCAGTGAGCGACACCCACCCACCTCATCATGCCATAGGCAGGGCAGGTCACAGAATCCTGGCTGCACTCTGACTCCTGTTCGTGAGCCAAATCTCTTAGAATACACAGAGCAGAAAGCAGCAGTGGGACTCCCCAGTGCTGCCCTGAAGGTCTCCAGGGAGGGATGGCCGTGGTCTGTATGAGCCCTCTGGGAAGCTCTGCCTTGGAGCTGTGGGCACAGAGTCCAGCCCTGCCCTCCCAGCACTGCCCAAAGCCAAGGATGGAAGCAGCTGCTTGCCTCCATCTGCATCTCCTGTCCTTACTGTGGATCTCCAGCTCCTTATTCTCTGGATAGCCCAGATTTTGGAGAGCCCATCTGCTCTTCCTCCTCAGCATCTGCTCGTTCAGAGATTCCTGGTGGCTCTGGCTTTGCAGCAGCTTTGGTCTTTACAGCCGCCAAGAGCAGCGAGCTTGGAGAAGCAAAAAACCCTGGAGCTGAGCCCTATGCATCTCCCTTTTAGATACTGCCCTAGGCGTGGTAGCATCCCTGTGTCTCTCCTTGATCTCTGCAAGAGCCTGCAAGCAGCGATGGAGCAGAAATCCCAGAGAAGGGACAGAGATCCCTCCTGTATCCTGTTCCTAGAACAAGCAGTGCTGGTCGCTGAGTGGGGCTCAGACATTGCAGGCAGTGAGCCCTGGGGGTGGCACAGGCAGGGACATGCCCACAGCTTTGCCCACCACAGCTGCCCACGGTGGGGCAGAGGTTTGCACATCCAGTCCTGTGCCAGCAGTGAGGGGCAGTGTCGCAAGCAGGAAGGGCCGCGGTCAGTGCTGGGCACTGAAATTCAAGGGCCCAAGGGAAGTTGGCTGATGGCTGCTCTCCACTTGTGCCACCAGCACCCCCAGGGACAAGGGGACACAGGCACAGGGAACACCACATCCCCAAGTCCCAACACCTCTATCCCACTATCTGCCTCCCAGCCTGAGCGGTGCTGACACATCACCAATAAACACTTGTTTATTGGTGATTATTCATGACACAACAGCTCACAATTGTTGTGATCACAACAGCCTCACCTTGGGCCGATCCAGCACTGACCTCTGCCGGCTGCTGTGGCTACTCCGGCTCAGCTCAGTGCTGGCACACATCCCTGGCACACAGCCGGAGTGGTGGAGTGGAACCAGGGCCACAGCAGTGCCTGAGCACAGGGACATCACAGGGACACCCTCACATGTGACAGCAAAACTGCATGAGGGAACCAGGGTGCCACCGGGGCAGTGGGTGAGAGGAAGGCATGGGTGGGTGGTGCTTGTGCTCATGGAGGAGATTCAGTGGTCAGGGGTCAAGGTGAGGTCCCCAATGCCCCTGACTACCTTTCTGTCTCCCCGTTAGGAACGAGGACCGAGAGCGAGCATGGAGGGCATCCCGGGAGACCAAACTGGAGACCATCCCAAACTGTGAAGCGTGGTGAGTGGAGGGGCAGTGCAATGGTTGGGAGGGCAGAATGGAGAAGTACATGGCACTGTGCCCTCTGCCACCCTCCACGGCAGCCAGGACTGTGTTCGCTCTTGGGATACGCAGCAGGCAGAGGATCAGGACACCAGGGCTCAGGGATTCCTGGTGATGAATCCAGAAGCTCATCCCCAGTTCTTGCCAAGAAACAGGGAGCCTGGAGCCACAGGCTGAGTCCTACTGTGATTCTGCCCTTGGGCTCATTGCAAAGGGAAACTGAGCACAGAAGAACCTCAGCAGATTCCAGACCCCATTCTGCCATTCAGACCCTCTGCCAAGAGCATCTTGCAGCCATAGGGAGAGGAGGGGACAGGCCATTCCCAGGGGGTTTCAGCACTGAAGTGGAAGCAGCAGCAGTGTCCATGTCCACTCAGGGGGAGCAGGATGGGTCAGCACCCCAGTCCAGGCACCAAGCACCCTATCCCTGAGTGACAAGTGTGACACCCAGCCATGGGGGCTCTGTGCAGTGCCTGGCACAGCCTGGTTAGGGTTAGATGTCCTAATTAGCCATGGATAATGAGTGTACCTGGCCTGCTTGAACAGGTGGTGAGCATTTGCTGGGAAACAGGCTCCCTCCATCCCTCTCCACCCCCTTTTCTCCCTCCCCAGCTGAGAGGGGTGATGGACCCACCCATGTCAGTCTCTCATGGCTCAGAGCTGCCTCTCCACCAAGGGGCTTTTCCTCCTGTCAGGATTTGTCCAGAGCCAGCACCAAAATACATCCCCATTTGGGAAATCCAGCCCAAAGCAAGGCCATGCTCCAGCCTGGCCAAGCAGGGCCAGGACAGACCCCACGAGTGACCTCTGAAAGCTCTGTACTACTGGAGCCCAAGCAGGAACAGCCTCATCATGAGCACGGGGGATGTGGTTGGGCACAGTTCCTCTGGGATGGGACCAGGGATGAGTGGGAGGGACACAGTGGGATCCCTGACTGACTGTAACACCATCCCTTTGCCTCCCCCTGGACCTGTCAGTGCCAAACCCACGCCGGAGGAGGTGCAGGGCTGGGCACAGTCCTTTGACAAGCTGATGAAGAGCCCGGCGGGGCGCAACGTCTTCCGGGAGTTTTTGCGGACTGAGTACAGCGAGGAGAACATGCTCTTCTGGCTGGCATGTGAGGAGCTCAAAACAGAGTGCAACAAGCACACCATCGACGAGAAGGCCAGGATGATCTATGAAGATTACATCTCCATCCTCTCTCCAAAGGAGGTAGGAGGCAGAGCCTTTGAGGGGAGGGCTCAGGTTAAAATGGGGCTGGGGAGGTCTCTTAGGGAGAGGGCTCCGTTCCAGCTAGAAGCCCAGAACCCTGTTACAGTTTGGGGATGAGTTTGGCAGGGTAACGGCAGTGGGAAGGGGATATCCAGCCCCACAAAACCCCCGGGATGCTGCTGGCAGTGGGATCGTGAGCCGGGTTGTGCTGCGGGGCCGAGACCTCACGAGGGCACCAGCGGGCCGAGAAAATGCTGCATCCCTGCCGGCAGCATCCCCGGAGCAGCGGTACCCAGGGCGGGCCCATCCCAACTCACCTCCCCGTGTCCAGCTGAGGGACACAGAGGGGACCCAGAGAGATCCCCACTCCTCACTGTAGCTCTCCCCAACCACCAGGGCTCCAGTGCCAGTATCTTCTGGGCTGGAGAACACTATGGTCTCCCCACACAATTTCTCATGAGAGGGAGTGCAGGAGTGGGTGCTGGGCTGGGGGGTTGGCCTTGGGTGTCCCCCAGCCCCCACTTTCTCTCCATGCCTCCCAGGTGAGCCTGGATTCGCGGGTGAGGGAGGTCATCAACCGGAAGATGCAGGAGCCGTCCTCGCACACCTTCGACGACGCACAGCTCCAGATCTACACGCTGATGCACAGAGACTCCTACCCCCGCTTCCTGAACTCTGCCATTTACAAATCGCTGCTCCAGACCGTCTCCCACTCCTCCTCAGAGTCCTAAGGGGAACCACTAGCTGTGGGGACACTAGTGGGGACACGGTGGCCAGGGGCGGTCAGTGCCTCCTCCCCTCTGCCACCCTCCTTGCCAGACCTCACCAAGTTTTTAGCTTTTTACCTATGAACTGTCACCCCAGTGTCTGGGCCACACTCCAGGACTGTCCCCAGGACACAGCCTGGGCCAGCTCATACTACTGATTCCCTGTCCCTTCCCCAGTGCTGGCCAGAGTGAGCTGGGGGAGCACAGGACAGCACCTGGGGCCTGGCTCCCCCCACACCCTGTTTGGAAGAGGTCACTTTATCCCATCTCCACCACACCTGGGGACACAGCATGTCCCCATTTGCCACCTGAGACCCAGCTGGGGACCGAGTTGGGGGTTTTTTGAGGTGGGGTGGGAGATCGATCGTTGTTGGTTTGGGTTTGGGGTTTTTTTTAATTTGAAATGCTCTTTTGGTTGGCTTTTACTGGGGGACTTGAGGTGCGGGGTGGGGGGGTTGACGAGCATCTCTGTACATATAAAAACTTGTCAGGTTTACCTCGCTCCAGCTCTTTGAGGTGTCCCAAAGGGCAGGGGGGTGGTGCTAGAGCCTGTTTGTATTCCCAATGGGTCTGTATGGAGCAGAGGGCAGAGCTCTGAGGCGCCTAAAGGGACCATGGTGTGGGGGGTGGGCAGGGGGTGTCTTACAGCTGCCTCCCCTGCCAGTCCCCATGACACACCAGCACTGCTTAAGCCTCAGGACACCACACACTCACCCCAAACCCAGAGCATCCTCCATCCTTGGTTCATGGACCTCAAGAGGAGGAGAACACCTGTGCAGGTGTTGTTTGCCCTCCTGCAGAACTCACAGGCACCAGGACACCTGCATGAGAGAGCTCCCAGCTGGCCCAGACCTGCCCTGCCAGTGGGGAGAAGCTCAGGGGTCTGCCCTGGTCCCTCCCTCAGCAGGGACCTGGGCTCCATGCAGGATGGGAAGTGTCACAGGGAGGATACAGAATTCCCATGTTTTTGCACAGCACAAGGAATGATTTACTGAATGCTCAGTATCCAGGATTAAAACATGTCTGTCCCTGCCCTTCACACTGAAACAAAGCCAACACAGGCGTTCTGCTGCCAGTCTTTGCTTTTCCTGATCCACCACAGCAGTTTCTTATTTATCCACCCCTTCCCCTCCTCTCTTCAGCCCTTCCAAAAGAAAAAAAAGTGCTTTTTATTGAACGTATTTTTTAAACAAACCAATTCTTTCAGCTTTTTTTTTTTTGTTTTGTTTTTGTTTCCTTCCTTCCTCATGGCATGACTGTGTGGAAATTCATGTCAGTAAATTTAGTTTTCTTTGCCAAGCTGGAAATACAGTTCAAAAAAATGTATTTTTGAGACAGACCAGCAATGGTTTATTAGGAATGTCGGTATTGTTATTATTGGCAGGTTTTTCCCCAGTCTGCACCCTTACAGCATCCCCACCCTGCACAGGGGAAGTTTTAGTTCTGGGTTTATTCTCTGAGTAAGGGAAATAACTCTCAAATGTGGCCGCAGCCTGAGGGTTGGAGGTTGAACATCCCTGAAGCTGTTCAAGAGCATGGCAGGGGGTCAGAGCCCCTCCACACACCACAGAGCTCTCAGCACAGGGAAGACCCAACTGCCACGAGATAATCTACTTTTTCTCTTCCTCCCAAACCTTTTTAAACACCTCACAAGCAAATCTTTACTTCTGAAACACCTCTTAATCCAGTGTGCTTCCTCTCCCTGGCTGTCCTTGGTGTTATCCCAGAAAATGGCACTATAAAATGACATGGTACTTTTCCTTTTCCTCCTGCTTGGGACTCTTGGTACCTAACTCAGGAGTGTCAGAAGGCTGTACACAAGCTCAGCTCCGCTCCTCACAGGAACACAAGAAGAAAGGCAAGAGGCACTGCTAAAGAGCTGGCTCCCTTTTCCAGTGCACGAGCCAGTGCTGTGGTCAGCGTGGGTTTCAGATCCTGAAGCTTTTTTTCGGCATCACTGCAAGGACACTGCTCCCTCCCAAGCCTGGCTTGAATAATCCCATTCACCACAAGACTCGTGAGGCTTAAAGGAGTTGTCAGCGTCTTTGAATATTTTCCTTCTTGGGAGACTTGGCTGCACCCTGTAAAGTGAAAGCCCTGAGCGAAGGATGCTGGTGGGATCCCTGCCTCCGGAGCAGCACAGCCCTCAAAGGGGCTGGGAGCACGTTTTCCGCTGCTTTCATGTGGCTGCTTACTCCTCTCCAAACATCTCCGAGGTCTCTGCTCAATGTCTGCTGTCTGGCATGCTGGGAAGCCAGTGGAAATACTTGTTTTTCACTCTGGAAGAGGGAAGCGATGCCATGAGAGATGTGACTGCAAATGCTCCTGCTCTGCCCGTCAGCACAAGAGCTGGAGGGCACAGCACTGCTCCTGGGCAGCCTCAGACCCACAGACCTTGCTGGGGTCCCCCAAATGCTGCATCTCCCCAGTTAAAGGCTATGAAAAGGAAAGAAGAGGGATTTAAAGTATGGCTGAAAGCTGTTGTGAGCTCTGATGGAATTTCCCCACCAGGTTTTAGTTAGCTCCCAGAAGGAGCCTGATTCTGCAGGTCTCCTTCACAGGGTCACATCTGCAGATGTGGCACCTGGGGCTGGCTTTGCTACAAGATCCTTTCCTTATCTGATCCCTTCCAAGCACCAGCTCTGAGCTCACTTCAGACTTCCTCCACTTCTACAGCTAAGTGCTAACAGCTCCCACCCATCCCTCTAGCCCTTACCTTGTCCAGATCCAAGCCTCTGGAAAATTTCCTGTATTTGCAGTATTTTCCCTCCTCCTGAGCCTCTCCAGCAAGCCTCTCTGAAACTCCAGGCTGTTTTTCAGCTGTCAAGCTACAAGCAGAGCACAAAAAGTAAAGTGCCTGGGACCCCCTTTGAATAGTTTGGCGTGGGATTTTCTGTGGCTGGTGTCACCCTGCTTTCAGTCTGTTACAACCTGGGCAGTACATTCTGATCTTTGCAGCAGACAATGCTGTTGGCATTTAAAGGCTCAAGATGCCAAATCAGTGTAAAACCCAGTTAATGCTGCCAAGATGGAAAGCAACATCTGATCTCTGCCCCAAAAGCTGTGTCCTGTCAACAGTACTGCCCACCCAGCTGCCCCAGGCCTTGGCTCAGTGGTTGAGATTCCATGAGGTGACAGAAACAAGCCTTCATACACCGAGGGTGTGCCTGCAAGTCACATCTGACTTTCTGCTGCTCCAGGCATTATTCAGTCCTCATCCACCTGGACATGGACCGCCTGTCAAGTTCCCACGCTGGAAAAACAAAGTGCTGCACACACAGTTGAAATAAAAGTCAGAAACTGACAAAAATGTTTAATATTAGTTTTGAAGAGAAAGTGACCATACTCGCTTAGATGAGAAAGTAATGACTGGGTGTGTTTAGTGAGCTCTCCTGCCAACCTGTCAGCCCAGGGCTGTGGCTCCCTGCGAGGCCCAGGCCTCCCCACTGCTGCTCTCAACGTGTGACAATGCAAACTCACTGGGACACAAAACACAACTGCCGTGGGAGCCGGCGTGTGGAGGCTGCGCTCAGGTCTGCGTTTGGCTGCCGCTCTCGGGCCATGGCACATGTCAGCAGAACTGCAAGAGAAAGGAGTTTAAACCCCAGTTAGAAACCTCACTGCCAAAGGGAGCTGCAGAAGAAGGTAAGGATCCAGGTGTGGGTTTGTTTCAGAAGCTGGCAAGGGCTTGGGGGTTCCCAGAAGCAAGGGCCAAAGGGAGCTCTCACTGTGGCTTTGGCACTCTGTAGTGGCATCATTTCTGCTCACCCCTGAGCTCTGTGCACTGCATGAAAGAGCAGTTTGGAAATCCTTTGGAAATCTCTATCCCTCAGAGGGCAGAGGCAGCATGGAAAGCACTGTAAAGCTGCTTATGGAAGAAGGGATATGAGGAGAGAGCAGGGAATGTGGGAACGTGGAAGTGAGACTTTACCCCAGCTGGTCTGCAGGGAGGAACCCAGAAGCTCTTGCCTCTGTGCTGGGGGGAATATCACTCTCTAGAGCTAGTGAGGGTTTGGCAAGCACCTCTGAGCAGCAGCCAAGTGCCTGCAGAATGATGGGTGCAGCCACCCCAACACCCCTCAGTGCCAGTAATAGCCCTGGTGCGCTACCTTCCAGCGATTGCCACACTCATTGCACACGACGAAGGTGGTCATGGGCTCATCAGAGCTGCGGGTCTGCACCTGGGGGGGACAGAAGGGAGGTGAGAGCTGAGCATCACACGTGGCCCTGTCCCTCCAGCCTCCAGGGATTCCTGTTGGGCTCACAAAAACAATGAGAGACAGAAGTTTGGGATGGCAAAAGGAGCTTTCCAGTACAGTAAGTCTGGTGGTTGTGTTATACACAGATACAGACATGTATACACTTTATGACCCCCTTCAGCCTGACATTACCTCACTGGCAAGTTTTGGGACAGCATATTTTCCTCCTCACCCAATCTGCTGCCCGTTTCTTGCAGGTGACTCTGGAAGTGGACATGCCCACAGTGAATCCCTCCCCAAACTGTCCCCCAGGAAGGGATGTGGCCAGCACCACCATGACAAACCACTCAGTCCCAATCACAAGAGCATAAAAAAGCATTCAAGCCATTCCCATTTACAGAGCAGTCCTACATCCCGGCCTCACTCTGTTACCAGGTTACCAGGTTCTGCACAGTTCCAGTCTGGTTTGTGTTTGAGCCATTAAGGAACTCTGATATTTAACCCAGATGTGATTGCTGCCTCTGACTGGCTCTTGCCAGAAACACATACTTCACTAAAAAACAGATTTTTGTGGCATTTGAATACCGCAAGGCAGATCTGGACTGAAAACAGTGGTACTCCACACACTAGTCAGGCAGAACTGTGTCAAGGAGTGATTATGGTGATGTACATGTGTAATTACCCAATGTGCAAGAGTCACAGTATTTGCATGATGCAAATTAACCATTTTTGCAAGAATGCTGGATACCTAAATTCTGTAATTCTCCCCCTTTACTGTCTATTTCCAACATGCTAGCTCACTACTTGAGACTTACATCTCATCACCCACTAGTGATTTCACTAGAAAACAGATCAAAATACAGAAAAACTCTTGATATTTCTATTTAGAAGACACTGCTGTCTCCTGCTCAAATTCCAGGCAGTCAAACTCCACTACAGGTGGAGACAGTGCCGTGTGCTGGGGCAGCCCAGAAATGCTTACTGGGAGCACTGGCAGGGCAAGGCCTCTCGCCTGAGCCAGCCTGTGGGATGCAAAGCTGCTACTGAGCCAAAGGAAACTCCCTGGTCAGATTCCTGGACTGGATTCTCCTTCTCTTTCCATGTCTTTGTATGTCAAGTCCAAGCAGATGCAGGAGTCTCACCCAGCACTTGCACACGCAGTTTGTGCGCAGTCACTCAGCAGCAATCTGGTGGCTGCTGGTGCATTTTTGGGTATCTGCACATTCTAAACCACTGACTCACAGCAAAGGCACATTTATCTCCAGATGCCTGGCACAAACACGGGAACTAAAGAGCATTGGTAATGCTGGAAGCACAAAGCTTCCAGCAGCTGGCCATGGGGAAGAAAAATCCTGTCTGCTCACATCACAGCTTCATTTATTCCTTTTGTTTCACCCATTTCATGCTATTTGAAATATAAATAAGTTGGGACTTATCCAGCTGCAGGTTATCTATATTCTTAATTTGTACTTTTAATACCATCAACATGTCTGATTCAGTTTCTGCAGCCTCTCCTCTACACGACCCCCTCCTTTCTTGTCTGAATCCCAGCATTCCCAGCACCTGCTTTCAGGGTAGAGCACTGCTGAACTTTTGAAAGCTTCCTCAGTGCTGTACAACTCCTGTTCTTGTACAAGTAAGCCAAAGTTACACAAGCTCACAGAAACATGTGCAGAAGTACATTTTAGACAGCCTTGAGTGTTTTCTGTCCACCAGTAGCAAAATTTGTGCTGTGCTGCAGGGCCTGTCACAGAGCAGTGTGAGCTCATTACAGTAGAAGATCATGTCCTGTGCAGAGGCTAAGACAGGAGCAGGAAAACCAACCTGGGTGTAGGTGCAGTTCTTCTTCTTGCATTTCCCACAGGTGAAGAGGTCAGTCTGTGTCCCTCCTGTCTTGGCCATCTGATGCTCCCGGATTGCTTCTTTTGTCATGGCTTTCCTGATCTCTTTCAGCTCATTACTGGCCATTTCCTTTTTTTTTTTTTTAAAAAAAAAGAGTGCAATAAAATCATATCTACCCAGTTTTACCACCACACCCACTACAGTGGAAGCAGCCAACAGGACAAGGCAGCCTGACAGATGGGCATTAAGGCAGAAAGCCTGTTCCAATTCTGGTTTCTGGTTCATACCCACGGCCCTGGGATGATGTGAAGGCCCAACAAACAACTCTCCACACTGCAAACCCCCTTGCAAGCTCACTCCATGCACTCTGGCAGCAGCTACTCAGCTACTAAGAAAGCTGCAACTCTGGCAGCAGCCCAGCTAAGCCTCAGGACACATCCCTTGTGAGAAGCAAACCCTGCTCCTCAGGCTCCCTCACCTCTGAGGTCATCACCGCGATCTGCTCGGGGGTGATGGCTCCACACAGCACGTTCTTTTTCAGCTCAGGATTTTTGGAGTCCTTCAGGTTGGAGATGCGGCTCCTCACACGGTTTTTGTATTTCATGTCGGTGTTCTTGACATCCTGATAGATGCGTAAGGGCAGTCAAGGAGCTTGCAACCAACCCAAAAGGCATCAAGCACTTCCCAGCCACCCGTGAAGAGCAGGGATTGTCACCCACTGACAGGATGGAGGTGCTGGGACCCAACAGCAGCATCTACTCTGGGAGGTCAGTGCTGGATTTGAGAGCTGGTTTATACAATCCCAAAGTCCAGGGGTTTCCAGCTTGGACTTTTTCACTGTGCTGGAAATACTCAGCTGTGCTCAGGTTCTACAACTTCCCCTTTTCCCTCAGCAAAGGAAGCCACAAACTCCTCCACAGAGAGAGCCCAGCTGCACCTCCAACCCCACAGTTCCCAAACCAAGCGAACACCTCACATAATGCTTATCTCACATCAACATGGAACTTGATCCTCATTGTTCCATCCCTTCCACTGCTTTTGTCTAGATCAGCACACTCTCCTCAACAGGGAGCACAAGGAAGTTGCATGTACTTGGAAGCAGAATCAAAAGCAGGAAACAGCACTCGGATGGGAAGGGCAAACTAGGGATTACAGTCTCTGAGCTCCCAAATCCACACTGGTAGTTCCTTAGTGACCCAGGACTCAGCCAAGCAGAGCTGGAACCAGACCCTGCTGCAAGCTGCAGCAGAACATTTCTGCACAGAGTCCCATGTTTCCTTTAAGCACAGGGATTTCACTGCTGGAGGCATGCATGCCCTTGAGGAAGTACTGTACAGCAAGGATATACTCTTCAATCTGAGCTGCTATGTGCTCGCAGTCGGCACCGATGGCGATGTAGTCGTCTGTAAAACAGCAGAAACAGGAGCTCAGTGGCTTCCAGCCAAGCCAGGGCTCCCCAGGCTCAGTATTTCTAAGCTACAAATCTGGCCAGTTTGCTGGTTTGTTTCACATGCTCTTCCCATCAAATGGCATCTTGGCCTTTTCTCTTGATACTCTCTGACCCTTTGGAAAAGGGTAGTGATGCAAACAGATTAATCTAGCCGGTCTGTGCCCCATGCCTCTCTAGGATATGGACTGCGTGAGACAAAGCTAACAAAAGCCTTGGCCCAAGAACTTAGTTTTCCAATATATTTTTCATATAATTGAAATCAAACTTATATAGACAGGAGTTGAGATATTCACCTCAATGAGAAGTATCTCTATTCAGACCAGCCATCTGGGAGGGCCTCAGATGTGCAGCATTGGGAACAAGCCTTCCTTTCTCATCTCACCTCAGGACTGTCTGCTCCTCCCCTCTTCTCCCACACACCAGTTAAACAGCATCATACAAAGTGCAAAACTGCTACGGATTTGGACAGCCAGTATGACAACCAACACCATCCATAAAGCAGGGAAGGTAGGGCACAGCTGAACTTAGGGAAAGGCTCAAAGGAACTCTTTCCAAGATTTCATATGGAAAGGCTTTTTCTAAGAGCTGTGTGAAGCATTTAATGCAGCATATAAACACATGCACAGGAAGGCTAGAAACAGACCTCATGAACTTCTCCATCTGTCATCTACATTCATTGGCTCCCAATTAGTAATACTCTGCAGTGCTCAGACCCCAATTTTTTAAAGGGATCTGCAATGTGGACACAACCAGATGCTCAAACTTCCACACACATTGAGCACCTACAGTTACCTCTCACTTGAGATGGCACAGTCTGAATGCAAGAGGGATCTGTTCCATCCCCGATCCAGAGGACCACAATATTTAAGGAGCTCCTGTCTGCAAAGGTAGCAGAATCTGACAGCAGATGCTGACTGGCATAAGCATCATTCCTACAAAGTCCATGTACTGAGTTACAGCTTCACTTTGTGCCCCAAGGGTGACAGGGAAGTCAGCCTCACTTTACAGCAATCAGAAAAGATCCAGAAGGTGAAGTAAACCCCTGCACACCTGAAAGATTAAACTTCTGCACAGACCACGCTGCAGAGGAGAAGACCCCAAGTAACCCTGTGTAACAAACCCCCTGTTCTTAACAGCCATTGCCTGACACATTGTTGTGCCAAGGCTCAGGCCAGGTCTCTGTCTGAAAATGTTGCAACAGCCGCCAGTTCATCAAAAGGGTGACCAGTGGCTAGACTGAGCTGCCAGCAATAATCTTTGACAATGCTGCTCCAGAACAGTGTGTCTAAGCTGAGCTGGTGCTGACAGTCTGTCAGAATGGTCCAGGAGCTGTGAAGCACTTGAGGCAATGCAGGGTTTCCCCCAGCACTTACCATCAGCCTGCAGAGCTGCTGTCAGCATCTCCCTGCATTTGTTGCGCACAGCATCGCAGGTGATGGGGGCCGGAGGGAAGGTGGTGATTTTGGGGGTGGTCGGAGTCTTCGGAGGCTCCTGCCTTTTGTTGGAGCTAAAAGAAAAACTTCACCTGTCAGAATGTCTCAGTTTGGGCCACTGAAAGCAGAGAAGGGAGCAGCAGGTACGTGACCAAGCCTCCAGTTAATTATAATACAGAACCAGTCAGAACACAGTGCAAAGTCATTGTCCCAACTCAGCACAGAGCACAACACGGCAGCCAACACCCTCAGCCCAGACACGAGCTCTCCTGTGGATACTGCCAGCAGAGGTTTAATCCATGAACAACCCTGCCAAGCATCTTGTGTAATTCAACACATATCAGCTGCTGCACCACTGGGCACCAAGTGAAAACATGACTGTTGGACACCACCAGTAACCCAAATACACTCAGGACATCTGAGATCATCAGCATTCTCTCAGTTTGGCAGTGCAGTGCAGATTCATGGTAGTTCTTTCCTCTTTAACTTTGCAGGACACCAGGCCCATATCTGCTCTCAGCAGAAAGCTCCAGAAGAAGGAGCTGTGCTAAAAAAACAAAGAAAAAAAGAAAATGGCTCCTTCAGCATTGATATTTAAAAAACACCACCAACAAAGTGTAGCACATAAAAGGTTCTTCCTTTTTCCTGTAATCTGAGCAAGACACTGATTACTCATCTCACAGAAAAGCACCCCTACACAGCCACACGCAGCTCATACAGGTGCCAGGCTAGCACAGGACTAAGAAATACTGCTTCACTCTCAAAAATAACTTCATTTCCACCCGCGAGCAATCTTGGGCAAAGGCAAGGGAATGCAAACACCTGCCTGCTGTGGCTGACTCAGTCGGGTCACCTGCCAGGGGAGCTGGATGGAGACCTGCCTGCACAATCAGCACATGATGTGGGTAGGCTGAGTCACTGCTGCGGGGTCTGAATGCAGAGAAGGAACTTCAATGAGCAGCTCAGCTGGTCGTGCACCCAGAAAGCCTAACATCTGCACACGGTGTTAGTCAGCCCTGCAAATACTGCTGGTAAAAGATCTGGGTTAGTATGATTCACAGATGATCTTCTAGAGCTTTGTTCTCCCCCCTAAATCTAAGCAGCAGAACAGCAATTTTATTTTTCTCTAGCAGAGATTGCTCTGGCTTTGGTGATTTGGCTGGAAAATTCCCTGTATTTATGGCCAACGTCCGGTACCATTATTGCACAAAGAGACAGAAAGGGAAAAAACAAACCTCAGTATTTCACCCATGCCATGCTGGCAGTATCTTCTTGAAAATCCAAGTGGCTTGACAATTTTTGTTAAGCTGGGTCACTACTGCCAGTTCTTTGCCTTCAAAAATAAATCTGTTATGAACAAGCACTTCCACTACACTGTCCTGGAAGGGATTAGTCAGCCCACAAAAAAAAACAGCACTAAGCTGGAAACCTTCCGAATCTGCTGCCACACAAACTGAGCCAGACGACTTTAAGGACTTATCCTGGGAGCTCCTGTGACTAAGGTCATATCCAGTCTGGCTCAAATCCCACAGATCATCACTGGGGCTACTGGATTTCTGTAGTTCAGAACCTCGCCAAGCCCTTTTAAGAAGCATCCACCAGTGAACTTTCAGCAAATTGTTCAGGTCAAACCAAAGCAGAACTTTGATTTCTTGCTCATATGAAGGAGATGATGCACTCTGTGAGGGACATTGTATTGTGAGCTCACTGTGTTTCTCTTTGACCAGCAGCTGAATAAAACCCCTTTTTACCAGCTGGTTTTACTGGTCGGCACTGCAGGAGCATATTAAAGAACAGATTTGTGTCCAAACAGCTCAAAACATTCAATAGGATTTACACTGAACATGTTACAAAAAGAAGAAACAACTTAGCCTGTAAATAATCCATTAGATGATGATTTTCTCCCATCTGGAATGTAGAAACTGCCATCAGGTACTTTTGTGCTTAAGAAGCTACACACAAATCACAAGCAGCACTTATGGGGGTGTATACACCAGAGCATACACTAAGGAATAACCCATAATTCAGGAGTAACCCATCTAAAAAATCACAGCTTCTCATGTTACATAAAATAAGTTTGGAAAAATTAGACTTCCCAAAGGACAAAAGCAAAACATACTTACAGTAAAAGGAAGGACCAAAGCAATATCGGTGGTTTGTGGCAAGGGAAATTTAAAGGAGACAAGTCCTGAAATTCCATACAAAGGAAGATGGTAGGAAAAAATCCACAGAAGGGTGTAGGAATAGGTTTAGTAAGACAGGGTTTGATTGAGAGTAAGTTTTAAACTGTAAAGGTGAGTTGTGAATTGGAAACACTGCCAAAGGCAACTGTGGAAAAATACCTTGCCCTGAGGTTTTTTTAGGGTAGTCAGAGCTTGAAAAAGCCTGTCAGGGACAGGTTGGGCAGAGGTTGTGCTGGGCTGAGAAGGGGCTGCAGAAGAAGTTTCCCTGAGAGCTCTTCCAGATTTAAATTTTGTACCATTTTGCAAGCAACAAACAAAGCTTTCCCAGAGCAAAACCCTGTGTTGTGAACTCAGTGTGAACTCAGAACACCAACCTTCACTACAATGAGTCCTCAAACACAGGTCTTCAAACCTGTATTTGCAGAGGTAATACTTGATTTTCAGGAAGGTTCTATCTGAAAATATTATCAACTTGAATATTTAGATGTTTATTCCTTGGGGGTGGAAAAAAGCTCAACAAGATGCATGGTAGTCCCACTTCTGTTAGCTAATGAGGAAAGATACATTTGCCTGCACACACACACATCATCCATGCACTGAGATGAGAGCTGATCCCTCAAGAATTAGATGAGACAGACTTCTCAGCCATTCCAAAGACAGAAAATTATTTATTAAGGCTTGGAGGTTAGTTTATAAATAGAAAAGTTGGGAAATAAAACTCAAACACACCTAGAAGACTTATTTCAGGAAATCCTTGTGGTTCACACTGTTCCTGTTAAACAGGAGAAAGAGCTTGTAAATCTATCCAGGCAGCAAAAGTTTATACATAAAACAAGGCTATGCTGGAACAAAATGGTGGCAAAGCAGCAACCAGGGACTGCGAGCAAAACTCAGGGCTGCACTGGAAGAAAATCCCACAGAAGAGCTAAATTCAGGCCACAGATCCAAAACCTCCTAATAAAGGCAGTTTAGAGAATCCTAGAAAAGACAAACCTCATGCTGCCAGAAACAGAAACATTAGACACAGCCCATTAAAATGTTCTACACTATGGGTCTGAAACTCTATAGCACAACAGAGTATGCTTTGGATTAGAGTAATGCAGCATCTAAATTCACAGGTGCCAGCTCCACACTGGCTGGCTCACAGCCTTCAGGTCTTGCAGTGATAGCTCCAGTCACTACACAGGGATTTCTACATCTGTGCTCCAGAAAGCAAGATGAGTTTCAGGCTAAGAGCTAGTCAAATATTTTTCCCTGACCAAAATGGAAGGCGTAGCCAAAATCTGACAGACTAAGAGGCTGAAATATCTGAATACAAACTGATCTCTTTGGTGTCTTGACAGCAGCCTCATCTGAACCAGATATCACACACTGAGCAACCAGTCTGACTCCACTGCAGTCTCTGCTTCAAAGAACTGAGGCTCTCCTCTGCCAATAAATTATTCTTTTTTTTTTCAGGCAGATTAGTAGTTTATTTTTCAGGACTGGAGAAAAAATATTCCTGTCCCTGGAAGAGAGCCTGGCTCAACAGACTGACACCAGGAGCTGGCCCCTGCTCCTGGTCTAGGCTACACTAATCCATTGGCTTCTGTTCATCCTTCACAGCCAAGGGGATGCTTTGCTAGTCAGAAGATGGAGGCTGAATACACATTAAAAGCAACAAGGATTTAAAAAAAAACCATAAAACTGCAATAACTGCAGCATATTAAGGCACAAGGGAACATCGGCAGCACAAGTCTGACAGCTCCACTCCACATACCCATGACAAGTGACAAAGCAAGGAGGCAGTAAGGAGGGGTTTTGCCTCTGTGCCTACAGCCAAGATCCTGTTCCCAGTGAAATCCTACACAGATCTGGACAGCCTTGGTTCCCATTCTGCACTGCATCACTGAACTCCATCCTGGCTGTGAAGTCTCCCAAGTCCTTTCATTGCAATACCTAGCAAATCCTTTTCTCACATTTTATGGAAGCGAGATAACCAAAGATACCAATCATTTAAAGTCATGGAGCTCAGCATCAGCAGCCTTCTCTTCATCAGCAGCTCTGTATCGAGCTGCAAAGGTTCACCCTGAAGGGCCAAGCCTTGAGAGAGCTGAGCAAAAACAAAGAAGTGAGAAGCAAGTGACCAACAAAGGCTGCAAATATGGAAAATCCTGCAAGCCAGCAGGACTAGAGTCTGAATACTTTAAATCTTCTGTCAAACTTGGGAAATTGGCTAAATCACTGAAGAGCCAAATCTAGGAAGCACACACCCTCCTGGGATCTGAGGCTGGGAGAAATTTCTAGAATGAAGTTTTAAATCCCATTTTTCCCCTCCCCTTTGATCACTGTCTGCACTCAACAACTGCAGTCACAGGCAGTGGAAACAGGATGCAGCATTCAGGGCATGGCAAGGAGCAAGTATGCAGCTGACCTCCCAGCTGGGGGACATCAGCCACAGGGAAAAGGGCACTTCTGCTGGGATTTGTCAAGGACAAAGAAATGGAAGTTTTACTTTACTAATGTATCAATCAATCCCATCCATCACTTGACACTGCAAAGGCACAAAAAAAAAAAAAAAATCTTCATTCTAAGGAGTTCAAAGTTAGAAATAAATAAAAAGGCATAAAAATGCAACACAGAATAGGGGAATGTTCTATTACTAGGAAAAAACCCCCACATAACCAAGAGTAAAAGACAGTAAATAAAATATGAATAAAATTTTAAAACTCTCTCTAAAGATACTGTATTTTTACATGTGTACTTCTGCATTACAGATAATTAATAACACCACACAGATCAACCTTGAAGGAGAAACACTTCCAGTGTCCCTAACCAGAAATTTGGCTACACAAAATTCCTGACTCAGACACTTAAAAATAAAAATTAAAGTAAGGTGCCCTGAGAAAATTTAAATTCTCTAACAGTGTAATCTTTGGTAAAAGGGAAGTATTACCTTTGGTCTCTTGAGTTACCAGTCTCCCTGGAGGAAGATGTTGGCAAAGACAGGCTTTTCTTTTTCTCCTCATTTTTTTCCTCAGAAGCATCTGTGTTCAAAAG
Organism: Certhia americana; assembly: GCA_018697195.1. Classification (NCBI taxonomy): domain Eukaryota; kingdom Metazoa; phylum Chordata; class Aves; order Passeriformes; family Certhiidae; genus Certhia; species Certhia americana. The sequence continues at coordinate 6,547,358 of CM031874.1, read as the reverse complement.
AAGAATCAGTTCAGAACTGGTCTTTATGCTACAGCCCTGCCTATACTCCTCAATGTTTTCACACTACCCACTGTTGGCCTAAAGCAAGTAACTATTCTCCCAAAAAGAACCAGGAGAAAATGCCTTTATGGCCTCCCTGCTTTCCAACAGACCTTTTCCTTGACTCCAAGTAGAAACTAATTCAAACAAAAGCTTTCCTCACCAAACTAGAGAGCAATCAGTTTCCCTGTTTGGGAGATAAGCCTCCTCACAAGACATGCCTCTTCACAAAAGTTTCTTTCAGAGGCTGCTGAGCAGGGATTAGATCAAGTTCTCTCAAGCACAACTAAAAGCAGAATTTCCAGCCAACACCAGCTGAAGGGCCAGTACAGGCTGGTCCTTGTGAGAGTACAGCTTCTTCTGATTCCCAAGTGCTGCTGAAAGCAAACAGAACAATCCTGGAGAGGACTTTCATGACACTGTAGAACAAGTCTGACCCAGAGGTAAATTGTCTGAGTCTAGCCAATACAAACCCAATCTAATAACAATCCAGGCAGGACAGGAAAAGAGCCCTTTTAACACTCATCCAGCCTAGCAAGAAATGGGAATCCACAACCAGGAAAGCCTCCCCAGATGGAAATGGTCCATGTGAGTTTATCTACAAGACGGTGAGCTAAGATCCTTCTCCAACTCACCACCCAAAAAGCATTCCAGCACTTCCCTTCCTGAGCTGTTGCACGAGGCTGACAGCACACATGGTGTTAATGCCAGGCAGAGCGCAAGTGGGAGCAGAGAGTTCAGAGCACAGATATTGTTTCTACAAATAACATTGCTAATCATTATGTGATGAGGTGTAAGTTAACAGTCCTGAAGCTTTCAATGCTCTTCCAATGATGAGCTGGCTAAACAGGAGCTAAATCTAGGGGGATGCATGATAGGACAGAAAACTCGAAAGACAGAGAGGGTGGAATGGTAAAGGCTGATTTGCTAGAATGTTTATTCAGATCAAGAGATAAGCTCTCCCAAAAAACCCAGCCTCCCACTGAAGGCAGCTTGTTTCCAAGCTGAATCTGACAGGAACATGTTGATTTCCTTACCTAGAAGTTTCTTCCAAGATTTGATGAGGGATTTGGCAAGTGATATCACTTCTTCATCTGTGCTCTGCTTCCTCAGTGCATTCACCGACATCCCAATGCGGGTGGACTGCAAGAGAACACCCCAGCAAATCACTCCAGAACAGATTTATTGTTAGTTACTATCTGAAATCCCACATAACCACGACAAAGTCAAAGCCATGACCAAGATATGGGTATCCAAAGGCTTGCACAATGATTCTATGACCCTTACAACTTTGGAAGAATGAGGTGACACTCTCCAGCTTGCACAACTGAAGAGAAGACACATCCACAAATCCCACAAATCCCACAAATCCCTTCCCCACACACTTGTAACATTCAAGCTTAGAGTGAAAAACTCCAAGATGCATCACAACCTCCAAATTGTAATTCTGCTCACTCCTCCCCAATGTCCTAAATATCAACATTACAAAGAAATTTTCCCACGACTGCCCTGTTTACTACTTTAACCCAGTCTTTCCTCTTTTTGCAGCCTACAAACAAGATTTGAGCAGTTACACACATAATGACCCAGAGTTCTTTAACTGCCAGTCCAAAACCCAACTTCTGCACACTTTTATTGGATTTAATGTTTATTTTGGTTCTTTGCATGAGGCGAGAAGCGTGAAGAAATCTATTAAGTTTATTTAGACAACATTTTGAACTCATACAGATGCAAACTTCAGCTTTTTACCATAACTGTGCAACTCACCTGCAGTAAATCCAAAGTCATAGGCATACTTTTCAGTTCCTTCAGTAAATCCATTGCCCCTTCCTGAAGAAGGAAAAGAGAAAGAGTGCCTCAGCTTTTATTCAAGAAATTCAACACCTTGGGAACAGACACACAGAGTTGAATTCAAAGGGAAGAACACCAACAAGCATTCCCTGAAACATCAGCAAGCTCACTGCTGGGGTTGCTGTTCCAGACAGACAGTAGATCCTGCAACCTGAAGGCACCTGAATTATTGAAATGGGCAAAACAGAAGACCACTGGACTGCAACAGGTTCTTGCTTGTGTATGGTGCAAGTGCAACATTAGTTTATTATTCTTACCTGGCACGCTGAACATTTTTAACAGCTGAAAAGCACGCTCTGAATTACAACTGTCAATGACTCCATGTAGATGTTTTCTAGTTTTCATATTAATACCTCACTCTGCTAAGGACAAAAGCTGAGACCAGGAGCAAAGCCAGCAAGCTGTGATGCCAAAGAGTTGATCACTTGAAACTTGTTCTGTAAAGTCTCCTTACATCATCTCTACATCCCAGAACCCAGGACCAGGAAAAATCTGACTAGGAATCTGTAGATACCTAAAACTGGCAGTCACTCAGAGAACTGGAAATCACTTGTCTCCCTCTAGCACATCCCTGGCTCTTTCCTCCCAACCCCCTTCCCTCAAACAAGGCTTCCAGTGTTCACATTTAGCAGCTCATTTACAACACCAACCACTCCGAGCCCAGTTGCAGCACAAGGCCAGCACAGCCACCACGGCTGGGAAGCGAAGCTGCCTGCACTGCCAGCCCTGTCCTCACATCCCGTCCTCCCTATGCAGAAGGGCTGCTTCCAGCTCATCCCAGGAAGCAATCCAGCTGCAATCCACCCTATAAAACAGATGCCGAAATCAAAGCCGAGTCAAAGCTTTCAGCGGGCACACAAGCAACTCACACCAGCATAAACCACACACATTTACCGTACCCAGAACGACTGACTTCCCCCTCAGGCAGTTTCACACCTTCCCGTTCCTCCAGCCCTGAACACCCAAAGCGACCAGGTGACTCCTGACTCCAAATGGAGCCACTCGGCACAATGGCAGCAAAAGAGGATCCATGAAAAAACTAGAGCAACAAACAGGTACTCCAGCAAACTGTCCTGCAGGGAGAGTTCTGAGATTAGCCAACACAAAACATGCTGCAGTTCAGCACTATCTCAAACACCAGCCAAGAGGAAATGTTGCAAACCCCTCCTGTAAGAAGCTGCCTCTTTCCCAATGAACCTGGAAGCAAACTCTGCAGTTACTCCTTTCCTATTTCAACACGGATACTGAAAACCTGCCACCAGTGAGAACAGACATCACAGGTTGTGCTTTAGCCCAAACACACTTCCCTGGGTTGTTCCAACAGCAATGCAAGTGACCCTGCTCGCCCTACCCACGGCTGGCAGGTCAGTCCAACATCCAAAAGTTCATGTGATAACAGCACCCAGCATCCCACCACACGAATATCACACTCCTCTAACCCCTTCCCCTCCTCACCCATCATCTCCCACTCCCCACAGCACTTCCCAGCCCCAAAATCCCTCTCCCCCACCCCAAACACAGATGTACAGCCTACCTCCGTCACAAACCCTTGTCAGCTTTCTGCCTTAGCACTTTCATCATGACACTGTGTGTGTCATGAACAAGCACTGATATATCCCGTTAAGCTGGAAAATACCAGCTCCTGTCCCTCCTAGGCTGTCACACGGGTCACAGCACACCCTGCGAGACTCCGGGAGCACAGACAGCAGCTTGGCCAGCCCTCCTCACTCCAGAGACCCACGGAGTGAGCAGCAGTGCCGGTATGCGATGGAGATGCACGAAGCAAATCCATCAGCAAAGATGATGGATTCCCCGAGAGCAAACTGGAGCCCCAGGCCGGTGCTGCTGGGGACTCCCCTTCCAAAGGGCTCCCAAAGGGACAGGGGAGGAGGGATGCTCTGAGGATGCTCTCCAGGAGGAGAACACCGGGCAGGCAGCACAGGCTGAGTGAGCCCCGGAGTGCTGAGATGTGGGCTGGGGATGCCTGAGGCCTCACTATGGGGACTGGAGGCTCCCACAGCACCCAAGGGGGCACATAGGGCTGCCCAATAACTAGCAGTGAGCGGATCCCCTCCGCAAAGGATAGGGAAGGGAGAGGGCACCGGTGCCTGCGGGAGGGAACCCCACTTTACTGGGGGGAGCCGCTGCTCCAGCACGATGTAATGACCAGTGCTGCACTGAAAGAGAGGCCCCCAAAATGGGGTCTGCGGAGGGAGAGGCCCCTCACAACAGACACCGAGGGAGAGGTGAGGGTCCACCAGGGCGGCAGCGAGGAGGGGATCCTGCGGAAAGGCGGCGGACAAGAGCCCGGGGCAGGGGGCGCCGCCCCCACCCCAACCGGGCTGCAGGGGCCCTGCCGCCGCCACTCACCGCGTTCTTCTTGGCCACCATCTTGTCCAGGCGCCTGGCAATGCGCACGATCTCGTCCTCCCCGCCCATCGCGCCGCTCCCCGGGATCGGTGCCGGGGCCGGACGGGGGTCCGGGCGGGGGGAGCTGCGGTCGGTGCCCGGTGCCCACCTCAGCCCCCGGTGCCGCAGTCAGGGCGGGCGAACGCGGGGCACGACGGGAGTTGTAGTCCTCGAGACGCCAGCTCCACCCGCCGCCTGCCGGAGCGCAGCCCACGGCCGGGACTTCATCTCCCAGCGTGCCCCGCGGTGCCGCGCAGCCGCCGGGGGCGCTGTGCGGGCTGCGGTTCGCCCCGCGGAGGGGGCTCTGAGGGACCCCCGGTCCCGCCCGCGGGGCTGTGCCACGACACGGCAGGAACAGCCGCGTCCCAAAATGCTGCAGCGGGTCCGGAGGAGGCCACGGAGATAAGGAGCACCTGTGCGGTGGAGACAGGCTGAGAGCTGCGGGGTTCAACCTGGAGAAGGCTCCGGGGAGACCTTTAAAGCCCCTTCCCGTGCCCAAAGGGGCTCGAAGAGAGATGGGGGGAGGCTTTGGACAAGGGCCTAGAGTGACAGAGCAAGGGGGAACGGTCTCATGCTGACTGAGGGCAGTGTTAGATGGGATATTGGAAAGAAATTCTTCCCTGTGAGGATGGTGACAGCACTGGCAGAGGGTGCTCAGAGCAGCTGTGGCTGCCCCTGGATCCCTGGATGTGCTCAAGGCCAGGTTGGAGGGGACTTGGAACAGCCTGGCACAGTGGAAGGTGCCCCTGCCCATGGCAGGGGGTTGGAGCAAGATGAGCTTTACAGGCCCCTTCCAAACCATTGTGTGAGTGTGACTATTGTCCACGGCTGTGCTGAGCCCTCGGAGCAGTGCTGGCCCCGCTTCCTGGATAAACTGAGGCTGTGCCCCTCATACGGCCTTGGGCACTGGGCAGAGTTACCAGCGGCGAGAGGACGGATGTTTTGGGGGTCAGGCTGGACCCCCTGTAGATGGCACTCGCACACTGTGCGAGGGCAGCGCATCCCCCGGGAGCTGCTGCTGAGCGCTGTCCCTCCCTCCAGCTGGTTCCTGGCAGAGGGAGGACTTCCATGCACAGCCGCCTGCACAGCCCTCGCCAAGCGCCGATGTTTCAGAGAGGGCCCTGACTGTGCTGGTGAAGAGCGGCCGTGTCCTGCTCCCATGGAGATGCAGATCATGTAGAAGCACAGGGATATGCTACGTGTGGCCTCGGGATGCACAGTCAGGTCGTGGGAACCAGAATTCCCAGCACTCATCTCCAACTGCACTCTGTCCTGGGGCAGCTGAGTCACTGCGGGAATACAGAATCACAGATTCGGTAGAGTTCAAGGGCTTGGAGATCATCCAACCCCCCTTCAAAGTCAGAGGCACCTAAAGCAGGTGACACAGGAAGTTGTCCAGATGGGTTTTGAATACCTCCAGAGACAGAAGTATTGAACAGATCAGTGCTAAAGCTCTGATGGGTGGCTGACCCCCAAATCTGCCCACTAGCAAGCTGCCAGCTTGCTGTTCTTTATAGCAATACCATGGAGATTTATAGCAATACCACAGAGCTCTGGGATCTCCATGGGCAAGAGCTGCTCCCTGGATGTGTGACACATGTGTCAGTTCCTCCCTAAATCAGGAAAGGTGGCCCCAGACCCTCTCCTTGGCATGATACCTTGAAACTTCTTGGCTTGGCCCCATGTTTGTGAACACAAGTTCCCTCCACCCCACAATCTGGAGCCTGTGCAGCACCTGGAAATCCTCCAACCCTTGGCAGGGTCTGGCTGTGGAGTCAGGGGGTGCCATTTTGGAGAGGAGAAAACAAGTCCCAACAAGGGGACCTTCTGTAGGTCCTTGGAAATGTCCCGTGTGTGGGGTCGGGTCATGCCGGTCCTCGGCGTCAGAGACACGCTCGAGCAGCACTGCTGCCACTGTCAGTGTGGTTTGTGTCGCTGCAACGCAGAGATGGTTCCTGACCACAAATATGGCTGGGGACGTGTCTCAGATTCCAGAGCACACAGTCACTGATGCCGAGTGCCATCACCCTGCCGGCGCTGGCCTCCTGCAGTGGCAACCAGCCTCACCCAGGGCCCACCACTGCCTGCTTGGCAGCGGGTCCCCGAGGCACAGAATGACACGAAATCCTCACGTTTGCAGCCCTATGTGCCTGCCAGGCGTCTCCCCTGCCCCGGTGTGCCCGTGAGCACGGGCCAGCTCTGCAGCCCAGCCCTGCAGCCTTGCGGCTCCGCTCTTCCCCAGGGTTAACAGGACACGACAGGCCAGGCGCTTGCAGAGCAGGGAGGGTTCCTGCCTGACCTTGGCTGGGAAACAGCGGTGGCGTCGCTCAGCCCAGCCCCCCAAGCGTGGAGCCGGGGACCGGAGCACTCCCCAAGCCTGGGTGGAGGTAGATCCAGAGGAAACTCCACCTCCGCGGGAGCCAACCTGCTATTGCAGGAATTCCCAGAGAAATTCCCGCTTGGGGTGATCTGTCAACGGATCCATGAACTTTCTTTTACCTCTTGTGAAAGCAGCTACTTGAATGTGCTAAAAACAGAGCAGGGGCGCGTCCGTCAGGGAGAGGCTGGGAGGGGGCTTTTGCTGACCTCTGCACACCAAGAGACTCCCTGAAAGTCTCTGTATGTGGTGCCTTGCTGGCAGCTGCCTTTGGCAGGCAGATCTGGGAGAGCCAGGAGAAGTTTCCTGCAAAATAAAACCCCACAAAATCTCACCTGTTTTTTCCACTGGGCTACTGTATTTCCCAAGCGTCTCTCAGCAGATTTGAACACAGCAAATAGGCTGGATCAAGTTGGATGAGCTTTCTCTGCTTCCACTATTCAAGTCATTTGGAGATCAGCCACCAAACCCCACCCTTTCTCTGCTCTCAACCACCAGAAGCTTGGTCTGGTCCACTTTTGGAAAAAAGCAGAGATGAGAGGCACTCCTGGGCCTGCCTTGTCCATCCACCCACCACAAAACACTCAGGGAAGCTCTGTCCTGAGACACCCACTAACTTCAGGGGTTCTCAGGCCTCCAGGACCTCAGCCTTGTGTCACTCCTTGGAGGACTGGCTGTCCTGGGTGACACACTGGGCCCTGAGATGGTAATGAGTGACCCCATCCAGAGAGCAACAGACAGTCAGTAGCTGGTAGACACTGAGGCAGGAGATGGGAGCAGCTGCTGTAGGCTTTGCCATAGCAGCACTTACTTTGGGGACGAGTTTTGATGTGTCTCCCCTCTTTTTCATGCTCATGAGCCTACTTTGGCTGGAGGGCTCATGACTCTTATCCTCTAACCATGCACTTGTGCCAGCCCTGGAGCAGAGGCAGGGATCTGCCTTTTCTTCCCCTCCTTGCTGCAGCTGTTTGATGTCCTTAATCTCCTAGCCCTGGCACTGGGGACATTTGACCCCGCAGTCAAATCCTCCATTCAAATGCTTAGGAAACCTGGAGAATGTGACATGAATGGTGACTTCCATTTCTGACTTGTTTTCTGTTTCCTTCTGTTTTTTTCTTTGAGGAGCCATGGGACCTCTCCACACCTCCTCTTGTGGCACAGGCCTTCCTAACACAACAGAAAGCATCATGGTTCCCAGGAGATATTTTAGGATTCATCCATGCCATTCTGGAAGAGCAGCCCGCAGAGGCTCCATGTACTCTACTCCCCACTTCCCCCCACTGCATCTGTCCTGGAGCTGCAGGTGAGCACCCGTGCCTGGGGACACTGCCATCTGGACCTCCTGGGACAAGTTCTACACCAGGAAAAGCTGCAGGATTTGGCTCCAGTGGGCAGCAGCTGCAAGGGGAATATGGCCAGGACCACCCTGTGTGTTAGCCCAGCCTCTGCCACCCGGAGAAATGGGGAGCATGGAAGGGAGGATGCAGAGAAGATGATGGCTCCCATGGGCCCTGCTCATCGTGAGTGCCAGGGTGGAGTCTGGACCTCCAGCTTTGCAGATGCTCTTCTGAGACACTTTGGATTTTCCCTAAACCTCTTCCTCCTAACGATTTTAATTATACTGGCTGCTGTTCAAAATAATAATGACAGGGAGAGAAATAAATGCTATGCAGCAGCCTGTCATGCTTCATGAGATGCCCCCAGGGTACACTGGGCCAGACAAGCAGCCAGCCCAGGAGCCATGCCAGCCAAGTGGGTGCAAGCTGCCACCCCACATCAACCACCAGCAGCTTCTGGGGTCTGGGCTGGCTCGTGTGAGCGTGAGAGCCTGTGCAGGCACTCAGGTCTCCTTTCTCTCCCCCTCTCTGTCTCCTTTTATTCACCTCCATAGAACATAGGAAGTTCAAGCCATTCATTTTGCTATTTGTGTCTCCTTCCCCACGCCCCGGTTCCCTCCCTTGCCCCCTGCAGCCTCTCCTCTCACTGCTTGCCCAGCATCCTTGACCCCGAGAAGTCTGGTGTGTATGCACTTCCCTTTTGGCCCATGGAAAGCACCACTCTGAACTGGTGCCTTGATAAGTCTGCTGTGGGAAGGCAGGGGCTCCTGAGCTCCCACACAGGGCTTTCCCATGTAACATTTCCTATGCTGTCCCTGCTCACCCGTGCAATCTCCAGACCAGGGCAGTGGGAAGCTCTCTGGATGGCAGTGCCCCTCTGTGGCAGCAGGTCTGACCTCCTCGGGATCTCGTGACTTGCTCTGTGTCAAAAGTCACAGTGTGTGGAAGGAGTCATCCTCTTGAGGAGGAGGAAAAAAATTACTGACTTCTCATGGGGTAACATGGCACCTTTTAGTTCAGCCACAGCAAAGGATTGCAAAGGGCTCGAACACCCCAGCCCCTTCCTCTCAGTGCTTTTGCAGGCAAAGAGCTCTGATACTGTCTCCCACAGTGTTTGACCCCAAACCTGTGTACTGTCAGCACAGGAGCAAGCATATGGCAGAGCAAACAGGATTGGGGTCGAGACCTCAGAGGGGCTGGAGACAGGGATTGACAGGCAGAAAGGGAGGAAGGAGAGGCTCAGCGAGGAGGGCTGGGGCCTTTTCTCTGAAATAACCTCAGCAGTTCAGCCGTCGTTGGCCGGAGGGCCAAGGCAGCGTGTTCCCTCCTCACTGCCTTCATCGAGCAGGGCCAGGTCACCGCGGCTGTGCCTTGCCCTCTGCTCCCCGCAGTGATGGGAGCACAGATAAGAACCTTGTCCCGCTTATCGCCCCATCAGCGGCTCTGCAGCGGCTCCGCTGCCCCAGCGCCCAGCACCGAGCCCTGATCTCATCAGCGCGCCGCACACTTGCAGCTCGAACAATAACCAACACAATTCCCAGAAATGCACAGCCTCCTGCTCAAGCCTCCCTGGGGGAAAGCATGCCAGCCGGCCTGTCGGCACCAGCAACAGCCATCGCTGCCAGCCGCTGGCAAACGCAGCCTGCGGCAGCCCCAGCACGGAGGCACCTCTGCGAAAAAACAAGGGTGTGCTGGGTGGGATGGAGGGAGAGGCCGAGCTCGAGTCCCTGGAGCCACCCATGAGCTCGCTGTCCTCAGGAAGTTGCTCTCCCTCTTGCTGTTTGTGACCAGGTGTCTTGCCCTGTCCCAGCCACCCTGTTTGCACCCCTGCCCACTCTGAATGCCCACTCAGTTCTCAAAGGGGCCAAGACACAAAACTAAACCCCAGCTGCCTGGGCTGGGAGGATACAGGCAGGGCCATGGACACTCCTCACTCCAGTGGGGACTGGCAGCCTGGAGAAGCTTTTCCACCTCTCACAGCTTCCCAAAGTGTCTCAGTCTGCCAGAGATTTTCCTGTCACATTTGAGTAATTGCTGTTTTCACTTCCAGATGGAATATCTGGACACTGAAGCTAAGGCTGGGTGCTCAAAGCAGGTGTGTACCCTGTCCCAGACGAGCTGGAAGTGGGAGAGGGCCAGCAGCTGCCACGCCATCCTTTCTCTTTCCTCTGGAACTGTCTTCTCCTGTCTTCTCCTCACACAAGGCCAGATGTGCCACCCAGGGAAACTGCACAATACAGCAGCAGAGCTGTCACCTCCAGTCCTCACAGCAATGCAGCAGACACACCAAATCCCCATGCAAAAAGTGCAACACCAGCACCATCCCAGAGCCCACATGAGCGAAACACCTGGAACAGCACAATGGTGTTCCCAGTGCAGGAGGATGAGCCTTGCAGTGTCCCAAGTGAAGGAGGACCTGCCTCCCAGTGTCCCTGACATGAGGTTCATTGTTCATGAAAACACATGGGGAAGTCCAAGGAGGACAGACTCGCTGGCTGCGTTGGGCTTCCTGCCTCCTGGCCCCGGCTGCCGCCTGACATCATCGCTCCCGGTGGGAATGGCCACTCTGGCCCCACTCGGTCCCTGACATTAGCCAACAATTTCCTGACCTCCTGTCTGGCTTTTCAGCCTCCCACAGCCCCCCATGGTGGGGAGGCTTTTGTGCCTGAGATGATAGAGAATGGTAGATGATAGATAGAGAGATAGATAGATAGATAGATAGATAGATAGATAGATAGATAGATAGATAGATAGATAGATAGATAGATAGATAGATGTTTAACTCCTGCCACCATGTCACCTGCATCCTCTTCCTCACTACCATGGGCACAATAGAAGTGATGCTCCCCATCACCTTGCCATCCACATCTGAGGGTATGGGATAGCATGGGAGTGCATGTTCTCCAAAAATGCCCCATTCAGATTGGCAGGGGCCAGGAAAGCTGAGGAGGAGTGTGGGGGTAAGCAAATCAGGTGTTGGAAGGATGCCTGTGAAATACACAGGTACTGCTTGGCCTCTGTGCACCAGCCCTGTGGAGACACCCACCTTCTCCCCATCGTCCTCAAATCTGCCCAAGTGACACCAGAGTATGGGTACAGTGTGTGCCACATCACCCATTCACTCTGCAAACACTGGCTCTTCCAAATAAACAGACTTCTTAGTGAAAATGTGGAGGATTGTGCAAGCCTCAGGCTGTTGCTGCACAAGCTCTCTTGCCTTGCAGCCATGAGTTTTTCCCTGACTCCTCACAAGCAGAGCACAACCTTGGGATGACGTGCTGCAAACCTGCCCTTGTCCAAACCCGCTGCCCTCAGCACTTTGCTGCAGCTGCTTCCAGTGCTGCTCTAAGAGTTTTTCCTTGCAGCCTAAACCCCCACTGCTGGCTCCATCCTTCTGGCTCCAGCCCACTGGGGATGGAAGGTTTCTCCTTCCCGAATACAAATATAACTGTAATCTGCTAAACCCTGCTGTTGATCCTGACTGCATCCTCCTGTCCTGAGCTTTCCTACAGTGCCTTTTATACCGGTAATAGCACCAGGCTCCTTCTCCCATCATTGTTGACTCGACAATGAAAACTGTTTGTATTATTGTGTCCCCGAAGCTTTGCCAATAGCACATGTGTCCCGAGCTGATAGCAACAGGCTTTGGCAAGGCTGCAGCTCCATCAGATAAGAGCCTTTAACCTTATTTCTCCAGCTCGAGCGTTCCACGAAGGGCCATTCTGTCGTGAGCCTTTCCTTATCCTTCCCCTGAGCTTGCAGATCCACGGGCTCCACGGGCCAAGAAGAGGGGTCGCTGGCAAAGGGCAGAGGTGGAGGTGTTCAGGGCAAGCAGCCTGGGAAACAGCCTCAGCTCGGGTGAGAGAAGAGCCCTGGGGGGAGATGGAAAGACAGAGCTGCTTTCCCAGGCAATTTAAGGGCCAAATGCACGGCCGTCCCTTGTCCCCTGCCTTCCTCAGGGACCCGCTCCACCCCGCCGTGCTCCACCTTGGCTCGGCTCCCGCACACAGCAGGAGCGAAGTGGAGGAGAAACGCTGGAGCCCGGAGGCCCTCGCACGCTCCCGGCTGGCCCGTGAACAAAGCCTTTCCCTTGGAGCCCTTCCCTGCCGCCTCCCTCCTGCCCTGGCCCCCTGCGCTCCGCCAGCCACGGGGATCCCCGGCATCGGTACAGCCCTGGGGGTCCACAGCATCCTCTTCATCCCACCCTGTGTCCCTGTGCCAAACCCCTCCATGACTGCTTCCAGCATCCCCGAGCTCCAGCTCTGCTGCTGGGGGAGTTCACTGCCGCTTTCTGAGCTGCAGCACAAAGGATGCTCTGAAATCAGAAAGCAAAGAAAACGATGCTGCCTGTGGCAAGCTTTAAAATCTCATTTTTAGGCCAATTTATGGGAGGGATGTTACAGTTCTTGAGGTTTTGAGCTGCAAATACAGCACATCTCCTTTCCTTTCCCTAAATGTCCTCAATGCAGCACCTAAAAGCAAAAACTGTTCCTCTGCTGGCAAGGAGGGAATGCTTTCAGGTCCTTCTCTTTATTCTTTGTGTTATTATTGTTATTATTATTATTATTATTATTATTATTATTATTATTGTCATCTCTGAGGATAGAAGCACTGTGTCAGAGTACATTCTTCCCTTTTCTGGGGTGATTCTTGTCTCTCAAGGCCCCATGTCACCCCATGCCCTGTACAAGATGTGGAAGAACTGAGGCACGAAGCAACAGCAGCATCTCTCCACTCTGAGCCAAAATTCCTCTCTTCCACATGCATTTCCCTGTCTGTGTGAGATGAGCTTCTCTCAGCAACATCCTCATTCTTTCTGCTGTGCAGCAAAACCTTGATGAAGCACAGAAGTGGCCATGAGATCCTGTGTGCAATGGGGTGGGCTGCAAGCTTTGGTCACATCCTCGGATGTTGCAAGGGCTCCCCTTCTTCCAGGGATGCTGTAGTGTTCCTCTTCCTCCAGGGATGCTGCAAAGGGCTCCTCCTCCTCCTCCAGGCCTGGTTGTGGTGATGCTCAGAAATCAGGCAGCCACCTTCCTGTGAGCAAAAACCAGCCAGTGCATGGAAACCCCAAGCAGAAAGCACTGGGTTGGGGGCTGCAGGGAAAATGGAGAGAGAGGGGAGGGGAGAGGAAAAAGGGAAAGGGGAAAAAGGGAGAATGGCACAGCCAGCAGCCATCTGCCATCTGCTGCTGCCCGGTGAGGTCATGCCTCATGCTAAGTTAAACCCTGCCAGGAGCCACAGCAGTTCTTGAGAACTGCAAACCTTTCCTAAATGGAGATGTCCTGTGCTGCTGGTTCGGCCATACCAGTGAGAGAGAGGATGGGTGACCCTTCTGCTGCCAGCTGGGGGCTCAATGCCCACAGTGGTGCCACCACCCACTCTTTCACGTGGGCACAGAGGTTGGGAACACACAGAGCAGAGCCCTGTGAGAAAGGTGTATTCAGAGGGGAGATTGCACTTTTCCTGGGGATCACATCATCTCCTGCGAGTCCCCAAGGCTAAGGTCATGGAGAGGCACTGTGCTGGAGCTGCAAATGGCTGTGGTTCTCAGGGCATGTGCGGCTGCAGCGCCACAGATGGGCAGCTACCTCCCAAAAAATCCAGGCTCAGAAATCCTTCTAATTGCAGTTTTCCTTTCCTCAGCACCCGAAAGGAGGTCAGGCATCCCAAGGCAGCCAGCCTGGGCATGCAGAGGGAGCAGGATCCCGGTTCTTGGCTGCATCTCCTGCACAGACACCAGCAAGCAGCATTTTCTGCCAACTCAAGTGATGGAAGCAGCGAATAACCCCGGCATGCCCAGGCTCTGCACAGCCCAACTGTCGGCCAGCTGCCTGTTCCTGGGAGGATGCAGTGCCACAGGCAGGGAGCATTTTCTTGCTATAATCAAGAAAAGAAATTGTGCGGATCGGAGCAGCTGAATGGCAGCCAAATCTGCTTCTCGGCGGCTTTTCTACACTCTGTATTCATGTATTTGGCATGAGTAGCTGTGCATTGAGGTAATTCATTAATGCTCAACCAAAAATGTGTTTATGGAAGTCTTGAAATAGTTGGTAGAAGTGTAAGACTTTCCTTCCTAAAAGCCTGGGCTCTCTCTGTGATGGGAACTGGGTATTAAAGCAACGAGTGCTGCTGCAATCAGCTGCCAGGGAAGCGACTCCAGGCAATGTGTGCCCTGTGTATTCCAGCATGTTCTGATCTCCTTGCACTGAAGCCTTCCCTGGGATTTCATGTCCATAAGCACCGTGGGTGGAATTTTCAACAGGTCTGCTCATGTTTGGGGTGTGGGACCCTCACCCCAGGTTTCACAGAGAGCAGCTTGGGGAACAAACACAGGGTGATGTGGCTGGAAGTGCAGCACCCCCAGCTAATGGTGGGACCAGAGAGTTGGCTACACTGTGGTGGAGCAAAAGCAGGGGAAGGGGAGGCAGGAAAGCCTTGGGGAGGCTCAAAGTCTCTGGCCATCACCCAGGAGGTGCGGTGGCTGCGCCCATGTGGAGCAAACAGCTCTTTCAGGTTAGCTGGGGGTTTCACTGCTTGCACAATGGATATCGCTGTTGCTGTTCCAGTTATAATCCTGTATAAACAAGGCTGACCTCTGGTTATTGAAAAGAGCTGAAAATAAAGACAACTTTCTCTGCTTCCTCAGATGCAGTGTCTGATTGCCAGGCTTGCTGACACAGCCCACACCGTGCTTCCACTTCAGCTCCTGCAGCTGTTGGGGACCTGTGGCATGGTTGGCAGTAGGGCAGAGTGGCAGTGAGCACCCAGGCAGAGAGCCACTGTGGCCCAGGACACCTTCCTGCTGTCCCTGATGCCCTTCACTTGTCAGAGGGAGCTGGCAGCCAAAAAAAAAAAAATCACATGAGCAGAAAACAGCTGAGCCGGGCATTCCCTGGACTGGGAGTGGCACAACCGCCCACTTTCGCCCACTTGGGTGGGAGTCTGGTCCCTGTCTGGGGACACGGGGGATTTGTCACCCTTGTACAGGCACATGCCTGCAGCCAGGATGCTCCTGACATGGATGCTGAACTCTAGCTGCCTTGCTCGGCACTTTCCAGCTCCGCCTGACCCACTGAACTATTTGTGCCTGAGGAAACCGGGCGCTGAGCTGGGCCTTGGAGAAGGGGAGGCTCCAGTGAACACAGCATTTCCCAGCGGATGACTTCAGCCTCCCAGCAGGGCTCACAGACAGCTCCAGCCCTGAGTCTCCTTTGCTCTCCAGGAAGCTCCTTTCTTTGGGAAGCCTTTGTTCCAGCAAGGCTGGAGCAGCCCTAGCCCCAGGGGAGCCCACAGGACCTGTCGATGCAGGGGCATCTCTCAGGGCTCTGGGGGAGCCACCAGCCTGGGCCATGCTACACAGGTCCCCCCCCAGACTCTGTGAGGAATGTCCCTACTCCCTGTGGCCACCCCGAGGCTCCCCGTCTCCTTTTGCAGGTGTGGGTGTAGGTCACGTCCATCCTACCTGGCTGCACTGCTCCGGGTATGTGTCCGGTGTGGCCTAATGGTAATTATTCACTGTAATTAGTAACAAATATCTTCATGTGAAATGTCTCATTCCTACAATTGGGCATACAAAGGCACCAGCCACACACTGCTGGTAATTGCATGGTGATTAATCAATTAGTGGTGTGAACACATCTAGAGGCAAGACTGGTCTGTGTGAGCTAGGGAGGGCAGTGCTGGGCACCAGAGGAGGGTGCAGCACTTGCACCCAGACACAAGGACCCATCCTGCCCCTGCCCCTGCCCTGCACCCTCTGCAAAATGAGGATAAAAAGCAATTTTCCCACCACAGCTTGGAGCCTGGCTACTGCTGTGCCACAGGATCCTGCCAGCATCCACCTGCCACCTCTGCTACCTGGATGCAAATTCTGGGGACAAGTCCCTTGGGTTTGGTTGCCAGCCTCAGCCTGAGGCTCCTGCACCAATCCATAGGCAGCAGCAGCAGAAATAACCATCGTGCTCAGCTGGCAACATGCTCTTCCTTTCTTGCCATCCCCACCAGCCCCTCTTTGAACCCTCAAATCCCCAACGCCCCTTGGGGTGACCCAGATGGTGCCACATCTACATTTAGCCGGGTGGGAGCTCGGCATTGGACCTGGCTGGGAGAAATAATCGGGAGCAGGCGGGCTGGAGGCGGGGAGGGAAAATGCCTTTGTGCCGGGGAGCAGAGGAGGCTGCCCCGCCACGCTTCCTCTGCTAGGTGTGGTGCTGGGCTGCGCGGGATGCTAGGAAGGGAAGCCAGGGGCCGGAGTGGGGTCAGCCAGCTGCCAGCTCAATAAAAGTGGGGAGGGAATGAAAAAAAAAAAGAAATTAAAAAATACACAACTCCCGAAGCTGTGTGCTGGACTGGGGTCCAGCTTGCCTGGTTGCAAAGCCAGCAAGGAGAGCATGAGGAGAGGTCACTCAGGATTGGCATGCACCAATCCTGGCTCTGCCCAGGGATGCTCAGAGGTTCCTCCCTGCATATGGCTGCAGACGTGGCTGGTGAGGAGCCAGTGGATCACCAGCACCCCACATTCCAGCCCTGTGGGCAGCAGGGCAAAAGCAGGGCTTTATCCCACTCCCAGGAAAGCTGAGCAAGGCACAGAGCCTGCAACTTCACCCCACACCTGGGTGAGGGGGCTTTCACTCCCTGGAGTGAAGCTCTGTGGTGCTGGCTGTGGGGAGAGGGAGGGGAGCAAAGCGGGGTGGCATTGTCCTTGAAGGCAGGTTCCTCCCAGGCTGCATCCAAGCATTTTTGTGTGCTTTGCATACTGCTCCATCCCTCTAGCAGCTCTCCTTTCCCCCTCTCTGTGCTTTGCCTCTTCCAAAACCATGCCAGATTCCATGGCTCTTCACCCCGTTCCTTTTTTTCCCTCTCTATTTGTTTCCTTTTTTGCAATTTTTTCGTTTATTTTTCCTTTTGTTTTTTCTTAATGATTTCCTAATAATGCAGAACCAACAGCAAATGTGCTGTAAGACCAGATTTGCAGACTCAGTGCGAGGCTGGGTTTCATGTGAGCTTGAGGGTCCAAGTGCCTGGCTTTTCTTCATGGTCAGGAGCTCTCAAACTATCCCTTTGTAGCAGGGACACCCTGATTTCTGCCCTCTGCAACAGGGAGAGCATCCTGAGCCCCTGGCCATCCCATGTAGAAGAAGCCCTGGCCTGGAGTGGATGCACAGACCAAGCGTGGAGGACATGAGGCTCTGCATCTCCTGGGGAGGGTTTGCTCCAGCTCTTAACATCATTCCAGGGCTAGGAAAATCAGAGCTGCTCCCACTCCCACCCTGCTGCAGCTCATCCCCACCACATCCCAAATGCCAAGTGGTGCCACCAGGTCCAACCCCAGCTCCAGGGTAGCTCTTAACACACCTGGAGGCCAAGGATTCCACCAGGACCATGGAGGAGGCCACAGAGAGGATGTGATCAGGGAAAGCCTGGGAGAAGGGGGATGTCCCCACTAGCTGCCCAGACTGACTGCCCCAAAGGCTGCTCACTTCACTCCACAGGCAGCCACAGGTCCCAGCTTGAGAGTCCCCAGATCTCCCAGCACCCACCTTGCTCCTCCCAGGGAAGGGGCAAAGAGCCAAAGCCTCCAGGGCTCTGCTCTGCATGGCAGCAGGGACAGCTTCTCTGGCAAAGCAGTGCTCCAGCTCCCTCTGGATGGGGGAGAGAGGAGAGGAGACTCCCTGCAGCTGTGAGCTGTGTGGGCTCTCCTGTGGACTGATGCTGATTTGCACTTCCAAAATTTTAATAAGAAGCTCTAGAAACGTGAAGGAAATCTCGCCCGAAACCTCTGTCGCTCCTGGCTGATGATTGAAGAATAAGTGAGACACGATTTTTTTTAATAATTTTTTTAAAGAGGCCTTTGTTTTGTTTAGGGTTAACAGCAGATCGGCTTGTCCAAATCACTTCCAGACACACAGAAACCATGGCATGCAATACCCCACGGCTGTGAGAGGCTGGAGCTGGGCTCTTGCGCAACCCAGTGCCCCAAGTCTTCCTAAAGCTGAGGTTCACATTTCAGGCTGGGGTCTAGGTCAGGTCCACAGCCAGAGAGGGCCTGGGGGCAGTACCCTGAGCAGGGACATTTCTTTCAAGTCAGTCCGGTTGCCCCGGGGATTTCAGGGGGCAGGCACAGTGTGGCAGCCAATCTCCTAGATTGCAAATGGGTCCCGCAGAACTCCTAACTCCCGGTGCTAAGGGCAGGAAGGACCTTCAGAGCACCTAGCCTGACCCTTGGCATTGCAAACCCCGCTGGATGCCAGCCCAGCCAGCGGAGCAGTGACCTGGTGGCAGGGGAGGTGCTGCTTTGCTGTGGCTGCCGATGGCAGCGTGCTGTGGGTACCCGGCCGTGCCCAAGGCATGCAGCGATGGCACAGCCGTGCCAGCCCCGGCAGCACTGCAGGCTGGGTTTAGCCGCGATCACCTGGCTGACACTGACCCCTCCATCCCTAGAAAACACAACGCCTTTCATGTAAACGGCACTTAAACTCAAGGAGTGGTTTCTTTGCCTGACACTGAAATTCCCACAGAAAATTGCCGGGGGGAGAGGGCTCACCCCTGCCTTCACCCCAGGGCTGCTCCCAGCCCCGGATGGGGAATGCTGGCCAAAACACACACACGGAGTCAGTCGTAAGAAAAATAAACGCCGAGCCCTGCACATCCTTATGCTCCTGCACACGGCCTGGCAGGCGAAGCTGAACGCTTCCCTGCCTCGGCACCGCGGGTGGTGGGGGGCAAGGACAGGGCACAGGGAGCAGAAAAGGGGATTGCAAAGGAAAAAAAAAAAAAAAATCAAAAAACCCATAAAAAAAAGACACAAAGAAGACATAAAGAACGATCGACCAACAGACAGACAGAAAAAGAGAAAAAGAAAGAGAGAGAAAGAGAGAGAAAGAAGGAAAGAAAGAAGGAAGGAAAGAGAGAAAGAAAGAGGGAAAGAGGGAAGGAAAGAGAAAGAGAGAAAGAGAGAAAGAAAGAGAGAAAGAAAGAGAGAAAGAGAGAAAGAGAGAAAGAGAGAAAGAGAGAAAGAGAGAAAGAGAGAAAGAAAGAAGAAAAAAGAGACCAAAGAAGAGAGAGAAAGAAAGAACGAAAGAAAGAAAAGAAAAGAAAGAAAGAAAGAAAGAAAGAAAGAAAGGAAGGAAAGAAAGAAAGAAAGAAAGAAAGAAAGAAAGAAAGAAAAGGAAGAAAAGGAAGAAAAAAAAAGAAAAGAAAGTCAGAGAAAAATTTAACAACCCTCCTCCTTAGTCAGAAGGGAACGGGGCAGCAGCTTCCACACCGGTCCCAGCTCGGCCCTCCCCGGGTGGCTCTTCCTGCTGGTGCCTGGGGACGCCCCCCTTCCCTCCTCCTCCTCCTTCTTCTCCTCCCCCTCATCTCCTCCTCCTCATCTCCCTCTCCACCTCCTCCTCCTCCTCCTCCTCCTCCTCCTCCCCTCGCCCCGCTGATTGGTCCAGCCCTGCTATATTTTGCCCCTTCCAGCCCAGCATCATCCCAAAAGTTTTTTTTGGGGGGAAAGGGGGGAAAAAATAAAAAAAGGATAGGAAAAAAAAAAGGAAAAGAAACCAAAACAAACGCAGGCGAGCCCAAGTCCCCTGAAGGCAGGCAAGGGAGGCGAACTGCGGGCGGCTGCTCGGCGGTGCTGGACCCGGTGGGACGCGGCAGGAATCCCGATTCTCTCTCCGGCACCCGGTCGGGTCGGACACAAAGTGCTGTCCAGCTGGAATGAATATATCTGAGTCTAACTACTGCCGAGAGGAGATATCGCAACCCCGGGGCGACTGTTCATGGGTCACCGCCGCCGTGCCGGCCGCTGAGCCCGGGCTCGCCTTCCCGCGCCCCCCGGGAGCCGCCTCCCCCGCCAGCCGCACGCCCAGCCCCGAGCCCGGCTTCGCCTTCGGCCCCGGCCCCGGCGGCGCGGCCCCCGGCGCGGCCCCCAGCCGCACGCCCAGCCCCGAGCCGGGCTATGGATACAGCCCCCCGGCCGGCCGCCCCGAGGGCAAGGCAGCCGAGGATTCCCGCATCCGCCGGCCCATGAACGCCTTCATGGTCTGGGCGAAGGATGAGCGCAAGCGGCTGGCGCAGCAGAACCCCGACCTGCACAACGCCGTGCTCAGCAAGATGCTGGGTGAGCGGGAGAGGAGCGGGAGGAGGGCTGGAGGCGCGGGGATGCGGGCTGCGGGGCTGGGGATGCGGGAGTATGGAGCTAGGGATGCGGGGATGCCGCGTTATGGGGCTGGGGATGCGGGGTGCAGGCTGGGGATGCGGGGTGCATGAGTACGGGGCTGCGGGCTGCAGGCTGACAGAGCCAGGGACGTGGGGCTGTGGGATTGGGGATCAAGGCTGTAGGAATATAGGGCTGTGGGATGGGAAGGATATCGAGCTGAGGAGACAGGGATGTGGGAGTACAGGGCTGGGAATAGAGGAATACAAAGGTACGGTCTGGGGGTGTGGGCTGCAAGAGTGCAGGACTGCAGGATGCAGAGGTACAGAGCTCAGAATGTTGGGGTATGGGGCTGGGGGTGTAGGGATAGGCGGGTTTCTGGTAGTCCAAGGCAGTGGGATGCAGAGACACAGAGCTGGAGATGCAAATTGCTAGGGTACAGGGATTCAGGGCTGGGAGTGTGGGATGAAGTGGTACAGGGATTTGGAATGTGCGCTGTGAGAGTCCAGGGCTCTGGGATGCAGACTGCACGGATACAAGGCAGTGGGCTGTAGGATGAAAGGATATGGGGCTCTGCTAGCCAGGCTGCAAGGGTACAGGACTGTGGGATGCAAACTGCAAGAATATGGGGGTGCAGGAGCTGAGGTACAAGGATGGGGTGCTGTGGGATACAGAGCTAGGGGATGCAGGGCTGCAGGGTTAAAGAACTGCAGGACACAAGCTTTAAGGATGTGGGATGAAAGGCTACCAGTTGCAGGTTGCAAGGATGCAGGGCTGCAGGGATGCGAGCTGTAAGGATGCAGGACTGTGGGATCAAGGGCTGTGGGATGTGAGGACGAGAAGATACAGAGCTGCATGTACACAAGATGCAGAGAAACAGGGCTGCGGGATGCAGAGGTACAGTTCTGAGAGGTACACAGCTGCAGGGATGCAGGATATGGGAATACAGGCTGCAGGATGCGGGATGCACGACTATAGGATGCGGGATGTGGGAACACGGGAAGCAGGATATGGGTAAATGAAGCTGCAGGATGCGGGACTACGGGAAGCAGGATATGGCCAGACAGAGCAGCAGGATGCAGAGACACGGGGCTGCGGGGTGTGGGGATGTGGGATTCAGGATATGGTGCTGTGAGGTTTTGGGATGGGTGATTTGCTCTGCAGAGGTGCAGGCTTATGGATGTGAGATGCAGGGAAGAAGGGACTGTGGACTGTACCAAGGAGCAGTGGGAGGCAGAATCCCCAGCCCTGGCAGAGGCATTCCCATTCCATGTACCCCCATTCTACCACAGCACTGAAGTGCCAGGCACTACCCAATCCTTCTTCCAGGACAAGGGAACAGCCTGGCTTGGGAACTCATTCCCCAGCCCTTCCTGGTGCCAGCAGTGAGACCCCACTCAGGTGCCAAGCCATCTGCAGGAGCCCTTCACCCCTGGGCTGCATCTCCCTGGGTGTCCCCATGCCCTGGCCAGTGCCGGGTGGCTGAGCCACTCTCACAGAGCTTCTCTTTCCTCTTCCAGGCCAATCATGGAAAGCGCTGAGCGCCAGCGACAAGCGTCCCTTCGTGGAAGAAGCAGAGCGACTGCGAATCCAGCATCTCCAGGATCACCCCAACTACAAATACCGCCCAAGGAGAAAGAAGCAAGCCAAGAAAATCAAGAGGATGGAACCCAATATCCTCCTGCATAACCTTTCCCAGCCTTGCAGTGACAACTTCAGCATGAGTCACCATGGCGGCAGCCAGCCGGGCCACCCCCAGCCTCCCCCACTTAACCACTTCAGAGAACTCCACTCCATGGGGTCGGATATTGAAAACTATGGCTTGCCAACTCCTGAGATG
This sequence comes from Certhia americana, assembly GCA_018697195.1. NCBI lineage: Eukaryota > Metazoa > Chordata > Aves > Passeriformes > Certhiidae > Certhia > Certhia americana. The sequence goes on along the minus strand of CM031874.1, from coordinate 6,525,357 downwards.
TCTCCCTTGGATGTCTTGGAACAGACCGAGCCGGCGTTTTTCCCTCCGCACATGCAGGATGACTGCAACATGATGCCCTTTCGCGGCTACCACCACCATCACCAGATGGAGTTTCCCCAGGAGAAGTGCATGGGGCGGGACGTGGCCGTGCCCTACACTCAGACCCCCTCACACTTGGCCGACGCCATGAGGACTCCCCATCCCTCCAGCCTTTACTACAACCAGATGTGCTCGGGAACTCAGAACGGGCTTTCCGCCCACCTGGGCCAGCTGTCGCCCCCGCCTGAAGCCCACCACATGGAGAGCGTGGATCACTTGAACCAAACCGAGCTCTGGACAGACGTTGACCGCAACGAGTTTGACCAGTATTTGAACATGAGCAGGACTCGTCCCGAAGCCTCGGGCCTCCCTTATCATGTATCCCTGTCCAAAGTGACTCCTAGAAGCATCTCCTGTGAGGAGAGCAGTTTGATATCTGCCCTGTCCGATGCCAGCAGTGCTGTTTACTATAGCCCCTGCATCACCGGTTAGGTTGCCCCACCATCCAATGCGCGCACCAGGAGAGCCCCGACTCTCCTCTAAAAACAAAAAGCCATCCTCCTTTAACCACGAGCTCCATCATATTTAGAGTATCTCATTAAATGCATCGCTTTCTTGTTTGTTCGTTTTGATTTTGAACTTTTTTTTAGGTTTTTTTTTTTTTAGAGAGAGACCGTGCTGAACTCACTGATATACCGTATAACTATATAACACAGATAGACGCCTTTCCCCGCCGTGCTCCCCGCTCCAGCCCTCGGCAGGGCACATCTCCAGCTCCCACCAGCTCCAAGGGGCATTTTCAAGCCAGTTCCAGTAAATCCTGCCTGAAACAATCACACCAGGATGAGCCAAAGTGTGACCTGTCCCCAGTATTTAACCCAAGGGCAGGCGAACTTTCAGGGGGAAAAAGCTTTTAGAAAGACTTTGCCGGGGCTGTTAAAGAGTTGGCGCCCATTAGGGGTGGGCTTTAGGACAGTTTTTACTGTATTCTCAGCAATATATTTTAATTGGGCAACAAAACTATATTTTTACTAAGCATTTTTATATATAAAATGGTATTTAATGTCTTTTGGGGTTTTTTTATTAGACTTTTTAAAAAGAAATCAAGGGATATCCATGAGATCTAAAGCATTTATGTAGCAAAGCTGGATTTAAAGAGAAAAAAAAAAAGGAAGGGGGGAAAAAAGGAGATATTTTGTGAAAAGGGAATGATAATGTAAATATTGAGAAACAACTGACTGGAATTTTGTACAAAAGAAAAATATGACTGCAAACACTTTTATTGTCTAGAACTGTATGGAGAGCAAACTGTTTTATTCTGGTTAATTATTAAAACATCTTCATATAATTGTTCCCATCTTGTGTGCTTGTTGTGTGAACACATATTTTCCGCAAATACATGTTGTCCCAACCATTTCCAGATTTTTGTATCCGTTGATTACTGTTTTGACAACCTGGCAAATGTATTAATTTCCAAGCTGCCGCCCGCCTGCCCCGTCAGCCGCCTCGGGCTCCATGAGCACGGCTCTGCTCGGCTCGGCACAGGATAGTGGCTTGGGATGGGATGGGATGGGATGGGATGGGATGGGATGGGATGGGATGGGATGGGATGGGATGGGATTCTGGAGGCAGCCCCACAGCACCGTGCTGTGCCACCCAGAGATGCTGCCAGCAGGAAAAGCAGCTGTTCTGAGATTAAAATATAATAAAACATGTGATATCCTCCTCCGAAACGAGCCTTGGTGTGGTCATTGTTTTGGCAGGCTGGCAGCGCATCCGTGCGTGGTCCCCGTGGCTCACCCTGTTTTCCCATGAAACCCCCCAAAAATAGAGCCAGGCTGCTCCAATGCTTTCTCTCCAATCCTCAGAGTTGGAAGAAAACTCCATGTACCAGAGCCTTTCCTCCTCCTGGCCTTCATTGGCTGCTTCCCGGCTCCAGCAGCTGCGGGTCTTGCTGAGCCGTCACCATGCCCAGCCGGATCCTGCTCGGAGCTGCTGGTGCTTTGCCGGAGCTTCATCCCCCTCCTGTGAATCACTGTATGATTTACAGGGAGCTTTTCTGTTCAATTTGAAAAGGAGGAACAACAATCTGTTGCTTAAAACCCGGTGGCATCCGTTCCTTGAGCGCCGAGTGATTTAAACCAGGCTGATATCGCCAAAAAAGGCCGTTTAAAAAAAAAAAAAATTTAGAAATTGAATAGAAGAAGAGGTCTTTTTGTTGTTGTTGTTGGCAAAGAATTGCCTTTTAGGGGAAATGGATATTTAACAAATGACATTAATTTTCAAGCTTCTCCTAAATTAAATTCACATTAGTGTTAACAGGACTCAATCCTGACTCACTTTTTTTTGTTGTTGTTGAATGTGAAGCGCTAATAAACGGGACCACTCCGGGGGCTGGCGACGCGTTCCCATGGAACACCACAAAGGCGCTTCATTGTCTTTCCATATACAGTATGTAAAAAGGGGGAATACATGGAAAAATGACCTCACTACCTACACGGGAGGGCTGGCGGGCGCCCGGCGGGTGCCAGAACCCGCGCTGCAGCAAACAAACACAACACCAAATGAGAAGCATCCTGTGCCGCCGCCGATGACTATGAAAGGAAGCAGCCGGCTATGGGCTCCATCCCGCTCCGCTCCCCGAAGCGGCCTGGGAGGAAGGAGATGAGGGAGGGGGGAGAAGAAGAAGAAAGCCCTGAGTTATTTTCCAGCCCCCAGCTTCCAGGTACCTTCCAGGCATGGATGCGGTCACTTCCTGCGGTTCAAAGCAGCGGTGAGCAGGCTGGTCCTCACCCAGCTGTCCCACCGTGCTGGGGAGAGCTGCTGTCCATCGTATCGTGGAGCAAATGTGAAGTCACTTTCCTGCAGAAGAAATTCCCTTCTTTCCCCATGGTTCAGGCTGTGCCAGCTCACCGTGGTTTTCAAATTGAAGGAGGGTCAATTTAGATTAGATATGAGGAGTCTTTAGAATGAAGGTGGTGATGCACTGGCACAGGTTCTTGGAGAAGCTGCCGATGCCCCGTTCCTGGAAGTGTCTAAGGCCAGGTTGGATCGAGCTTGGAGAAAACTCTTCCTATGGAAGGTGTCCCTGCCCATGGCAGAGGATTAGAGCTTGATTATCCTTAAGGTCCTTTCCAACCCAAACCACACTGTGATTTATGCCCCAGGATGCTGCTGTGGAGCTACAGCAGGTACTGAAAGCTGCAGTAAATGGTCATTCCCATCCATAACTGCACCAAAGATACACCACATTGAAGACACAGCCACTGTGAAAGTCCCACCTCACTGGCCAGCCCTACCCCAGGTCACAGAGAAACAAAAGAGAAGGGAAAGAGAGGGGAAAAAAAGTCAGAGCAGATATCAGCAGGCAGAAGGAACTGTGCCAGACTCCATAAGACGCCACCTCCTACCATCTCTCAGTGTTCCACACAGGGTTTTTCACCTAAACTCACTGTTTTGACATTAACTTTATCAAGAAGTGTCCCCAGCCAACCTAGTTTGTGTTGGTATAGCAGTGGTATGCCAGGTGGCTCTCCACAGGCTCACCACTGCAACCTCATTGTTTAGCCATGGCCCGAGCTGATTTGTCCCCTTCCGAATCCAAGGATTTGGTGAGAGGGTCTGATCTGGCTCCACCAGGAGGGCAGAGGGCTCAGCTGAACCTGGGAGAGGTGCTGACTCCTTGGGAAGTGTGCTGGCTCCTTGATGGGCTTTAACCACTTATTTTACATCTTATTTTTATAATTTTACATCTTGTCTCATATCTTTTGTATTAGTTCTATGTTTATCTGTATTATTTTTATACACTGGAATTTATTTAATATTTTCATATATATAATATTGTAATATTTTTTCAATATTCTAAATGTTACTTTGATATATTTTGAACATATACCTTATTTTTATCTTTCTCCTGCCCCTGTCCCTGTACAGCTGCTCTGGGGCCAGGAAACCATCCCCCAGTGTTTTCTTTCACTGCATGCCAGTGGCTCAGGTGTGACGTGGGACTGGAAATGGCTGGAACTGACATAGTTTGGGGATGATTTCACTGCCGTTATGGCTCAGGCTGGGGCTGTTACTGCACAGCCCCTTCCGATTTTTATGACTTAATCTCTCCAAAGCTCAAGGCCGGATGGTTTTGGGCCGGGGAGGAGGAGCGAGGGCTTTTAGCAGGTCGTTACGGCAGAAATATGGAGAAGGTACTTGACAGGTAAATGGAAAACCTGACAGCCCATCCTGCCGGCTTTCCCAGGATGCAGGGAGAGGGGGAGGGATGCCAGGTCCTACCTGGGCTTTATGAGCAGGTGGCATCTGCTCTGCGTCCCTTGGGGGTGCGGGGCAGTGGATTCTACCGTGTGCAGCTGTGCGTGCATCCCAACACATCCTTGTGCAAACCTGTAGGTGTGCAATCATTGGTGTGCATCAGTGTGAGGGAGTGTGCAAGCACCTGTGTGTGTCTGCATCCCTGCTCACGTCCCCTTCTGTGTGCATTATCCACGTGTGCAGGTATTTGTGTGTGTTTGTGTGTGTGTGCACATCCCTGGGTACCCTGCATCTGGGTGGGTTGTGTGTGTGCAGCCATGCGTGTGCACCTCTGCGCGTGTGTGCTGCTCCTTTTTGTGCATCTTTTTTGTTGTCCCTTTGTGTGCCTGAGCCTGCACATGCATCCAGGTGTTGCCTCACGTGTATCCATGCGTGCACCTCTCTGTGGATTTGTCTGTGCATACACATGTAGGTGCATCCCTGTGTGTGCGTGCGCTTCCCCGTGTGCATCCCCGTGTGTGCATCCCTCCATGTGCACGTGTGTTTGTCCATGTCCGTGTGTTCATGTGCACACCCGTGTGTGTGTGTGTGTGTGTGTGTGTGTTCTGCTGGAGGTTCACGGATCAGCTTTATAGACGTTCTGGATTTTTTACAGCGTTACAGAGCGCTCGATGACATCACCCACCCAAATATTAAAACCTCATGTGCCAGCCAGCCCGGCCCGGCAGCGTTCAGCTCCGGGCTTGCTGTTCCCAAGGCTGAGACCATGGCACAGCCTGGGGCAAGCAGGATGCACAGGGTGGCAAGTGGCAGCTCCAAAGTAGCCCCAGGCATCCCAGCGCAGAGCTCACAGTCAGGGCAGGAACACCGACACAACAGCCTTGATGAAGCTATCCTGGCTGGGATGAGCAGGGAATTAGCACCTCTTGATCCCTGTAATTTGGATTTTCAAATGTGTGGGGGCATCTCTGGACACAGAACATTCTGCCGGTGCTGGTTCCCCACTGCGGCACCAGGCAGCTGCTCTAGACTAAGTAATGGGATTTATATTTTTCTCCTTCTCCCAGAAAAAAAAAAAAAAAAGAGAGATTTATCAAAACCAAACCTGTTTGTAGGAAACAGCTCCAAAACATTTCCTGACTCGAGAAAAAGTGCATTGGAAAAAAAAAAAAGTTTCCAGATTTTTTTTTAGATGGGAGGCAAAACCTTTGGAGAGGTAACAGCATTCTGTGGTGGGAGGTTAACCAAAGGGAAAAGGTTGAAATGCAAAGAAAGGTTTCAAATGTTCCCAGGACAACCTTTCCTGGTCAAGCAGAAGCAAAGTTCCCAAGCCTTCCCCTACCTTCTTCTTTGCAGCTCAGTTTGGGAAAGGAAATGCTTGGAAATCTCAATGCTCCTTGCAGACAGGAAAGGCCTCGTTTCCTCTGCGCCATGCCCAGAGCTGCCGGGCAGCAGGAGCACTTGGGCGAGGCTGGATGCCCCCCCAGCTCTGCTCCTGGCAGCAGGAATTCTCTGCAGGCAGGAGAGGGCAGCTGCCTGCAGGGAACAGGAGTTGGGGTGTCATAAATATTACAGGTTTTGCAAAGGAAAAGAAAAGAAAAGCCAGCAAGGAGTCCTTAATATGCCCTGGGAAATCTGTGCAGCCTGAAACGCTTCAGCACTTTCCTTGCTGTGAAGTTCAGCCTCTACATCCCTCATGGAGCTTTGATGTCCCCCCCAACTCCCAGCATTGCCCCCACCAGCCTTCACATTCCTTCCCCTGCCTTAGGGCCACCACAAGCCCCTGGACCCACAGTCCCCAGCCCCACACCAACATCTGCTCACCCAGCACTGTGCTGGGGGTCCCTGTGAGGAGGACAGGTCCCTGTGAAGGAGGTAAGTTTGGGCCTCATTGTCTGAACCATGAGGGATTTTAGGGGCTCTGAGCTGACTGAGCCCCACAACATCTGTCAGAACCACTTTGTGCTCCTCTTCTGAGGTGGTTCAGCAATTCTGTGAGGTACTGGGAGCCCAAGGGGTCTTGGAAGGGTTGTGGGTGTTCTCCAGAGGTCACTGTGTCCAATCCAACCCAAACCAACACAACCCACACAGCACAACCTAACACAACACCCCTCTCCACCTAAGGCAACACAGCCTAGCTCAACCCAACCAAACCCAACCCAACCCAACCCAACTAACCCATCCTAACCAATCTCAATCCAATGTAACCTATCCCAAGGACCCAATCAGCCGGTACCAACATAACCCAACAAAACCCAACCAACCCAACTGAGCCTACCTAACCCAACACAAACCAGCCTAACTCAACTTCCTATGCAAATCCTAAAGCAAGTCTCCCCATCGCCTCCCGCGCGGCCGAGCTCAACCCTTCCGGGATGTTGCAGTGGTTGTGGTAGAAATGTCTCCCTCCTCCTGTGCTCGGCAGCCCAGGGAGGTTGATCCCTTCAGGGAACTGAATCATGTCCCCCCCACCATCGTGGGAGCGTCACAGGGCGTCTGAAGCTCGTCAGGAGAGTCAGGCCAGGCCGCGCGGGGCCATTCTGGGAAGCCATCCAGCCATCCGCTGGAGAGAGGAGTCTGCCTAAAAATGCCTCTGCTGGCTCCTCTCCACACTCCGACCGTCCCATATGGAACAAATGTACATTTTCCATCAATTGTTTGTATTTTGCATTTAAAGAAAGAAGGGGGAGGGAAAAAAAAAGCCAGCGAGAAAGCGGGGCTATACATATACGCGCAGCGTCGGTGACAGCAGATAGGCCCCATCGCGGAGAGGGAGAAACACTGGCCAGCGTTCAAGAGACTCAAACGTATGGTATGAAACAATAAATTTTAAGTGTGTTTTGACATATTTGGTGGTCTCTGCCTCATGCTTAATGAGCATTGGTCCACGTTGCGGGGGAACTGCACAGCTCGGGTGGTTGGCAGGCTGTGCTGGGCGGGGGGTCGGTGGCCAGCGAGGCCGGAGGCAGGCGTTGAGGTGGTCCTGGCATGTGTGTCCCAAAGGAACGGGGCACGGGGATGTGACACCACGGAGTGCACTGGCATGCTCCGAGGAAGGGATGCTGTGGGTAGAGCAGTGCCTCAGGGGGGACAAGCGGTGACGCCAACTAGCAGGAAGAAGCAACAAGGGGTAGAATTGGGTTAAATTTGGTCAGGAGGGGACAAACAACATGGTGGTGATGTCCCAGAGCAGCATCCCTCACCTCTGCATGGCTTGAGCAACCTGTGCTCCCATCTCCAGGCTGGGTCTCAGCCAGGCAGCGCTGCCTTGCCTGCGGGAAGACCGTGGGCTCCCACATCCCATCGCCACAGAGAGAAAGCTCCAAGGGATGGGCAAAGTGGCAAGACAAGGGAGTGCAGCCCTCCCGCATCCCCCGCCTCTGTGCCAGGCTGCCCGGCTCCCCCCGTCTGACAGGGCTTGATCAGAAAGATGGACATGAAAGTGGAGCTTGGCTCTGGTTTCTCTCTCATTCAGAACATTCAAAAACTATTAACTGTGGTGGGGGTAAGCAGGCAGCTGGTTTTAATATCGTGCTCTTCCAATTGTGTTGGGTTTTTTTTTTCCTTGCTTTTCGCGAGCACTTTAAGTGACATGGTTACATGTATTTGATTAAAAAGCTGTAATTCAACGAGTGCATTTTCTTGTACTGTACAAAACGGCTTAAAGACACAGGATTTATTTACGGTGGTCTCCCAGTTTTCCAGCTCTGCCAAAAGACAAGATGACAGGGAATTCACAGGAGGGAGGACGAATAGCAGCAGAGGGGGACAGGCAGTCTCTCCTGGCTTTCCCAGTGCGGGAAATACAATTGGATCATTTCCTCTGCTGTAAGGTCAGCCTACTGCCACCAGCCTGGTCCTTGGGGCCATCCACTGGTCCCAAAAGCACAAGTTTCTTTTGGTGTCCCCAGGACTGGGTCTCAGTTTACAGAAGCTGGCAGAAGGGACAGCTAGGTTTGTCCAAACTGGCCCCCATCCTGCCTACAGCAAGATGCTGCAGGACACAACTGGAGGCAGGAGCGGGAGATTTTTTCCAACCATGCCCATCCCCTGCCCATGCAGAGATGCTGCCAGCACTGAGGAGCCCATCCCAATCCAGCAGCTCTATTTCCTAAGGAGGAAAAAGCCTTTATGAGATCCCAGCAAGGAGCCATGGCCTAATGCTGCTGAGAACTCTGGATCATCTCCTGTTAACCCAAACATCTCCCGTGGCACAGCCACAGACTGGAGCCATGCTCACCCACATCCATTTGGCTTCTCTGCTTCCAAGGTGATGGATTTCAACCCAAAAAGGCAGGCATGGAGATGAATAAAGAGCATGGGGCTGCTCTGCAACCCCTCAAGCATCAAAATTACCATATTCCCCCACTCTTCTGGCCACAAGGGGCTGTGGTGGTCTCTCACATCCCGGGCATTTTGCATTCCTCTGGCCTGGAAAGGAAGCGTGTGCCTGTGTGTGCGTGCAATGCTGACCCCACAAACCCACTCCACCCAGCACAGCTTCACCTTTCTCACCCAGATGTATAATAAAAATTTGAAATAAAAATAAACCCAGCGATGCTTGCACCTCACCTGCCTCAAAGTCCCTGATGTGCAGCCCTGGGGATGTGGACACTGACCCCAGCATCACTCAGGACCACCCTGGGAAATCCCAGCCTCCCCCATCCCTGCCTGGGGGGTCGGAGCCTGCCTGGCTGCTGGCCATGCCGAGCCGAGCGCTGTGTCTCTTCCTCAGCTCTCTCCTGCCCAGGGATCACCTGCAGTTCAGTTGATTTATGAACGGAGAATTTTTCGAGCTCTGTTTCCTTTTCATTGTTGTTTCAGTTGCTGCGCTCGCTTCCGCCCGCCTTTGAATAACTCCTGCCATGCTGCGAGCGGTGAGAAAGGCACCGAGTAAACACTCACACTCAGCCCAGGAGCGGGGGGCAGGAGCCCCAAAAACAGAGGGACACAAGGCTGCCCACTAGCTGGTCCTACCTGTGGCAGGAGGTTGCTGAGCTCCGAGTGAGCAGAGCCCCAAAATGAATCCCTCTTGTCTCACAGCTGCGGTTTAGGATGGGGTAGCCACATCCTAACCTCCTGCCCCGTGACACAGCTCCTGGGAGGTGGCAGTCCCGTGGGGACACTGCTGTCCCCTGCTGTGGCTGGGGAGGAGAGGGTTGTGGCGGGTGGTTTGCCTTAGAGGAACCCTAAAATGTGATTTATGTGGGGGACGATTCACTGCCCCATAGAGGGCAGGGTCCCCCCACCCAGGGCTGTGCTCCACCCGGTTTCATCCCTGTCCTCATGCCCAGCTGGAGCAGGGGCTCCCACTGCAGCACACAGACGATGCTCTCTAGGGAGCTTGGGATGAAATACAGCAAAGCCCTTGAAAAGAGAAAAAAAAACAAATCAGAAAAGGAAAGAAACCCCATCCGCAATCTCAGCTCAGCCCAGGACCCACGTCCCCGCTGCTGCCACCTGCCATCCGCCTTCCCCCTCCCTCCCGGCCCCATCCCGGCCCACCGAGGAACCCCCATCCCGGGCGACAGGCAGCTGCCCATCCCGACCTGCGCCCATTGTCCAACCCTTCCTCCCCGCACCCCTCAGCCCCCCGCCGCCGCCCCGGGGCCGGGGGGAAAACAGGAAGCGCTCCCCAGCACGCTGCTGCGGAAATGAGACAAACGGGCTGGAGCGGCGGCGAGGACGGCAGGAGGAAGCGGACGGGATATTTGGAACCGACGGCGAATTCTTGGGCTTATCTCTGCGCCGCAGAGGCCCAGGAGTCCTTACAAAACAGCGCCCAGCTGGAGCGAGGCCCGCGGCCGGGGACGCGTCCTCGTCCCCAGCGCCACCCCTGGTACCCGGCCCGGCGGCGGGATGCTGGTGGCAGGCAGGGGACGCACATCCAGGGTGGTGGGTGGCACCTGCGTCCCCTCAGTGGTCACAGAAGGGACCTGACGCCTGACGCTGCAGGGTGGGCACGGGCAGCCCCCGGGCTGAGCGGTGCCCAGGTTGCATGTGCCATCCTTCAGCAGGAATTTGGGGATGAGGATGCTTCCCAGCATCCCTCAAGTGTGTCCAAAAATCCGGCTGTTTTCTGAGCCCCCAGGCACGAGTTCCGCCTTTCCAATGGGAAACCATTCCCTATCCTGCCCACAGTCTGCACTGGGACGCTTTCAGCCCATCACCTTCCCTTCTATACCCGCAAGCACCAGCGGCTGGGCTGGGATGTGGATGCTGGTCCTCTGCCTGCCCTGCCTTCCCCGCCCACAAAGGGTTACAGCCAGCCTGGATTGTTCTGATTTCACCCTTCCATCTGCTGCTGGCCTTTTTGGTGGGTTTGAATTATTTTTCATAACAATGCTGTGATACTTTATATTCGGCACACCCCAGCTGGGGAATAGAAAGCGGGTCCGGGCTGGGAGCACCCGACCCAAAGGCAAAGGTCTCTGCAGTGCTTCCTAAAAGCTGGAAGCTGCCGGCTGCGGGCATGGGAGAGGGCCTGGGGTGGTGGCATCATCCCGGGGAGCTGGGGCTGCTGCCAGCACCTAGGGCTCCCCAGTTGGGCTTTGGTGGGGTCAGTCCCTCGTTTACTAATTGGTGGTGAAAATTAGGCAGGAGCCCCGCAGCGGGCAGAGGAAGGCAGCTGGAGCACCACAGGGTCAGCGCTGGGAGGGGCTCGAGGTGGGCATCACCCTCTTGGAGTGTCCCTAACCTGGTGGGGACCCCCGGCCGAGGTCACCCAGCGCGGTGGCTGCAAGGAGGCACCTTTGGAGCCGGAGAGCATTGGCTGTGGAGCGATGCCTGCGGACAGGACCCGCCGAGGAGGGCTGCCGCGGCCAGTGGAGCCAAATTTGGTGGCTGGGGGGGGCCAGGGTTTGACGGGTCACCCTGGCAGAGGCTGAGACTCCTCCTCTGCGGGGAGGAGGACAAAGGATGGAAGCGGCTGCCCCGTTGCAACACATCCCCGGCGAGCACAATGGAAATGCCATCCTCTGTCTTGTGAAACAGGAACCTCATATGATCTCGCTGAAGGCTTGGGGACACTCTTGTAGGTCTGAGCGTGACGCTCCCCGGGCTCCTTTCTCTACCCGCAGGGGAAACGGGGAGAGAGGGGAGTCCCCCAGAGCATCCCTGCCCTGGTGAGGACCGAACTGCCACCACTGTCCGCTGCGGCACACTGGACCCGCTGGCAGGAGGAAGGTGATGCCCTGCCACCCACCCTGGGGCCAGAACACCCCCAGGTTCCCCCCCAGCCCCACCAAAACACCATCCGATGGTTCCCCCACAGCCCTGCTGAGCATCCCTCTCCCTCCCTCCTCGAGGACTCCTAAATAAACTTCGTTCTCCCTTTATGTTCTTGACCCCAGATTTAATTAGACCCCCGTTTCCTGCCTATATGAAAAATCACTTCCCCGAGCAGGTGGCTGCGAAACCGCGGGGGCTGTTGTTGTTTTCTTTGGGGCGGGGGAAGGTGGTAAATGGGGGGAAGAGTTTTTTGTTTATTTTTATATTTACAAAGCGCAGCTTTTTCCTGGTGCCGGGCATCGGAAGAGTGGCAGGATGTGACCTTCATCCATCTCCTCCTCGCTCACACAATACGGCCGCTCGCTCCGCGGGCCGCCGCCGGCTTTGTCCCTCCGCGGCCGGCGGGCACCTCCCGAGCCGCCCCGCCGGCACCTGGCGCCCGCCGGCACCCGGCACCGCTGCCCCTCAGCTGGGCCCCGCCACTCACACTGGGAGAAAAAGGAAAATAGAAAAAAAAGAGAAAAATAATAGAAAAAAAAAAAAATAATAGCAAGGTTGCCGGTTTCCTCTTTGGAAAACAAGCTGGAGCTGAGCGGGACACCAGCGTGGGAAGGAGGGAGAGAGGGGTCCCGTTGAGTCCCTTGGGAGTCTCTCCTTCTTGGGGAGTGTCCTGGCCATGCTGCCTCCTCCTTCACTCTGTGTGTGGGGCAAATGAGCCTTGTTCTCCTGTGCATGAGTCAAGCACTTCTTTGGCCCCATCCAGATGCAGGCCTGGCATAATCCAGGGCAGAAGGCAAGCAGGGGATGCAGAAAACATCTGGGTCATCATGGGGAGCACCCAGCAGGCAAGAGCCCACCCAAATCCCAGCAGAGACTCGCAGAACGGGTGCTGCTCTCTGTCCCCATCATTCAGAGCACCCCGATCCTTGCAGGCTCCAGTTGCCAGGGTCACTGTGGTGGGCTGATCACCAGAGCCAGCCCAGGTGTGGAGCTAGCTGTGCCCAGCCTCCCTGTGCCCAGGGCAGGATGCATGAAGACATAATGGAGTAAGATCTCCTTGTTTTCCTCCTTCCCAAGAAGCACCACGGTTCCACAGCCTCTTGGTCTGGGGTGGGACACGCTCTGACCCCAGCCCCACCTGTTTGTGCAGGTCAGTGTCTGTGGTGACAAAGCTGCAGGCACAAACATCTGATGTGACCCCAAACCAGCTGGCACCCACCGGTGGTACTTGGTGAAGGTATTGCTGCAGGATTTTACAGGGACAAAGGGTCTATCACCCCAGAGCATCTTCCCTAGAGGGTCCCTCAGCATGGCTGAGCTTCACTCAGAGCTGCCCAAGACCTCAGGCCAGCTCTGTCCAGGGGGCTTGAACAGGGGCTGGCACAGCCAATGTGACCCCCCAGTACCCTCCAGCACCAAAGTGGCAAAGCTAAGCACTGCCAGCTGGCAGGGGCTGGCATGTCCCAAGCCCCTGGTCACAGCCAGGAGCCTGGAGCAGGGGTGGTGCCAGAGCATGGCATGGCACAGCATGGAATGGCACAGCATGGAATGGTGTGACACAGCTTGGTATGGCATGACAGCACAGTATGGAGTAGTGTGGCATGGCACAGCACGGTACAGCATGGCACAGCAGGGCACAGCATGGCAAAGCATGGGCCATCACCAGGGCTACCCTTGCAGTCACAGAAACGCCACCCAGAGACACCAGCACCTCAGAGCCACTTCAGTCTCATCTGACCAAACATCCAGCAGCAGAGAAGGGGGGTCATTAATTTCTCTTTCATTCCCAAGCATCCCCCATCCCACAAGCTGTCCAGTCCCCACCCTGCTCAGGGCCCCAGGCAGGAGCAGGTGCAGCCCCAATGGGGTACGGCACCCACCAGCCCAGTACAGACCACCCTGAAACCCGCTGGACCCCCGGCACCACCCAGTGACCCCCACAGGCCTGCTGGGCAGTGGGTGCCCACCTGGGTGCAGGGCTGGGTGCACTCACACCAGCGCTGGCCGGCACAGTTGGTTGTCCTTACATTTGGCATCAGCTGCTTCCATTGGGCTCCATAGGGGAGGGAGAGAGAAAAGGAAAACTCAGCTCAGGGCGATTTAATAAGTTCAGTGTTACGAGCTGGAGAAAAGCTGTGGAACACACAAGTGGTAACGCAGGATTAATCTTTCCTTTAGTCTTGGGAATTATGTTTTCATTAATCCTAATTTTTCCAGATGTTTCACTCCTTATACCATGTTCTTCAAAGCCTCTGTGGCTGCAAATTCTAATGAAGCCATGAGAACATTTTAAAGAGAAAGATTCAAAGCTTAAATTGCTTCCTTTTTTTTTTTTTCCTTTCTTTCTTTTTCTTGGGTTTTTCTTTTTTTTTTTTTTTTTTTTTTTCCCCTCCCTCTTTTCCCCCCCGGTTGGGCTGTCGGGGAGTGCATGCGTGTGCGGTCCCAGCGCCTCCACATGTTGTGTTACACAATGTGCTAACAAGATGGAGAAGGCCACTCGGACCGCGTGATGCCGGGGTGACGTCTGTTGGGCTTTGTGTCCCCCCCACCCGGCAGGACCCGGCTGCGAAGGGGCTGGGGGGAGGGGGCTGGCCCCCTGCCCGCCGCCTGACAGCCGGCACCGGGGCTCGCAGGGTCACAGCTGGTCCGGAGCTCTGAAAACATTCCCGGTGATCGCTCCCGGATCGTTAAGGCAGCAGGAGGGTGGTTGTCGTAGCACCTACGGAGGGGTTGGAAGAGAGCTGTGCAGGTAGCCCGGCGCTCTGGCAGGGTCTTTAGGGAATGGGGAATTTTGAGGTGCTCCAGGCTGGAGGGAGCAGTGTGCTATAAAGAGTGATGCCCAGGTCGGGGGTGTTGTCAGCAGTTTTTTCTCATTTCACAGTGTTGCCCTGCAGGGATGAATTTGGAGCTCCTGCTCCCTCCTGCCCAGCACCGAGTCCCCAGCACCCATCTGGGTGCTAGCGCATCACCGCTGGGTGATGGGAGCACCCAGCCACTCCACTGCCACAGCAGCATTCCCAAACCTTGCTCCCTTTCAGGCTTCTCCCTCCATCCATCCCCAGCCCGGTGCGGCTGCAGGATCCAGCCGCCACTGCCCGGTATCCCCTCCTCGCCGGGAGCCCTCGTCTGACGCAGGAGGTCAGGCAAGACGATCGTAACAATCCTCCTGCTCTCCAGCACCCGGGATTCAGATCCATGTACTTATATGGCCTGCAGAACGCGGTGGGAGCATGACCAACGTCTGGAAATCCAGATATGACTAGATCCCTTCATTAGTAATTTCTTGTACATGACTTTCTAGACCATGGGGATTTGTTAAATTTGCAGGAGTGTTTCTCACAGTGCCATGGACTGGCTGTTGCCAGCATATATTGGCTCGGATCTGTCAGATCCTGTTGCCTTATATGACCCTCGGTTAATTCAGCTTTTCTTTGTATCCAGCCCTCAGCGGGGAACTCCTCCAGCAGTCCCAGCGTGGATCCTGCTAAAATGGTTCCCCAGTCCTCCTGCCATAAAACAACTGCCCCCTCCAGTGAAAGGGGGATGTGGGGGGTGGAATTCAATGCTCCCCTCCCTCCCTGCTGCCCAGGCCCTCGCCAGATGCTTCCTCCATCCCTTCTCCTTTGGTGCCAAGAGAAAACTCAGTGTGCCTGAAAATATTGCTGGAGGGATTGGACCTTCTCCCCACAGGGACCGTGGCATCCCAGTGGTGCACCCTGCACTATGGGGTTAATCATTCGCTGCCTTCAGGGCTGCTCTACGGCTGGGGGGACTTTCACCTTCCCTGTGATCTCTTGGAATTTCAACCTTCTTTTATGGGTGCCATAAAGGTTATTTTTTAATCTGTGATCTAGCCGGGTTTCCCCCCTCTTAGCTGTGGGGTCTTTGGTCTGGGGAGTGCTTGGGCATCACTGCTTTTTGTGCCTCATCTGGTTTGGGAAGTGGAAAGGCTCACGGGATGGCCTTTTCCCAAGGAAAGGGGATTGTGGTACCCAACATCTCGTCGAAGGAATGTGGTGTGGGTTGGCCCTGGGGATGTGGCAGAGCTGAGGGTGCTGTTGGTAGGGGTGTGCAGGGCTGTGGGTCACAGGGAATCCCAGGAACCCAGAGAAACATCCCAAATCCCCAAGTGCTGCCAGAGCAAGATTTCCAAGAGGAAAAAGGCTCCAAGGACATCCTGCTGACCCTGCAACTCCCTATTGCCCATTGACAGAGCTGTGCCACCCCCTCAAGCACCCCATCCCCAGGCAGCCCACCCTGCACAGGAGCTTCCCTGTGTCCCCCCAGCATCTCCTGACCCAGCAGAGTCCAGCAAGGGACCCTGGCCTGGTGCCCCACACCTCTGCCCCTTGCCAGAGATGATGGACAGGAGAACATTTACATCCCAAACTTCCCAATGTGCTCTTTGTCCTCTCCAGCAGATCTGGCAGTGCTGGGATGCTCCAGAAGGATGCATCCCTCTGGCATCTTCCTCATCCTCCTTGCAGGAGGCACTGAGCCATAACCTTGAAGTATTCCAAGCACTCTGTTTCTTAAAAGATCTGATCCATAGCTTTTCTTTTTAGCATTTGATTTAACCACACCTTTAAAAAGCCCCAAACCAAAGCAGGAAGAGGCAGGCTGAGATGCTGTGGGGAGCAGGAGAGGAGCAAGCGGGCAGCACCCACCTCTAGCCACACGGAGAGGAGCTCAAACCCCGCTGATTCAGAGCCAAAATTCTTCCTCAGTTCTGTAAGAGCAGCCCAGCTCCTCCATCACAGGAGCACAACCTGCTTCAAGCATCCCCTTGGGTTTGTATCTCACCCACAGTTAAACAAAGAGGTTTCCCTGTACCAGGCTGGCTCCTTGAAAATCCCCTTGATCGGCTGGTGTGGTGTGCAAAGGGTCACAGGTGAGGAGCTTCAGGTTGAAATCCCCTTTCTTTGCCTTTTTTCTACCAGCAATGAGTGTGGGGGGGGGGGCTTTGCCTGCTTCCCTTTGTCCTTCATGCCACTGCCTGGTGGAGCTGGGAGCTGGGAGCCGCCACAGTAGGTGGGTCATGCTGTGCCCCTGTGCAGGCAGAGGCAGGAGCAATGGGAGCATCCTGCCTACTCACCCCATCCCATCCCATCCCATCCCATCCCATCCCATCCCATCCCATCCCATCCCATCCCATCCCATCCCATCCCATCCCATCCCATCCCATCCCCAGCCACCTCAGGGACAGCAAAGAGCTGAATGGCACCATGAAGACCCCAGCCCCACATTTCCTTGGGTGAGGGATCCCCATAGGAGCATCCACTGCCGTTAGCATCACCAGCCATGCAGCAGGGCCATGTTAGGGGCAGACAAAACATCCCAACTCCCATCCCAAAACCCTCACTGCTCCCAGTGAGCCCTCTGTTGCTGTTGGCCATGGCTTGGGGACAACACAACCCCTCCTCACCCGTCAAAGGCACTGCCTTCAAAGCACCACCTCCTCCTCTCTGTTGCCCCCATTTCCAGCATCTTTGGGTTGAAAAATGGCCGGGGAGGGTTTGGCAGAGGAGCCTCATGCAGATTATTCAACAATTGTTTCCCATTTTGCGCCCTCGCCTGCCTCATCCTCCAGTAACAATGACGAAGAGCGGCGCGGAGCCAGCGCCCGCGGCAGGGGTGTTGAGATCAGGGACAGCACAAAAATATCTCCTCTCTGGAACAAATATTTACCAACCCTTCTGCCTTTTGTTCTTGTGGTTCTCATATATTTTTTTTTTTCGAATTTTTTTTTTCCAGACATTCACTGGCAAAATGTCACACTAAGCAGCAACCCAGAAACTTCGGGGTAGCTGCTTGGCTGCTCTGGGCCTTGTTTTTCTCGCGCGCTAATTGTTAATGAATTTCCAGCCATTTAAGCCAATGCAAACCTGTGAGAAAATGATCTTTTCAGCCCTCACTTTGGAACTTTATGGCGCTTGGTAAAATCCAAGTGGTGGATAAGGAAAACGTACATCATCCTGCAGAATGGGGTGGCAGCAGTGCCAGAGCCAGCCTGGAGTGGAATGTGGCAGAGCCAGAGCGGGAGCTGGGGTTGTCTGAGCTGCCAGAATCACTCCAGGGTTGCAGCAGGGAGGTCCCCGTTCCTGGATGGGGATAAGTTCAACAGGAGTTAGTGCCAAGGTACCCCCATCCCTGGCCAGCTCCTCACCAAACTCCTACTCCCTCATCTGCCCCACCGCAGGGTTTTCTTATTTCCCTTCAAAATCCTAATCCCCCTCATGTCCACTTTTATGGCGGCCAAACAAGAACATGTGGTTATTTTATGGGTGTTGTGTTTAAAGAAGGGAGGGGCAAACCCCTCCTTTTCTGGAACATAAACTTAGATCTTTGGTTAATAATTAACTGTGGCCATAAAACCCCAATGCAGGAGCAAAGCGGAGCTCAGCCCAGAAGTGCTGCAGGGCTGTCACCTCACACCAGTGCCCTGCTGACCACTGACCACCATCCCTTCCTGTCCACTCCAGGATGGCTGTGCCACCCTCCACCTATCCCCGGCGCCTCCTGCCCCTCTTTCTGGGGCTTTTCCAGGGTGCCCTGCTCCTCTTCTTTGCTCTCTTCGTCAGCTATGATGAGCCCTCGGCGCAGGCAGAGGATACCAACTTGGTGGCCAACCAGGTCTACAGCACCTTCCCCTTCTTCCAGGACATCCAGGTGATGCTGGTGGTGGGGCTGGGACTCCTGCTGACCTTCCTACCCCGCTATGGGTTCAGTGCCCTCACCCACAACTTCCTCCTGCTCAACTTCTCCATGCAGTGGGCGCTGGTGCTGCAGGGCCTGCTCCACCACTTCCACCATGGCCAGATCCACCTGGACCTCCACAAACTCCTCATCTCAGAGTTCGCTGCTGTGACAGTGCTCATCTCTGTGGGGGCCATCCTGGGGAGGGCCAGCCCCTGCCAGCTGCTTGTCGTGGCCACCTGTGAAATCCCCATCTACCTCGCCACCGAGTGGGTCATTGTCACCTGTCTGGGCGTTCTGGATGTGGGTGGCACCATCACGATCCACATCTTCTCCTGCTATTTCGGCCTTGGTGTGTCCAAGGCTCTGTTCAGGGCAGCACAGCAGCCACTGCACCCCAAGGAGACCCCAACACCCAGCTCTGACCTCATGTCCCTAGTGGGGACACTCATCCTCTGGGTTTTCTGGCCCAGCTTCGTGGCTGTCCTTTGCCAACCGGGTGATGCCCAGCACCGTGCCATCCTGAACACCCTCCTGGCCATGAGTGCCAGTGCCATAACCACCGTGGTGGTCTCCAGCCTGCTGGAGAGGGACGGCAAGCTCAGCCTTGGCCACCTGCAGAACGGCAGCCTGGCCGGTGGGGTGGCCATTGGCGTGGTGGCCGACATGGCCATGCCACCAGTGGCCGCTCCTGCCCTGGGCAGCCTCTCAGCCATGGTGTGTGTCCTCGGCTTCAGGTTCCTCACCCCGCTCCTGAAGAGGAAGCTCACACTTCACGACCAGTGTGGCATCCACAACCTCCACGGCTTGCCCGGCATCCTCGGCGCCGCAGCCAGCGTCGTGGCCGTCCTGGTGACATCCAAAGACACCTCCGGGTCCCAACCCTCTCAGCTGTCCCCCGTTGGGGGCAATGCCAGCGAGGTGATGGAGGGACAGTGGGGGCCCCGCGGGGTGGGCGGGCAGGCGCTGTGCCAGGCAGCGGGGCTGGCGGTGGCGGCCGGTGCCTCGCTGCTCACCGGGCTGCTCACCGGTGCCGCCCTCCGCCTGCCCTGCCTGGCCCTGCCGCCCGAGCGACTCTGCTTCGATGACTCGCTGTATTTTAAGATCCAGGATCAGGCTGAGAGGCCGGGGACAGACAGCAGCTCTGAGGAAGGAGCCCTGGCTCTGAAGGAGCAGGTTTAGGCGGTGGTGTGCGTGCAGCAGCAGGGAGGGCCAGGGAATGTTACCGGCAGGATCAACAGGCAGGAGATGCTGCCTGCACTCTCCTGCCCCGTGCCTGGTTCCGGCTGTCGAGGATGCTGGCATAGCTGGGTCAGTCACAGCACTGGTCACCTCTCCGTCCCCCCACACTGCAGCTGCAACACCCCTCCCGTGTCCCCGGCATGCCGTTCATTCCCGGCAGCAGCCAGACAAACGACCCGCTGAGGTTAACCCCCAGGCTGGTTAACAGCCCTCCACGAACCCAGACGGCCACTCTGCAGGGCACTGCCTTTGGCTGCTTCGCTCGCAGTGAGCGGCATCATCCTCAGTGCTCACCCTGACCCTCAGCTCCGGATTCCCCTGCCCACAACAGGCAGCACCTGGAGGAGGCTGCCAGCTCAGGCCACAGCTACAGGAGAGGAACCCAGTATCCTCTGCCCGGATCGTGAAACTGCAACAGAAGGGAGATGGCCCCAAGCAAAACACTTTAGAGGGATCTGATAACCTGAGCTGGTCAATTCACCCTCCAGGAGTTTGCAAAAGGGAGAGCCAAGTCTTTTTTACCACTGGTGCAGTCATGAGGATGCAGCCCAAGCTCGGTGAGGAGCCTCGGAGAGAGCCAGGATGCAGGAGGCACCCGCAGCCCACAGCACCCTCATCCTACCCCGAAACTGGAGCTGAGAAAGCTGCGCCAGCATCCCAGGAAGAGCAGTGGCCCCATCCCATCCCACCACAGGCAGCGAGCCGCTTCCACCCTGCAGAGGACAAAGCCTGCGGTCCATGGCTGGCATGCGGCAAGCTGGGAGCGCGGGGCCGCATCCTGCCCGGAGAGCGAGGGCTGTGATTCACAGCCCCCCTGCCATGAATCACCGCTGCCCCTGCGCCCCCACGGATCCCGCTGCTGCCGAGACAATGCGGGCAATGCTCGCGGGCTCCCGAGGGGATCGAGGCCACCGAGCCCCCCAGCGCTGGCTGCAGGAGAGGGGGGCTGCCGGCACGGTTGGGGGTCCCCAACCCCGAGCGGGTGGGAGAGGGACTGGATCCCTTCTACCCGGTGCAGCCCCAGGCGGAGCCAACACCAAGAGGGAGAGAGGCTGGGGAATTCGCCCTCCAATAATCACAAACAGGCTTGGGGGCCCGGGCGTGTTTGGTTAATTGTTAGAATAAAATATTGCCGAGCTCTGACAAAGAAATCCTGCCCCGCAGCCCGGCGCGGCCGAACAATGGGCCCCGGCGCAGGATGCTGCGGGCTGAGCAGAGGGGCCAGGGGCCTTGGGGGCGGGAGGCAGCTCGGTTGCCCCTTCCCCAGACGATCCCCAGAAGCCCCCCATCTTCTTGGCAGCTCGGTGTGCTCCATGACACTGTGGAGCCATCGGAGCGGGGGCGGCCCGACCCCTCAGCACTGCCCGGCTCCCGCTGGGTGCCGACAGCCCGCAGAGCTGCGGTACCGTCGGGGCAGGATCGGCAGCACCCAGCTGATGATCGGCATGCCAGGCCCGCTGGTTCCGATGGCAGCTCCGGTACGGGCAGGAGGGGGCACAGGGACAGCAGCGCCAGGGACACCGGGCACTCTGCGGGGAAGCAGCCCTGGAGAGGAGCCGCACACACAGGAGTGTCCACAGCTGTAATCACACACAGCCCTGCACACACTCACAGCACCCCAAACATGTGCCCAGACACACGCGTGCACACACCCAAGCGCACACACGTGTACACACGTGCACAGACACATCCATGCACACACATCCCAGCATTCACTCACACCCACACGCAGGCACAGCCCCGAGGCTGCGAACCTCTTGCTGTCGGAGACAGTGGAGCAGCCGCTCTCCAGCATCTCCCAGCCCTTCCCAGCGAGGATGAGGACGCAGGCTCCCGCTGAGCAGCCCGCGGCACCCAGTAGGGGAGCAAGGGATGAGGGCGCAGGGAGGGAGCACACCCGGAGCTGGGCACACCCCGCCTCCCGGCTGGCATGTCCTGGCACGGGTACCCCGGCACGCCGCGGCACAATCTGGTCGGCAGATGCTCCAAAAACCAGCAAGAGACCCAAGAAATGATGGGGGGACCAGCACTTTCCCACTGCCTAGAGCGGCTTAGGCGCCTGGTGACCCACAGCCAGGGGTGCTGGGACCCACCTGGGTCATGGCACGGCTCCATCAGCTGCAGTCCCGGCCATCCCTCCTCCCTGAAGACCCGCTGTTCTGCCTCTGGGTGTGCTGCCCAGAGCTCCCCGCTCCTCCAAACCTCGTTCTCCAAAGGATGGAGCAGTCAGATATTTTGCAGAGCCTCCAGCGATTATCACACTGTAAATCTGGGCTTTCAGCAGCTTCACGAAGCTGCGGGGAGATGGGAGAGAACAAAACGCTGTTCTGCTCCATCAGACACAGCCTGCGTGTGCCAAGGCTGCCAGGGGTTGGGTCCCCAGCCCCACTGCAGAGGGCTTATGTGGGCAAGGGTCCCCTGGAGCTGAGACGGTCTGCTGGGCACCCCAAGGTGCTGATGGCTCGGGGACAGCTGCGTTTCAGTGGGACGATGGTGGTGAGGAGGGCTGAAATGTGCCCCTGTGCAATCACAGCAGCCCCTGATCCCCAGCATAGACCCCTGGCAAAGGTCCCCACGCACAGTTCCTGGGCACAGTACCTCGGTGTGGACCCACAGCACACCACACACATCCCTGTGTGTGCCCCAGGCACGGTACCCCACTCTGATCCCCCATCACTCTCCCCCAGAACAATGCCCCGCGTTCTGCTGCTGCCTCTGAGCTTAGCCCCGAGCTGGGTTGGGATACAGCCCACTGGTCCTGGCAAGGAGCACCAGCCCCCATCCTCGCCCTTATCCTTGTCCCCGCAGCCCCTCCACCAACCCCCATCTCCCAGCGGGACCCTGCTGTGATTGCAAAACAAGCGGGGAGGGGAGGAAGCAGAGATTGTGCTGCTCACACAGTGCTCGGATGCATCTGGCAAAGCGACGCCGGCGGCGCAGGGCACAAGGCGGGGTTGTGGGCACGGCCAGGAGCTCCCAACCCCTGCGTCCCCTGAGCTCTAACACCCGTGTGCAGCCTTTGCCACATCCCTGCTGCCCCAGTGCGGAGGGGCTTGCACAAGGATATAAAGGGACCCGGGCAAGGCAGGGGCTGGCTGGGCACTGAGCTGCTGCCAAGTGCCTGGCACAGCACGGGGGGACTGGGGAGAACCATGGCAGCAGCTGGGGCCACACCAGAGCGGCCCCCCCGGAGCAGCCGGGAGTGTGCAGTGCTGCCCTCGAAGGAAATGCGCTCACTCCCATGTGCTGCACACTTGGTTCGCCTTGCTGCTATTTTTATTTGACTTTTCAGGGCCTGTTTCCTTT
Organism: Certhia americana; assembly: GCA_018697195.1. NCBI lineage: Eukaryota > Metazoa > Chordata > Aves > Passeriformes > Certhiidae > Certhia > Certhia americana. Next base: position 6,502,581 of record CM031874.1, on the reverse strand, counting down.
TTCCGGCTGTTTTTGCTGTGATTCCACCATCACTTCGACCTCGTTTTTCCCCCTCCCTCCCTGTTGCTTCTTCCTTCACTCTTTCCTTCCTTTCCATGCACTCATTCCCACTGCTGCACCAGGTTCCCAGCTCAGCAGCAGCTGCCTGTGAGGGAAGGGTGGTAAAGGGAGGTGATTTTTGCTCTGGTTTATCTGGGAAGGTGCTGACAGGTCACTGGAAGGGGGGACTTTGCTCCAGCCTTGATAAAGAAAAGGCTGTGAGTCACCCTGTCCTAAGCCACTGTCCCAATCCTGTTGGTGCATGAGCTACCAGGTCCAGCTGAGGCCCCCAGCCTCATCCATGGCATATCAAGTGTCAGTAGGGCTATTTTGGGATAATATGGTTTGTGGAGGGATGGTGGTTGGGAGAAGGGAGGAGGAATAAGAAAAAACCTAGCAACTAAACCAGTGCAAAACCTCCTGTAGGGGCAGCAGAAAGGGCAGCGCTCTTTCTGAGGAGGAGGATGGAGCTGAGAGGAAGGAGCCCAGGTATTTTGGGGCCAGTCGGGGAGGAGCATGGCATCAGGAAGCCTCTGGCACTGGGATGTGCTGAGCTGTGGCTCCCTGGCTGGCCCCTGGTGCCAGCCTGCCCCGTGCCAGGCAGAGAGCATCTTCCAGGTACCCCACAGGAGCAGCACGCCCAGGCTGCACCCCCTGCTCTGACCCCCAAACCCGGGTCCCTGTCCTGCCCCATCAAATCAACCAGTCCTGCCTGCACCCTGCTACACCCTCTGATGTGCCCAGGGCAGGGAGGGCTCTCTCCCACCCATCCCCGGTTATGAAGCCCTTCCAGCTCCTCCCAGCCCAATTCCCAGAGGCAGGGGGTAGGCAAGAACCCCTGAGCATCCCTTGCCGTCTCCTCCCTGAATCCCCCCTTCACCAAAACCCCAGAAACCCCCAGGGAAAGCTGTCCCCCACCTCCTTCAGGGCATGGGGAGGTGTGTGAGGGGTAATCCCACTCACTGGCAGCGCTCGTTGCTCCCCTGGTCACAGCCCTGCCCGGAGCGGGGTCGGTGGCCGAGGCTCGGTGGCGATGCTGGTGTGGCCATGGGAACACTCGGCGTGGGCAGTGCCCGGCTCCGCTCAGCACACACAGCCCGCTGCTGCCATCTCGTGTCCTCCACAGCCGTCAGGGCTGGGACAGCATCCACACGGGCGGAGACGGGCTGGGGAAACTGAGGCAGGGCACACTGCAGCTCCTCCTGGCTGTTGCTACAGGGGAAATGGCCTTCCAAAAAAGCGGCTCCTGGTTTCCACGGCCCACACACCAGGGATGCAGATAGAGTGAGCAGGGGTAGGATGTCACTGTGCCCTCTGCTGCTGTGGGCTTCTGCCTGGGCCTCCATGGCCCAGCACCATGGCCAGACAGACCCTGCTACCTCCACCCATGGCACAAGAGCCCCTGAATCACCAGATAAAGCACCCAGAGTACTTCCAGGGAAGGAGAGGTTTTATTTCTGGCTTCCCAGAGGCTGTTTGCCATCCAACAGAGCAGTGGAGGCCACAGACAGGGTGCTGGCAGAGTGTAGTGATGAGGGAGGATGCCCTTCACTTCACCTCACCTCACCCAACCATTCCCTCCCTGCTGGGGCACCCACAGTGCTAAGCTGCTGGGTCCCTGAGCCTTGGCCTCAAGCCCCCACATCTGCCTGGGATTTTTGGATCCCAGGTGCCCAGTGATGCAATTTTATTTCTCTGCCCCCTGTGGGTGCCTGGCTGCTCTGCATATCCCAGCAGTGCCTCAGAGACACCTGTCCCCAAACACAGCCCTAATAACCTAGCAGCAGATGCACTGTGGCCTCACTTCCAGCAGAGCCCCCAGGGCCATGGCCCCATATGTCCTCTTTCTGCCCCAAAACACACCCATTGTCCTCAAGAGAGCAGGAGGTGCTGCAGGGCCAGGAGCAACTAAGAATCCACACCTCACCTTCTATTTTTGGTTCTTTCCTTTCTTCTTCCCAATGTTTCTGGTGTCCCAGGTTTCTGCCACAGCCATCCCACAGCAAACCAACCTGCCAGCCCCAGCCACGAGTGGTGGATCCGGTCCCTGGGCACCACTTGGAGCAGAAGGATGACTTCAGCTTGGGCATCTGCTGGCAGCATCCCCTCTGCCCTCAAGGCTGAGTTTGTCCCAGGTTCCCAAACAAGCCACTGGCAGTCCCGGTGCTGGAGCAGCACATCCCCCCGGCGTGTGGCGAGGGCGTCCCTACGAGTCCCAGGGTGCTTGGCGGGGTGAGTGCAGGGCATTGAGCTTCTCCCAGCAGGTCGCCAGCCTCTCTGCCTTCCTGCCGATCTCCCGCAGCTGCTTCCTCCTGCGGCCGGGTGCTCCACGCCGCGGCGGTGCCGGGGCTGTGCGCGCTGGGCTCTGCGGTCCGTGTGCCGAGGGAGCGAGCAGAAATACCCCCCCACACATCACAGAGACATTAGTCAGGGGACAAAAGCCACCACACACCGGCTCTGCATGGCTGAGGTGGCCAGACTGCCTTTGTCCGTAGCAAGGACATGGTCTCGGGTCCCCAAGAGTCCCCAGAGGTGGCTGTCTCTGAGCTGGTGGTGTGCACCCCACAGCACACCCACCAGAGCAGATCCCCAGAGCAGCAGCAGTTCCATCCCACAGCAGCCACAGGCAGGGTTGTCCCCAGCCAATCTCCCCGGCAATGGCAGGGGGACAGTCCCAGCACTGTGCCAAGGACAGACAGAGCTGGGAGCTGGCACTCTGCTGCCCTTGGTTTGCCCTGCTGGTCGATGAATTGCTGGTGCTGCAGTAGGGATCCTCCTGGATGGGGTTTCCCCAGCAGAGCCATGGAGATGCCAGAGGAACCCAGACCAGCCCTTGGGGGAGAAATTCTTGTCTATGAGCACTCAGGAGCAAGAGCAGGACAGGGTAAATGCAGCCACAGGGTGAGCATCCCACCAGGACAAGGCCCTGTGCTCCCCTCAGCCATGGCATCAGGCACAGGTGGAAAAATCCACTTGGGAGCCGGTGGTAAAACCCCACCAGCCTGGCCCACACTGCCACAACTGAACTTCCCTGCCTTGGTTATTCTGAAGCTCCCAGGGATGGATGTGCCATCAGCATTGCCCAGCTCCCTGAATGAAGCAGGCAGAGCCTGCAGACTCCTCACGGGCAGCCAGGAGAGCACAAAACAAGGCAAGGTCTGCCCACAGCCCTGAGACTGGGAGCCACTGACATGGCTGGGAAGTAGAGGGCTTCCTACCTTGCTGATTTTCCTGCAGTTCTCCCGGAGCACGAAGTTGGTGTTCCTGGCCACCCTCCAGACCGCCAGCTCCTCAGGGCCCTGCAGGGTGCCACCCGCCGCCTCCCGCAGGGACATGCTGATGTTGTAGATGGACAGCAGGATCTTCTGGTCCTGCAGAGGAGAAGCACAGGGCCCAGGCAGGGAGGGAGGCTCCGTGGCTCCCTGGGGGCTCAGCCAATGCAATGCCCCAGCCCCTGGTTCCTCTGTGCTCACCTTGTCTGAACGACAAGCGGGCCCAGCCCTCCCACTCCTGTACACTGACCCAGTCAGGTTTCTCTGGAGAAATAAAGCAAGAAGATCCAGCACCTCACAGGATTGGTGCCTCCCACTTGGAGCAAAGATCCTCCATTTAAACACAACCCCCTCCCCATCACTGCTGGCAAAGCAGCCAGCTCCATACCAAGCTTCCCTCCCCACATCCCACAGCAGGGCTGCATCCAGCCCAGCAGCATGCTCAGAGTCAGGGCTGGGCCCTCAGGCAGAGCCCTGCCCCGGCTCACCAGGTTCTGGATTTCATGGAAGATGACGGCGCGGTACTGCTGGAGGATTTTGGCGATGCTGCACCGCCTGCCTCTGCTCAGCACAGCCACAAGCAGGAGCAGCAGAACAGCACAGGAGAGCACCCGGGAGAAAATCTGCCAGGGAAGGGCTCAGAGTCAGCTGGGGATTCAGGAATGTTCCCTTGGGCTCTGCCTTCAACCCCTAATCAGAAGCTTCATTGGACTTGTACCTGAAGATGCAACATGTGATGGAGGAGCCTCAGCTGCCTCCTCTCCCAAAGAACATCATCCCAGATGAGACGTCTCCCCTTGGAGCTAAGCCTTTGGGAAACTGCTCCAGCTTCAGCCCAGCCTGGCAGCGCTGCCCATGGCACACACAGAGCTCTCTCTCATTCCAGCAGGTGGGTTCTTGGCACAGAGTTATGCCAGGGACATGTGTCAGTCCATGGGGCTCAACCCTGAGCTCTCTGCCCCAGCATGGTTCCACTAGATCCCCACTTTGTGTCATTTCAAGGCCAGAGAATCTCAAGTGCCAAAACCCAAGGGGAGCAGAGAGGGAAGTGCTGGGCTCATCGGAGAGGAGCTGGAGGCAGGAATTGCCCACCAGCAACATCCACACCTCAGCCCAAACGGATCTGAACACACTCAAAAGGATGCTCCCACACCTCTGCTGCATGGATGGAACTAACACGGCATTTTTCCACCTTCCTTGCAGCTCATGCTCTTCCCAGGCTCAGGGGCCCTCACCAAAAGTCAGACAGAAGCAGCACAAGCATCTGCTCTCACCAGCACATCCCAGCTGCTGCTGAGCCTCCTGGCTTCAAACCTTTCCAAGAGCCCCGTGCTGGCCCCTGCAGAGCGGGGAACCCCAAATGCTGATACCTGAGCTGGCAGAGGGGCACAGGGAGGGTGGGTGAACCCTCCCAGGCAGGGATGAATCCCATGGCTTTGAAGAAAAGCCAGCACAAGCTCAAATGACCAGGATTGGGGATATTTGAGCAGCCCAGCAGCAGCAGAGTGAGGATGAGGAGTTCAGAATTTGTGCCAGGAAAGGAGCCCAACAGCTCAACACATCTCTGCATTACTGAGTGAGGGCACGGCCCGGGGGCCCCATCCTGGCATTTCTATCATTTCACATTTTCAGGAAAAATTCCCCCCCCAAACACAACCCCCTCCCAAACAACCCTTGTGCCGCAGGTGTCAGGTCTGGGCAGGCAGAAAGCAGCTCAGCTCCATCCAACTATGCAACCCCTGCACCACAGCCAAAGCAGGAGCGAGGGGGAAGGGGCCACAGCAACCTGTGCCTGCTGCTCCCCACCTCAGCTCAGGGGTCACTGCCTTCCCCAGCACCTCTGCACTTGCTCTTCTGTTCCAAGAAGCCAGAAGGAAGAATTTGCCTCACTGAATGACAAGCCCAGGCACACTCCATCTGCCCTTTTTGGTGAGAACCTGGGGGGTTTGTTGGCAAAATCTGCACCTGCTCTGTTCTCCCTACTCAATCCTGAGCTGGACCTGGCTCCAAAAGGGTGAGGAAGCCTTTTCCCATCCTCTTGCAGCTCAGTGGGAATGATGGAGGCTTAACATCAGGAAAAATTTAACACAGCACAGTTCTGGGAACACAAGGACACAACCATCACCTCGGAGCACAGGCACATGCAAAGAGAGGAGCAAATCCAGGTATAACCAGTAGAAATCCCACTGGGCACTTCAGCATCCCTAATCACCACACACCTTCCAGCAGAGCTGTGCTGAGCTCTACCTGGGAGCCAGGAAGGGCAGGGAAGAGCCTCTTTGTGCTGCTTAGCTCCCTGCAAAGCACTGAGAGATCTTGCCCCAGAGGTGAATGAGCAGAGAACTAAGGGTATAATCCCCAGGGACATCAAAGGAGAGCACTGCTTCCATGAGGACAGCCTGTCCAAAGTCTAAGGGTTACTCTCCAGAAGTCTCCTCTGCCAGGAAGGCAAGGCTGTGCAATTTTACCATGAAAATGGGAATCACTTCCCTGAAGTGGTTTAATAAACAATTGGGACCCAATTTCAGGAGAAAGCACACCATTTCCAGCATTCCAAGACAGCCAAGCCTGGGCTCAGTGCTAAGTCTGGACGGAAGTGCACAGTAGTCCAGGGAACAGCCAGGGCAGGAGGTCAGCAGGTGCTGTAGGTGCTTCCCCCCCCCACCATGGAAAGCAGGGATGCAGCAGCGACAAGAGAGGGAGGCAGGGAGACTGAGGTGACAAATCCTGCTCCTGACTTCTCCCCCTTCAGGAAGGAGTTGGACAAGTTCAGCAGCTGATTTAGGGTTATTCCTCCTGCCTTCACCCCATCCCACAGCAACAAGCTACAGGCTGGTGGCCCATCCCTTCCTAAGGGAGAGCTGGCAGTGAAGGAGCAGCCTTGGGAAATGCGGGTGCAGGACAGGCACAGCTAATCTCATCCTCACTCTAATCCTCCAGCAAATACGAGGAGATAAGGGGAATCACCATTGTTGATAGAGCAGCTCCTGCTGGCATTCCTGCCAGTCCCAGCCAACAGGGCAGCAAGGGGCAATTCCAGCCGACAGCTTGGGAACCCCACAGGGGTCACCAGGTCCTTCCAGCCAGACTCTGTCCCTGACTCCCTCCTACTCAAAGGAGTAGGTCTGTCACCACCCAGAGCCCCAAGACAGGGACAGACCCTCTGCTCTCTCCTCCAGGACCAGCCCCATCCAAGCCCCATCCCAACGAGGTCTAAGCAGCCTGATCCCAGCTGGACCAGCTTCCCTGGCCAGACCAAAGCCCCTTCCTCACAGACTCCCAGTTCTGTCCCATCGCGACCCTTCTAAGGATCCAAATCCCATTTAGACCCAGCCCAGCCCCATTCCAACCGCTCCAAACTCATTCCCAAGTGGCCTGAGCCCCTTCCCGGACGGACCGGCCTCCTCCCGGACAGTCCAAGCCTCATTTCAGGAGAACCACTCACTTCCCAAACCCCACCGCGGGGGCCGCAAATCCCACCCCGGCCGAGCAGACCCCATCCCGGGCAGTGCGGCGGGCTCCGGGCTATCAGTGGGCTCCAGGGAGGGGGGTCCCGGAGAAGAGGAAAGGGATCCCGGGGAGAAGGAGGTATCCCGGCACACTCACCATGGAGCCCCGCGGGTGCGGCCCCGGGGAGCCCAGTCCGGTCCAATCCCGCTGCGCCGGGGCCCGCGGTTTGAACTTGGCTCCACGGTGGGAGGGGACGGACCCGGCCGGCGCGGGGGGGACGAGACCCGGCCCAGCCCCGGCCCCCGCGGGGGAGGCCGGCCCGGCCCCCGCCGGAGCGCAGAGAGGAGCGCGCCGTGCCCCGGGGACAGGGACAGGGACACGGTGGGACACGGTGGGACACGGTGGGACACGGTGGGACAGGGTCCCCCTGCCCCGAGGGGCCGGCAGGGCAGCACCCTCTGCTCGCACACACCCGGGGATCCCAACCCACGCGTGTCCCTATCCCGGAGCTGCACGCTGCGCTGCAATCCCCCGCAGTTTCGATTTCTGTTGGCGTGGGGCGATTGTTTCACTCTGGATTCACAGATGGCAGTGGGAGAATGCTGACAAAGGCGCCAATCCATGGCTAAAGTGTCTGTCCAGGGTGAGACCCCCAAAATATTAACACAAGTGTCATGCTTCCAACCAAAGCCCTCTCCTTCTTCCCCTCTGCATTTTGTACCTCACCCCCAGCCCAGGCACAGAAATCGCCCTGACTCAATTCCTATCAATTTTGGGAAAAACTGAACTGACAGCAACAAGGATCCGCTGAGGAGCTGAATGTGGGTGATTGAGTAAGAAATAGAACAAATGGTGAATAATCCAACTCTGCTCAGCTTGGTGAGAATGTTCCTCCCCAGGAAGTGGAACCCACAGCACACTGCAGCATTCCACTGGGACAGGACCCATATAACTTCTTTATTGAGCTCTATATATATAGCTAAAATTCATGGGTGCCATAATCCGTTCAAAGACCACCAAGACACCTACAAACATTAAAAGGCTCTAAGATTGATGATCCCTTTTAAGTAAGAAAAAATAATCCCCAAGCTAAGGAATGTAGCCCAAAGGAAAGGGAAGCTGCAGGTACCAGGAGCAGGTGGCCAAAGGAGCCTGATGCTGTGAGAAGGTTGCACAACATCCAGCACAGGGCCCCTTCCTTGGGGCTTCCACATCCCAAAAATTCCTTGCAAGATGTGGTGCCGCCACCTAAGCAAGGGGCAAGGGTAGCATGAGGATCCCTTCAGTGGGTTGCACTTGTGTTATCTGGCTCAAGGGAAGCTCCCAACACAAATCAGGAATCTCTCCAGCAGGAAAAGCCACACCACTGCAATTCCCACTTTCTCTTTCCCATGCCAATTTTGCAGCCACTAACACCACAGCACTGCTGGGCAGAGGGATTTATCCACCACAGGCACCCAGCTTTCCCCAGCACATCACTACACAAGGAATCAGAATGCCACATTCCCTGCCCAGAAAAGCAGGATATAGCCCCCACGGAAGCAGAAAAGGCTGATGGATAGCACACACTGAAAACTACTTTTAAACTTGGTTTTATCCTGCAGTTTGTGCCTCAGTCTTGAATCCTTGTCCAGCCAGATTCCCTTGCCATGTCTACCCTCTCCTTCGAATATCATCTCCATTCCCCTTCCCAAATTCTTCCACTCTCTCTGAGCCCACTCACCTGAAGGATGCCAGCAATGGCACAAAATCCCTCAGCAAGAGCCTCTCAACTCCCAATGCCTCTCACTCACCTTTGGGAAACTACAATTCCACAGGATATCCATGATCTACACCCTTTCATCAGCTATTCCAGAGAATGCACAAGTTTCCATTATGAACCCAAAGAAAAAAAGGCTTTTGCTTCCAGACCAACCATTTCTGCTTCAGCTTTAAAAGATTCGTTTTGGGCTTCTCATCTATTTTGGCAAGAGGCTGTAGCTCAGCTTGGGGTAGCCACCACTGGCAGGCACTTTCCCAGAGTGGTGGGAGCCTGATAAGGTTTCTGCTATCAGACCCACACTTCCCAGTCACAATCAAAGGGTAAGACCACACTCAAAGACAACAGAAGGAAACAAAAAAAGAAGCTGTATTTTATACATATTCTCCAACAAGTAATAAGAGAGTTTCTTCTCCAACTAAATACATGGGATAATGCACATCCACAGACCTGGATACAGCTGCTATAGCCTCAGGTGTAAGACAGCTTCTCATTCTATGATCACAAGAAAGTCAGGAGGTTGGGGTAAAAATAGTACACATCACAAGTGTAGAAAATTTAAGACAGTGTACAAAGGGTCCCAAACACAAAGCTTTCCCTCTCGAGTTTGCTTTTTTCTATCTGCACTTGGAGGGAGCCATCCCAAACCTCCCAGCCACAGGCAGTCACAGCTGTGTAACAGCACAGTCTCCCAACAACTTTAAATAAAGGTTTTCCCTTCAAAAGGGCTTTCAGGGATTGCTGAGTTTTGCCTTGTTACTTTAAACCACCACTGTGCTTAATGAACTCAGATACCTAAAAGAATAAGCTTTACTATATACATTCAAAAATTGAGGAAAAGTTCTCTAAAAATATGCTTTTGAATTTGACAAAATGCTCTAGCTGCTCAGGTTGGAGGAACACCTCCAGGCTGTGCAGCAGCTTGTTAGCAGAGACCAAACTAAACAACCTAAAGAAGAGGAGCCAGCCCAGACTTTTCCCTGTGCTGTTTGGCTTCAAGGACATTCAGTGTATTCCAACAGCAACAACCCAGATCTACTGACAAGAAACCAATACTAGATGGGCCAAACACTAAGGGGGACAGGGAACACATGCCAGGGCTAAGAACAGAGGGACTGAGACATGTCAGAATCCATACAAGCACTAACTAAAGCTTGTGTTTGCAGGGGGGAATCAGGAATCAATATGGAAATGCCAACAGAGCCTCACAAGACTGCTTCTGTCTCCTCTTATATGGCCAGCTACAATGTTCCCATGTGCTGCAGAAGCTGATGGCCATGCTGGGGAAAGAAGGAAGCAGCTTTTCCTTTTGGGAGAAAGCTCTTTCCTATTATCATCCATGTCCTGTCCTTCGAAAACTGTGCCACTGAAAGGGCAAATGCACCACGAGCAGGTTAACTCCTACAGGGATTTCTGAGGCAGCTGAGGCCAGCACACTCTAGAAGGTATTTTTCAGCTTGGCTGCCACAAGCACAAGAATCTCTCCAATCTTTTTCTGCCAGTTCTCTATGTCCTTGGAGACATCACACCAGAGCTCTCCGTGGCGAGGTTCAGCATTCTCACAGCGCTTCCTCACCTCTTCTTGTTGTTCCTACAGGGAAGAGAAATGACATTTTGTCCTGGTTTGTTCCAGAACACAGCCAAAAATCGAACCTTCCCTGAGTCAAACACTCTTCTGATGATTATGGTGGGGTTTGGGGTCTGTTATTTTCAAAGGAAGTCCAAGTCAAAATTCAGAAGCAGCAAATCTCCTGCCTGGCTGAACAAACTGGCTGAGCTGCACGTAAGCAAGTTTTTGGCTTTTGCAGAGAAGCTGCAGCAGGAACTTCCTGCGCACTACCACCTGCAGGAGCTGTGTCAAGTGAAAGGTTTCTCTGAAGTCAGAAGATAAACACCTCCATCATTTCAGTAGTATCAGCAGTAAAAACTGCTGTAAGAGATTAGAAACGGCTGTTCCTCTGTGTTCACGTGCAACCTGTACTCAACACTTGGGAAGAAACAGCCCCAGTTACACAAACCCAGCACCACAATTCCAGCACAATCCTCTCTGAGCAAGCTTGAGGTTTACAGGAGGAAGATTGATTTCAGAAATTTTTGCATGAACCAGCAGGACTGTGGACAGCAAAGCGGCCTGAAACACAGCTCAGGTAATGACAGCACCTTTTAAAAGCCACCACACAGGCCTGGTCATGCTCATTCATGGCCAGGCATGACAGTCAGCCTCCCCTGTGACCACACAGGCAGGAGCAGTGGCAGCGTGCTCAGCCCAGGACTCCAGCAATCCCAGGACTGGGCAACCCCTGCCATCCAGGGATTGCTGCTGCCTCCCCTGTTCCCAGGGGAGGGAACACACACTCACCTCTGTGCCATGCTGGAGCTCAAATTTGTAAAAGAAGGCCCAGGCATCCCCCAGGTCAGAGTCTATCTTCACTGTACGGTGGAACCACTCTCTGGCCTTGGTTATTTTACGCTCGCTCCAGAACAGCCTGTTGGGAAAAGCAGAGGGGAGTTGACAAACAGCTTCACTTTAGAGGAAGATGCCAACCCACAAGAGCTCCAACTTAGAGGCTCTGCAGGTGTTCAAATTCTTTGCTCTCCCAGGAAGTAAACTGCAGATTTTCAAGCAACTTGCAGACCATCCTGCCCCTGGGAAGTGACTGAAAAGAACATCCAGCCCTTCCTCTTCACTGCCCCACAGTGAGGCATGATAACTGAGAGGATAACTTAGCCCCAGGCACAGACTGCTGAGAAGGGAAGCATTACTGAGCTCAACCTTTGCTGCCTCAATTGCTTTAATTTTGTTGTTCCAGATTTGGTGTGGTAGAGACAGGATTACATGCCTACATCTATTCCCACTCTTTCCATTTCTTTATGTTTCAAGTCAATTTTACCATCTAATAGATTAAATAACTTCTAAAAGCTGGTAACTGGCTGTTGTATGGTCACATGCTCACACCTATAAAGCCTGCTAGAGTGGAGCGGAGCAGACTTGCCTTGTCAGTCCCATTTTCCAAGGAAAAACAAGCATGGAAGCTTCTGCACTCAAACCCCAGCCTGGCACAGCCCCACTGCTGCCATTTCATCCAGGCACTGGTCAATGCTGAAATTTCTCCCCAGTAATGAACCCGCTGAGTCAAGAGTCTTTTGGTTTCACTTCTTTGCATTAAAGAGTTCATTTGAGCTGTAAGGTCTTTATCAAATCAGCCACCCCTCATAAAAAGCTTAGCCTGTCATAAAATTATACAGCTTATGTGATTGTTTTTAAGCCCTATAATACTCTTGATTGTTCCGTGTTAAATAAACTGTGATTTACAAGAGCACAAACAATGAAAGCAGAGGTTTAACACCTGCAAGTAGTGGCCATGTTCAGCAACATATTTAACAAAAGTTTGTCACAGATGTGTGACACGCTGTACCTACAGAGACAAGTCCTGATGGGTGGTGGAAGCTGTTTATGTTGGGATTAGCTGTCAAACAGCCTGAGGTTGCACCAGAAAGGGCCTGGGAGCAGTTGCCATAAAGCAAAAGTTAACATTTTTCTCACTTGCTGCTAAAGCTGAACAAGTCAGCTGTCAGGATCTGGCAGAACCCAGTGTTGCAGTCACTGGAGTGTATCCTACAGTTTTCTTTGGCTTATAAAGTAGAGTTATGAAAGAATTGGGCAACTTCGAGCAAAATGTTTCCTGTATTAACCTCTTCTGCTATTCACAAAGGGAGAAAAGTAAGTTTGTTTCCATCACAGCTGCTGTAAGGCTGTTCACACATCAGAGAAGGTTATGGGACAAGTCAATTCTAACAGTAGGTTTTCAGCACTGGAATCCTCACAACTCAGTCTGGACAAGAGAATTCCTAGTTGATTATCTTCCCTTTTCAGAGAAGCAAACTACAGACTGGCTGGTGGTTTGCATTCTGGGAAAGGGCACAGATGAAGAACCCTGACACAGGAGACAATCAGGAGCAGAATATTTAGCTCAGAATCTAGGATAGAGAGAAAAGATGAAAACTACACAGTCAGCCACATAAAACTTGAAAAATAACCAACAAAAAAAGTACCTATTTTCATAGATACTTAAAAGGTAACCCAAACCACTTAATAAAGCCTAGTTCACCTGACAGCAGAGTGAAATCCTCTTCAAGGGACAGAAAGAAAGTAGTCTGCAGGGTGCCAATACCCAGCACTGGCAAAGGGCTTTGCTGCCTGTGCAAGTCCCAGACCCACCAGAACAGCTCGAGGGCAGGCTGACATTCCTCACTTGGAATCAAGGGAGAGATCTGCACAGTTACTAAGAGACAGCTGGAGAGCTGTTCCTTGCTTTGGGACTTATTAGAGCTGCTGCAGCCAGAATCACATGGCTGTGCTGGAGTGCAGTGTTCCATCCTGGAAGCAGCCACACACAGACATGGATATTTTTACTGCATCAAGCACAGGAACTCACTTGGCCACAGCGAGCAGGACATGTGGGTCATGTTCACACTTCTTGAGAGCATCCACACTCTTGGTCTTTCGTTGCGGTCGTGCTTCAAGGAAAATGGCTTCTGACCACAGAATTCCTTAATCAAATCAAGTAGGAAGATTGTTTTAGTGTTATTTTGAGGTTAACCCTCCCCACCTTGACATCAGGCCAGTGCTCTGCAACACAAGCAGCAGTACAGCCCCCACCCTGGTGGTTATTCACCCCCAACCTCATCCCAGATCATTCTTTCCCCACGGATACTTCATTCAGTACTCTGAATTTTTAGCTACTGTGTGCACTACACTGGAGATACAGCTCTGGAGGGTCCTGTACGACTCCTGCCTAACCCAGAGCTCAGGCTTTTCAGATGAGACACTGCAAACTCTGGAACAGAGAAGGCAAACCAGCATTTCCAGAGGAAAAGGTAGATGTCTGTTTGAACAGGCAACTGCAGTGGCAGAAGTGCAAAGTACAGTCTGGGAGCATTTTCAAGGGTGCTGGAGAGCACCACAGTCTTACTGATGCTGGCTCCACACACACTGATGAAGGACAGAGTAGATCCAGGAAAGCTGGGTTTAATCCCTAGCTCCTCTCACTGCCAAAATCAAGGAAGGAAATATGCTCAGAGGAGCATGAAATCTGCAGTTTCTCATGTCAGCCAGGCACACCTGATCATTTCAAAGCAAAGCCTGAGAGCTGGTGTCTGCCAGGACTCCATCAAAGCACTCTCGCTTCCCATAAACAGCACCACGGGAACACACACGAGCTTTGATAACTGCAGGGACAGACAGGAGAGAGCCTCTCTTCTTCTTGCTCTTTATATAAAGGATCACAAACACCATGATATTTCTATCTTATCCTTTGTGCAGCCTGCCACCCATCAGGAATCAATTCAGCAATCAATGGACCGAAACCTCTGGTTTACAAGACCGCAGGTGGCCAACGAGCCAAGTCCTGCGGGCTTTGACTATGGTTTGTTGAGGTCTAAGATAAAGTTGGAAGAAATTGTTTAAACAAAAACTGAGATCCTGCTGCCCATTTCCATAGCAACAGGCAGATCTGTAAAACAGCCTGTGGTGGCAAATACTCATTAGGTCATTCACAAAAACAAAGAAGGATTTTGTGTGGCGCTGCTTTGGTGACCCACTCGCATGGAGAACACCTTGCAATGAGTTTATCATGTCACAGAAGTCACTTAATTCCCAATTATCTTACCGAGACCTAATCAGCTACCAACCAAACACCTTTCAAAACCTAACCTGAAGGCAAGCCAAGCCTTGCCCTACAGTAAGTTACCACAATTTGTAGTTATGTGACATCTTCTCCCCAAAGATGTCAACACATTTAAACAATTAAGTCTTCCTGTGATTCTGCCCCAAAATAGTGATGTGTTAGGCACTTTATCCTCCCATCCCAAGAGGCAAATGTTTCCACTGCTGGTTAGAAGTGACTTACATCATATGACCTCTTAGCCTTTTCTTACATGAGCTAAAATAATCAAAAACCAGGACTGAACATTTATGGTTCATGATCCCCTAATCATGACTGCAGTGGAAATTTGCTGCCAGCACAAGCTATTAAACTCACAGTGGTGCAACCAGTGCAGGCAAACCAGCAACTGGGAATCTCCTAAGGCCAGCTGTACTCCAGAGGGACAGAGAAAGCACCATTCTTTTTCCACTAACTTCCTAAGTACAAACACTGAAGTGTCTTTCTTTCATTTTAAACCTTGGCAGACTCCTACCAGCTTCTGAGAAAAGCCCACCCATATCCAAGGTGTTTTTGCAGGAAGCCTGGGGACAAACTGTGGACCACAGGTCCAGTAATATACTGGATACTGCAGAAAAGTGGAACAACACCAACACCTCAGGTGTGAGAGAGCAAAAAGTAACTGGGATTGTTCTCAAAAACCCTCAACATTTCCTTTGCAAAAGGATGACTGATACTTCTCAAAACACCATAGTCTGAGACCTGGTCAGAAAGAACATCTTGGGAAAAAATGTGCTTCTATCAACTGGGCAAAACAATTGTGTTTAAGAGAGAACTGAGATTGAGCTCACCTGAATTGGGGCACTCTTGCAGTGCCTTGGCCATCAGAGTGTTTGCAATGTTCTTCAGCCCAGCACGGTACTCCAGGCGCACAGACTCCAACCTGCCAGGGAAGAGACTCTGATGATATTTATGACAACACTCACTAAGCTGAAACAAACAGTGATGAGGGTCACTGGAAACTGCAAACATCTTCCCATATTCTGAATATGTGTAGGTGACTGACATCTTCCCATTCCTTTCCATCTAAAAATAAATGTGACTTTTATTCCATGAAGGCTGAGATAAACAATCTAAAAATGGGACTGTAACGAAAAGGAAAGTGCTCCCTGCACTCTGCTGCTCCGTGCACTACAACTATCAGTAAATAACTAGTTCCCAGATCCTTAGAGTAACTAGTCAGGATCACTAGAGCATTTCTGCTATTCAGGGAAGTTTTAAGTCTAGAAGAAACTTCAGGATGGGTGTGGTCCTAAGTCCCAGGCTCAAATGGCTGAGATGATGTGAAATAGCTGGCCTGAAGAACAGATTCAGTTCAACTCCACACAACTCACCAGAGATCTGGATTCTTTGGATTCTTCAGGCGAGACTTTTCCAAGATGGCTCTTGCTCTAGTCAGCTGCCCAACTTTCTCCTCCAGCCTGGACAGCAAAAGCCACAGGGGTATGGAATGGGGGCACTTCTTCAACTGTTTTAAAAAAAAAAAGTATGCTCATAGGTAAATTTGAAAAAAAATCTTGTAACTCCTATAGAAAATAAACTTCCCTTCCTATATCCTCCTGGAGAGTTTAGAAGAAGAGAGACCAAGTTGATAAGCCTGTCAAATTTCTCCAGTTAATCTTACAGCACAGAAGTGAAATTTTTCCTGTATCCAAAATAGACAGGTACATCAGGTATGACTGAGTTATCCCAGCAGTAAGAGAAAAAACACACCTCCCTTAACACATCTACAATTTGTGCTCCTTCTGCTGATGGAGGGCTCTCATGCATCCCCAAACCACGGCAGAATGTGCAGGGAGTCATTAGGATATGGCCACTGGCAGAAACCTGTGTCCAAATGACTTTGATGGCTGTCGACTTTGAGCATTCATACCCAAGGACACCAATTACCATTTAAAAGAGAGAGGAGTGCTCTGTAGGCCACCTCCTTTCACAGTGTGTATCTAAGAACTGCTGAGAAAGATCTTCTTTTAAGAGTTCTGGTTTTAGTCTTTACAGGTCTTAGAGAATTACTGTGCAAAGCCTTTTTTCCTGGCTGTGAGGGGTCAGGCATACAGAGAACTCTCTCAAGCAAGAAAGTCAGTCTTACATATGGGTAATGGGTAAGAGAAATCCTTGCTTATTTCATTTTTTTTTTCTTTTACTGTTTTAACCAATGACAGAAATCATGTCTTTCGCTCTCCATTTTGATTCAAAGACAGGCATCTCTCCGTGCCAGCACCATAAAGCAAACCTGCAGTAACATTCATCTTACCCCTTGATTATAAGCCTCCCGTGCTTTCTCTACCAGCTCTTTTTGTTCCTCAATTTGTCCTTTCATCATCCACAGCTTGGGGAAGTCCTCATAGTGCTTCAGGGCTTCCTCACAGAGCTCCTGGGCTGCAGCAATGTTCCCAAGCACCCATTCCAGCTTCACAGATTTCATGAAGACCTGAGAACAAACCAGAGCTGTTTAGCAACAGCAGCCATTGGAAAACCATTAATCTGCCAAAGCAGCAGGCTCACACTTTCACGCATCCATTAGAATGTTATTGATTAGCTACAGTTGGAAGTAAATTAAAACTTAATATATCAGAGTTAAGTAACAGGAGAAACAAGTAACAATGAGAAAGGTACATGTAAATACTAAAGGAGTTAGAACAGTGTGATCAACCTGTATGTCACCTATTTACATAACTATTAACATAGAGCTGGCATTTGCATTATCACAGAATCTTAGAATAGCTTGGGTTGGAAAAGTAGCATTTGTATAAAGAGCACAGCTTTAACAGCACAACCAATCAACAAACCTGAGCTTCCTTCACCAGCACAATCTGATCTCCTCAGATCCAAACTACCAAGACTACCTTTTCTTACTTATGGCTTCAGGCTCTGCTGTCCTGCTCATTACAAACTGGTACACATACTCTTCTGCCCCCCAAATCCTGCCTTCTGGCTATGCAGGGAAGTCACAGCTATGAGAAACATATTACAGACCAAGGGCTCTTTCACTGTTCTTTGATCCCCATCCTCCCCAGTCCCAAACTCTCCCACTGTGAGCTCACAAGAGAGGCATCAAGTCTGAGAGCAGAACTTCAGCCCCAGCTGCAGAAGCTCCCTGGCTCAGGGAGGAGGAGGACAGTTAAAAAGATGTAGGATGTAACAACTGAGGGGGAGGAACAGAGGACAGAGAGCAAACTAACCTTTCATTTACTTTTCATTTACTGGACAAGTTAAAATGCTTTTGTATGAAGAGGTGAAAATCGACAGAGTTTATCATACCAGAGGTAACTGGAGATAAACACAGGAGTGTAACTTTAAGCACCAAACCACCCCAGAGCTGTCTTTAGTAGAAGCATAAGTGAACCTTCTGTGAAAGTATTTTCTCTTTTTTTCCAAGATGTGCTTTTATGCAAAACAAACATTACACAAACAGCTGTAAACTGGGAATTTCCTGACTTTTGCCATTTGTGTAAAAAACCAATTGAAACCCTTCACTTCATCCTAGCCTTTTTTTTCCCATCGTGCCACGACCTCGTGTCGCAATTCGCTGGAGAAGCGCTCGGAAAGCGGCCGCATGCCCCGGAAGGCAATGGCAGGGAGCCATATGGTCAATCCCTACGGCCACAGAACTGAAGGAACTCCTCCTTCCGTCCCCAAATCCCCCGTGGCCAAGAGGCCTGAGCCTCTCCACCCTCCACACATCCTTACCCTTGCTGTGGGGGCACTGCTGCGAGCCTTTGCCAGCAGCCTCCTCGCTCTTTCATACTCATTGTTCTCCGACTCGAGCTTCACGGCAGCCAGCCAGATCTCCTCGCTGTTGGGGTTGGCCTGCAAGAACACAAAGTGACAGACAAATGCACACAGTGAATCAACAGCAGATTTAATCCTCTGTTTGATCCAGATTAAAATTGAAATCAGAGCTTTGTCAATCCACAGTAGGATTTTTTTTCAGTGTAAGCTCCTCCCAGTCTTCTTTGACCTTTGAAGTTTATAGAAATCCTCCAAAACAGATGGGCAACACAAAGATATATGCCAGTTTAGAAGTTGGATGCTTCTCAGTTGTTGAAAAGCAGTAATGCTTGATCTTCTGAACTTCCAGTTTAAATACTGAAAACATCACAGGGTCTGCCACAATGAGACCCTCATTTTATTACCCTCAAGCAAAAAAGCTGCAGCTTGAATTCCCCACTGAGGTCTGTGAAAACTCTTCCAATAAAAGTCATTTCAGTGGCAACCATGTCAAGAACTTTTCAGCCTAGTAACAAAGAACACCGAGAACAGATTAAGGAAGTATCTTTTACCTTCCATTTCAGGACCTGTCTTTTTTTTTTCCACTTAGCTTTTAAGCCTAATTCCCAGTGTTAGAAACATCCTGCCTGTCTTTGCTACAGCATCCAGCAGGCAATCCCGTTCATTAGTGGGTTTGATCCAAGACATAAGTAATGCAGTGACCTCATTAGGGTAGACCACAACCCCTTCCCTGAGGTGACCCGAGACAACAGGATTTTGATCCAGGACCAGGGCTGGTGGGAGCCATGCTAGTAAAACTGATGGTTTGCATCTCAGAATCACAGAATCACAGTCTGGTTTGGGTTGGAAGGGACATTAAAGATCATCTAATCCCAATCTCATGGGTAGGGATGCCATGTACCAGACCAGGTTGCTCAGAGCCCCATCCAACTTGGCTTTCAACAATTCCAGGGATGGGGCAGCCACAACCTCTCTGGACAGCTTGTTCCTGCTCAAAACCTGATGCAGAACTACTAAAAGAGCTGTACCACAGCCTTTCTTCCAGCAAGCTGCTGTTTTACAGGAGAACATTTTGCCACACAAAGCAATCAAAGAACAGCAGAAGTCTCCATCACTTTGAAAGGTAGCAGGAATCAGGTGTTGACAGAAAAAGCCTGCTCAGAATTCTTTATCTGTCACATTTAACACCCTCTGACAAGTGTAACAGACCCACCTGGAAAGCCAGGGCCAAGATACTTCTGGCTGCTGGCACATCTCCTGCCAGCCACTTGGATTTGGCTCCCATGAGCCACAGCACCTCTGCTTTGGGACAGTGAGCAACAGCTCTCTGCAAAAGAGCCTCCAAGGATTCTCTGAAGACAAGAAAGAGCAAGTTACAATCCCTCAAGGTACTGCCAAAGGCCAGCTCTCTCACACCATTTCCACTATCACTCAGTGTTATAAATATTGTTGCAAAGTCCAATGTTGTATAAACCTTGATAAGTTGTTTCATAACAAGGAAAGGGTGGGGTCTTTTTTCACAAGGGTTCTGAAATCAGCACTCCACAAACGGCTCATTGTTCAGACACCTTTGATAGCCTCTGTGGAAAGAGCCCTCACACAAACAGCTCCTTTCTCTTGGAAAGAGTCGTTCTGCTTAACAAACCTTACTAGAAATCGAGACAGGAAGGTTTTCAGAATTATCAGATGAGGTTGGCTTGATCTTTTGCAATTTTTTTTTTTTTCTCCTCTGGCAAATATATTTTTCAGGTAGAATATGGGGCTTAAAAGCCAGCCACCACTGGAAAACATGGGAAAACATCAAAAGAGAAGGTATTTGTTCCTAATAAAAATAAAGGCTTGAATGAGGAAGAACTCAGCATCTGCAGTCACTTCCACAACAAAGCCTTGTTGGCTTTAATAAGGATAATTCTACGTGTGTAAGTGGCCTACTGCAGAGATTGTTTGCTTTAGTTTAAGCTGTGGGCAGAAAGTTTCTGACATGTAAAGCTTTGTGAATAAACTTTAAAAAGAGCCTGAGCTGTAACAGTATAACATCAATCCTAATTCAGAATGTGATACACGTTCACAGTGTTTAATCAGAAGATACCAGAGATGCTTGGACACGTTCAGCTATGAAGTAGTTTATCTATGAAAACTAAATAAAACACATTTTAGGTGATTTGTATCACTGTATTTTTCCAGAGATGCCTTCTCAAAGACAACTACCTTGTCTCTTCACAGCTATTTTTACCACGTAATCCCTATTGCCAAAAACCATTTTATGACTTCATAAAACTTAAGGATGTTCTGAGCACAACAATAACAAAGAAGGTCAGACCTGCAAATAACACCAGTGAGTTTCATCCAGCTGCACTAACTCTACTCTTGCACCACACCAGGGACCATCCTGAAGTTTTCCTTCCTCCCCAGCCTGTCCCCCACCACAGGGATGAAGCCCTCCATGCACAGGGATTGTGCAGCAAACATACCTGGTCCCATGGTTCTTTTCAAAGTAGGCTGCTCGCAGCCACACACTCTTCTTGCTCGGGAAGACTTGCAAGGCATAGGCATAAATGGCTCGGGCACACTCCAGGGCATTATGAGCAACACACTGAGGGAAAACAGATCAGGACTAAGTCAGCTTAGGGGAGCACTGGAATCAAGAGCAAGCAGGAATTACATATGCACAATTCAACCCAGAACTCAGTAACTCGGTGTAATCCATGAATTGAGGCATTAATAGAGAACAGAACCCTTACAATCAGCTTTTTAAAAGGAAGCAAGGAAGGAATTTCCAAGTATCCCTCTACAGAGAACAAGTATCCCTGGCCTTTCAGTGGGACTGACACTCACAGGCCATCTTGAAACCTCAGAAAGGCATTGGAAAAGCTCTCATGTTAGCACTTCATTTTGTTATTTCACAGGCAAAACCCTAAGCACCACAGCATGTGCCCCCCACTGCTCTGAGCCCAATTTAAGGCCAGTGAAGTTGGACATTTCTCATGCTGAAATATGATTTAGTTCTTAGCACATGTTCAAACTATTCCCCTAAAGCAAAAAAAGCCTGGTAAAACTTTTACCCACTCCCTTATCCAGTCTTACATTAACTCCTGAGCTACAGTGGTTATGCCTTGAAACTAAACTCCCAGCTCCTTCACTCATAAATCAATCTGTTGATGTCTCACACTCACAAAAAAAAATCCACACCAAAGTAGCAGACAAGCTATACCAATGTCAACTTTTCGTTTAGTAAAACTTCAAATCTGAATTCAGCTCTATAATAACCTCCTGAGGCAGAGATTGGCCAAAGGCAGACAGGTGGTGTGGGAATCACATCCACTTTCACTGACAAAGCCATTTCCCAGGCACCAGTTCAATGTCCTCTGATTAAAAAACACAAACCCCCAATAAAATGAAACCAGCAAAAAGCAGCATCCCAGCTGGACATACACTGTCTGCATCTTCCATCCAGGTGTGTTTCCGATCTTCTTCCTCGATCCCAATTCCAATCACAGCTCTCATGATTGCCTGGCACGTGGCCACACTTCCAGCTTTATCACATTCCTCGGCATCCTGGAAACAAGAGGAAAGCCCTGCTCATTTAGAGGGCTCAGCACAAGAGGTTAAAGTCTGCAATGACAACTCCTCGTTCACAAACACAGAGACATTGTGGTCACTGCCACAGCACAAAAATCTCACTGCTCAAACACACCCTGACATTGAGCAGGAGCCTACACCCATGAGAAAGGTGCTGGAGCTGAATACAGAATTAACAAGTTGCATAAGAAACAGATCACATCAATTCCATCCCTGAAAAGGTGACAATGTGTAATCTTTCCAGACCCAGATGTCTTTCCCACAGCTCTACAACCCTGGGCTGACCCAAGCAGGGACTTGGCCAATAAAAAATGCAAAAAATTTCACAAAGAAGAACTGTAACATCAAAACTACTGACCTTCTTTCAGCTTCCAGAAGATTTAAGTCTCAATTAGGGTTTAGCAAGAACTAAACTTAAAGAGTACCTCATCAAGGAGTGTAAAGTCAAAGGTACAAAGACTCACCAGAGCATGTATGGAAAAGTGGAGTTTCCTCACACAAAGACACATAAAGCTTTCAGAAAGCCAAGCATGTCTTGCTTAAACTTGTTGAAAAGCTCTCTGATCAGATAACAGAAATGGAGCAGCTCTAGTACTGAGAAGGAACTCGAGAACACAACAATGCAGAGGCTGTGCTCGTGGATTTTTTTAAAGAGAAGTTGAAATTAACCTTTAATTGTTTTACTGCTATAAAGAAAGTTAGAATTCTTCTAGATATTAATAAGGATATCCATTTAATATTAAATACTTCGTTCATTATCAGTGCTCTTAAGCAGTATAACAGGATTTTGCTGCCTCGACCCACAGTAAATTATTTTAGTAGGAAATTGCTTTAAAGACTTATGAACAAACAAAGCACAGAACATATTCAGGAGGAATGAGCTTCAGTACAGGACTAACAGAATATTTCCTACATGCTGCAAATGTGGTATTTGTATTGATTTCTCATAATGCCATTTGACAAAGACTTGTGGGGCAAACAAATACCTGTCAAGCCAAAAGAGACATATGCAAAACATACATAAATCCTTCACTGAAGGCTTTAAGCCTCTGTCCTACTTAAGGCAGCAGCTGCTTCAACTTGAAGCTACTTATCTTCCATGACAGAAGCAAACCAGACATTTCTCAGCAAAACACATGTACCCCAGGGTATCACTTATGGCCTTGACCCTACTGAGCTTTTTAGTCTCATCTCTTGTCTCTTCACAGGGACCTCCACTGATAAACCAGCCGCAAAAGAACTCTGCCCCATAACAGCCACCCCACCAGCAGCAGCCTTCAGAACAGAACCTGAAAAGTCCCCCTGGGCCTTCAAGACCCAGCACATACCTGTATCCACTGCTCCCTGTTGATTTCCACACCATTAGCCCTAAGAGATGTGATGGCTCTGTCAATGATTTTCTCCACCATCTGGGTGTTTCCATTGGCTTCCTCCAGTTTGGCAGCAGTAATCCAGATGTGCCGATCCGTCGGGATATTCTCCCGGGCTTTGTTAAGGACTTTACGAGCGTTCTCATATGTCTCCAGCCTTGCCAGCGCCAGCCACAGCTGCAGAGCAACAAAAGATGGATTTGAGATGAGAACAAGGAGATGACAAGGCTGCTGAATGGCAGTGTCAGCCCACAGAGATAAGCAGCTTCACGCTGCTTGCTACTGGTTGGCAACTGTCCTCAAGCACCGCAAGCAGGCTGTGGAATACCAATGGAGGAGAGGAGAAACTGGCTGCTATTGCCCTTGAAACTCAGTCCTGATCATCTCTGGGTATCTTCCCCATCTGCTGGCCTGTTACACTCTTATTTTCTGTTCATATCACCTCTCAAACAGCTGACTTGAACACTCTGGTTTGGTGTGTCAGAAATGAGCAACTTTTAGATTCACCAGGTTAACTGTTCACTTGTTTTCCCAACTGTCAAGGCACCACACATGGACACAAAAATGGCTCAGTGCCTACAGCAGCCATAGCTGTGCACTGCCATGACTAACCCAACAATTACACACCAAAATGAGGCATGTAATGACCACCAGACAATTAACTCCAAAGAAAAACAACACATTCCACTACTCATCACATCCTTTCCACTGTGGCACAGAACATGTGGGAGAAAACCTGGTATGGAGAAACACTGCTCACCCTGCCTTTTGCCTACAAATCTCTACTGCCAGCCTGAAGTGGGGTGTAGGGGTCTTTCTACTTCACTTTTTATTTAACTCACTTCAACACTGGTTGGACAGCACTCCACAGCCCGGCTCAGCATGATCCTGGCATCCTCAGGTTCCTCCAGCTCCACGGCTGCTTTCCACAAACGCACCGAGTTCGGAACATGCTCAAGGGCTAGAAAAGAAAAATAATTGTGTCAATAATGATAAAGGAGTTTACCAATGAGATCTGTATTTTTAAAACATGATATAATGAAGTATTTGTGCTATTACAAGGAAATGTCGAAGGAGGGAAGGGAGGGAATTTATTTATCTGGGCTCTTGCTTCAACAACAAGAATTCAAAATCAGAAAATAAAACACTTAATTGGAAACAGGTCTTGGAGAGCCAAGGGCTTTTTTGTTGTACAAGCTGTAATTGCATCCTCCTCAGTAAAACACCTGGCTGAACAAAGCCTCCAGTCTCAGCAAATGAGCAGATGAAGATCTTTAAAATTGGGCAGCTTAAATCATGCCAGGTTTGCCTTTATTGAAAAGGAGTATCTTTAACATTAACTAATAACACAGCCTTGCTCCTTACATGTTCAAACTGCCTTTCACAATGCAGCTTTGCTGTAAACCTCTCCTGGACAGCTCAATGGACCCCAGCTTAACTTCCCAAAAAGCTGTTGTCCTGCCATGCAAATATAAAACAGGGATGCATGAAAACTTAAAGGTTTCACTGACACTAAGCCATGAGTACCAAGTGTGCTTCCAGCAAGCCAATATGGACTCCATCTAATTAGGATTCGTCAAGGCTTCCTTAATCTTGTCCAAGAGTTTAGCTACTGCTGGTAGAATGCATTCTCTGCAGCCTGTCCTACATGTGCTGTCTGAAACATTAAATGGTAAACAACAACTTACCTCAGCCCATCTCTTTAAGAGAGACTGAGAAACCAAAGGGATTTTTTAGCCTTTTGTCACTCTAATTTGCACCCCAGACTGCTGGAATTAGCTGCATTGCAGCATAACTTCCACTGCTTCCATGGTGACTGTACACAAATGTGCCATAGTAACAGAAGACTGAGCACATCCCTCTTCAGGAAAGCAAGCACAATCACAGGGCACAAAAATGAGTGGGAAAAGGCATCTGAACCCACTTTGGAACTAGTTGGGCTTCCAGGCAAGGCACTGCTGCAGAGGCACAGTGCTGAGCCTCAACTCAGAGCACATCCCACCCTGACACACACACAGATTTCCTACAGGAATTAACCATTTGTCTCCAAGTCTGCAGCTGCAGGAGATTTTCCTGAAGAATTTAAGTGAATAATGTCAGCCTCCAAGAGCTGAAAGTATCACTCTGCAGGACAGAACATGCTTTCATAAATCCAGAATTTGAGTCTTAGACCTCTAGCTGTATTCAGCCACTCAGCTTGCTCCAGTCAGACTGAGGCTTTAAAAACTCCAGAAGTTCTGCTGGTTGGTAGGAATGCACGCAGCAAGGAGAAACACATTATGAAAGGTCACACTTCAGTGACATTACCTGGCACTCAGGCTTTTTTATTTTGGGAAAAATAATGGGTTGTGCTGCCACTTAAGGCTCCAAGCTCCATATTACTGATGCTCCCTAGGCAGCAGAGGAGGACTGTGAAGCTGTTAACAGGCAGAAACTGGGAAGAGAATGATAAATCCAGTTCCATTCCACTAACAGCTTTATATCAAGAGATTAGGTAGGTGGTTCCAAAAATTGAATGTTTTTCTCTTCATAAACAGTGTTTGAAGCAAAGCTCAGTACTTAGTGGGTAGATCACTGCTCTCATACAAGACCCTCCCTTATCTGAGCTGGACTCATAGATCTATTTCTGCTCCTTTAAAAGTGTTTTTCTGTTCAACATCTGTGACCGTTCCTGAGAAGGACAGGCAGTGTCACAGGAGCAGCACTTCACACCATGCTGCACTGCAGAGAGAATGGAAATCAAAAAAGCTACTGAATAGTTAATATCTGAACTCTTTAGAACTTCAAATCCAGCAACTTTGAAGTGCCTTTCATCCAGATGTAGTAAGATTTCATTTCAGTAAGGTCATTTCATTAAAGATCAGCAATTTTACATGCAAGAGGTAAGAGATGGGAAGCAACTAATTCCTTTGAACCTAAACCATTCAAGGCTGCAGACTGCTTCACAATGATTCAGTAAATGTATTACATCCAGACACTTTTCCCTGTCTAGATTAAAGTCAGGAGATGTAACTAATACAATTCAGTAGTCATGAAAGAACTAATCTCTATTGATACAGGCCAGCTACTTAAAGTAATCAAAGAATTCATATTTTGAACTTCTGAGGAAGATCTGGGTTCAGGACAACACAATAAACTGCTGTTAAGGAGATCATTGTTTGGAAAATACAGTAATTCCATGAAAGTGGAAAACCTCCAAGTGCAATGCAATCCAAGAAGATGTAAGGTTTCAGGCAAGCACCACTGAGAAAGGCTGTTTGTCAAAAACAAAACTTGCTACACTAAAGCAAATCCTGCAGCTCAACAGGCTCAATGATATGAGAGCCCCAAGACCTCTAAAGCTCCTCCATCAGCATCCACTGTGGTGTCTAACAGGCTACAGGCAAATAGGAACAATCAATTCTGGTATTTTTCCACAAAGTATCACAAGGTGACATCTAGAGCACCTTTTTATCCTTAGATCATTTTTTAATTGCTTTCATCTACTTATCTAATTGTGATCAAGCTGGAATTGGCTTAGGTATGTGAAATACCATTTTGGAATTGTTTGGTACCAGCAGCTTTCTGCAGAAGGATGTTTTACAAACACTTCAACACCTTTGTTCTTTGGCTCAACAGCAGCAAGTTGCACCATTAGTGGAACAAACTGACAACTGTAATTTCCACAAGAAAGCAAAAAAAGCCCCTGAACTTTTGGTGACATCTTGAACAACTTACAGCACAATACAAAGAGTGCAATGCCTTCATTCCCTGAGCCCACAGGAGCTCTCACCTTTCCTAAGGACACGTTTCTTGGCACGGATGTCTGTCTCCAGCTCTGCTGCTCTGATATAGATCCGCACAGACTGGGGCAGGTGCCGCACAGCCTGGGCCACAACAGCCTTGGCTGTATCCCCAGGCTGAAGCCGAGCAGCTTCCAACCAAACATCTTCACTCTGTCAGGAAAAACAACCCATCCTCCTTTATATCAGGAGAAGAATTTAAAATCCCAGCTTCTGGCTAAGCAGGTGTTTTGTAATACAGTAGACAGTGAAGCTGTATCAGGCAGAGACTCAAACAAGCTTAACAGAGATTCTGCTGCTCACAAAACACAACTTTTTCCTACTATCCCCCAAGGATCAGCAGGGAAGCAAAGCAATTCTGACCTTAGGGCACATCTCTGTTCCTTTCATGATGAGGTTTCGAGCCACCTGGAGTTTGCCAGTGACCTCCTCCAGTCGGGCAGATGCTATCCAGGCTGGGGGATGATGAGGATTGGTCTCTCGGACAGATTTCAGGAGCAAACGGGCTTTTTTGATATCACTAAAGGAGGAGGAAAAACAGGAAGGAAAATGTTTAGCACATTAGGAAACAATTCTCCTGAACCAGGACGTGCTCAGATGCACAGGAACTGTGACCTCAAATTTTTCCATATTGGAGACACAGATTCTACCAAAACAAGCTTACCAAATACAATTACCAAATACACATCAACACAGTGAGATCACAGTGAAAACCAGTTAAGTAGTTAAGCAAGATTTTTGGGAATTACAGCTGGGCATTTGCAGCCAGAAGCTGATAAGCCCAAGCACTGATGTAAGTCAAGAATTAGCATCAATACTTGCACATATTGCTCTGACTTAAAGAGCAATTCTTTACGGAAAAGATGTCAAATTCCAGGCTGAAGAGGTTCTCAGAGGTCATCAATCAAGCCTAAATTAGCAGCACACAGGTACAATTAACCAGGTGATTTCCTGGCTGGCAAGCAGATACACACTGCCATCACTCCAGCATGGAAATAGGGATGGAATGGAAACAATCTCCACAATTGATGGATCCAGGTCAGATGCTAATACCTCAGCTGAAAGACTAGACCAGATCTCATGTTAAAAGAATTCATCCTCAAAAACTCACCTGGCATTTCTTACAAAATAAATGCCAGCTGAAAGCACCCGCTCAGACAGATTTCCATTTATATGTAGGATCAGTGCCACTGCTAAGAGGATAAATCTGTTAATCCTTCTTAAACTTACTTGATATCTCCTCCGTGTGTGGGAATCATGGAATTCAAGTCTGTCAAATATCCTTTTGGGTCCACTACAGTCTGGCCACTCACCGAGTCCGACACCTGGGGAAGTCAAATCAGAGCTACTGAAATGACCACTCACAGCCCCTGAACACCCAAAAAGACACTGTGGCTCTACAAAAATCCTAGATATTCATCTGCTCCCAAAAGCAAGGAAAAAGGAAAACACAAAGCCCTTTTTCTACTTTTAAGATACACAACTTTAACATTAAAATCCAGACAAGAAGCAGCTTGGTGATAAGCAGTCACGCAAAAGTCTTACAGCCCTGCCAGTTAAAGGCATTCTTTTTAGAATAAACCAGATTTGATTTAGATGAGAAAATCAATGAAAAGTAAGTCAAAAATCAGTATTTTTCAACATTTTGTTCTGCATCCCTACACAGGACAGAAGAGATGCTTCCCTTTGGTAGCACTACGTGTGCTGTTTGCCTCAAGGGCACCTCTGCTATAACCAGGCAGTCTGTTCTCCCATAATGACCAAGAATTCCAGGGACAAACTGGTATTTCTCAGGAAATTCTATTCATTTTGAGGGCATGAGATTTGGGGAGAGGGACTACAAAATTATTTCACAGCTCAGCTGTTCTTGGATCTTCTAACAGCCAAGTTAATTTAACACTTTTCTAAAACCAGGGCTTAAACAGCAACACAACATCATTCCCAGGTTTACCTGTGACAGATCCTACCTTCCCACATCCTTACCTGGCTTAGCCTCATATCCATCAAGGTGTTCCTGGCTTGGCCAATCTTCCTCATGTCCAATTCACCTGTCCCAGGTGTCATCAAGCCTGGGGTCATTCCTCCTGGGTATGGAGTATTCAAACCCCCTGGATACGGAGTATTCAGTCCACCAAATTGCTAAAAAAAAAAAAAAAAAAAAAGAGAGAGAGAGAAAGTCATTCCTAAAACCTCTTCTGAGATTTCAAAAATAATTCAGACTATTGGCTGATTTGCACTTCCTCAGAAGTTACAGAACACAGATGCCAAACCCCCACAAGTATTTCTGACATGACTTCCCTGGATGCCAAGATATTTCTCATACAGGGTTTGCAAATCTATAATCAGTAATTTAGTAATTACTAAAGTTTAGTCATGTCAGTGAAATAGGCAATAAGAAAGTGGAAAAATCCAAGCAGAGGCATCTGAACCTGGCACATATAAACAAGAATATCTGCAAAGAAGTCCCATGGACACATGGAGCCAGTCTAGGGCTGCTCCTATAATTCTATGACCACAGTGGACTCTGGCCACAGAGCAACCAGCTAAAAACACTTCACTTTTAGTTGAGTGAAAGGCAAACAATTTTTAATACCATCACCCCAGAAAAAGGCAAACGATTAGGTGAAGGCAAACTTTATTTTCTGTTCCCTTTTTGCAAGATGTTATTATAACACAAATGGTTATACTCACCAAAACTATCACCACCCTGCATTCAGCAAATAGGAAAAAAAACACTCTCTTGTATCTTTAAAACAAGAACCAGCTTTACTCTGCTTACCCCCATGTTTTCTCTGGTAATGAAATGCTGTGCACTGAAAGTCCAGCAAGCACACACACATTTAACATCCAGAATTCCTGTGGCAGACTCACAAACCACACCAAGTTTTTTTTGGTCAAGTACCTTTTCCCCAAATCCCAGTTTAACACTCATCTCTAACCCAGGTTTGCTGAGTACTCACTGTCTGGCGTGGGTCCACAGAAGTGTGATTCTCCCCTGACTGCAAATGCTTTGCAAAGAAGCTGTCAGGGACAGGAGTCAGTTTCTCGTAACGAGGATTCCTCTGTCGCTTGTTCCTGGCATCCCCAACCTCGGGAATACTCAGCCACTCCTCCTCAGTAACCTCTGCTAATTTCCGCTGTTCAGACAGGAACAGACAGGAGCTGGCATCAGTATTTGCTGCAGAAATGGCTTTTTAAGTGCTCTAACTCCTTAACAGATTTATGTTCTTGAAATAATTCAATTAGACACTTAAGGGTCAGATTTTTTTCTTAATCCAATGTACAAAAGAATTAGATGCATTTGATTAGAATTTGGGTTTAGTCCAGACTTAGAGTCCAAATCAATTTTGTTATTAGATTCAGTGCTACAAACATTCAGATTAATTGTAGTGCCTGGAACATTGAGTGGTTTATTACTAATCATGAGGCAGCAGCTTAAACAATACATTTTATTTAAAAGAAGATTTAGAGTCAGGAGATTCTGCTCTGCTACTCCTGCAATGCAAACAAGTTATGAGTTGCCCTCAAAGACAGAAGTGTAGCACCTTCCATAAAGCACAAAACAAAAACGACCAATATCAAAATTTGCAGAAATTTCACTGTCTTGTGTATCCACATGAACAGTGTTTATTCTGCCAACAGAAAGTAATCCTAATCTGCAGAACATCAAAGTACTTGCTTGCAAACATGCAAAATCTGAGGAAATAAACAAACACACACAAAAGAACACACAGCCACATCTTTTACATCACCAAAAGTCACATTTCAGACATTTTTTCCTTACTTTCAAGTCTGAGAACTGCTGTTGAATTTTGGGTCGTTCCATACGGTACTTTTCTATTTCCTCTTTTTCTCGTTGTTCCCTTAGGAAAAGGAATACTGAGGTTATCCTCAAAGTAACACTTGGCAGGTCTTTGATTAAAGTGGTGACATCACAGAAAAATGTGTTTGATAAGAGTTAGGGCATAAAAAAAAGGCATTTTTCCAAGCTTAGATTATCAACATTATAACAAGAGATCCTTTATCAAATAAGACAGTATTATAGTGTAAAACCAGACATCTCCAAATGACCTTCAGTGTTTAACCTCCTCTTAATGAATAGTGGATTTAACAAGTAACACATACTGTTTCCAGTCTACTGTGCAGTCTGTGATGCATCAATATCAGTTCCTCAGCATCTCCCCATGCCATCTTAATGAACTACAGTGACTCTTAATTAACTGCATCAAAGCAAGTGGTGCAAAATACCTGTCATCCTCAATTGACCAGAAAACACCCCCTGCCAGGGCTGTAGCTTATCCTACCTCCTTTCTTTCCTGCGTTCATCCATCCTCTTATCCAAAGCTGCATAAATAGCATCTGCTTCTTCATCATCTTTTTCATAGGGGCCGCTTGAGAACAGGCTCCCAGCGTAGCCATTGAACTGGAAAATTGGAGAGAAAGGGTAAAAAAAAGAGGAAAAAAAGCAGTTTTTTAAAGTTTCAGTTACGTTCCTGCTACAGCAAACAATCACCTGAAAATGCATTCACAGGATGTTTCTAACATTGCATCAGACTAACACATCCCTAAATAAAAGCATCCTCCTTCTACCACCCCATGGTGGTGTTTTTTCTCCCACATCATTTGAAGCAAAACTGCTTCAAAATTGCTTCTTTCAAAATTGCTTCTTTCAAAATTGCTTCTCTCTCTAAACCACTTCTGTTCAGCAGTAAATGAGATCCCAGGATAGAAAAGCCATTCTCTTCCATTAACCACTTCTTCTTTTTACACCAGTGAAAGCAAGCAGAAAGAATATCACAACATTCAACCAAAGTGGGACTTAAACATAAGAGACTACACAGGCCACTTAAGGACAAGATATGGCACAGAACCTGAGAGTTATTTAGGTTGGAAAAGACCTCCAAGGTCAGGTCTGATCTTGTCAAAACACACAAGCTTTAATTTGTGGAGAATAAAAAAAAAAAAATATAACCCTGAAATACTTAAACTAATTTTTATTTCTAGATATTTTCTCAAAACTCTCAGGGCTCTGTATCAGTAAGTAAAACACAATCCATGGAGCAAATCCACAACAAAAACCTCTAAGCAGCATGCCACTGTGCATACTGAGGTCTCAATCAATAAATAAAAAAGGAAATGCTGCCTGCAAACCACAGAAAATTCTGGGTTTGAAGCCTCAGCTAAGAGCGGGGCTCATACCAAGAGCGGGGACTCTTTGTTCCACCTGGGGAAAAACATCTGCAGGATGATGGAAACCTCCTCACCTCATCGTAGTTGGTGTCGTTCAAATCCTCATCATCATCATCTGCTGTCTGGTTCTTTTTCATCTGGTCCCCCACCGTTCTCTTGCCCGGCGGGGCGTGCCGATCATCCACGGGGTCGTTAGCATCGCGGGCGGGGCCGATATCAGAGCGGGTGGTGAAACCCGTGGCCCTGCAGGGACAAACCAGGCTTATCTATCTTTATCTTTAGCCCACTGCTAAAGAACGATATTTTCCCAGCCACTGCTCAGGACAGGCAGGGAAAATATCATTCTTTTGGGAGAACGGCATCAGACACTCCGAGGGGAAAATGTCCTTAGAATCATGGAATGGTTTGGGTTGGAAAGGATCTCTGAGCTCACGCCATTCCAAGCCAAATTCCATTATCCCAGGCTGCTCCAAGCCCTGTCCAGCCTGACCTCAGACACTTCCAGGGATTAGGCAGCCACAGCTTCTCTGAGCAGCCTTTTATGGGGAGAACTTTTTTTCCACAAAAATACTGCAACCACCCAGCTTCTGGCTCTGACACCTGTCCTGTGCATGGCCTCCTTTCTAAACTCTGGGTGTCTCTGCTGATCCTGCAGGCTGGGGGTCTGGGCAAAGGGATGGGGCAGCTGGAGCTCTTCTGAACCCCTGGCAGCTCCTCGTGGGGCACAGCCAGCAGGATCTGCCCTGGGAAAATAAAAATCAGCGTGGGAAGAACACAACTCACACCCAGCAAAGGACACCCTAAAAAATGGTCTCAGCCGCCACCAAACCCCATCGCTGTTCCCTCAACAAAAGCTCCTGGTTTGATCATTCCTCAGGCAGGGACAAACAGCCAAAGAATCAGGAGGGACACAATCCTCTGCCGGGCTGAAACAGCCGGGAACTCATCCTCGGAGCCAGGCTCGCTTTTAAACACAAACCCGCCCAGACAAAGGGTGAAGGCGAACCATTGGGAAGGGACAACGTGAAAAAGCCGCGCGGGGCCACCCTGAGGGGACGGGGATGAGCGCAGCCGGGCAGCGAAAGGCTCCGGAGAGCCCCGGGGAGCCACCGGGCCGTGAAGGGACCGGGCTGGGGGAGCCAGGCCAGGCCTGGCGGTGTCTCACCCGCGGCCCAGCCCCGGCACGTAGCCCAGGGGCGCGGGCATGCCCAGAAACGGCTTCTTCTTCTTGTTCATGACGGCGGTGGCGGCGAGGCGAGACCAAAGCGGGACCGGAGCAGAAGCGGGAGAGGCGGCCGGGACAGCGGCAGCGAGAGCAGGCGGAGCTGTCCGCGAGGGCAGAGCGGCACTTCCGCTGCCGCCGGGGAGCAGCGCGCCCCCTGGCGG
Source organism: Certhia americana (assembly GCA_018697195.1). Classification (NCBI taxonomy): domain Eukaryota; kingdom Metazoa; phylum Chordata; class Aves; order Passeriformes; family Certhiidae; genus Certhia; species Certhia americana. Next base: position 6,469,299 of record CM031874.1, on the reverse strand, counting down.
CGCGGAGGTCCCGAGGCGTGGTGAGGATGACGGGGTTGGGAAAAGTGGGAGTGAGGATGGTGGGGATGAAGGTCGTGGGGATGATGGGGCTGAGGATGGGGATGTGGAGCTGTGCTGTCCTGGAGTTTGACATTTGTAGCATTTTTTAATTTTTATTGTTATTAGGAAACGAGCCGCTGCCAAGGAACCTCCCAGGGAGGAAAGCTATCACCCTGTGTTTAACAACCCCCAGCCAGAATGGGGTGGAAAAGGGGGCAAAAGGGCCAGGATGATCCCAGGAGGGCCTGAAGCTGGGCAAAGCCTCGGTGCTGCTCACCCTTGTTTCCCCCAGCCCTTGCTTGCAGGGCTGCGAGGTGTGAGCCTTGCTTCCCCCCTTCCCTCTGCTTCCCTCCTGCTAAAAATGTCCAAGAGAGATTATCTCTGGGAGCAGAAGCTGGTTGTTGGTTGGCTCCTTCCGAGGATCTCTCGCTTCCAGCTCTGCTGTGTGGTGACAGCAGAGGTGGCCATGCCAGGGGCCAAGGTGTCCCCCAGGGGTGAGGGGTACAGGTGCATCCCCTCAGCGTGCTTGGAATGAGCCCCTGTGCTCATCCCTCCTTCCCGAGGGTGTCCCAGCAGCTCCTGCCTCAGTTTCCCCAGCCGGAGCCCTGGGCAGGCTTCTCTTGCCCACCCCAACCTGTGCTCAGCATCAATCAGCTGCCACCTGTGAGGGCTCCAGGTGACCCTGACACCGTGCCCAGCTGTACCAGGGAACTGCAAGGTCCTTGTCCCCTGGGAGAGGCTCAGGGTCCCAGAACACAAGGACAAAGGCAACGAGAGGGGTCCTGTCCCCCCCCCGCCCGTCCTGGGGACTGTCCCTATCCTGCAATCCCCTCCTTGCCTCCCGCTGCCAGTCCCTGCCAGGGCTGGGAGCAGAACCCAGCTGCGGGAAAGATAAATGGCCCCATTTTGCATGCTAATGGCATCCCAACCCCCAGCCGCTTCCCATCAATCTATTTTTGGGCTTCGCTGGAGAAAAAAAAAAAGAAAACAACAATCCCTTTTGCCAAACAGTTGGGGTGGCAGAGAGGGAGGGAGGGATGGAGGCTGCAGTATCCCAGCTCTCCTGTCCACCCTGGGGTGACATGAGAGCCCATGGGAGCATCCTCAGCACCCATCACTCAGGGTGTGGGACCCCCTGACCCCCCTGCCAGTCCCAGGGAGCCTGGACCCCTCTAAAGAGCTGCATCCCTCTTCTAGCACATCCAACATCATGGAGCACCAGTGGATCTTCCCTGTGGGCTGGATGCAGTAAGTTTGGGAGGTTTTGGAAGTAAACTGGGCTCCCGCATCCTGCCAGAGAATGAAGAATTAAGGAGAGCCCATCAGGAGCCTCCCTGACCACAGGGAAGTGCCCAATCTCTGCTGAGGCCCTGAAAGCTGCAGGAATTTCACTTTTGGGACAATCTCCTGGAAAACAGAGCTGAGGTGAGGGATGGCAGCAGGGTGACCCCAGGATGGGGCTGGTGTTAGGGCTCTAAATTTTCTCTCTTCACAGCAACTCTTACTCAACAAGAAAACTCAGAATAATTTATAGGTTAAGTAAAATCAACAGTAAATGAGTTTTAATCATCTCTGGGGATGGACCCCATGTTTGGTGTGTCCTGGTGAGTGCAGGGGAGAGCAATGGCTTTGTGTGCCACCGAGCCTGAGCAGCAGAGGCACTGGGAGCTCTGGGATGATCTTCCCACAGTGTTGGAGCAGCGCAGGGATGAGCTGCTCAGGATCCAGCCCTCAGGCATCCTCTCCAGCCCAGCTCTACTTTTGGGGCACTCCATGGATTTCTCTTTGGGTTTCCTTTTGCTACCCAAGCCTGGCACTGGGCTGCTGCAGGAACGTGGCCAAAAGTCCAACAATGTAATTAATCAGCAATTATTCTGATTAATGCAAATGGGAGATGGTGGGGTGGGAAATGAGGTGGGGAGAAATCCCTGAGCTGTTCCTGGGATCATCAGGATCAGGAGGTGGCCCATCCCCATGGTAGGAAGTACTGGGGGGCATCTGCACTGTGCATTGCTCTGCCCTCCCAAAACACCTTAAAGCAGGGTGTGAAACAGGGGAAAAAGATGTTTTCTCCCTGATGCAACAAAATCTGAAGGGCTGAAGGGGCAGCAGCACCCGTTAAAGTTGCAAATCTGCTGCACTTTTATCTGCAGGGAGCTGCTGCCGGGTTTGCATGTTAGCACAGTGCTTCTTACCACCCTCGATGGCGTTTTTGGGGATGGGAGTAAAACCCCAGAGGAATGAGACCACCCACAGCAGGTCACTCTTCTCTCCTGGGTGCACAGAGTCATCCCACTTCTGGTTTTGGACTTCCCAAGCTCAGTCTATGTGTGTGTGGCTGAGGAAAGCGAGGTGGGAGGGGATGCTGGGCACATCAACGGCCAGAGTCGCTCACAAAGGTTTGAAAGTGACAAAAAATCACTTGGATGAGTGCAAGGACAAGCTGACCAAGGTGGATCCTGCCAGGGACTGGGATCAAGGTCCAGCCCAAAGCCCAGCAGGGAGCAGCCCAGCCCACGGCCGGGTCACTGCGGCCCCTTGCTCACACAAAGCCGCCTCTGTGTCCCTGGGGAGAGCAGAGGAGGCGGCAGCTTCTCCCGGGACAACGGGAAAACAAACCCCAGGGCTCTCCCGAGGCTGGGAATTCGTGTTTTTAAATATCACATAGCACTGCAAGAATGCATCCGCAGGGCAGGATCAGCTCTGGGGCTCATCCCAAACACTGTTTCCTGCTGCCTGCCTGTGGCAAGAGGAGAAGGGGAAATGGCTTTAAACTAAAAGAGGGGAGATTTAGGTTAAAAATAAGGAAAAATTTTTACAGCAGGGGTGGTAAAACGCTGGCTCAGGAAGCTGTGGATGCTCCATCCCTGCAAGTGTTCGAGGTTAGGCTGGACAGGGTTTGGATCAACCTCGTCTAGTGGAAGGTGTCCCTGCAAAAGCCAGAAGGTTGGAATGAGATGGAATGGGCTTTAAAGGTTCATTCCAACCCAAACTATTCCATGATTGTATGAAAATCCCTGTCGCAAAACACCTGCCTGCAAGCCCTGAGCAGAAATCCAGCCCCTTCCTCCCTGCCTTCCAGGCGCAGGGAGGACATCCCAGAGGTGCCAGGTGTGAGCACCTCAGCTGAGCCCTGAGAGGGCAAAGAGCCAAAATTCAGCCACTGAAGCCCCTCATTTGCACCCTCAGCCAGTGTGGTGCTTGCTGGGTGGTGGTGCCATTGCTTTGCATTCCCAAATAGGATGATTACTTGGATTTCAGACATGGAAGTGCGAGAGAAGACTAAAACAGGGGCTTATTTTTAATCCCTGTTGTCTCAGTTCCTAAATTAACACTTTTGGGGCCTGTTCTCACTTGATTATCACCCGTGAAATCCTCTGAAGACAGGATGTCCTACTTAACAAATCAACTCCGTATTAGGTAAATATACATTCTGAAGTTTTAATTAGTCCCATGCTACAATACAGAGGTGCCCTGAGGACTCATCTGCAGCATCTGCTCCCCTCTGCACCCCAAGCTGAGCTCTGGTGTGTGGTGGGAATTTTGCCAGAGCTGGCAGCAGCAGGTGCCAAGATCCCACAGCAGCTGGGAGGGAGCGAGGTGCCTTTGAGAGTCTCCTCCAAAGTAATTGGAGGTCTCAGTGACAATTAGCAGAGATTCCTAAAGGGTCTTCAACACAAGGCTTGCACCCTCAGCAATCCAGAGAGCAGAGCTGGCATCAGCCACAGGTTTGCTGGGAAAAATCCCCACGTGGGAGAGAGCTCAAGGGCATGGTGTTTGCCAGGAGAATGCTAATGATGCTGCCCAAATGGCATTCCTTAAAATTGTCTTTTCATCCAGGGGTGTCCAAAGTCAAGAGCTCTGGCAGATGGATCAATGTTTCCCAAGGTGCCCGGTGATTTGGGCTGCTGGATGAGTTGGAAGAGGAGGGTCCCTGTGCCAAGGACAGCATGTCCATGGTCCTGCCCTCCAGCCCCACTGTTCCAGGTTCATTTCCAACAGCAGGAAAGCTGATGTCTCTGGTTATCAGTGCCCCAGAGTAACAGACTTGGGTTTGGGGGATTTTCACTCGTTCCTGCCACCCGAGGTAGTGCAGGCTCCCACCATGGGCAGGGTAAGGGATGAAGGTGAAGGTGAAGGCAAAAATGAAAGTGGAGGTGATGATGAAGGGGAAGGCAAAGGTGAAGGTAATGATGAAAGTAAAGGTTAAGTGGTGTTAAAGGTAAAGGCCTGCTAAATCCCCTAAGACACCAGGCCTCCCATTTGCTTCCCAATTCTGTTATTCCCCATCCTTTTTGCTCTCTCCATCTGTTCTGTACTCCCAGCCATGGCTCTGTCCTAAAAACTCCTGTCACTTTCCCTCTCCAGTTCCCCAAACCTCTCTCCTTCAGTGAGGGGTGCCATTAAAATCATCTGATCTCTGCAGCACCGGGGTGACAACTCTTGGGGGACACCAGTTAACCCATCCCAACACCCCCTCTGGGACCAGCATCCTGAGAGATGCAGCCAAAGGTGAGAGCAGAACACAGAGCATGGGGATGTCCAGGCAGCTTGAACTCTGGCATTTTTAACTTCTGATTTTGCAGCCTGGCTGCATGAGCAACCAGCTCCCAGATCCCAGAGCAGCGTGCAGTGGCAATCAGAGCACAGCAAATCAATTCATGCCAGGCTGTACCTTGCAATGTAAATAATAAATCGGATTCAGTAGCAACTGAATGCAGCCTGGAGCCCTGAAATCGGGCTTGGAGAAAATAAGAACTTGAGGCTGTTAAGATGCAGCAGGGTGGTGTATGGTCATTAGCTGTGAGATGCTGGAAAACTCTGCTTGGATAATGGTTTTCATTTGTGCCCATTCTGGGCACTGGAATAAGAAATGCAGCACTGGGGCGGTGGCAATGCCCAACCTGGGGAGAACCCTGGTGAGGGTGGCAGGATCCATCCTGCTCAGCTTCAGTTCCCTAATGGAGAGCAGATGGAGCTGGATGAAATTATTTTGGCCCTCAAAAATTGCAACACATGTTAAAATAAAGCCCTGTAATTAGGAGGAATTTCATCAGGTTTCAGCTGGGACAGAAAAAGCCAAAGAGCAGCGTTCAGCTGCTGCAGAGTTGCAGCTGGACACGAGGCAGTCTCAGTACAGGGTGGGCTGAGCTACTGCAGGACCAACAAAACCTCCCCACCCCATCAACTACCCATGAACACCTTCTTAAAACACCTTTTTTTTTTTCGTTTTTCAATACAAAGAAGAATTAAAATATCGTTCTTATGTTTTTTGCCCTTGCTGGGCATTGATTAGGAACCTGGCAGAGGTGGATCCTGCCATCCCGCCGTGTCCTTGCAGAGTTACATCATGTGTGTCTTCCCATTGGATTAAGTTGCAAATTCACAATTTCACTTGAGGAAACAATATAAAAAAAGAAAAAAACCCAGCCCTCTGTTCTGAGGGAAAGGAGTGATCAGGCTCTCAAATAATTACAGGCTGCCTTGAAAATAACCATGACATGCCAAAATCCAATTAGAAATATATCTATATAAACCTCCAAGTGGAAGAGCTTCTGTCGTTTCAGCCCCTCTCTGTGTCCCAGAGAGCAGCAAAGAAGGAGCAATGCCTTGGATGTCCTCTGCCAGTAAATCATGAACCTTGGGAAGCTGCAAATGTCACACCGTGAGTGACAAGAGGGTCACCTGCCCAGCCAGGAGCCAGAGGACAGCACAGGTACCTCCTGAGCTCCGTAAGCCAGAGCTCCGATGTGACCTGCAGCACCCCCACCCTGCAGCTTTGGTTCTTTTATTATCAGCATGAAAATAAATTCTTTTCAGGGAGAGATTTTCATAACACTAAATATTTCCATGCCTGGTTGAGATAAGCACCATCCATCAGCCTGCACCAGGCAGGAGGCTTCAGCACAAAGCTGTTTTCGATTCTATCTCCCTGCAAGTGCCTCAACAAATTCATTTTGAAGTTTTTGCATTAAAAAAATCGGGGTGGGGGTGGGCTTGGATTTGGGAAAACCCTTCCATGGTGTTTATCTTGGGATTGCAACCCACATGCAACCCATGGGGATGCAGTGAGGTGGGGTCCTCAATGCCCAGCTGCATTCACAGCCCCCAGGCCTGTGGCTGGGTGCCATGGAGGGCTTTGTGGAGGTGACACCCCAGCAGTGCAGGATGTCCCAAGGCCACCAAGACCACGTGCCTGGCCACTGGTGGATGTGTGATTCTGGTTCCTCCCCCTCACTGGGTGCTCTCTTTTCCTGCTGACGGGTGGTTTTCATTAACAAGCAGACAAGCAAAGCACCAGAGAAATTAGCCACTTTTCTCCTTGGACAAATAACTTCCGTCTGAAGGCTTTTCATCTCCTCCCTCTCATCCTCGCAGGGCGAGGCGGGAGGAAAGCTGATGTTTAATTACTTCCTTTATTCTCTGAAAAACGAACGTGCTGAATCATCCCAGCCTCACACCCTCTCCTGAGCCCGGTGTTGGGGAGGGATGGGACCCACGGGAACATTGGTGCTCTCCCTACCCAACTCCATATGCATGTGGAGGGGAAGCCTGTTGGTTTAGAGCTCACTGGAGCCACTGTCCCAAACTTGTCCCCTTACCACACCATCATTGCCTTGGGAAAAAAGAGCCCTGACTCATGTTTTGAGCGTCCCAAGCTGTGTCTCGGTTTAAGGCTTTCCCTCCATGCTATTTAACTCCTGTTTAAGTGTGTAAAGTCCTCAACCAGATATTAAAAGAGCCAAAGTCAGACCAAAACCCAAGACAGAGTTGCTGAGACTGTTTAAAAGATGCTCCACCATGGGAGGGATTGAGTTGCAGCCCAAGAGTGATGCTGGATGCTGTAAAACCAAGGATGGCTGGAGCATGGAGCAGGTGTGGGGACCACACTGCCTCCCCATTGCAACCCCAGGTTCAAGGTTTTTCTGAAAATCCTTTGATTTCTGAAAATCCAAATCCCACCACAATATCCCCAGGCCATTGGGATGCTGGGCTGGCACCAGGCTCATTTGCAGATGAGGAGGAAACAAATTCCATCCCCTGGACACGTGAACCCTTTACTGGGGAAGCGCAATTACTACCAGAAAAATCACGGAAAGTAAAGGCTGGGAACAGCACAGCACTTATTTTTAATAACAGCTTGGTGTAATCTGCACACATTTCTCAAGCAGCATCAGCCTTTTCCTGCCAAGGCCCCTCTTTAACCGTATTTCTCTTGGAAAATTTCTGCCATGGCTCAAAACTCTGTGTGTAGACAAAGGCTGAGGGAGAAATGGGAAATTCAAAGGGATGGAGAACACGTTTTCTTTATCTTCCTGCAACAAGCAATATTGCCTTGCATGCTCTCTTGAAGCAGGAGGAGGAATGCCAACTCACCCTAGGAATTTTCGAGGGATCTTTGAGCAGTAGACTCTTTGCAGTCTACGTGCAGGGTTTGGGGGCTGATGGCCCCACTACTTACATGGTTTGTGACTCGATGTCCCCACTCCCTGCCTGGCAGCATGGTTGGCTCGCTGAATGTGTCAGCCCTGGCCAGCTCCCAATGCAGAGCTGAGCCAGCATCCAGCCTTGTCAGGGGCTTGAGCCTCATCCAGAGCAGCTCCTGATTGAGCATCCAAAATTTTGGAAAGCTCCTATTGATTTGGGGAGCTGAATTTAGTTTTGGCAAGTGCTTCACTCGCACACACACAGCTGCACAGCCTGGATCCAAGAGTGTTTTATGCTGTAGCTATGCAAGGCCGATGAACAAACCATGCACAAGGCTGTGCAAGGTCACTGCCACCTGCTGCACTTTCCCATCCCACAGGGCAGTGAGCATGGCACAATGTGCTTAAGCTGAGTGTTCTTCCTCTTAAAACAAGGGTGAGGGTGCTGCCCTGTGCTGCAGTGGGTCTGGGACAGGGAGCCCTTGCAAAGGTGAAGTGTTACAGCACAGGACAGCTTGTCCTTGTCCTGGGCAGCCAGAGGTGCCCCCACTCCTATCCCAGGCTGGTGCAGGATGAATACAGGGTGCACAGGCAGACCCCTGTCCCTTGGTGGCTGCAGGGGCTGGCAGTGACAGTCCCTGTCCAGGTCAGGTGCGACAGCTCAGCACAGGCACCTACAAAAATACCTGTGGAATTGTCACCCCAGGGTAGTGACAGGTGCTGGTGACACCGTTCTGCTCCATGCTGGTGTGCCGAGCACCACTGAGGTTTGGTGGGTACCCACTCATGCTGAGACCACGCAGCACCCACGGGAATGAGCACCCTCCTCTGCCTCCCCCATCCAGGGAGCTGGAGGTCGTGGGCAGGAGAGACATTTGGTGTGGAGGGAACAGCCAGGTGTTTTCCTCTCTGTGCCCGCTGCAAACATGACCAAAACCCTGTCCATGGTGCCCACTGCACCCTGGTGTCCCCAGGGACCTGTTCCCCCAGCTGCAGACAGACAGCGGGGATGATGCCCCGGGCAGGGATCGGAGGGGGTGATGCCTGATGCCCGCAGCCCCGGCAGGGACCGGGGGATGCTCGGGGATCCTCGGGGCGGGAGGCAGCGCGGGGCCGGC
>CM031874.1:6437617-6460315 GCA_018697195.1 Certhia americana | reverse complement strand
CCGGGGCGGGGCGGGCGGGAGCGCCCGGTGCCGCCGGCGGCGCGGGGGGCGCGGGGCTCCGTCCCCGCCCGAGCGCGGCGCCGCTACCGGAGGATGAGCTGCGGCCGGCCCAAGGACATGGAAGGTACCGGGCGCGGGTGCGGGGGGGGCTCAGGTGCGCGGCGGGACGCGCTTTCCTCAGCCGCGAACGCGGCGGGCACGGACCGGGGGATCCCAGGGGCTGCCCTCCATCTCTCCCCGATGCTATCCGCTCCATCCTGGGGGTCTTTCCGTCCTCCATCCCCCGGTGCTGCCCCCTCCATGCCGGGGGTCTGTTCTTCATCCCTCCCCCGGTGCTGCCCCCTCCATTCCAGGGGTCTGACTGCCCTCGAGCCCCAGTGCTGTCCTCTCCATCCCGGGAGTCAGTCCCTCCACATTCCCCTTTACTCCCCCATTCCGGGGAGAGTCTGTCCCCGTGCCCTACCCTTGGTATTGTGGTGTACCGATGAAATGGGCTGGAAAATTTGACTAGAGCAAAGGGATGCAGGTGTGAGGACAGGGTAGGCAGGCCTGGGAGTGCTGGAGCAGAGCAGGACCCCTGGGAAGAGAATGTTAAGGTGGAAGGGGGCTCACTGCAGTCAGGGGTGTCCATGTCTGTGGGCTCCCACACCTGCCACCTGCCCAGAGAACCTGCCCAGAGCCACCTGGAGTCCTGTCCACTGCCCTCACCTCACACTCTCGCACTGTCCAACCCTACAGAAGTCCCCTGTCATGGGGTGCTCAGGGACCTCCTGGCAGTACCCGTAGGAGTCTCAGGAGCACAGATATCCCAAAGACATGTACATTCCCCCCAAACGCTGTGACCAGGGCACCCATTGTGCTGCGCAGGGAGGACGGAAAGGACATCTGCCTTTTGTTCCTTTCCTCCTCCGTCCTCGGGAGGCACCAGCAGTGGGCAGCCACCAGCCTGAGCTCTGTCCCTCTGTGGATCTCCCATCTCATCTCTCAAAGCAGAGAATTCAGAGGGAAGCACTGGGGTGATGCTCATCGCACCCAAGGCTTGAGCCAAGTGCACTCCAAGGGAATCTGGAGAGGCTGGAGGGGCTGTCAGTCCTCTTTGAGTCTGGTTTCATCTTCCTCAGATCTTAGGGAATAGCTCAGGACAGGACCTGGTCCATCCTACAGGCACAGCTTCAAAGATGGGATGTGTTGAGGGATCCCAGAGAGCATCACCAGAATGAGCATCCCTGGAGGCTCCACCAGTGCAAGCAACAGCTCTGCCCTGCACCAGGGTGAAGCCACATGGAAGGGACAGAGGGGACCAGGGCAATGGCAATGCCAGCTGAGCTCATGGCTCATGCAGATGCCACTAAAAGCAGGATGAGTTCTTCACAAAGCTGCTCCCTGAATTGAGCAAATTCCCTGTTCTAGGAGTCCTCCGAGACTTCTGGTCCCATCTACCCTTCACGTGCCTGCAGGAACACAAGAGAGACAACCAGCTAGTTCCCCAAATCCACCTCAAATTATAAGCAAATCCCTTGGTTATTTGGTGCTAAATGTCTCTTTCCCTCCCAAATGCGGTGTGATGACCCACCCTTAAGGGTCATCACACACGGGCAGCCAGGCAAACCAACAAAGTGATTTCATTCCTTGTGAAGCTTGTTTCAAGCTTCTCCCATTAATCCCGGGAAGCCTGTCTGACCCCGGGAAGCCTGACTGCCCCCACTGCAGCTGCCTGCAGACATGGCCCCATCTGGAGGGCAGGTCTGTGGGACAACCACACACGCGATGGCATCAAAGACGCCGGGATGTTCCTGAGGCCATGCTGAGAAGTGGTGGCAGAGGACAGAGCAGGAGTCAGGCAGTCTTTGCCTGTCCAGGCATTTGGCTCCCCTCGCTGTGCCCCTGCCTGCTCCTCCTGCAGCTTGGCTGCCTGCCACCGTGTCCCCCGGGCAGGTCCTGGTCACCTGCGGGCAGGAGGCATCCGCGGAAAGTCCCCCGGCAGCCGGTTTGCTGCTAGCGATCAGCCGGGACCAACTCGGCACCCACATGGAAATGCTTTTGCCGGGGAACGCTGCCACATCCTGCCCCGAGGTGCCCAACCCCGGGAGGTTTCCCGTCCCTCTCCCCACCAGCAGCTGCTGCTGCTGCTCTGAGCCTCTCCAGCGCTCACGTTCCACCAGCCATAAAAGTGTCTGGAGAGGGAATGGGAGCGGGAGCAGCGTTGTGCCTGGTGAGGGGAGGGAGCGGCGTCTGTCCCTGCCGCTGCTGCAGACCATGTCCCAGCGCTGCTGGCGACCCGGACCTGGCCTCCCCTTCCTGCGTGGCTGGAGAGATTCCCAAAATGGATCAAAGAACCATGGAAACGAGCCGGCAGCGATTCCCCGGCGGCAAGCAGGCAGTGCGGTGTCACTCACAGGGGGCAGGCAGACGGGGCGCAGGGACCTTAGACCAGCTGGCAGGGACTTTGGAATAGTGGGGTCACAGAGGCTGTTCTGGGACCTGAGCTGAGCTCTCCCCTCCCCACTCCAGCTCGGGCTCAGCCAGCCTGTAGGTTCCTGCATTCCCCGTTTCAGGATTCAGCACAGCCTCTGCTCTGTGGGAGCCCCACTTCTGGCCGGACCCCAACACGACCATGGCCATGAGAGCTTTGGCCGGGAGCGGGTGCAGCCCGCACTGCGCCCTGCGCCCCTTCCTGTTAAGGTTGTTCTTCACCACGCTCCTTCTTCGCTTTTCCTCCTGCACCCGACTGCCCTAAGCCACCGGTGACCTGCCGCACTCGTGCCATGGCTCCGCTTGGCCCCAGGCGTCCCACTTTGATGCCCGGTGTGTCCAGTGTCCCCCTGCACAGCCCCCCGAGGCTTCCTGTCCATCCCAGTGCCAGCTGGCCCTGCCGCCGGATTAGGCGGGAGCACGAGAGGAAAGCACCGAGCATCTCTCCGGATCAAACGCCCACGGGGCAGCGGGGAGGGGGTGTAATTCACCCCCCTCTCCATGTGAGACCGGCTCGGGGCCGCCCAGAGCTGGGATGAGCGTGCAGCCGGTGCTCAGAGGCAGTGGGAGGGAGGCGTTCGGGGGAATCAGTCAGGTGTGGACGAGGTATGAGGGGAGGCAGGGATGGAGCCGCACTCGTGACAGCGGTGCCGAGCGCTCACGCGCATCCCTCCTCCCGCCGAGATGCAGCAGGGCCGGCCATCCCTCTGCTGCGTCTCCACCATCCGCAGCTCGCAGGGACCACCCGAGCCAGGTGAGGGGTCTTTAAGGCGTGGCCGGGGGGCTGTGGAGCCAGAGGGCCTGGGGGAGATGCTGCATGTGCATTCCTGGCAGGAGGACACAGCCTCTGCCTTAGCAGAGAGGGGTGGAGAGGATGGAGGTGGATGCTCCTGGGGATGCTGTGGCTACTCTCTGTGCAGGGCACAGGAAGGAGAGGAGAGCCCATGCTGGATGTCACCCCCATGTCCCTGCGTGGAGCCAGCCCAGGGCTGTCCTGACACGGGGCTCCTCTCTCCCCATCCTTTTCTTACTCCAAAATGCTCCCACATGCCCTGCTCAGCACCCTCCCTACCATCCCATGTCGAGTGCTGCCAGGTGATTGGAAAGTTGGGACCCAATGGCTGGGCTGGGGAAACTGAGACTGTGGAGGAGCTGCTGGAGCCAGGGGCTCTGGGCTGCAGGACAGCCACTGCCTGATCCAATGGGGAGTCATGTCCCCAAAGCTCCTGGACCTGCCTTTCTTCCTGGCTCATTTTCCCCTTCAACTTTCACCCCTCTTTCCCATCTGCTCCCACTCCTGGGTTTGCCTCCAGCAGTGTTTGCTGCAGGAGCAGAGATGTCCATGTCCTGCTGCAGGAGGCAGATGCTCCATAGCTCCCTATGGATATGGGTCCTGCTGATGGCCAGAGCCCCCTTCCCTCTACTCCCTGTAACTCCCTGTAAGTCCTGGGGAAGCTCTGGCACAGCTGAAGGACACAACTCTGGCACCAGACCCTCCAGACCTGCCAGGCTGATATCTGCTGCAGCACCCAGTGGGATGGGCAGTTTCCAGCTCAGAGGTATCCCAGCAGAGTGCTCAGGGTGCCAGGGACAGGACAGTGGCATCTCAGCCATCCTTGGCTGGAGGGAGCTCAGCCCGCTCTGCCCCTCACCTGACAGGCTCAGCATGTCTGAGACTGTTGGAAGTCATCAGACACATCCCCATCTCTTGTGACAGAGACCACCTCTACCAGTCCTGCCTCTGCTCCCTACTGAGCCTTTCCATGGATCTCCCTCCACTTTGTTTTCTCTAAAATCACTTCCCCAGCCATCAGACAGGTCCCCTGCCTCAGTTTCCCCATGGCAATGCTTCCTGATAGGTGTGTTTAAGAAACAACACTGTGTGATGTGGTCTGGGTATATTGGGACAACCCTTTTCTGCTCTATTTTAACTTTTTTTGGCCAGTAGTTCTCTTATTGCATAAAGGTGTACTTGAGTGGTCTCTTTGAAACCTCTTCCCTCTTAAAACCCACTAATCAGAACAATGAGCTGCATCAGAGTTTCTCCAGGCCTCCTGCTCTCCCAGGGTGGCTCTCCCACTCCTGGAAGTGGATCTTTGAGTGCTGCTCTGCCCTTGGAGGTGGTTCCTGACTTGCCTGGCTCCCCGTGGTGGGAGCAGGTGAGCTGGGGGATGCTCCGGTCTTTGCTGCCGTGGATCAGAGCTGCTTATGTCAAGCTGTCTGGCTTTTATCCGGAGCAGACAGAGCGTGAGCCCCTAATACCCACTCACACTCCTCCTGTGGCAGCTGTGTCCCTTCAGCCCCCCTCAAAGGAAAGCTTTGCAATCTCATTGCAACCCCAACACTCCCAGCTTGTTAAAACGCAAGAAATTGGACTTTAATGACCTTTGGGGGTCCCTTCCAACTCAGGATATCCTATGATTCTGTGTATAAGGGACAAAAAGCACTTGTTGGGGGTAAATGTCTCTTCATGGTCATTATTGAAGGGCTGGTGTGTGTTTGGCCATCACTGGAGTGCACACTAGGTGTTCCCCAGCACCCATGGTCTGTGCTGGGGGACCAGCCTGCATTCCCTTCTCCACCAGGCTGTCCCGGGAGGGTTTCTCTGCTCCCCTTCCCTCAGTGGTGGCAGTTTGCTGTCAGCCTGGACCATAAGAAGCAGCTTCCCTGGGCCTCCTCCTGGTTCCTGTCCCGGCAGAGTGGCAGTGACAAGCAGGAGGTTCTCACCACGTGTCGGGGATCAGCTGTGGGTCCTGCGTCTGCTCGGCTGGCGGGTGTCAAAACAAACGTCGCTCGTGAGGGGTTTGTGTGGGCAAACATCTTGTCGGGTGCCTGCTGCATCCCAGCACCAGCTGGCGGTTCCTAGGCTGGTGGATTTTCTTCTTGGCAATGGGAAAGGAAAGCAAGAACGGGGAGCTTTTGGAGAGAGGGTCTCACAGCCTGAGCTCAGCAGGTCCTGTGGGGCAGAAAAGGCACTTTTGGGTGCCCAGGCGTGGGGTGGATGGGCACCACGGCCGTCTCTCACCCCCCTTCCCTCTGCAGCTGCCGCTGCCGCCTCTGCTCACTTCAGCTTCTGCCGCAGCCTCCTGGAGCACACGGTGTCGGCCGAAAACCTCAGCTACCGCCTGCAGCGCAACCCGGGCAGCAGCCTCACCTGGCACGACGGCCGCAGCCAGCGCCCCGACGGCGGCCGCACCGTCAAACTCCTGCGGCAGCCGGGCACCGAGGGCTCACAGGTACCCCCACACCCCACCCCGGGCATGCCAGGGGGAACACAGCTCCTTGTGCCTGCCAGACCGCGAGCTCCCCCCCCAGCAGCAGTATCTCCTCTTTCCCTGCAGGATCAGACCTTCAGATTTCATTTCGTTGGAAGTCCTCGTGATTGTTGGGCATTTAGTTATAGCAACATGTATAGACATCATAATGTGTTTTCATCAGGCTTTAGGCTGTGCTCAGGTGAGCTCTCTGTGTCACCTCCCCTCTGTGCATCACCTGCCCTCCCACCTGGAGCTGGGACTTAGTACCATTTTGCATTAAATATGTCAGGACCAAATTCCTTATAATGCCTCAAAATCGCTGAGCAATTGTGTGTGTGTCTTAGCCAGGTTTGGACCATCATCTTCTTACAATTTGAAGCTTCATTATACTGTGGAGCCTGTGAGCCAAAGATTTCCATCTGCACATACACAGGAAGGAATATCATTCCTGCAGGTGGCTCCTGGTGCTTCCCAGCCCCTCCTTAACACCCTGGGAGTCAGGTTCAGAGGTGGCACATCCAAACAGTGAATGCTGGAAAGAAAATAGGAGAAATCCAATTTCCTGGCTTCCAGCTGCCAACATGGAGATGCTTTTGTATCACCAGGCCTGTCTGGTTTGGCTTCAGAAGGGCGCAGGGACCGCACAGGGTTGGGTATGGTGGTGATGCTTTCAGGAGCAGCAGCTCCAGGGGAGACAATGTCCTACGTGCTGGTGGCACTGTCCCATCACCTCCAGGTGGCTCCTGCATGGGGATACACCAGCTGCTCTCCAGCTGCCAGCTGTGGCTTATCATGGTTCTCCCTCCTCCACCTCTATGCTGCCCAGAAGGATTTAGTGAAAGGTTCTTAATTTGCCATAAGCAAACAAAAATCCCAGAACAGAGGGAGGAGATGCAAGTTGCTCCTTGCCCAGGGATGGCTCCCACCCCCCTCAGCCACCTCCTGCCTTCCTGCCAGAGCAGCCTCCCAGCCTTCCTGCCTGCTCTCCTCCACACCGGTGTTCGACATTCACGGCTGAGAGTTTATCAGAGAGACAGCGCGGCTCAGCCGGCTGGAAAACAAACCCATGATCCCTTACACCTCCCCTGCCCCTCTGGGGAGTGCAGGGGCTCACTCGGGGACCCTCCATGGGGAGCGGAGAATGCACGCCGAGCAGGCAGCGCAGGGTTTAGGGATTCTGGGACGGTCCCCGGTGCAGGGCTGTGTCTGATGAGTGATGTGCGTGCAGCCCCGTGCGTGCCCAGGGAAATTGCCAATTGTTTGTCACCTCTTCCCCCGTGCCTCGGAGGGTTAGTTGGATAATAGCTGTGGGAAGCTGGCGGTAAGCTCCCGGGAAGCTGGTTGCTATTCCCCCCAGCCCCTCCGCTTCTCATCATCACTCGTTAGTGAATCCAGAGCAAATCGCCGCCTCCTCCTCCTCCTCCCCACGGCACACTCTCCGGTGCGTTCAGCCAAGTGTGAAGGAGCCGCGCAGCCGGCGTGGGCTGGGGCTGCTCCCCCCAGCAGGCGACTCCCGGGATGTGTCTGGTGGAGCCGGGCAGCTGCCGGGGCCTCCTCCAAAGGTGAGGGTTTGCTTTGGAAACTGAATCCTGTGCATTGTCTATTGGATTTTCCATCTGCTTTGGAGACAAACTCCATACTTATTAATGCACAGCCTCCCAACTTTGCCTTCTTCCTTCTTGCTTGAATGTTCCCAAAGAGCTCTGCTTGAGGAACAGTTCCTTTCCAAGCTCAAACAGTCCCCTGGGCACAGACAGCAGCCCCACCAGGCTGGCCAGGCTCCATGGCAATGCCTGGCACGGGGTAGAGAGCTCAGCCCAGCCCAGCTGCCCTCCGCTGCCTCCTCTGCAGCATCTCTCAGGAATGTGTCATTAGTTTCAGTAACTGCGGGATGTCTGAAGTCCCTCTTACACTAATTATCCCTGCTCCTCTATTAGACATGCTTAATTAGCCAGCGTTCACACGCAGAGGTCGATGTTGGCACACCGTGGGCCACACGCTGTCGACCTTTCCCATGCGGTGTGTCGTGCATCAGCTGCTGTTCCTGTTCTGTCCCTGCCGTGTCTGGGGCATGGGTGAGCCCTGGCAGTCCAGTCCCCTTGCTTCCCTGGGAAGCAAGGATGCCTTTTCCACCCCAATTTACCTGTGATCCAGCCCAGGACAGTCCCAGCAGCTTGGGCACAAGTGGATGCTTTGGAGCAGTGATGTTTGCTGGTGCTGCTCAAGGATGAAGTCTCAGCATCACCAGCAGTGGAGAGCTCACTAATCTCTCCTGGGTGCTAAAAGCAGGGAAAGGGAGATTCCTGCATCCTCCAGCCCCATTTCCCAGCCAACCTGGAGGATTCCCTAGGAGAAGAGGAGTCCTCCAGCAAGAGGAATCCAGCACAGTCACAGCTCAAGGTGTGTGATTTGATCTGTACGAGAGAAGTCCAGGCTGCAACAACCTTGTGAGGCCAGAGTAGCTGTGATGGGGGAGAGAAAATGGAGCTGCCAAGCTGCTCAGGGTGAGACTGGGTGGCTGAGAGTGAGACTGGCCACTGCAGCAGACAGCTGGAGGGAGGGAAGGTGGGATGGAGGGATGCTGTCAGACAAGCTCCATCTCCCTGTGTGCATAACTTGGTACTGTGCATGGCATAGCTCAGCAGGTGGTGGAGGGGGGCCAGGGCACACTGGGGTGCTGGGGACTGTGACCTTGCTTTATCCTGAGTGTCTCTGAGCATAGCAGCACCCCAGGAACAGGCTGTAGGATTCAGAGATGGCCTTAGACACATGCAAAGCTGCAGGACCTTGTTGTGATCAGTCAGCTCAGGGTTGAAGGGAGTTGAAAGGGAGTGAGAGGGAGAGTCCTTCCTACTCCAGGGCACCAGCTGGCTGCTGGCTGCTTTCCTGGGGACTTCTGGTGGGGATAAGTTTGCACCAGTACCAGCATATGGTGGGGATGGCTTGGCACCAGTTCCCACTGTCCTCCAGGATCTCACTGACTTCATCCCCACTGAGAGCTTCCAGCAAATGCACATCTCTGCCTGCTGAGGTGGGGACCCTGAGGACCCCCCCAGGACATCTTCTGAGCCTGTGCAATGCTCTGCTGGACTGGGAGATGCATAGGGGATGGGAGCTGTGTCTCTTTTCTGGAGCAGGAGGGCTGGGAAGTTTAAAGTGTTGGGTCTATATACAGCAGGACAACCAGTTTGACCCCACTCTCCCTGCCTCCCTTACTGGTTCCTCTGATTTCAGGGTGAGCCCAGAGATGCCAGAGGATTGGAGCCAAAGTCTACCAGCCTCCTATGCAGCAAATCAGCATCTCTCCCATTCTCATGGACTGATTTCCATTTTCCAACTTGCAGGGTTGAATCCCACTGACACTTTCCCCTCCTACTCCCCTTAGGTCCGTGGCTGTGACCACTATGGTATCTACCACACCAGCCCCACTCTGGGTAGCCTGGTCAAGCCAGTGGTGCTGTGGACCCAGCAGGATGTGTGCAAATGGCTGAAGAAGCACTGCCCACACAACTATCTCATCTACGTCGAGGCGTTCTCCCACCACGCCATCACAGGTACAGTGTGCCCTCTGGATTATTTACCATTATGCTCCTGGGAAAGGCTGTTTGGACATTGGGGTTCAGAAAATAGACATACCTTCCATTTCTGTCCCCTCTCGCCATGAGACGCAGTCAGGGTGACAGCAACACTAACCCACACTGGGCAGGAGGCATCTGTCACCAGGGTGAGCTTCAGGACAGGTTGGAGGTTCTTTAAAATTATTAAATTCGTTTATAAGACAGGGAAGAATCTTCTCATCACCTAGCTTAAAAAAAAAAAAATTAAAAGTTTTTTAAATACTGAAAATTTTCGCAGAAGACAAAAATCTCTTCCCAGTTGGAGTCCAAGTTTCAAAGGTCTTTTTCCAAGTCCAAATCCAGCTTCCAATCAAGTCATTTAAGGAGACATACCTCTAGGATCTGCTCCCTCCCCTTTGCTCCCCAGGGGACAGTGCCTTTGACCTCTGTGTAAGAGCATCATTCCAGTTCTCATTCCATCATTCCAGTCTAACTTCAATATGTGCAAGGCCAGACTGAGCTCTGCCAGGACCGGGGAACAGTGGCAGGAAAGCGAGGGCAGGAGCTGCCTGGGGGGGATGCAAAACCCTAATGCAAGAGCTCAGCCAGCCCTTGCTCAGGCAACAAAGGCAGCATTAGTGAGTGTACGCTGGGAAGCAAGGACAAAAGCTGGATTAAAATCCCTCCTCTAATAGCCCCAGACTGGAGGGAAGTGGCTCAGTGGGGACTGGAGCACTAATGTGCTGTGATGGGCTCCCCCATTCCCCCAGGATGACTGGCCCACGTGGGGACCCTGTGCTTGGAAAACCTCTCCTCATGTGGGAG
Organism: Certhia americana; assembly: GCA_018697195.1. Lineage (NCBI taxonomy): Eukaryota > Metazoa > Chordata > Aves > Passeriformes > Certhiidae > Certhia > Certhia americana. The sequence goes on along the minus strand of CM031874.1, from coordinate 6,450,204 downwards.
GTGGAGCAGAGAAATGGAAAGCTGCTGCCTGCGGGGATGGGTTACATGATTGCAGTGCTGGTACCTGTCAGAGGCTGGGGACATGAGCGGCCACCCAGTGCTCTCTGAAAATGAGGTCATGAACCAGAATGGTTTGGGTTGGAAGGGACCTTAAAGTTCATTTTGTTCCACCTCCTTGCCAGGGGCAGGGACACCTTCTGCTAGATCAGGTTTCTCTAAGCCTTGTCCAGCCTGGTCTTGAATACTTCCAGGGATGGGGCAGCCACAGCTCCTCTGGGTGACCTGTGCCAGGGCCTCACCACCCTCATAGAGAATTTCTTCCCAAGATCCAGTTTAACTCTATCCTCTGCCAGTCACTGCCATCATCCTGTCACTCCACACACTATTCCAGGCAGTGAGAGAGCACTCCCTCCTCATTCCTCCATGTTGACGGGCTCCCCTTTGTGTCACCCTTTCCTGGAGTCATGCCCCTGCTCCATGGGGCTGGTCGGGCACCGAGCTGTTCCGTGTTTGCAGGCCGGGCTCTGCTGCGGCTGAACGGGGAGAAGCTGCAGCGCATGGGGATCGTGCTGGAGACGCAGCGCCAGGAGGTCCTGCAGCAGGTCCTGCAGCTCCAGGTGCGAGAGGAGGTCCGGAACCTGCAGCTGCTCAGTCAAGGTAGGGCCAAGGGGCAGCCGGGCAGGCAGAGGCTCCAGGGCTGGGCTGTGGCACGTAGGGATGGGTCGTGGGGCCGTTTAGGGAGCACAGGGGGGGAGTTGTGATGCACAGGGCCAGGCTGCTACATGCAGCCTAAAATTCGTCAGTGGCCTTTTGCACGGAAGGGAAGAGATTCTCTGGGGCTGGCAGTGGGTGAGCTGTGACCTGCCACCCTGCAGGCTGTTTATTCCTTCCTCTCCCACCTTGTTTCAGCTTCTTTTGGAAATGTCTCCTAGCTGATCCGTCTGTTTGGCAGATTGCACCAACACTGTGAACCGAGCTCCGCTGGGACGGGCTGTGCACCGCCGATACGAGACCTGAGCCACACGCTTGGAATAAGAAGAGACAGCTTCTCAGACACTCCAGGGCTCCTCTCCTGCTTCTTCCTTCTCTTTCTTTTAAAGGAATACATTCCTGTGCAGAGATGGAAGGTTTCTTCCAGCAGACATGGCTCTTGGTTGGAGAAAAATCAGCAAACTAGCTGCTGGGACAGATGATGAACTTCCATCCACCTGAGCCTGACAGTTCACAGGGAAAGAGATGGAAAAAAGGAGATGGCAAAAGGCAGGGCTCAGCACTGTGGAGAAAGGGAATGCAGTAATTCCAGGGACAGCTCGGAGCCGTGTGCAGGACACTGAAGCATTATGCACTTGGGCAACATCCCAGCACCCAGCAACTTGTGTCCATGCCTCAGAGATTATTTAGGGAGCTTTGGTTTCCTCATCAGACTGGGCTGTCTTCCAGTGTCTGGGGAGGTGACGTTATCAGTAGCAAATAAGACGATGCAACCAGCCAAAAAATTCAACGCGGGGCCAAGACCCCAGCACCCAGCTCCACTTGATGAGTTAAAAAGGGAGCTGAGTCATCAGAGCTGGAAAATCTGGGAGTAAAAGCAGAGTGGATGCACTGGGAGGGTGCCATGGCCTGGAGGAAACTGTGCCAGGAGCTCATCCTTCATCCACAGGCAGATGGAGGAGCCCGTGCAAGGGCTGGGAGGAGCAGGCAGGGGTGCTGCTGGGTGGTGATGGGCACTGCCCAGGATGGGGCTGTGGTAACACTGGGTGCCAGGTCCTCCCCAGCCCCCATGCCTGATCCTGCTCTTCTCCATGCCATCCCACATTGGCAGATTCTTGTCCTGAGCTCCTGCCCAAGGGCTGGCGATGCCACCAAAGCCAGGCCCCTTCCTGATGACCTTCACCATCACTAAGGTGAAAGTGTTTGCTGTTACGCCCCCACCTCCCAAACTCTCCCATACAGAGCCACAGACTGACCTTGTGGGCAGATAAGGAATATCCATGTGTAAATCAGGATTTTTGGCCAGGGTGGATGCTGTCACCTCCCCACATTCCCCCTCAAGCAATGAGGGTAGGGCTGTGGGTCATGGGGGTCCAAAAGCAGCAGCACTCCAAAACCCCCAGGGCATTGGGATGTGGAGGCAGGTGACAGTGCCCCCCAGCTGGGCACCCTCCTGTCTGCTTCTCTGCTGGTAATAAATGAGAGACTGTTATTTTAACTCACTGCTCTTCTGACTCTTCCCACACCTGAACTTGCCCTGTGAATTTGGTCCCTCCAGCCCTTGCTGGGGATGCTCAGGAGATGTCTGCAGCCCTAAATCCCTCCATGCTAGGCTGAACATCTTCCCTCTCTGCCTGTGGGCTGGGGGTCTGTGACCCTCAGCTCTGTCTGCAGGGAAGCAGCTCCAGGGGTTTGGTGTGTGTAGCCCCCAGTACCCCAGGACACAGGAATTAGAATTTCCTCCTATTTCCTTACTGACCTTTTTAAATATGCAGCAAAATTTGCTCTTCTCACCTCACCAGAGACTCACAAGCAACAGAGCTGAGAGAATTTATTGAGTTTTAAGAAAAGGAAAAAGAAGCCAGGAAAAAGCTCATCTTCCCCACTGTGGGGTTTGTTTCTGTCCTGGTGGGGATCCAGGGGTGCAGAGCAGTGGGGAGGCACAGGGAGCTGCAGGGTGAGGAGGGGGCCAGAAGCCCAAACAGCAGATCACGGCTGCAGGTGTCTGCACATCGTTAGAGGGAGACGCTGAGCTTCTCTCCAGAGCCTGGGAGCTGCACAGGGAGAAGTGTCTTCTCCAGGTTCCAGCAGGGCTCATCCTGTTGGTGGAGATTTGGCTTGGAATGCAGCTGGGGCCGTGCAGTACTGCGGCTGCCCTGGATCCTCTGGAAAAGGCAGGGTTCCCCCCATATCCTGCCCCAAAGCCTGGCTGCCCCTTGCTGTGCTCCTGAGGATGCTCTGGCTCTCTCCAGCTCCTCATCACGGAAGAAAGGAGGCACAAAAGAAAGCAGAAACCCAACAAACTGCACTCAACCAGAGCCCCAACCTGGCCTCTGTTCAGGTATCTTTCTGAAATCCACCAGCACAGGATGAGGGGGAGGAGTGGGGTAAAAAAATAATCCCAGGTCTGGCAGGAGGATGCTGTCCTGCCCCCAGTCCCCTGCTCTGTGTCTTTGTCCTGAGGAGGATGATGGTGACAGCAGAGCACCTTTCCAGGCTGGCTCTGAACTACTGCTCTGGCGGTGTCTGGTGCCACCTAATGCCCATGGCTTGTCCAAGGGGCACCCAGAACTCTGCTCAAGGCAGCAGGGATGCATCCAGAGCAGCCCTGACATGGTTTTGACTTCGGTAGCTCTGGGCATACAGCAAAATGCATCTGCATGGTGGATCCAAGGAAGGACAGTCCTCCTCACGGGCGAGAACTTGGGGTGGTGAGTATTGCACCAGGACCCAGGGAACTGGAGGCAGATGCTGCTCAGGATCCTCTCGGACTGAAACACGGCTTGGTCACTCCTCATCTTTTGCCAAGCAAGAAAAATACCTTCTACTTGTCCAGCATTTATCTGCCAGCGATATTCCAAGCACTGCCCCAAAACAAACAATGCCGACAATAAAACACAGATGAATCAATTCATGCAATATTAAAACCAGACAACAATTAAAGTAAACAGAAAACACCAGCAAGCATCAGTCGGTCCCCTGCAGCAGGCAGGAGGATGCAGGCAGCAACACTGGGGCACAAGAGCAGGCAATGGCCACACAACTCCTGTCTCTGATAAATTTTTGCCACTTTGTTTGGTGGAAAAATTTTTGAATAAGAGGGCCAATGTGTCACTGGCATCAGGAGTTATGTTCAGCGTCTTCTTAGAAAGGAACAATCCAGCAATCCCTTCTCAGTGGCAGAGGCAGTTTGCAGAGCCCAGCAAGGTTTTCAAGCAGAAAATAAAAGAGCCAGCAGAGATGCCTATAGAAAATGCATGCAAATTTGTCTGAGTAATTACTGAGCCTGGCTTGATGTTGTAAACACCTCCAGCTCTGAAGCACTGCCGATTGTGGCTCTGATGCAGAAAATGCTCCCCATTCCTCCGACCCTGAAATTCACACCGGGTGCTGAAGGCAGCCTGTGCTGTCCCTGGCCGAGTGGGGTGGGAGGACACGGTGTGCTGGGCACCGGCGGGACAGCGCCTGCCACCGGCTCAGCCGAGCTGGAGCCGGTTTAAATTGGAATGCTGTCCCCAGTGGATCGCAGGCTCGATCTAATTAGGACCCTGTCATCCCATCAGGTGCACAGGGAGGATTACAAACCACCCCAAGTCATTGCATGGGAAGCTTGACACGAGCAACATGGGCTGGAAGCCCAGTAAGCCAACCCTGTCCTGGGCTGCATCCCCAGCACCATGGCAGCAGGGAGGGGGATTTGTCCCCCTCTGCTCTGCTCAGGTGGGGCCTCACCTGCTGTGCTGCCTCGAGTTCAGGGGATCCCAGCATCAGAAGGTTGCAGAGCTGCTGGAGTCCAGAGTACAAACTCAAAGATGCTCCAAGGGCTGGAGCACTGCTGCAATGAAGACAGGCTGAGAAATCTGGGATTGATAAACCTGGAAAAGAGAAAGTTCTGGTGAGATCTCAGAGCCACTTTCAGTGCCTAAAGGAGCTGAGTGACTTTGAACAAGAGCATGAAGTGACAGGACAAGGCGGAATGGCTTTAAAGCAGCAGAAGACAGGGTTAAGTTGGATATCAGGAAGAAATTCTTCCCTGTGAGAGTGGTGAGGCACTGGCATAGGCTGCCCAGAGAAGCTGTGGCTGCCTCATCCCTGGAAGGGTGCAGTAGCCTGGAAGGGCAGCCTGGGTGCTGCTCCAAGTCAGAGCATCCCAGAGGAGAGTGAGGTGCCAGCATATGACACAGTGAAACAGTCACTCCTGGGATGATCTGACAGCCACATCCCAGCTCTGGCATGCCTCCCTCTGCCTGATCCCATAGCCCTGGTCCCCATCCCACTGCCTGGTGCTGAAGGACAAGGCAGGGCTTGGGAACACACACAGAGTCTCACAACGATGGCAGTGGAAGTCTTCTGCTCCAGTATGTTCTTGCTGCACATCCAGGACTAATCAATCTTGATTTATTGCTAATGAACTTGAAAACAGTGTTGGGATGGATCAGGTGCCACTCAGGGTGAGATGGATAATATAATTAAGATTTCCTCAAAGGTCCCGTTTTTCTTACCTTGTTAATTAAGCTGATGTGGGGCCCTCCTTGCAGAATACGTAATGAGAGGCTGCCAAGACAGAGCTGGCTGTTAATGGGAGGTGTTGGAGGGGGAAATGCTGGCCTTGACCACAGGGCTGGAGACATTTGGGCAGCTCTTTGGCAGCTTGGTTCCCCAGAGCAGCCAAGAGCTGATCTCTGCTGAGAAGTCACCACATGCTTTATACAAATCCATTTGGAGCCTGCAGGGCAGAGCTTGCAGTCCCATGGATAGAGGTGGAGATGGATGGGTTCATCCCTGTTTGGGATAGGCAGAGCACACCAAAGCACAGCCCAGGGTGCGGGACAGGGCATTTCCTGCAGAAATCCATGAGCAGCCCTGTGGCCTCAAGCAGCAGCTCTCACTGGGGCTGGAGCCTGCAGTGTGAGGAGGAGGGGAAGCTGCTCCACTCCCCATGGCCCAGGCACGTTTTTGGTACTTGCACTCTGATGGTGACTTATGACAATGAATTAATGGCCTCTTAATAAGGGTGACACTTTCCTTAATTAGAAAGTATCAGAGCAGGGATAATTGCTTCATTTCATTTTGTTCCCCTGTATTACTTCCTTCATTTTTGGTCCTCATTCTCAGCTGCCGGATGCCCTCTGAATGCTCTGCTTCCCCAGGGCCAGAAACACTCCCAGGGAGAGTGGGCATGGCACAGAGACAGGAAAGATGGAAAGAAGTGAGATTGGGTATGGCTGTGGTGCTTTCACTGGGACAAGGATGGAGAGGGGTGGGTGCAGATGCAGCTACAGTGCTGCTGCTTTCACCAAGGTGATGCCAGGTTTGTAGCAGTTCCAGGTGCTGGCAGCACCCTGGGCAGGGTCAGAGCAGGTACCTGGCTGTTTGCACTGGGGTTGGTGACACACAGGACTGCCTGGCAAGGCTGGAGTAAGGGGGAGGCAGCACCAACAGGCTGGAAGCCACCAGAGGGAATGCAGCAAGTGGTGGAAGTCAGGCAGCCCAGGAAAGGCAACAGGACTGAGACAAATAATTGATCCAAAACAAGTATCATTTGGGTTGACCAGAGCTGTTCCCCAGCTCTAAACCACCAGAAGCTTTGCTGCAAAACCAAGTTGAACACCCGCAGCTTTTCACTTGGGCCTTCTTTGGAAAGGCAAATTTGGGGTTTGGTTTTGACACAACATTCCCTGGCAACACATTCACACAGTCTGTTTCTGGGGCCTCCAGGAAAATCCTTCACACCCCCACAGAAAATTAGCCTCTTCACTTCCCATCAGAGGATGCATTTTCTAAAACTAGGAAGAATTTGATGAAGCCACATAACTTCATCATCAGTCCTGTCCTGCATCCCCACAGATCCCGCTGCCCTCCATGGGGTTGTTGGTGCCCCTGGCTTGGGATGGTCCCCATGGGACATGGCCCCATGTCACTACAACCCCATAAATCATAAACAGCAGCCTCAGGGTTTTACAGATCCAGCTCCTCCTTGAGGCACGAGCTTTTCCCCCCTTAGCCTTCCCTCTTTGCACTGCAACCATTTCGCTTTGTCGCCGTATCTAAAATTGAATCTGTTTGGATTTTCTCTTGCTCTTCTTCTTCTTTTTTTTTTTTTTCCCACTTTTGCTTATATTTTCTGAGTGCATTCAAGCAGAGGGAGGGAGGAAAAATAATAAAAAATCCATCAGCATAATTCCTGGCTGTCGGAGTGATGGCAGGCTCCAGTTTCCAATCAGCGGCCCAGGCTGCGGAGCAGCGTGCAGGAGGAGGCTGGGGCTGGCCCGGATGCTGCCGCACAAACCAGCTGCAAATCCCTCTTTGTTCGGGAATCACTCTCCTTCAGCCGGACCAGCCTCTGCACAGCCTGTCCTGCAGATGTGTCAGCATGTGGCTGCTCCAAGGGGCTTTGTCTCCCTGCCACTCCAAGGATAAAGGAGCAGCCGGCTGCGATCCTTTATCCCAGGATAAAGCTTTGGGAGATGGGGAATGCCGAGTCTCCCATCCTGGATCTGGGCATTAGTCATGCTCTTTCCCTCACCTGTCTCTGTGCCTGGTGCACAAGGATCAGCAGACATGGGTTGAAGTCTGAGTTCCCAGTGCTCCCAGTGCTCCCAGCGCACTCAGTCCCACGCATCTCACCATCCCACCAGTGGAGAGACTGCCCCTGCACAGCCCCATATGCACAGCAGTTTCAGAGCTTTTAGGGATGTCTCCAGATATCTCACATGTGGAAGAGGCTCTGCAGACCCAGTACACATTTTATTCTAACAGACTTAAGGGTCTGAAGGGTGCTGCTGCAGCCCATGGATCAGACACTGGCACAGGTTGCCCAGAGAAGCTGTGGCTGCCCCAGCACTGGAAGTGTTCAAGGCCAGGTTGGAAGGGGCTTGGAGCAGTCTGGTGTAGTGGAAGGTGCCTAATTGTGACTCTAAAATGTGCTTTTAAGTTACTTTTTAAAGTGTAAATGCCCCATCAGCCAGCCCCATTCTGGGCAAGGGGCATAGTCCTCCAGATCCAAACATCCCAAGAGGATCTGCATCCAGAAAACCAGATTATTTCGTTAAAGGATGGTTTCCACATTTGTGGAGTTTTAAACTCTTGGACAGGTGTGTTTACAAGCCAGAACTGACCCTTGTCAGGAATACCAAATTGCTGCTGTGTTGGCTGCATCCTGGCAGGCACGGGGCAGGTCCAGGGAGATCTCCTGAGCACCAGCACGAGAGGCTGGAGAAGCAATGTCAGGACTCTGTGTAGGGTGGCAGCACCTCACTGCAGGCTATGTAATTGTTTCTTCCCTCATCTTCTCTTCCTGGGGTCCGTATCAATTTAATTTACATGCTCAATGGCTTGAACTGCTTCATCCCTGCTGCCAAATCACCTTCTCCAGAATTTGCAGTTGCAGTGTGTGCCTGGGTGTTGCTCCCTGGCCTCCTCCTGCCTTGAGTGGTGGGAATAATGGGGACAGAGGGTGACCAGGGGACCAGAGCACTGGGGAATCACCCCACATGGCCCCCTCCACAGCATTGTGCTGGTTTGCAAGGATGAGCTCTCAACCACAACCAACCTCTGCAACAAAGCCACAGCGCAAGAGGAGATGTGATGGTTTCCTGTGAGCACACGGAGGAAGGCAGAACCACTGCCCCTCTTGCTCTTCCTCCTCCTCCTCCTCCTCCTGCTTTCGCCAGTTTCTGCCTGTGAAACAAAGCACTCCTCAGCATCTGCATAACATTTGCTGTTCTTTTTAAGTCCATTCCATGGCCACCTCTGCTCAGTAGAGCCTGAAAATAACAAGAGTGAGTTCCTTTATATTACATAATTTCAGAGGTTTGTACTTCACCCAGTCTGTAGCTGCCTGCTCTCCCTGCCCCTGTCTAACCCCAAAGTGACCAAGCTCCCCTATCCCCTCACCCTCATCCCATTTCTGGAGATGCAAAACCGTGCTTTGTGGATGCAGAAAACGGATATGGTGTGGCTTTTGCACACGTGCAGCAGCTGCCAAGACAAGCGATGGGCACCCTTTAGAGCGAGGAGGGGACCTCGAAGGTGCTGAAGGTGCTGCCTGGTCTCAGCGAGCACATGGAGCTGCCCGAGAGCCACCCCCAGGCAGCCGAGCTCTCCCGGGAGGCAGCTTGCTGGCTGGGAAGCGAGGCCGCCTCGGATATGCCTCATTTTATACAAAGAAGGTGGGTTGTGCCTGTCCCTCCCACCCTGCTGAGCACCCTCCGCTCCACCGATAATCATACCTAGCAATTACACCGAGCTTTCCCTGCTCTCTGCAGACGTTAATTAAGCTCTTTTCCCCGCAATGGAGACAAAGAGGGGAAAACCGTGGGGAAACTCCCAGCTTGGGTTGGGCTTTTTTTTTTGCACAACTGTGCCACAGGGCCTCCCAGATCCCGGCGGCACCGCAGGAACCTCGCACCGGTAATGGCAGGCAGGGTAGCCTTGACAGCAATGGTTGCTCTAGGTTCTGCTCTCACTTGGCAAAATTAATGTGATTTTCCCTAATTTCTGGGCTACTGCCGGATCCTGGAGTGGCTATGCATTCCTGCAGCCCTGCAGCACTTTCCTAGGTGCCACCAGATCTTCAGGGGTGACATCCCAAGCTTAGGAGTTGGGAAAGTGCTCCACGGACATTGCAACAGGCTCGCACCCAGGGTCTGTGCATCTGGGATGCACCAGCATCATTCCCAGGGGCTGGGGTGGCTTTACAAGGGTACCTGGAGCACCCTGGGTTTAGATTGATTGATGGATGGGGAGGGCATCCTACCTGCACCTTTGCGGGCAGGATGATGAGCAGGACACCCTGGAGAGAACAGTGACATACAGGACACTTTGGGAGGTAGAATGATGGGCAGGACACCCCGGAGGAAAGGATAACGGGCAGGGCACCTTGCCGGGCAGAACGACAAGCAGATCATCCTGCCTGCATCTTGGAGAACAGGGTAAGGGGAAAGGCGTCCTGCCTACGACCTGGAGGGCAGGACAACAGGGAGGACACCCTGGAGCGGAAGATGACAGGCAGGCCACTCAGCGCCTACACCCTGGAGGGCAGGACGACGGGCAGGACACTCTGGCTGCACCGCGGAGGGTGTGACCGAGGCCAAACACCCTGAAGGTGCGGATGGCAGCTCGGCACCCTGCCCGCATCCCGCAGAGGCAGCGCCGCACCGGGGTCCGGCCGCACCTGCCCAGGTCAGCCCGGGCCCGAGGGGCGCTGCCCTGTCCCGCCCTCCCGGATGCGGCTCCCCCGCCCGGCCTCCCGTCCGAGCCCTGTGCCGGTCCCGGGCCAGGCGAGTCCCGGTGGCGGCGGTGAGGGCGCGGGCGGCCGGGCCCGGGCCGGGCGGCGGGGAGCGCGCATGACCGCGGCGGCGGCGGCGGCGGCGGCGGCGGCGAGGGGCGGGCGGGAAGCGCGGCACGGAGCGCGGCGCCGCCGCGGGGTGTGGGCGCGCCGGGAGCCCCGCAGCGGCGGCCGGTGGGGCGGGCGGCCCCGCCGGCCGGCCGGGGGGTCCGGCCCTGCGGCCCGCGCACCGGCGGCCCGGCCCGCCACGTAACACCGAGCGGGCCCGGCCCCGCCCGCCCCGCTGGCGGGACGCCCCGCCCCGCTCGCTCCGCTCCGTCCGCCCGCCGCCGGTCGCCATTTTTGCCGCTCGCTCTTCCCCTCCCGGAGCGCGGCCGGCGCGGGGCCGGGCCCTCCGCCCCCTCCCTGCCGGGCCCGGCCCGCGGGGAAGCTCGGCCGCCTCACTGGGATCGGCGCGGGCCCGGGGGGTGACAGGCCCCGGGCGCGCTGCCCGCGGGGTGACGCGGCGGGAGGGCAGTGCGATGTACGCGGGTGGGCACGGGCCGGGCCGGAGTGACAGGACAGAGGTTCCCCGTCCGGGAGGTGACAGCGGCACCGGGCAGCAAGCTCCCGCCCCAGGAGGTGACAGCGGCACCGCAGAGCTCGCCCGCACGCAGTGACCCCCGGGACAGGGGACACCATCCGCGGCAACGGTGAGCACTCATTGTCCTGCCAGTGCGTGTCGGGCGCTTGTCCCCTTCTGGCAGTGCCCGGGGACAGACAGGGCAGGGAGCGGGATAACGCGCTTCGAACAGAAACTTTAACACCCTCAATAGCCTCATCCTGCGCCTGGTCAGAGCCACGTACGGCCGAGCGGTGGGGTGCCGCTTCGGGTGAAGCTCTCCCTCTGAGAGCCTCGATGGGTGTCCCTCGTTTTGGGTGATAAGCGGCGGGAATGCACGTCCTCTGCGCTGCCCGGTTTGCAGCCAGTGCCCAGGGAAGCAGCGGCTTGCGGGCTCACCCACCACGTTCTCCCTCCCGGAAACCCTCCAGCGAGGGCGATTCTTTCCTCTCCCCTCCGATTCCTGTCCTTTTTTCCCTGGGAAGTTTTTCCATCATCTGCTTTTCTGCGGACTTCATGGAGGGATCACAGCTCCTCTGACAGCGACAGGATGGTAGTGGCCCTTGGTCATCCATCGTCTGTGCTGGTCTCATTGCATCTCTGCTGCCATGGCTTGTGCTGGACAGGCAGCTCCCTTGTATTTTGTAGTCTGTACGTCTAGAGCTGTTGAGTAAATTATTGATCGTTGGAGCAGAATTGACAGGTGACCAGGCAGTTGTTGCGCAAATTCCCATCGATGGACTGGATGGGCAATCCCATCAGGAGAACTTGAGTCAATGGTCTGCGTTCTTCCTCTGATAAACCATAGAAAGTGTGAGAGGGTTGGCGCCATCCTGGCTACCTAATGTCTTCAGCCTGTCCAAATCAATGGACAGGATTTCTACAGGGAAAATTATTTCCCCTTTCCCATTTCTATGCCCAAATTCCAGCTGCACAGGGCTACCAGCAGCTTGGAACAGGCCTTTTGTTCCCAATACCACTTTCCTTCCCCTTCCCACATCCTGGTTTCCTCTTACACCTTGCCCAGCAGCGCCTGCGTTTTGCGTGCCTGCCGTCACAGGAGTTTAGTTTTTTACCTGGAGCTGGAGTGGGATGTTCAAAATGTTGTCCACCAGTTCTAAAAGTACCTATAAAGAGCCTGGAGGTTCCACCCAGGCCCATGCCTTCCCTCATCACATCCCACCCCGCTCATGGCCAGAACTTGCGTGTCTCTTCCCATTACCGCTGCAAAAGACTTTTCAGCAAAACTTTAAGGAAAGTGTGAGGGCCACGCTGTTCCTGTTTGCAGTGTGGGTTACTCAAAAATGATGAGAAGTTGACCATTACAAAACCCCACAATGGGCTGATTTTTACTCTCTGTCTCCAAGGACAATTACTTTGTGATCCCTGGATGTATCAGTGGCCCCGGGAGCAATTTTTCTCTTGCTGAACTGGTTTTACAGACTTTTCTTTCAGTTGGTTAAAAAATAAGGGAAAAGGGAAAGGAATATTTGGTTGGAAAACCAAAGATTCCAGACCGTCTTGAAGCGGTTTAGATCCTTTAAGGGGACAAATGGGTTAAGGGGATGAGCTCTGCCGGAGCATGAGCTGAGCTGGGCACTTTTGGATGTTTTGGGAAGGGAGAGTTGAGGTTTGGATGATTCTCAGTGGTGTGTCAGTGTCACGAGATTGCAGGAGGTAGCACCAGAAATGCCAAGGCTCTGCCCTGCTTTGTCACTCTTTGCGTGTCCACCTCGAGCTGGCAGTGAGGCGGGCAAGGAGTTCTGTGCTCCCTCCCTGTATGGATAAAGGGTGTCAAGTTGCATGGATTTCCCTCAGTTTTCACCCCACGGTAGCATAGAATATTGTCTGGTAAGGTGTCAGTTTGCATGGGATTCCCTCAGTTTTCACCCCAACTGTAGGCTACAGAAATCTTGTCTGGCTAAGTGTCAGTTGCATGGGATTTTCCCTCAGTTTTCACCCCCACGTAAGCATAGAAATCTTGTC
>CM031874.1:6335848-6435141 GCA_018697195.1 Certhia americana | reverse complement strand
GGATTTCCCTCAGTTTTCACCCCACTGTAAGCATAGAAATCTTGTCTTCAGCTTTCACTTCACTGTTTTTTCGTGAGTCTTCTTTTCCCCCTTTTTTTCTCTGAGCAGCTTGAGTGAGGATTGCTCAGAGGTGTCAGGAGGCAGCATGGGAAGGAAGGGGACTGGCACGTTTGTCCCTGGAGGACTGGGGACAGTAGCAGTGCCCACACTGGTGGGTGGGAGTGCAGCAACAATTTGGGAAGGGACTGCAGGGTCCCCTCTCTGTGCCTGCTCCAGGAAGGAACTGCTGTCAGGCAGGCTACAAACTCCTACCCAGCTCTCCCACCAAAAGAGCCCAAGTTAGTTGATTCAGCGATCCCCACGTTCAGCACCAAATGCCACAGAATCAGTTGCCAAGGCTGGAATTTCTTACTTGATCCGATTAACCTTTGTGTCCATGCAAACAACCACATATGTGTCACCAGCCAAGCACATGCTGGAAGCTTTTGCCAGTTCTCAGAGCATGTGGGCTGCATCCCACATGGAAAGTCCCTGATCCTACACAGAAAGTCCCTGAGGACACCTCAGAAAAAACTTCTGGACCATTGTGTCTTGCATGTTGGTGGCGTGGCTGGCAAACTGGCCACACCCAGGAGGTGCTCCTCTATCCTTCTGGGCATGAAGACATACAAGATGAGTGTGGATGCTTTGGGAATCAGATCCTTTGAGTTAAATGATGCTAAACATGTGGAAGAAATTACATGTGACGAGTCAAATCCATATTTTAAAAAACACGAGTGACCATCAGCATCATGTCCCAGCCAAGGTCTCAAGGTTATGATGATCCAAGGAATCTCTTCCCAAGGGCCTGATGCTCTCACTGTGGAGGCATGGAGGATTTCTTTTCCCCAAATCCATATATGGCATCGCCCAGAGCAGCCCCCATCCTCAGATGGGTGCCTTTGCTTGTGCTGTCAGGAGAGGAAGAAGGAACTTGAACCTGGAGGCAGAGCCAGTCTTGCTGTGGGATTCCTCTTGGCACTGCTGAATGAAGGGGTGTCCTACTGCCCACTTCCATCAGGAGTGAAAGTGGGCCTTGTGTGATAATTCCTGACGTTCATTATTTATAGAGAAGCCAAATTGAATTATTAATACAGAAAATTCAGATAACATTAACAATTCTCAGTTTATAACAGTTTCCCATTAATAAGGAAAATTGGAAATTTATCATTACATCTGTTCATTAAAACTCAACTTTTTTTTTTTTTTTTTTTTGCTTTTGGTGTCTTAAATGAAAGCGGAGAAATAAACGAAGAGGAAAAGCCATTTATTCACTACTTCTCTGGGCAAAGTCAGCCCATAATTTTTAATAAAGTCTTTGCCATTGTATGTGAAGGGGAAGCCAGGCTGTAATGAAAGCAGCTTTCCAGCCATGTCTGTGGCGTTCCTCAACTGTAGAACAAATACTCGGAAGCACGTCCCGTTTCTTCTCTTTGTGCGAATCTTGAAGCTGCGTGATGATTTTCTCATTTCCCTCCCTCCCCAGCAGCTCTCCTTACTTTCACCATGTGTTGCTCCCAGCTCCAAGGAGTGAATTTTAACGCCTCCCCTGCTTCTTTCAGAGATGGCGGATTCCTATACCTGCAAAGGTGGAAGGAAAACTGCAGGCTCCAACAAACCCACTGCCAGCAAAGAAAGCAGGACAGAGACGAGGATAAACCCGCCAGCAGAACTGCCCAAGCTGGGTAAGGAACTGATTTGTCTTTTCAGTTGAGGTGAATGGGGCAGAGGGGATGAGCCCAATGCCAGGAATTGAGGGGTAGCTGCTGAAACAAGTGTCCTGGATGCTGCTGTGTCTCTGCTCCTCACTTCGACACACCAGTGAGGGCTGTGCTGGCCAAAAAAGCCCCAGCCCTGGGAGCTGCAGCGAGCTGGTGCCTGGGAGCAGGAGGGGAGGGATGGAGATGGTCTCTCCCTTCGGAGAGGCGTGTGTCTGGCTTAACGAGATGGGTGTCTCGCTGCCTATTTATCGTGTTGGTAGCTAAGTGTTACATCAAAGGATGGAAAGGCTTAAATGAGTTCAGGCCATCTGCTGCCTCCCGTGTCGCGGCCCCCGGGATGGAGGCTTGTGAGTATGAGCCCCGAGGGACCCTCACACTAAAGGCTGTCACGCTGATGGATTGCTGATTTCTCTATCTAGGAATCTCCAGGCCCAAGGAGATTTTTCCTCCTGTCTGTTTATGCTGGGCAGAGCCCCTCTGTGAGAGAGGCTCCCACTGCCTTTACCTTGCTAAGGGCAGCTCTGGATGCCAAGGGGTGCCTGCACCCCAGGAGAGGGTTGGACCCCAGCGATGTAGCTCAGACAGGGCTTCTAAAATCAGTGGTTTTGTGGGGAAATGTGTGTGCCCTAAATGTTTCCCAGATGCCAGTGTTACCTTGAGGGGATTGAAGCCATAATTGCTAACAGAGGAGGATAACTTATTGCTAAAGGGAATGAGCTCCAGCTGTCCACAATATGAACACGCCTGTGTTCAGGAGTCCGTTTTAGCTTGTGCCACATCTTATCAGCACCCCATTTGCAGGGGAGCTGGCGTTGCCTTCCTAGGACAGAGAATGGCCAGCCTAGAGCTGAGGGTGCCAGGCAGGCAGCAGGAAGCTGGGGCTGGGCAGCAGAATTATTGGGACAGCAGCTCCTCCAGCATGGCTGGTGATGTGTGCTGTGTCTGTTTGCAGGAAATGCAACCAGTGACAAAACCGAAGGCAGGAAGAAAGGACGACCCAAGGCTGAGAACCAGGCACTGAAAGACATCCCTGTAAGACCCCACACACTCCAGTCCCTGCTTTGCTCTGTCTGACATTCCCTGCACTGTGCACTCCAGCCGGCTCCATTCCAGGATTAAACCTGCCTTCCCTGTGGTTTAATCTTCAGAGCAGCCTTGTCTTGGTCTGAGCAAGATCTTGGTCCCCCTACATGCAGACACACAGCATCTTCCAGAACCCTGGTTAAGGAACTGTACCCCTTTCCAGCCTTGCTTTCCCAGGGCCATGTCCAGATGAGTGGATGCTGTCACAGCCGTGTCAGCCTTTGCTAATGAGCTGGCAGCAATGGCAAGGGGGTGATTTATTCCCTGCAGAGTTGTGCAGTTTAATTCCTGACTGGTAGCGTGGACAAGACATGGAGCAGTTTGTCATGAGAGCAGGGGCATGGGGTGATTTATGGACTAGATGAAATGTGGGGTGATTAAATCAGCGGGGTGACTTCAGGCCTGATTTATTCCCCAGCCTTGTAGGGAGTGTGCATGTGCTCTGGGAAGCATGGCAAGGTAAAGCCTCAGTAGGAATCATTAGCCTGTGGAGCCTGCAGCTTCTGTCCCAGCAGCTCTCACTGGAGTAAGCACTGCTACACTGAAACACACCCCTGGGGTCCACTTCGTGGCTGTGTAGTGGAAGGGATGCACAGGAATGATCAGAGGTCCCAGGTGCCCTCTTAGCTCCCTTGGATTGCATCAGCACACACCCAGGCACAGGATGCTCCTCACTCAGCTCTCTCTTGTTTCTCCTGTTCCTAGCTCCCCCTGATGAACCAGTGGAAGGACGAATTCAAAGCCCACTCTAGGGTGAAATGTCCCAATTCAGGCTGCTGGCTGGAGTTTCCCAGCATCTATGGCTTGAAGTACCACTATCAGCGCTGCCAAGGGGTAAGGAGACTGGAGAACTGTCTGTCCTTTCCAGTGGCTGGCTCTTCCATTACTGTCTGCAGGATAAAGCTGCTGTCAGGCCTCAAACACCAGGAAAAACATGCAGCTGAAATGAGGAAATGAAGGGCAGAGATGGGCCAGGAGCAGTTTTGGGGGGGTGTGTGAGAGTGACTGAGGTCTCTGCAGCTCAGTGTGAGGTCTGGCCCGGAGGGATCATGGACTTATGGTAACTGTTTGAAAGGGCAGAAGGGTATTACACATGATTTATGCTCATGCCTGCATCAAAAAAAAGCCTCTCTTTTATGATCTAACATCTGTGCTCACCTGCCTCTCCCTGCTCCACGAAGGGTGCGATCTCAGAGAAGCTGACATACTCATGCTCGTACTGCGAAGCTGCCTTCACCTCCAAAACCCAGCTGGAAAAGCATCGGCTCTGGAATCACTTGGACCGGCCAGTGCCAACCAGCAAAGCAGAAAACAAAGTGCCCAAGGCCATTGGGAAGAGCAGTGGAAAGAAAAGGTACCAGGCTGTGGCTGGGCTGCATGGCAGTGGCATAGGGATGGCTGGGAGAAGGGGAACATGCCTGCCTCCATTCCTACAACCTGGGCTGGCGAGGGGGGAGAGGTGTCAGGACACTTGTCTAACAACCCCTCTTTAAACAAGCCCTCTGTGCTTTGCCCTAGACCTGCTGAGAGTTCAGCTTGCCCCACCATCCATCCCAAACAGGCAAAGACGGAAAAAGCCGTGGCCCAGGAGCACGCGGAGAATGGCGAGTGCCTGGCGGAGAGCCGGGAGAGCAAGGAGTTCCAGATTGCAGCAGCTGAGGCGATGGCAGCTGCCACCCCCACGGCCAAATCCTCGAGTGGCAAGGACGTCGGGCAGCAGCGGGGCAGCCAGGCCTCACTGCAGGAGGAAGACCCCGAGAGGATGAAGCACAGTAAGATTAGAGCCCAGGGCTATGCTGGTGCAGAAGCCCAGAGAGAGGCATCCCACTCACTCTGCCAACACTGCGAGTGATTCTCTGAATCCAAGGGATATCCAAGCCTTGTTTCCAGACCTTAATCACTTGCCCTGCTCTCCAGTTTATTGCAGCTTCACTGGGAGTTAAAACTCAGTTGTAGCTGTGGTAGAAATATTTCTGAGGGACCTGTGTGATGGTTGGATTTGATGATCTTAGAGATCTTTTCCAGCCTTAACAATCCTATGATAGGATTGGAAATGGGTTGAATTCCTGGCAGCACAGCAAGCTGCCGTGTCAGCCCATCTGTCCTCACTGAGTGTGTCAGGTTAAACCAGGATGGTTCTGGCAAACCCATTTTCCTGAAGGACTGGGACAGGGTGAGGAGCCTCTGTCTGTCCATGGCCACTGCAGAGCTGGTGAAAGGCAGTGGTTGTCTCCATCATGGCTTGTGGTTCCACTGCTTGCAGCACCAAAGCAAACTACCACAGCCACATGTGGGAACTGCTTAGCTTTTGCACTAGACAGAGCTACCACTTTCACTCATTGAATAAAACCTGAATAACAGATTAGTACTGGTTTTGTGGAGTGGGAAGCAGAAGAGTCGGTTGGTGTTTAGGGGGTGAGTGCTTCATTTGACAGCCTTTGACCCACTCCTAACATAGAGTGTGGTGCCCACCCCATGCCCCAGGGCTGATGAATCACCCTGGCAGTACAGTTATTTGACCAAATCTCTCTCTCTGTTTCTCTCTTTTGAGTCAGGAAGGAAACAGAAAACTCCTAAGAAGTTTACGGGGGAGCAGCCATCCATCTCGGGGACATTTGGACTGAAAGGTAATACAGGACAACTCTGGTCAGCTGTAGGGTTGTACCTTCTCTTCTGGGCATTGTAAGGAAGCCCCTTCCCCAAGAACCCTCCCTGTGGTGCAGCCAGATAAAGGCTGAGGATCTCTCACACTGGAGGAACTGGCACCTTTTACCATGAGAAAGTCATAAAGGGAGTGAAAAACAGCAGCAGAGCTGGGACTGATAACAGCCCTGTCTGCTCTGTTCTGGAGCCTGGCGCTGGAAAATGAGGGAAGAGTGGGAAGGATCCGGGTATGTTCATCTGTAACACAAGAGTAACTGACACCAGTGAGATATGAGAAACATCATCTCATCACCATCCCACCATCCCAGCATCCTGGGATGTCGCAGCGTTTCCAGTGGCGTTGGGAAGGAATTCTGCTGCGTAGAAAGGCTCATGACGCACCCTTCCCTCAGCCTCCATCTCCAGGGCTGGTCGCCCACATCCAGGAGAATGAATCCAAGGGAGAGGAGACATGTTGCTGGGATGTTTGCTGAGAGGAGACCCAGGAATTGGCTGCTGCAGTCTGACAAAGCAAGAGCAAGTGGGATTTTGGTCATACTCCATAAATACATCCAAATGGGATGGGAAGGACAGGGAAATCCTGGAGCATCCCTGGAATGAGAGCAACTGGATTCAGGCTGACTATGAGATACGTTCAGCCAGAGAAATAGAAAGCAGATTTCCAGGCACTGCAGGAGGCAGCACCTTCCAGGATGAGGCATTCGGGGGAGAGGCACTAATGGCTTTGAAGGAATTGGACACTGATGAGCAGACTGGATGTCGTCTCTGTGATTTCCTTTCCTCTGGCTCCTGGGAAGTCTGGGCTTGTTTCCTTTATTTTCCCCACAGAGGCACTGCTGGCGACTGAAGTGTCTGCTGTGGGTTCCTGGAGAACAAGGTGTCCCCATGACACACTGCCTCAGATGGAAAGTGAAGATGGGGCAGGTGTTTGCCTACACTCCCCTAGTTCTATGTGGCAGTCACTTCCCAAAGATGAGGGTGCCCCAGCACATCATGGGGCGCTGTCTCCATTCAAACACTGGATTTGCAAGAGTCACAATCCCCAGGTTGAGGGGGATGTGGACCCTTGTGGGTCAGGTGTGGATCTGAGCCTGGTTCTCACCTCATTGCTTCTAGCACCTCTGTGGAAGTGCAGGCACAGGGCTGAACTGGGTTTGGGGGATTGGATCCAGGGGAGTTAAACGATGTTTCCAGTGCAGGAACATCAGCAGGAAGATCCCTTTTACACACTGAATTTGCTGTTCCAGTTCCCCTTTTCAGTTTCTTGCAAAACATCCTATTCCCTTCTCCCCAGCCTGTCAGCCTGGCTGGAGGCATCCTACCTCACTTTGCCATGGAGTTTCCATAGTTCATAAACTTGTGATGGGGGAAATGATGCCATTTGTAAAACACCACAAGCTGTAAGAATATGGCTTGTCATAATTGTGGACCTGAGCCTACATGTACAGCCTTGGCAGACATGCAGCCAGCTCAGTGTCCCTGGCTTAGAGGGAGAGATTTTTTACCTGTTAAATGTGAGTTGCTCTGAAGGCATTAAAGTAGATAGTGAATAAACATCCTCTTTCTTTACAGGTCTTGTCAAGGCAGAGGACAAAGCAAAAGCCCATCGAGCCAAGAAGCTGGAGGGAAATGCCAACATGGAGGAGCTGAAAAAGAAACCTCCAGGAGTTGGTGTGAAGAAGGAAACGTCTGTGCATCCACCAGCAGGTGAGGCTGGTGGGGGCAGAGCACAGGCAGCAACTCTGTGTGCAGTGTAGCTGCTTTTCTGTGCACTATCCCATGCCCTACCTTCATGGTCCCTACCTTCATGCCACCATCGCCACCTTCACCTGCAGCTCGTGTCTTCACACCCCTCTTGGCCCAGTGGGTTGTTTGCTGGGTGAGTTTTATGGCAGGTTTGTCAGGGGAAGCAGCACAAAGTCAGAGGCAGGAGCACACAATTCCTTTTGAGCTATAACACAGATCTGGGAACAGCCACTGCTGCTAAAATGTTGGTGCTGCCACAATTGACATCCTGAGGGGCACTTACCTTCAGTTCACTGCCAGGTCAATATGATGAAATTGCTGGGAGTTGAGAGCCAAGTTCCACCTGGCTTCACTGTGAGTAAGCATGTGACCCGTGTGATGATGGCATTTTTCTAACATCATTCCCATGAATGACACTAGTGCATAACTCTGGGCATAATTACTCCTTCCCTGAGCCTCGAGGTGCAGCCTGCACCCAGCACAGGTTGCTTGCTTTCCCTGAGAGCTCTGACAGCAGGAGGAACGCAGGATGTGCAAGATAAACACAGCTGCAGTGCCTTGCACTGCTTTCAAATTCAAATAAACGACTCTCTGATCTCACAGCCATGCAAGAGCATCCAAATAAACAGACTTGGCGGATTTTATTCAGCCCAGGCTTCCCTTGCTGGAAGGCCAGCGCTGCTCTGCTGAGAACACCGCGTGAACTCTGAGCCTGGGAGCTGCTTTTGGCCCCACGTATCTCTTATTTTGGGTTTTTTAAAGGCCAGTCACAGCCATTCAAATAAACAGATGCTTGGAAGCCAGCAGTCCCCCAGCTTCCTCTGTGTCTGCTGGGAAGAGGATTGCCAGAGAAGCTTTCCAGGCACACGTCCGGATGGAGCTGAGACGCTCACCTTTGTTTCACTCCCGCTAATTGTTTCATTTGGCAGGGGGAAGTTATTCCAAGCAGGGAAGAATCAGGTGGCTGAGGGCATCATCATCTTTTTATAATTCCCAGTGTGCAGGATACCAGAGTGGTTGGAAAGACCTGGGTCTTTCCCCAGGTCACCAGGTCTGGTAACTCCACATAAAATTGACCCAGTGACCCAGTTTACTTGGGCAGCTGCAAGAGAGTGGGGCAGGGAGAGCTGCATGGTTCATGTCCAGTTTTGGCTTTGCCTGGGAGAGTGCGTCTCTTTTTTTAACATCAGAAACTTTCCCACTTCACTGCTTTTCAACTTATCAAGTGAAGGAGCTGAGTCAGGTTGGATGTAACACCTCTTTCCTCTCTCTCACCAGCAAATCCTGAGGACCAGTGGCAGCGGGAGATCAGTGAGAAGGGGGAAGTTTCCTGTCCAACCTGCAGTGTTATATCCAGGAAAACTATTGTGGGACTCAAAAAGCACATGGATGTCTGCCAGAAAGTAAGGCCTTGCTTTATTCAGTCAAACATATAGATTTTGGAGGGGAATAGATGTGTCCATGTGCCTCTCATAAATGTGCAGCGGTGCTCCTAAAACCTTTCTGGACTGTGTTTGACAGAACACTTGCTGGTCATCTTCAGCTTGCTGGCTGACTTGCATTGACCCAGAGGGATTTGGACACTAATTCTCAGCAACTCTGAATCCCTTTGTGATCTGGCCCCCTTGCCCCAGTGTCTCAACAGAGTTAGGTATTTCTAGTAGCTAAACAAATAGTTTTAAGGCTGGAGAGATTGTTGGGATTGTGTCTAATCTGGCCTTCTCTGGAGCCCTGGCTGTGGAGTTTTGCTGCGTGCTGTGCCTTGTTTCAGCCCAGATAAACTGGCTGCATGAGAGCATGTCTCAGGGAGACTCCGTGCCTGGATGTGCTCAGGCAGACTGTCAGGATGCAGGAGTTCAGTAATGGTACAGTGAAAAATTGTCTCTCTGCCACACCACCATCCATCAGAGCTCAGGATTACGTCTTCATCTGTCACCTGGTGGAGCCATCGCCACAGAAAGCCAACATGAGATCGATGCCTCCTGCTTTGAAAATATGTGGCTGGGCTTTGATTCCACATTCATTTTCTCTAAATGCTTCCCCAGTCATTGCCTTGCTGTTTATACAGCAGTGGGAGGCTGCTCTCCCTCCCAAACCCCACACTACAGCAATGCTGGGCAGAATCCTGCCGCGCTCAATATCCTCCTAGCCTCAGTGGAGTGGAGTTCCTGGCCATCACTGGTCGTATTTTCTCCACTTTGGAGCATGTCCCAAGCCAGGCTGGCTCTGTGCAGGCTGCACAGCCAGATGACCTGCTGAGCAGGGCTCTGCTGGAGCAGTCAGCAGTGTCTTCCCTGCTGGAAATCTGCCAGCCCCATATTCAGCGAAGATTTGGGGCTCCAGCCCTTGCAGTGGGTGTTCTGTCACACTTCCTGAGAGGGAGAGTCCTTGCCAGAGCCAGCTGTACTACTCTGGGAGCTGAAATGCTTCATGGAAACCCAGGCAGGACGGTCCCTAAATTCCAGGTGTGTGACCAGAGCTCCAGCACTCAGAATTCCATCTCTGACATGAACCTTTGGCACAACCTTAGTGAGATCCTGCTGCTTCAGCCATGTGGGATCCCTATCAGAAGCCACCCTGGGGCTGAGGCACCCCCTCTTATTTAATGACTAATATATTCCTTACCTGGACAATGAGAAAAGTATGTGCAAGCTCCCAAAACACTTTAAAAAAAAAAAAAAGGAAATTGGTTTCTCTGTTCCATGCTTGTCATTAAGCAGCCTGCACATGTTTCCTTTAGTTTTGGAAAGGAAATAAGGGATGGAGAGGGTTGCAACATGGGTCTGAAAGAGGCAAGGGCACTTATATCCTTCTGGTATCCCAGGCAGGAGGGCTTGTTGGAATGTGGACATGGTATTGTTGTGTTGACCAGAGGAGTAAATCCCAAATTAGCTGCTAGTGGCATTTAATGAGTCAAGGAGCTGTTAGCATCCACCTTGTTAGGATCAAGTGCTTGGCTCTGGGACAAGATTAATTGATGGGAGCACAGGTACCATGAGTCACTGACTGCGGTGAGTCTATTCTTCATTTTCCTGGAGTTCCATAATGAGGAGAGATTTGCAGATCCATCTTCATTGCCTCTCCAGCTTTTAGTTCAGTCTTGCTTCACCTTCACCACTCTCCCTTCAATCATCTGGCAGGAGAAGCAGGAATGACCATGGCTGGGCAGGCACTGGCTCCCTGTTGAGATACTCTGTCTCTAGGTGCTCAGAGCATGAATCTTCTGAGTCAGTAAATTCTGGTCCCTGCTCCAGCAAAAGTCAAGATCTGTTCACCCACTGTGCAAGTGCCCCTTGTACCTCAGGGTGTGTAGTTAATGCATCTTCCAATGCACTCAGGAGGCCGAGTTGGGTCAAACAGCAGGGCAATGAGAAGCAGAAAATATCCTTCTGTGACTGTGTCCTTAATTTCACACAGCCCAGACACCCAGAAATTGCACTGCATGCCAGCATCTGTCTTACTTAACAGAACTGCAGAGCGCAGTCCACTGGCATTGGTAGATCAAAGCTTCTTCTCTCTCTAACCCTTTAACAGGAAGAGTAAGACACCAGATCCAGATGTTTTCAGCCAGTGAGGCTTTAAATCTAAATCCAAAATGGAGCGTTTTCCAAAAACTGGGGCATGTGGGTTTGATAACAGTATCCAGGACAACAGAGAGAAAGCTCTGAGCTGCAGGCAGGGCCTGGGATGGGAATCAGGAAAGCTGTGTTGCCTGCTGGGTCCCACCACTGGGTCCTGCTGCAGCAACAGCCACCCATGGGGTTATTGACCAGCAGCAGCCTTGGAAGGATGTGGCCTGTTTGGTGACTTGCCTTTAATTCCTTCAGCTGCAGGATGCCTTGAAGTGTCAGCACTGCAAAAAGCAGTTCAAGTCCAAAGCTGGGCTGAATTACCACACCATGGCTGAACACGTCAGCAAGGTAAGGAAGCTGGGCTGTGCTCGTCTTGTGCCTCCTTTCTCCATGCAGGTGATGAAGCCATCCAACAAAAGTCCTCTTTCCATGATCTTTGTAAAGGAATGATCCACTTTTGGACTATTTCACACACTGCTCAGCCTGGATGGTGTCCTTTCCCCTTCCTGCCAAGGAAAGCATTTCCTTCTCAGGTAGTGAATTAGGCTCATGTTGATCCTGATAAATAAAGCAGAGGACTGAAAAAATAAAACAAGGTTTCAGATCCCAGCATGGGGGAAGATCCGGTGAGTATGGTGAAGTGGATTTTGAATGGCAAAGCTCTGCCTCCAAAACTGTGCCTGCAAATCTGGGACTAATGGGTTCTGCCTTGCAGGAATCTCAAAATCTGGTCTTTAGCTCTTCATTGTGCATGGGAGAAGCAGCCACAAAATTTATCGTGAATAAATTTTGCAGGCACTAGGTTAGATGCTGTTTTAAAAGTCTGGTTTTGTACATCTCTGAGATACCAGGACAAGGCATAACTACATTTCTATGCGTCCCGTGCTTACCAGTTGTGACTTGTCTTTTACCTGTGCCTTAATCTCCTGCTCTTCAGTCTTGCTGGTTAATCCTCTGTGCAGGAACTGCTCCTGGGTTTCTCAGCTGGCCCTTTGGGTGTAATCACAAGGAAGGCATGAGCAGATCCAGCACATAACAGAGAAGCAATGGGAGATCCAGCTCTCCTAATGAGAGGTTCCCTCCAGCCCAGGGCAGCTCCCTGCAAGACAGGGCTTTACCATCCACTCCTGGCACAGAGGACATGAGTAAATGGTTGACTCTGTCGCTTCTGTTACTTCCTTGTTTCCAGCCTGTTCCTGTGGAAACCGCTGGACTTGGTGAACAGGAAGAGCGGGAAAGGCTGAGGAAAGTGCTAAAGCAGATGGGAAAACTGAAATGCCCCAATGAGGTACGAGAACAATTCTTGTTTCTCGTTCTGTGAAAAGGTGGAAGGAGCAACTTCCATGCAGAAGGGGATGCGTACTCCCCAGGCATCCCTTGGCATGTGCTCGATGTTTCCACCTTAGCTCAGCTATCCCAGTCCCTGTCCCACTGACTCTGTGCTCCAGCAATAGGACAGCTTGGCAGGAGGGTGGGCACAGGGCAAACTGAGGAGCACTGGAGGGCAGGTTCTGCCTCCTGAGCTCAGGAAGGGGCAGGCACAGCCTGTCCTGTGCACAGCATAAAAGCAAACCACACCAAAACCAGAGCCGAGCGGGTTGCAGACAAGTCACGAACAGGTAAGGGAGGCGTGTGGCAGAGGTTTGTCCCGCGGGTGCTTTGCTGTCTACGCAGGCAACACCTCCCCAGTGCCTTCCCCTCCTGCTGCCTGCTGTGTGTCTGTCCAGAGAGCTCTGTCCATGTGTTGGGTCAGGGAGTGCCAGGGGCAGGGACGGCTCCTCCCGTCCCTCCAGGGCACTGTCTGTTGTGCCTGTGCCTGGCTCTTTGGGACCTGTCAAATTCCCCAACACTTGGACAGGATGGCTTGGCAGAGTTGTTCTTCAGAGTGGGCTCCTCGGGAATGTTCCTCCCTGGAGAAACGGCACCCCAACCTTTTCAACATGGGCACGTGAAGTCCCAGCCCTCCTTAACCCTGCCCTTCTCCCCATCTCCACAGGGTTGCGTGGCCAACTTCTCCAGCCTGATGGGCTACCAGTACCACCAGAAGCGGTGTGGCAAGCAGCTTGCCGAGGCCGACAAGCCCGTGTTCAGCTGCCCACACTGTGGCAAGAAGTACAAATCCAAGGCTGGCCACGACTATCATGTGCGGTCAGAACACACGGCCTCGGTGAGCCCCCTGGACACCTCTGCAGCCCGAGGAGCGGGGCCATCCCCCCCCCGGGGGGGAGTGCAGAGCTGCGGAGCCCGTGGGCAGGACAGAGCCGGGCAAGGCCGGGCCGGGCAAGGCAGGTGCAGACGTCGGGCCGGTGTTGTTTTCTCCCTCAAATCACCGTGCATGTGTATTGTACCATGCAGTGTCGGGGGGAACAGGGTACACCCTCCTCCACCTCTCCAAAAATGCTGTTTATGGGAGTGGTCAGCAGCATTCCCTTTCCTCAGTGCCCACAGGGCTGTGCTCCAGCCCACCGTGCCTCTGTGTTCTGCAGGAAAAAAAAAAAACCCAGACCTCAGGCCGCTCCCTCACAAGAACCGGCTGCTTGCCAATGCTGGGGTGGCAGGATCTGTCCCTGGGGAACATCCCTTTCTGTTCTGTTGATCCCTACTGACAGTGCATCCGACACTAATCACTCCTTAGCTCTAATAACTGGAGACATTTTTACATGTGGGAGCGCAGAGGGACACAGTCCATGGCTGCTGCTGGGCTGGGGGAGGTGGGTGCTCCCCTTGCTTCCATACTCCAGTGTAGAGGCACAAAGAAAGTCTGGAAACACACAGCCCAAATCCAAGCATCCCCATCCCAGGGCCAGAGAGCTCACTTGTTCTCCTGTCATGCCCTTCCTGACTCAGTGTCTCTTGCAGCCTCCGGAGGAGCCAGAGGTGAAACCAGAGCCTGGTCCTGTAGAAGATTTTGAGAGGACCCCGAGCGGCCGCATCCGTCGGACGTCGGCCCAAGTAGCCGTCTTCCATCTCCAGGAGATAGCAGAGGATGAGCTGGCCAGGGACTGGACCAAGCGGAGGATGAAGGATGACCTAGTACCTGAAACAAAGCGGGTGAGCAGCCTTTATTTAGTTCTCCTTTTGGTTTTGCACTAGCTGTACACAGAGATCCCAGGATTCTAGCCTGGCTCCAGCTGTACAGAGAGATTCCAGGATTCCAGCCTGGCCCCAGCTGGTTGAGGGCTCACATGTCTCACTTGCTGTGCCTTAAATTAATTAGCTGTGATGGCAGATTTATTGCTGAAGAGCCCACCCAGCACAGGCTGAGCTGCTGTGGTCTGGAGGCTCCCAGCAGCAGGCAGCTGTGCCCTTTGGAGGAAGAGGTGGTGCACTGGGAAGAGATCAAGGTCTGGCCCCGAGAGTGTTGGAGCAGGAGGTCGTTTCTAGTCCATGCCGAGCAGGGAAGTAGAGGCAGGCAGCCAAGAGGAGCACGTGAAGAGAGCAAATCAGATCTGAAACCATCTCCCTTGCACTGTCAGAGAGCAAAGATGCCCCAGGCAGAATTCCCTCCCTTCCACGTCTCTTCCTTAACATCTGGGAGATGCTTCCCTGGAGGTAAACGGCCTGCAGCGTCCTGGAGCAGCGCTGCTGGGAGCAGAGGAAGGCAGAAAGTGGAGACAGGACTGAGCCCCACAAGCTCCAGCAGCAGTGCACTTGTGGCTCAATGCTCTGGGGTTTGCACAGGGCCCCAGCAGGCTTGAGCTTTTTGTAGGCATTGGAGTGAGTACATGTTAAACCAAACCTTCCTTCTGGCTGTGGGAGGAGGTGATTATTCCTGGGAGTGTACTAAAGTTGAAATTCCCTCTAGGTATTCTCCTTCTGGACTGTAAAAGGAATGAAGCGGCAGTAAATCATAAACCTTTTCAGTATAAAGGGGAAAAAAGAGAGGGAATAGGAGTTCTTTTTGTTTGCCAGGACTCAATGCAGAACTCTCCTGCAAGTCTCTTCATGAGGTGCATCCTGTTTCCTGAGCAGGTGACTCTGCAGTTAGGTACCAGGCCTGTTCCCTGCTCTCAAGAGTTTGGCATCTATTGTCCAGTCTCTGAAATTCACCCTGGCAAGATATTGGGCACATTGCAAAGATGGACATGAGGATCAGAGGGCATCAGGAGGGTGTGAATAGTCCAGCCCAGAGGACCTACTCCAAGCCATGAGAACAGCCCACATCTGAGAGCCAGCTTGGAGAAGTGATGGGGGTCACCCTAGGGAAAGGGGTGGCAGGAGAGCAGAGCTTGTACCAAAATGCCTTCCTGCTCTCACAGAATGTCCCATGCTGTCCTGGCACCTGTGTGTGCTCAGCAGAAGTGCCACTATGGTCCTGCAGAGAACCAGAGAAGCTCAGCTCTGGTCTCCATGTGGTGGGCAGCTGGAAAACCAGCACAGAAACAAACCAGCAGCTTCTTTACCCTGCTTGGTATCCCAGTGAGGCACTGGCACAGAAGGGGATCCAGCTGCAACACTGCCATTCACCTTGGGGCAGAGCCGGGCACTTCAGGGCCAGAACTGCTTGCAAACGTTTTATTTCCCCAGTGCTTGGTGTTGCCATTGTTGGTTTCCAGATGACTTCAGCTGCAATGCATTAATAATGTAAAAAAACCAAGACCAAAGTAGCTGTTTCATTTCAGATGCTGTGGGAGAAGAGGTGTGCTGCTCTCTTTTCCCATCTCCTGTCTCAGCTCTTGCATTCTTCTCTTTCCTCTTGGAATTGTTCCCTTTACTCATGATTTTGGGTATTTTCTTTTTGAATTGAGGGAGCATCCAGGGCACCAGGCCTGGATGAGGGGCACATGCTCAGGCTGACAAAGGCATCGTAAAGGTCTCAGCACTGGCATAATTGCTCCATGAAATGCTGGTGGGTTTTTTTAATGAGACATTTCTTGTGTTCAGAGTCTGATTGTTTAACTGAGCCCCATCTCAGTGCTAAAAAGCAAAGGATTGCTGTGAGGCTAGCAGAAGCAGTTTTGCATTAAAGATGGGAAAGGGGAGAATTGGATCAGCTCCCAGATGGCAAAACGAGGCTCTTGAGTTGGAGGATCGAGAGACCTCAGGCCCTGCATGAAATCCCACATGGATTTTGGAGGAAGCCAGTGTAGTGGGTGAATCTGTACATAGCCGTGCGTGTGCCTGTGGGTACGCCTTGCAGTGACTGTCACGTTCCCTTGACAACACTTTATGATCTGTTCAGTCTATGACATTTTTTCTTGACGAGCAATGCTGGGAGAAGGTGGGAGGCAGGTTCTGCCCAGGCAGGCTGGTGGGAGCTTGCTGACTTCAGCACGCTCTGAGCTGCTCTGTTCAGCCACGGTTTGCATTGCTCGGGACTGCTCTGCCTTCACAAGTCGGTTCAGTTCAGGATGTAGAAAGAAACCTCCTGGCAAGTGCCCAATCTGACTTCATTACAGCCCCAAAACAGAACTGCCTATGGGACAGCCTTGTGCCAAATGGGAGGCTCAGAGCAGCTGGCAGCTTCCCCATGTCCCCGTGCCACCACCCCACTGAGTGTGTGGGGTGGCCTGCCCGAAGGGAACTGACAGCCCAGAGCCACTGGAGCAGCAGGAAGATAAACACCAGTTCACCCTGACCAGGGCACTGGGACTGGTGGGAACTGATGGAATTCCCAGAAGAGCCACCACACCACCACCTCTTCCTCCCCCTGAGTCATGCCCAGCCATTGGGAGTATGCTGCTGGGCCTGCAGACCTTGTACTGGACTAGGAGAGAAGCGGGATGTCAGGGATCGGCAGCAGATTGCAGCTGCCCCTTTACTTTTCCAGCAAGCCTTAGGGATTTCCAGGATTCCAGAGGGACAGAAGCTTCCCAGCTCTGGTCTGTAGCCAATGGTCAATAGATACACCCAAACTTGTTGCAGCACAGCAAGCTCCGTCCCTGAACTCTCCAGTTCCCCAACATGGTCCCACCAGTCAGTGTTGATTTCAAGGAAGTTGATGAAGAAAGTCACCCCTCTCCGTTCCTTTTCCAGGCAGCAAAACCTTTTCCCAGGGGAAGGCACAGCTCCTCATCAAGCTGATGGGTTACAGGGGCTCTCAGCCCCACTGCTGTCCTTGCTCTGTGGCCATGTGGCAGCCGGTCCCAGCCGGGGAGAGGGATGCTGGGTTTGGATCCCGTTGGTGGCCTGTGGTGGGCTGCGTTCGCCTTTCCCCGGGAGGATGGATTCCTTCACACCAAAGCAATGGCATCAGAATAAACGATTGCTGCTCGATCCCAGGCCCTGCGCTGCCTTCGGTCTGCGCTAACCAAATCCAGCATTTCTAAATATACACTGGAGCCTTATTTTCTCGCTCCGATCTTTATTTGCCTCCAGATAAGCTGAAACAGATGGGGTGTTTCACAACAGCCGCTTGCTGGGGATGTCAGATGGAGAAGGGCACACCCCTGCTGCTTTTCTGGGAAAAATCCCCTCTCCAGAAGCTCCACAAAGATGATGCCGACCCTCCTCTGGCCTTTGCCGAGGCTGTCACCTGCCCATGAGCAGCCTTGAGGCTGTAGGTTCCCAGCTCATGGCAGTAGGCTCTGGGATGTAGTGGGGGATGAGAAACAACCTCCTTGAGCAGAGGGAAGAGGCATCTAAGAGGCAGAAGGGAAGAAAATGCTTTGGAAATTCCACTGGTTCAGAGTGTGATGGTTTCTTGGTAGAACTTGAGGTGGGGTTCCTTGCTTCAAGGTACTGGAGGTTGTGATGGGCTCCTGCAGCCCAGGCAGGAGCTGTGCTGCACAGGGATGGATGCAGAGCTCCACTGTGGGATACATGGACACTCCATTTGCCTCCCCATGGCTTGGGGTCTCAGTATCAGTAGGGCAGCCATGGAATCTGCACATCCCTGTGGTGTCTGGTGCCATGGAGTGCCAGGGATCTGAAGCAAGAGGCAGCTGTAGGCCAGTCATAAAGCTAAAGGGGAAAAGTCATCTCCAGGCAAGAGGTTTTATACTGGAACCAGGATAAATTCCAGAGCAGAAGAGGCTGGCTTGGGTTTGTCCCCCAAAACAATGGCCCTGTGATGCAGGCAGGAGCCAGGCTGAGCCCTGCAGACTCATGGCTCTGTGGGCCAAACCGGGTCCCAGCTCCAGCTGCGGGGCCGAGTCCATCCTTCCTCCCCTTGCTCAGCAGAGCTGACATGGTATGACCCTCCTGTGGGACCTGGCTGCTGGCCAGAACCCCTGGGTGCATTTTGCTTTCACAGCATCATCCACAACTTCCACAGGATTAAGGGAGAACTGTGCCTTGTGCTGGGGACCTGGGTGAGGCTTCAGGGGCACTCATCGGCTGAGACATCCTGTGGTTCTCATTTGCTGTGACATATTTTGGGGAAGGGGAGAGCTGTCTAGGGAGCAGAGAGGATTGAAATATGGAAGTTAATTAAATAAAACCATCAGTCAAAGGAAACAAACCTTCCCAGCCCAGCATCCTTCGACTGTTCAGAAGAGATGGGCTGTAGCCAAAACCAGTTGTAGTTGTTTAATGATTTGGCTATGAAAATTTTCACTTACAGGCTGTTTGAGGAAAATAAATGGAAAAGAAAAAAAAAAAATATAAAATATTCCATGCCTGGGGCTCTCTCTTAATAGAGATATAAAGATGACTTTGACATTCCCAGAACCACAGCGCCCTGGGAAGACATGGGATTTGCATGTTATTGTGCAGGAGGAGAGCAGGGAAGGATTTTTCTCTGGAGTGGGAAAGCAGAGCAGCAGAGTCCACATCTCTGAACATACCCCCTTGCCTCCTCCCCGGGGACGTGTGGAGGGAGAGGTTGTTGCTGGGGCTGTGTGCGGTTACCGTTAATGTTTGCTTATTCATGGGATTGATTGGGTTTTAATTATGGAGGCTGTTTGGCATCCTGGCTCTCAGTATCAATGGCAAAAAGGGACTCCTGTGTTCTCCCCTGGAGGTGGCATTGCCTTCTCTGGGCTGGGGACCAAGCTCTTGGTAGATACACCATCCCAGAGCTTCAAAGAGCTCTGCTGGCATCTCCCCCAGCCATGAAGCACAACAGAATTGCAGCATGCTGGGGCTCAGGGAAGTTTTCCACATCCACATCCATCCATACCAGCGTTCATGGCGCCGTTTCACAAAGCTCTGTGCCCCTGCCCCTCACGTGCAGCCCAGTGCTCCCTGACCCTGCCGTGCTCTGACACGTGTCAAGGGGAAGGGTGCAGGGGCACGTGGATCACTTCAATTGGAATGGAAAGGAGGGGTTGGCATCTGAGCC
This sequence comes from Certhia americana, assembly GCA_018697195.1. NCBI lineage: Eukaryota > Metazoa > Chordata > Aves > Passeriformes > Certhiidae > Certhia > Certhia americana. The sequence continues at coordinate 6,416,092 of CM031874.1, read as the reverse complement.
TTCAACATCCCAAGCTTCCCTTTGCAGGGAGGTTTGGGAACAGCTGGGAAGAGCTGGCCAAAGGCAGATTTGCAGCTTTATCAGCATGTTCAGGAAAAGTCACAGCTGGAAAAGACATCCTGCCAGCTTCCTGTTCCCTCCAAACCATCAGCTCCAGGACCCACGAGAATGTTTAGCTGGGTTTGCACCTCTGCAAGCACCTTTAGGCCATGCATCCTCTCTATCCAGCATGGATGCAGGGATGCAGTTGTGTCCTGTGCTCAGAGGCGTCCACAGAGGTACTCAGGTCCACGTGCTCAGGTACCCACACCTGCACCATGCCATCTGTGGGCTCACCCAGCACTGCTCCCACTCAGGGCAAGTTTGGGGCTCAGGACCCAAACAACATCCACTGGCTCTAGCAGAGCTCACCAGGAGTTGTCCTGGTGTGGTTGTGCAGCCTGGTGTCCCCTGCAGACCTTGCCACAGTGCTCAGTGTCAGGCCCTGCAGGTAGGGCCAGGCACAGTGGCTGGGGGGCCCGGAGATGCCTGGAGCTGCCACAGCTGCCTTGGCTGGTGCTGAACATGCAGAACTGGAGCTGGGAAGGCCAGCCTGCTATGCTAACCCTCAAAGTTGCTAATAAAGCGCTAATTAAAAGCATTTGGAAGGAACAGCCCTGCCAGAAGGAGAGGCAGAGACACAAGAGCCTTTCATTGTTTAACGGGTTGTGCCCATTCATCCATGGAAGGCAGCCGCAGAGGCTCCTAGCCCCTCTGCCCAGTGTGCAGGGTTGTTTATTCCCCTGGTTATAAAACAGGGCAGAAGGGCAGTGCTGACACCATGCACCGAAAAGGCCAGGTCCAGTCCTGGCCCTGTGGGCATGGACCCGGCAGCAGGAGCCTCTCCTGTTTGCCAGGGACTCCTCGCTGGTGGCAGGGCAGTGGGCAGAGCCACCTCCCTGCTCTGCAGTGCCCAGGGGGAGGATAGCATCTCTGGGGGAAGCCTCCCAAGTAGTTTTCAGCTCCTATTCACTTCGAAGCCGGGCAAAACCCATGTGAAGAGGCAGGACCCACGGACGGGGCTGGGGTGTGCAGCTCTGCTAATCAACTGCTATTGTTCACAGCTCAATTACACCCGACCAGGGCTTCCAAAGCTCAATCCCAGGCTGCTGGAAAACTGGAAGAATGAAGTGAAGGAGAAGGGCCGCATCAACTGTCCTAACAACGTAAGGATTGTCTGTTCTTCCGTGGGCTGGCTGGTCTCCATCTGCAGGAGGAAGGGGGAGTTTTGGGGCAGAAACCCATCAAAAATGGTTCTTATTGGGCCCCTGATCACAGTGATGTTCAGACCCTCATTTCACCTCCTTTCCCTGAGCTTGCTGCTTTGCCTGGTTAAAGCATGTCCCACCTTTGTGATCCTCCTTGTGTACTCAAGCTGCCAGGCTTGGGGACAAAGCACCCTTGGGCTGACAGTACAGCATTGCCCAATTTGAGCTCTGGAGCTGCCTTTGGGAAGCTCCCAATATCCTGACGGGGTGAAAGCTGCACATCCTGGACAGCCTTTTGATACAAAAGAACCTGCTTTTCCCAGAGTTGAGTGAAGATAGATTTAAGCCAAGCTTTTTAAAGCCCTGTGACAAGCACAGACCTGAGGGCATGGTGCGTGTGCCTCATCTCACTGTGAGACACAGCCTTGGTCTCAGCTGACAGAGAGGTGAACCCCACCCTGGTGCTGAGCTTGGATTTATCGTCCCAAACAAAGCCTTGCTAATGGGAGTTCTGAAGGAGGCAGTTCCCACAAGGCCAGGGGAGCCAGGCTGGCTAATTAATGTCATACACAGGCACTTGGAAAAGACGTTGCTCAGAAACTGGTCATGCTGCTGCCTGGGTGATTTCTCCTCTCCATTAAGCCTCTGCTGTGAATCCAAGAACTCCTGTAGCCCAGCAGGACCTCCCAACAGCTCACAAATGTAGGTTTTCCACGGAGACATTGAGGGGAGACGTTTTTCAGCCCCTTACAGAAGGATGTGGCCACATGACTCCCATTAGCACTAATGGGAAACGTGTGACCAGAGCCCTTGGCGCCTCGCAGAGCATTAACCTCACACTGCTCAGCCTGGACCAGTGGCCGTGCTGGCTCAGCAGGCTCCTGGCTACGGCTCAGAGGAAGGCAGGGGATGATGGGGATCATGTCTAACCCTGCTTTGTTTTTTCCTGCAGTGCTGTGAAGCCATTTACTCCAGTGTCTCGGGGCTGAAAGCTCACCTGGCCAACTGCAACAAGGTAGGTCCTTCCTTTTACACCCTTTTCTCAGAGGTATCTTTGGTGTTGGGTTTTCTCTTCCCCCCCCCCCTGCAGCTGGTTGGAAGGAACAAGCCAAGGGACAGTGGCACAGGTTAAAGGATGGTGGCTGCTGGAGGGCTGGCTGGCAGTGCTCCTCCAAGTGAGTTGTCACCAGGCAGATGGAGGCAGAGAGGCTCAAGCTGGGCGGATGGGATGGAGGGGATGTAGCTGCCATTCCAGTTACAGAGGAGAGGTCCCACAACACAAACTTCTCACCCAAGCCCAGACCTCTGACACACAAAGGGTCTAAGTCCTCCTGCCTCACATCCTCCTGTCCCACAGCAGCCCATGCCCAGGTAGTCCCTGCAGCCTCCGGATCATTCACAAGCCCTTGGCTAACCAGCGTGGCCAGCATGTCACACAACCACACAGCAGCCACAGCAGCTCAGAGCCAAGGAGCTGGGTGCTGGAAACATTCATGTTTCCTGAGGTAGGTGAGAAACAGCAGTCTTCTTCCATCAATTTGGGCAGCCCTACAGCCCCTCTGGGAGCCCAGCTGGAGGGGTGCTGGTGTGGTGCCTTGTGGAATAATCTGAGTCTGGAAGAGGCAGCTGGTCCATGCAGACACCAGTGCCTTCCTACTGGATGGATGGAGCAGCCCTGAGCTCCAGTGCCCTGCAGCTGCCCCAGGGGAGGGATCAGGAGCTCCATGTAGGTCCCTCAAATTGGAACCAAGTAAAAGCTGCTAAAGCTTTATACCCTGAAACATTTCCAGCTGCAGCTTCCATTGAATGGAGCTTCCAGGAGGCAGCTCCAACACATACCCCGTGGTTATTAAAAACACCAACTCCAGCACTCCTCCAGCACTAGCTGGAACAGCAGCCCTTAATGAGATCGTTTAAAAAATGGGCTGCAGAGATCTGGCAGGAGAAGCTGAATTTATACAGGATAAAAGAGCAAACACAGAAGACTAGGACAGCTCCTTCTCTGAGAGAAAATGGAGCTGCTTTATGGTTGATTTCATGCACAAGAAGCAGACAGGATCTGCATGAACATTTCCATGAAGTGTTCCACAGAGCTGCACCCTCTGGATCTGGCACAGCTGGGACCAGGTATTGGGAGTCAGCAAAGGGGAGTTGCTCTGCAACCCCCACATGGCCATCAGCAGGATTCTTCCCCTTAGGGAGAGGATTTACTTTGAATATGTGTGCCAACAAATTTGGCATAAATAAATCACAGCCTCTCCAGAATTGGTCTGTGATTCCCACTGTAAAATCCTGCAGAGCTAGTTGAAATACATAGAGCCTTAATAAGAGCAGAGGCTGCTCCCAGGCAGCACCCCATCCTCGGTGGGGATTGATGCACCAGGATGATTTTGCACAAGGATTTCTGAGGCCAGGCCTATCCTCTCTGGAAATGAGAGCCCTGTCAAACTCAAGATCTACAGCTATGGAGAAATTCCCAGGGAGGAAATACATGGCCCAGAGGGGCCCATCCATAAGCCCCTTGTCAATAGAGAGCACATTATCTCCCACGTGCCATGACCTGCAGCAGAGCTGGGAGATCTGTCATCCCACCAGGGCGCTGGTGACAGGAATCCAGCAGTCACCCTGGCTCTTTGACAATGTAACAGGAAAATTAGGTGAGTGTTGGACATAAATCTGATGGTAGTTCAGTCCCAGGGGATCACAGATCTGCTGACAGCGAGGACACGAGGCGATGGCTCCATCACCTGATGCTGGGGACACACAGGCAGCAGCACGAGTGGCACGGACTGAAACTCAGAGGATGTGGCTGTGAGCTCCTGGCCCAGCACTGAGAGATGTGGTGGTTTGGACATGAGTGTTTATTTTGTGTCACCTTGAGGTCATGGGAGCATCAGGGCCAAGGCAGGGCCATCCCTTGAGGCACTTTGGGCTCTGCAGGAGCTGCTGTGTCTTGCAGGGGGACCACTCAGTGGGCAAGTACCGCTGCCTCCTGTGCCAGAAGGAGTTCAGCTCCGAGAGTGGCGTCAAGTACCACATCATCAAGGCTCACTCGGAGGTAAGGAAGCAGCTGGAGCTGGTCCCTGCTCCAACACATGCATCCTTGTGCAGTCCCTTTTCATCCATCCATCCATCTATCTATCTATCCATTCATCTATCCATGTTTGTTAAGAGCAGAGCTGAGTAACAGCTCCCAATCAGCCTGGGGGGTTCTTCCCTATCCCCCTTGGTGTCCCTGACACCCCCAGGCTCATTGCAGCAGCTCTGCACTGAGCAGTTTGACCTCAGGGAAGTGATGCCAGTGGGGTGAGGGGTGGGCCAGGCTCGGTTGTGTGTGCCGGTATCGGTACCGGTACCAGTGCCTGCCCCCAGGAGTGTCACTAACCCCCGTGTCACCCCACGGACACAGAACTGGTTCCGAACCTCCTCAGAGGCCAGCCGGAAAAAGAAAAACAGGGAACAGCTTTCTTCCAGCAAAGAGGAGAAAAAGAAAAGCACAAACGGGAAGAAAAGGGGGAGAAAACCTAAGGAGAGGCCTCCGGAAATGTCCCCGAAGGGCAGAGAGAACGTGGCAGCAAAGACTAATCACAAGAAAACCCTCGAGCACTGGGAAGGGTCCCGGGGCAGCCCCGAGGGGGACGAGCTCGTCCTCAAGCCCCCGAGCCAGCGGAAGGGAGGAGCCAGCAAGATGCCCGAGAAATGAGCAGCTCAGAGACTCGTCTCCGAGGATTCGTTTACAGCCCAGGGTAACAGGGTGGGGGTCACTCCCAGTTTTATGTCCCCTCCTCCCCATCCCACCTCCCTTTGCCCCACCCTCCTCTCACCCTCTTTTTACAAAAAGAAAGGAAAAAAGAAAAAAAAAACACCAAAAAACAAACAAACAAACAAAAAAAAAGAGACAGAAAATACCAATTAACCACTTTAAACAAATCACGGACCTTGTTTCACACTGGAAAACAAACAGGATCAAGGAAGCTGGAACGTTCTCCACCCCCTGCCCGTGTACATACCCCTCGGTGGGGCCCCGCTGCCTCCCCCGGCCCGTGATTCCCCCTCCCCTGCGCCCACCTGGTGACTCTTGAGCGAAAGAGAAGTGCAATAGCAGCGGGGTCCCGTGGGAGCCTCCCCCAGCGGCTCCGTGCCGGGGCGAGGAGCTGCCCACCTGTCCCAGCTCCAGGGAGATGTTTCCAAAGATGTTTGACCCGGTCGGGCGGAGGGGTTGGCAGCGCTTGGGTCGAGAGAGGGAACGTGTTCGGCAGGGAGCGGCTCTGTGGGGCATCAGCTTGGCAGGGTTTGTCTGCGTGGAGAGGGACACGGGCAGAGCAGGGAGCGTGACACACGCTGGCGGTGCGGGAGGGGTGAGCATGAAGAGGGGGTGCTCTGGGACTGGTGAGGCCAGAGGGTTTAATGGAAAGTTGTGGGAATGCTGTAGGCGCAGTGGAGAGTGGCAGTGCAGCCATGGAAGGGGTGCAGTGAGGGAGCTGTGCCTCGGTGCTTGGCTTGTGTTTGCCGGGCCTGGAGTGCTGTGATGGCAGAGACATGATGCCAGGGTCAGGGGGAGCTGTCCCCCGGCCTGGGGGCATCCAAGGGTGAATCAGGGTCTCACTGTCTCCATCCCTAAGGTGCTAATCACCCAGGAGGGAGGAATGGAGTTCCCCAGCAGTGGTCACAGGAGGTGTAACAGGGACTGGGGTAGCGTCGAGAGACAATCACGGGTCCTGCTGTAGGATGAGCCCAGTTGCTGCCCAGGCACCTCACATGCCCCTTGTCCTTTTCGGCTGGGACCCACCATAGGAGGAGTCTCTGCTTCCAAAGATGCATCTGAGCCCCTGGCCACCTGCATCGGGGTGGCAGGTCCCTGTGGTGCTGTCCCTACTTTTGTTCTTCCCCGGTGCTCTTTGCTCCTGTGCTGACTCTGTCATCACACCTCAGTCCAGCCCGGGTGGAGCCATCCCTGGACCGGGATGTGCCCGTCTCCAGACAAAACCAGGCTACCTCGGTCCTTGGGAAATGGTCATGTTTCCTCTCAGTAACACAACAGAAAACCTTAATTCAATTTTTCCCCTTTGCAGAGCCAGGAAAGAGGCATCAGAAGGGGAGCTTCTGCTTTTGCTTTAATCAATTCAAACCTCAGTTGTCACTTTCCTTCACTGCTCCTTGTTGCCTGCCACAGGCTCAGTATCATTCCCTGCTCTGAGCAGCAGCTCAGTGATAATTAACATCCTCCACTGGCAGGTTATTCCAGCCAGGGAGGGGGACAGTGGTGGCTCAGGCCAGGGTGGCTTCTCAGGGAGCCAGGTCTCCTGCTCTTCCATGGCTCCAGTACCTGGGTCCACTATCTGCATTGCCCAGTGAACTGGACATGTTCCTGCAGCTGAGGGAACTGCCTGAGCATTCCTGGCTGTGCCGGGCCTCGAGGCAATTAGTGAGAAAGCTTAATTAGTCACTGCAGCTCAGCCTGGTCGCTGCTTGCACTTCATTGGATCTATGTTTGGATGGTGTCACTGGGGTAGATCCTGCCTCCCTGGGGAAGGGGCAGAGCTTTGGGAACTGTAGGACAGCTTGGAACAGCTCACAGGCAGCAGCAGGAAGGGGAGCCCAGGCAGAGCTGTGGGCCTGGCACTGAAATCTGTGAGGGTGCAGAGGGATCCTCTGGATCCCAAAATCATGTCCTGCTATGGAGGGAAGTCCCCAGGAAAGCTCCATGCCCTGGCCTAGGGAAGGAAGATCTGGGTAGCCCAGGCTGCTGGCTTGGATGGTCAATACACAATCCTCACTGTCTCCCCTTGGGCATGGCCTGTGACTATTCTCATTAACATGCAATTAACTGGCTTCTCATTGATTAAATTATCAGGCAGCGTTGTGCTCCCCTGGGAGCTGCTTGGGGTGGGGTAGACATGGGAAAGGGCCAGCTCAGGGGGTCATCATAGGGTCCAGATCAAAACCCACCTCTGCTTCCATAATGAGTGTCTGGCAGGAGCAGGGATAGCTGCAGTGGCCTCACAGAGTGACACCAGCCTGGAGGGGACCCCCAGGGCCATCTGGGGTCCCAGGGCAAGCAGAGGGAGCAGCTGTCCTGGTGCTGGGGCTGTCCCTGTCAGCCTCAGAGCACTCAGAGCCCCAGTGAGGGCAGCACCGTGGTCAGGCGGGAATTTCTGTGAGAAAGTGAAATCTTCAGGGTTTTTTCCCCCAAAAAAGGTGTTTTCCCCACTAGTCATCATTCGGAGAGGAACATGTTTCCTCCCACCACCCTCTCCATGAGACATCCTTTCCTCTCCTGCTTGTCATGGGAAGGTTCCAGAGCAATGCTGGGATCACCAGCGCCTGCAAGTGCCACGACAGGTGAGCAGGCAGGGCCAAGTGGGCACACCGCAGTGGCATTGCTGGGGGACAGTAGGTTGTGCCCCTTCAGGTGATCCCAGTGAGGCAGTGCCAGAGGGGAAACCACCTTGATCCAGAAAGACAGGCAGAGGCTGCAAGACCAGATGGGGGCCAAGGTGTCCTGTCCCCTTCCATCCTGTCACCAATGGGATTTGGGGATTTTGTCACTCTGGGCACAGTGACACTGTGGTCCCCTGCACCTCCACTGTTGGGGAAAGCCACCATCCCATCACCCATGTCCCCAAGGAAAGGGCTAAACCTCCATGGGAGCAGGCATGGACTGCAAGCCTGTGGGAAGACCTCATGGAAAGCTTGGATCACAGGGAACTGGGGAACCCTTGGCACCAACACCGTGCCCTGGCGAGGTTGGCTGTGTCACACCAGCTCCAGCCACGGTGGATGGAGCATCTCTCACCCCCAGGAACCCTGGGAGCATTTTGTTCTTTTCTTTCTCTCCTCGTGACACCCATCCCACGGCATATCCGAATGTTTCTCGTCGATGCCAGTTATTAGTGCATAAGTGTATTTTGGGGAAAAAATTAAAACAGAAAAAAAAAAAAACCCGAAAAAAAAAAGGACAAAAAAATTTTCAATTTATCACTTGTAACCATATATATAAATATATAAATATATATATTAAAAAGTGTTTATTTGCAAAAAATAAAATTGTTTTAATGGTAAACTATCTTATAATAAACTCCCGATTTGTGATGATCTGTTCTTTTGTTAATCATTGACAAATCCTCAGTTGGAGAGTACTGTCCGAGCAGCTCCGAGCAGCCGAGCAGCGCCGAGGCGCTCCCTGTACTGTATGTATGAAACAGCTGTATCGAATAAATGGTTATTGATTTTTTATTAGCACTGTTGTCACCGTTATTGGGCAGTTCGGTGGGAGGGCTGGACATGGGATCCAGGGGGTTTGGATTTGTCCTTTCTGGCAGTTGGCTGAGAAGACCCCTTTGGGGGGATGCTGGGGATGGAGCTGCTGGGGGGTGGAGCGTGTGGTTGCCAAGCCAGGGGTGCCCCAAAACTGGGATGGGGAAGGTGAGGACTGGTGGTGCTTGCTGCACCAGCACTCGGCACAGCCAGCACTCCCAGTGCCAGGAGGATCCCCAAAGCCCATTCACCCCCCACTCCCATAGTAAAAATCCCCCTGAAGCTGTTTCCAATCCACCCATCCCATCAACAGCATCCAGCGTCTCCTGGCCCCATCCAGCCCAGGACCTCTCCTCCCTGGGGAGCTCTGTGGGACTCGGGGCCACCCCCCGGCTCTCCCAGCGTGAGAATAAATCTTCTTCTGCTCCTTAATGGCTTTTTTGGCACCGAACCCAAGTCAGGGACAGATTTAGACTGATCTCACCGCTGGCTGAGAACGCAGCCTTTCCCCATGGGCGCTCTCGCCTCCCCAAAGACGGGTGGGGACCCCGGGAGCGATGCTTGCCTTGTCCCCCCCCAGGTCGTGGTGCCACAAACCTCAGCCCCGGGGCACCCGGCCGTGATGGGAGCCGAGTGAAACCAGATCCCACCCAGCACCCCCACGGGGCCGGGGCCCCGCAGCTCTCCCCAATGCCCAGAGCCATTGTCAGAGCCCGGGGTCACCCAAATCGCGCTTTCCCCCAGCTGCAGGCTGGTGGGGGATGCTGTGTGTGTGTTGTACCCCTCAGCATCTTGGGCAGGGATGCCACCGCGCAGCCGCCCCATAGCGCCCACAGGCACCCACAGCATCACTCTGAGCCCCACGGCATCCCTCTGAACCCACCCGTGCCCAAAACACCCACCTGTACCTCCAAACACCCACCCGCACCCCTCAACCCACCCCTTGCGCCCTACCGCACCCAGCCGTGCCTACACAGACCCATCTCCCCGCACAGCTCTTACCCATCACCGCAGCAGCTCTCTGTGCCCCATCTGCCCCCAGGAACACCCATCGGTGCCCCAATCACCCCCAAACCCCACCCTCCCGTTCCCGCACTACAAGTCCCGGGGATCCCCGCGGCAGCGCCGCCCCCGCCGCTCCCCGCCCGCTCCCGCCTCTCCCCGCAGCACCATGGCCGCGGCCCCGGTGCCCGAGGGGGCTCCGGTAGAACCGCACGACAGGTAAGACCCCCGCGTTCATATCCCCGGGGTGATCCCCTCCGGGACGGGACCGACACCGCGGCGCCCCCGCAGCCGCCGGTTCCCGTTTCCCTCCGGCTCCGGGGGGGTTGCGGTGCCGGTCCCGTCCCCCACGATGCCACTTCCGCGAGTGGGGCCTCCCCGAGCCCATCGCTCCATGAAATCCCTTCGCTATTCCCCACCAACCGTTTCTTCCCACCCCCGCTTTATCCCTTGTTTATTTCCATCCCTTTTTGTTTCCCTTTCGTGTTGCTGTCTTTTCCCTTACCTACCTTATTTCGTGGGTTTTGCCCTTAATTTCCCAGCAGATAAACCACAGCCTCCCATTTTCCAAGCTTGCTCACACATGCATCCACTCCATTAAGATGAAGAGGGGGACAACCTAAACTTTTCCACCCAAAACCCCCATACAGGATGATTGCCCCCAGCGCCCCTCACACACACACTCATGTTGCCTCTCTATTTTCCACCCCCTTTTCCAGCACAATTCTCTGGGGCCTGACTGCTTCCAAGCGTTAAATATCTGGGAATTGCATTTGGAGCATCACTGGTGCTCTGGGGATGTGGCAAAGCTTATACGGATGGAGCATCCCTGCATCCCTGGTTATAGGGTACCAACATCGCATGGCACCAACCAACCAACCCCGGAGTCAGTGCCAAAGGATCCCTCATGTTCCCATCCTGCATGTTCCAGCAGCAAAACCCATTGCTGGCAGCTGCCTGTGCCCGTCCTGTGAGTCAGCGGTGGACAGCGGGGAGGATAAGAGTGAGGATGAGGATGGGAGGAAGGAATCTCCCCAAATTGTGCTGGTCGAGTGAGGGATGAGTAACTGGGTTGTGTAACAGAGTCTCTTCCACCGTGGCTCCCACTCGGTATAAATAGCAACGGATAATTGGGTTTGCAAAGGGAAATGTTTGTCCTTTTGTGGTGAGGGAGCAGAGACCATAATAGAGCTGGAAGGGAGCACTTGTGCTTGGAGCTGCTGAGGTGAACCAGCCAGCTTCAGGTGGCTCCAGCCAGGACAGAGCTTGTACAAGGCTGGGTAAACCAGGAGTGATGTTCCGTGGGTTCCAGGATGGGCCTGGGCATGACATGTGGGATGACAGCCAGGTCCCCCCATCCCTTCTGTGGGTTCCTTCATCCCTTGGGCAGACTCATTCATCCCGTGTCTGGGGTTCAGGCAGGTTCCTTCATTCCTCAAGCAGGTTCATCCATCCCCTGGGCAGTTCCTTGGTCCCTTGGACATGTTCCTCTCTTCCTTGGCTGTGTCCTTCATCCCTTGGGATGGTTTCTTGGACAGGGAAGGCCCAGCCAAGAGCCAGCAGACATGTATCCAGCCCAAGAAAGCCCAGCTCAGTGATGGAGGAAGCAGGTTTGACCTCCAAGCTCCTCTGGGTGCTGCTCACAGGATGGGATCTGGGAGCAGGACCCTCTCCTGGGAACAGGCATCCTTCCACTGGGGTCTTGGTGTGTCTGCAGCTCTGACACCAATTCCAGTGATAGTATTTGTGACCAAGTGAGGGAAATCCACATGCAGTCCAGCTTGCATCTTTAAATCCCAGGGGAAACCCACCCAGCAGCTGCCAGCGCCAGAAGGAAAAGGGGATCCTGACCTTCCTGCCTGCTTTCCTCTTTCTCCATATTTTAAGTCTGCCATTAGAGGAAGGATTTGCTTAAAAACCTGGAAGAAAAAAGTCCAGAACCCAGGAATTTCAACTTGTGCAAGAGCTCAGAAACTGGGAAGGGGCTTGGGAAGCAGAGGAGATTTGTGCCAGCAGGAAAGCTCAGTCACAGCTGGCCTTTGGAGCCAGTGTGTCCCACCTGGGAGCGCAATGGGAATGTCGGGTGGGATGCTGGGAGACTCGCTCCTGTCGCCTGGACATTTAACAAAGGCAGGAAAAGTGGCAGCAGGAGCATGCGATAAGGAACAATATCCCTGGGCGAGGGCTGCTCGCACCGTGTCCTGCATCCCTTTGCTTTTTTGCTTCTTTAATGAGAAGGAACAGAAGTGGCGCCGGATGAGAATTTTATTTTTAAACTTCTGAGAGAGCTTTTGCAGCAAAAGGGGAGTCCGGGCAGAGATCAGGGATGGAAAAGTTCCTTTGATCATCGCTCGTTTCCCTGATGTCGGGGCAGCAGCTGCAGCTCGTGCTGGGGACAGGTTACCCCAAAACTCTCCTGTCCCTGTCCCCTGCCTCAGGACCAGCCTCTCATCTCTGGTTCCCATCAGGTTTCCATCTTTCGAGATGATGCTCTGCAGGTCCCATTGGTGGGCAGGAGCAGGAAGGGTTTCCTGACAACTCTGGGAGGCAGTGTGTTTCCCCTGGCTCTGGAATAATCTTGATGGCTCGAGGAGGAGGAAGAGGAAAGGGTCTTTTTCCATTTCTAGCCTCATCTCCAGGTGTTGGTGCAAAGCAGGAGGGAGCACCCTCCCTGGAACTCCATGGCATTGGGTGTGCAGAGGCCAAGCTCCTGTCTCACAGGGTGGGCTGGGGTCTCACTTGGTGGCCATGTCAGGATGCTCCGTGTCCCTGGCAGAGCCTGGCTGCCTTGTGCCACCTCCTCCCTTCCTTGGCAGCCAGAGGCTGCAGGCTGAGGGCTGCTCTGCCTCGGTCTCTGCTCCAAAGCTGGCCTGGACCCCCCTGTAGTGGTGCCCAACATCTCCCACCCTTTCCAAGTGTCCTGCCCTTTAGCAGATGCTTGGCTCCCTGAGCTTCCCACAGGATGCCCAGGCTCCCTGCCCTCCCTGGAGAGGCTGATGCTGGAAGAGGAGCAGGCTGTCCCAGGGGGAGTAAGGGCAGCTGGCAGGGGGTGCTGAGGGAGTGGATGGCCGGGCACAGCAGCCAGCGGGATGTTATTCTTAGCCACCCGCAGCCCCAGGGTGTTGAGTTTCACCCACTTGTTTACTCCAGGGCTGAGGGGACAGTGAGGGGCAGCTCTTGGGGAAGCTGAGTGACATGGGGGGTCCCTCAGCCACACACCCCACTGATGGGAGCCAAGGGAGAGGTCTGTGAGTCCTGGACCAAAAAAGCCCTACATCATGGCCAGCAATCCCTGGCCCCAAGCCCCAGCTGCTCCAGCAGCTGCGTGAGGGGTTCTGGCTGGGTACCCCCTCCCCTGGGGTTATCCCCTCCTGCAGCCCCCTCCCCAGTGGTGTCGAGAAGTCCCTGGGAACTCACCAGTGCCGGTGGATGTGGATGGAGATGTCACTTTCCAGGTGCCCTCCCCACTGAGCCCACAGAGCCGAGCACCCCCAGTCTGGGAGCAGAGGCACCGGGGCTGGTGTTTATTGCCTGTGCTGGGGGCGGTGAGGGGAGGTGTCACCTCACCCCCAACCCCCCTCTTTTTCTTTAATCAAGCCAGTGCTATTAATATCAGGTAATGAACGTAATCTGGAGGTTAAGCTATCCTCTTATGCTGCTGACCGCCTCGCAACTCCCAGGCACAGACGCTCCCCCTGCTCTGCTCCCTTCTCCTGCCTCCATATTCCAGCCCCCGGGATCTGCTGGGGCTCTGCCTCACCCCGGCCTCTTGGGACCCTCCAGTGCCCATTCCAGGGGGACTCTCTGTGCATGGCTCCATGCCCCAAGAATTACCCTGGGAGCCCCACTGGCATAGCCCCTCCGTCACCCTGGTAGTGCCAGAGGTTGTGGGACAGGAGCCGAAGTGTGGACAGGGACAGGGGGTGACACCCTCAGTCCAGGATCACCCCTGGATCAGCGGCAGGGGGAGATGAGCAGCCCCCCAGCCTTCTCCAGCGTCCGCATCTCCGGCTGCTGGGACCTTGGGCCAGATGGAGGGTGAGTTTTGCTTCAGTTTTGGGTGGGATTTGCTGGTTTTCATCTGTTTGTTTGCTGTGAACTCTCAGTGGCTTCTGTCCCAGGCCCTCAGCCCCAATTCCTCTCTGAAGAGATCGGCTTCCCATGGCTGCAACCAGCCAGGCACCTCAGCAGGCTGTGGGGGGCTGCTGGGGGGTCCATAGGGCTGGGAGCTCAGTCACTGGGTTGTTTACTGGGCGCAGAGCCCAGGACATGCTCTCCTGTCTGCTGCCAAGTTCAGGTTTGGGGCTGTGCCATCTTTCCTTGCTGCTGTGGGCACTTTTGGGACCTGCTGCCTTTGCCCTCCCAGCCCAGCATGGATCCAGAGTGGCTGGGGTCTCTGAAGGCAGCAGGATGCAGAGAGCCTGAGCACAGGGCACAGGAATGGTGATGGGAGCACAGTGGGGAAGGAGAGGAGTGTCCCTTTCACCTCAGTGAATCCATGCTTGGACTAAGCAGGAGCAAAATGCTTCCTTCATTTGTGCTGGCACAACAGCAGAGCTGGAGAGCCCCTCTCAGGAGCAGGACCCCCCCCAGGTTTCCTCTGGAATGCTCCAACTAGGATGCAGCAGCCACAGGGAAGGCAAAGCATCCCCAAAAGCTGGGGACAGCCTGGAGAGAGCTGGCAGCATCCAAGCCCTGCAGGAAGGCTTGTCAGGAGAGGGGTTGCCAAGCCCAGGTGGTGTTTCCTTTCCTATTTGCATGGCTTTGGCACCCCAGGAGTTTGCTCTACTGGGGAGAGTCCATGTGGGACAAGGACCCTCCTCTGGGCAGAGCAGTGGCAGTGATTTTAGCCCTAAACAGAGTCCCATTCTCTGGAGCTTCACCTTGTGGGTACAGGGCATTGCAGAGGCTTCAGCACTGCTGCAGGGAATTACTGAAAAGGAGTAGGAAGGAATGGCCAATGGAGATGGCTGAGATCAGCCGACCCTTTGGAGCAAGAAGAGCCCCTTCCTGGCAAAGGCAGCCATGGAAAACATCTACAAATCTTGAAGTGTAATATTAGGAGAAAAGGCATGACCTTTGGAGAACTCCAGGGCAGCCCTGCAGTCCCAGGGCCGTGCTTCTCCCAAATAAATCATGGGAATTGTGGATTTGAGAGGTGTAGAATATCATCTGCCTGAAGAGGATACAGGCGTAGATGAGATGTAGATGAGGAGTAGAGGTACGGGTTTAGATGATACTGATAGAAATGTATAGAATTTTGGTAGAAGTCCAGAATCATTTGGATGACATAAGGTAGAACACCAGCTCTTGGGATGGGATTCAGGTGCTGCATCCCAGAGCAGCCCCAGGTGTGCAGGGGGAGGATTGCTCCACTCTTCTCCCAGGGGCATGTCCCTGCATCCCTCAGCAATGTCCCCTCTGTGCCAACACCCTGGGTGTGCTGCAGGCACCTTGGAGAGGAGAATGGAGAGATGACATTTGGGAAAGCGGATGGGGCTGTGGCTGTAATTCTGGGCACTGCCTGTAATTCTGGGCTGTAATTCTGGGCACTGGTGCTGTAATTCTGAGCTGTTGGAGTCCAAGCCTCTTCCTGCCAGGAGCTGGGTGATGTTGATGCTGGTTGGAGGCAGTGGGAGCAGAGCTCAGCCATGCTCCCGCTCTGCTTCAGCTCCAAAAAACCAAATCTTTGTCCAGCTCAGAGTCACTTTGGGAATGGTGGCCTGGGTCAGGATCTGCAGGCTGGCACAGCAGAGCTTGTTGCTGTGTGACACCAAGGAGCAGAGCATCCCGACAGGCTCACATGTCTCATGGAGGCTGACGTGCAGTCCCAGAGGAAAAGCAGCCGAGCCGCCGGCGGCTCTGGGGTAACCGCGGTCCCAGGAGAGGCGCTGGGATGCGGATGAAAGGAGACGCTTTCTTCTGTGGTAAACAACTGTGTTTTTGTCACCTCTGCTTTTATCAAGCCAGAGTGACGTTGTTTATGCCCCAGCACCACCGGCTGCTGTCAGCCCCGCTCTGGGAGTAGCGCCGGTGGGTAGCAGCTGCTGCAGCATCACCAGTGGGAGAGGAAACCCAAACATCCCACCTGGGTTTGCTTCTCCTCATTGTTTCACAGTAAGACACCCAGAAGTTTTCTTGATGGGTGTCATCTCTTGAGGTTGCTTTTAAAGTGTCATAGTTGGGGTGTTTTGGGCTTCTGGTTAAGCCCGAGCCTGGCAGTGCTTGGAACTGGCTCTGTGTGCTGATGGGCTCTTGCAAGGGATGGGGTGTTGGTGTCTTGAGGTCTTGTGGGGAACTCCAGCTTAGGGTGGGAGAGGTCCTGTCACAGGGGGAGGAGCTGCAGCCTGCCCTTTTGTTAGCAGGAGTTCAGCAAAGCCAGGCAAATCCCTGTCTCCTTGCCTGCTCCATAGGGATGTGCCAGTGCCAGAGGTAGGGATGGTGTGCTGTGGGCATCCTGCCATGCCAAGGGGTTTGCCAGGGAGATCCTCCCGTGCCCAGGGGGTTTGTTTGCCATGCAGGGATGAGGGTTACTGGGTCATTTCACATACAGTTGGCCGTTGTGAAATTTTGATCTTTATCTAAAATTGTTCTAAAAAGCGCTAAGGGAGGGAAGGGAATTAATCTTCATACCGAAACAGCTTAAAATCAACCCAAAATCCATAAAGCCCTGCAGTTTAAGCCCTTTCAAGAGCAAACCATAACAGAGCAGCAGCAAAGCCCCACTGGCTCAGCTGGGCTGTACCAAACAGTGACGGCTTGGAGCCAGTGGTGCCCAGATCTCTTGATTTCCCTTCCAGCCCAGTCATGGCTGGGGAGTAGAGCAGTGTGAGCAGGGAGAGCTCTTTGCACTTTCTCCCAGGGAGCAGACATCACTCTGGGGCAGCAGAACAGGAGTGGGGAGGAGCAGGCATTGGTATAAATAATCCTCCCTGTCCCTTAGCTGGCCAGGCAGCGGCTGCAGCTTATCTCCTGGCCAAAGGCCATTTATCGCCTCCCGGCCACAGCTCTCCTCCTGCCAAGCTGGAAAGGGCTCTGGAGGGTGCCTTGTTCCTCTCCCTCTTCAGGATGGAAGATAAGGGAGAGTGTTCAGCAGCTCCAGGGCTTTGGGTGAGCTCAGAGCTCTCTCAGCTCCCAAGGCAAAGCTGATGGCTCTGCCCAGCACTGCCTGGCTCTGCCAAGCTCACAGCATTGTTCCTGAAGGCTTCAGCACAAAAGGTTGAAGAACTAGAGCTTGGGTGGGAGTGAAGCACTCAAAGTGGGGAGAGGAGAGGGATTGGGGATGGAGGGTTGAGGATGTCTGTGCTGTAGCCCATGTGTTTGACTTCTATCCCTTGGCACATATGGGTGGGTTGTTGCCCCCTGTAACACACCCCTCAAAGCTTTGAGAGCTCACTGAGGGATTTATTTCAGGCAGACATTCCTCTAACAGCAGGGCTTTAAGGAGGGATGTTTGCATGACACCTCTTCCAGGTTCAAATTGCTTCTGTGTGAGAATTCCTCAGTGTTGTCTGTGGCCATGGGTCACAGAGATGTGGGTGCTGGTAGTGCTGCAGCGGGGCTGTGCTTGGCTGTCCCACTCTTCCATTGCATCCCTCACCTGTACAACACAGGATCCTGCATGACCCCGCTCCCACACACCAGGTGTCCTTCCCCACCACTGGAAATTGTGCCCCTTCCTCTCCCCACCCAGTAGCAGCAGTGCTGAATCCCTGGACCGGCTGTATCCCTCGGTGGGCTCCACCAAGCCCCCCCCGCAAGCGGACCACCAGCCAGTGCAAGTCTGAGCCCCCTCTGCTGCGGACCAGCAAAAGGACCATCTACACAGCAGGCAGGCCACCCTGGTACAACGAGCATGGCACACAGTCCAAGGAGGCCTTTGTCATAGGTAGGTCACCTCTGCACTGTCCAGGCAGCATCGGTGCCCCTGCCCCATGGCTCTCCAGGAGATCTTGGTGGGATTCCTCCCCCACCACCTTCTGGGGTGTGGCTCAAGACTGGACAGGAGCAGGGGGAGTCCCTGTGGTTAGTCCTGCATTGACTGGGTGGGATGAACCCGAGAGTGTGCAGGGGGTTATAAGAGACCACACCTTTGCTTCTTGTTCCCTCAGCTCTTGTTGCCTGGGCTGTCATGAGTTCCTAGGGATTCAGTCTGGACTGGTTCCCATGCCAGCACTCCCCATTTTACATAACCATCTAACGATGGGTTTCCCAGCTTTTGCTGGGCATGTTGCTGTCAGTTCCAGTACATGCCATTTGACGTTTTCTGGGATAATCTCTTGGAGTGCCTGTGACTGCCCTCTTTGGAGGCTCCTCAGCTTAGTGCAAGGAGGTCCTTAGCACAGGACCTGGACTCCAGCCTGTGGTGGGAAGGGCTGTGTCTGGGTTTGGTGGTTTCCTCATCTTTTTCCTGGCAGGCCTGGGAGGAGGCAGCGCCTCTGGGAAGACCACGGTGGCCACCATGATCATTGAAGCTCTTGATGTCCCATGGGTGGTTCTGCTGTCCATGGACTCCTTCTACAAGGTGAGGCTGCACCCCTGTTGGCCTGGCCAGGCTCTTCAACTTGCCATTGCCCAGAGAAGCTGTGGTTGCCCCATTCCTGGAGGTGTTCAAGGCCAGGTTGGACAGGGCCTAGAGCAACTTCTTCTAGTGAAAGTTGACCCTCCCTATGGCAGGGGGTTGGAATGAGGTGAGATTTAAGATCCCTTCCAACCCATACCAATCTGGGATTGTGTGGTAACCCCTGGTAAGGAAACATGTTGTTATAACATGTTATTAATTAATTAATAATGTTTATTACATTAGATTTATGTTAATTAAATGTTATTATTAATGTTATTACATTAGATTTAGGTACAGCCATGTGGTTTTCCCTTCCTTGGCTCTTGTGGGGCAGGGAAGAGGTGACTGGGCACAGCAGTGGGGAGGGAACTGCCCAGCCACATGCCCTAAGCTCTGCTCTGTGGCAGGTGCTGACCAAGCAGCAGCAGGAGCAGGCAGCCAGCAATGACTTCAACTTTGACCACCCCGACGCCTTTGACTTTGACCTCATCATCGCCACCCTGAAGAAGCTGAAGCAAGGCAAGAGTGTCAAGATCCCCATCTACGACTTCACCACCCACAGCCGGAAGAAGGAATGGGTATGGGACACTGAGGGGAGTGGGACAAGGTGGGGGATGGCCAAGGCAGGGCAGAGGGGGAGCCAACTGGACCCCTACAGCCCCTGGCCTTTGCAGTCCAGTTGGTGCTGCCACCCTCTGCTCTGTGCCTGCCTCAGGGTGCATTTTTTGGGTGAGCTGTCACAGTCACAACCCAGAGAGATTCCCTGGGACATCTCTGAGCAGATGTTCTGTGCCTAACCACATCCATTTTGACTCCACAGAAAACCCTGTATGGCGCCAATGTGATTATCTTCGAAGGCATCATGGCATTTGCAGACAAGGAGCTCCTGAAGGTGAGGAAGGGTTTTGAAGCAGTTCCAGGATGAAGTAGTGGGAGGATGCTTTCTCCTGAGGTCCTGCAGCAGGGAGGTGACATCTTCTTTCAGGTTACACCAGATGCTGCAGCTCTTCTCTGGGTAGAAGAAATCAGCTTTGATTCTCAGCAGCTGGGGAGGAGCCCCTAACAGAGTTCAAGTATTTCAGCAAATACCTTGATCTCAGCCATTTGTGCCCAGGAAATAGGAGCTGAGTGGTGACCTGGTCCCTGGCAGTGCTGGTACATAAACACAACTAGAAATAGCCCACCTCCACACTGCATGCTGCAACTTGCACAGCCAGAGGCAAAGTCTGCTGAACTTCTACTGCACAGAGCCTGGTATTCCTAGCATGGAATCGTCCAGCACTTCAGGCTCTCTTGGGGATTATTTGGATGTATCATAGAATCACAGAATGTTTCCTTTGGGTTGGAAGGGACCTTAAAGCT
Organism: Certhia americana; assembly: GCA_018697195.1. Classification (NCBI taxonomy): domain Eukaryota; kingdom Metazoa; phylum Chordata; class Aves; order Passeriformes; family Certhiidae; genus Certhia; species Certhia americana. Next base: position 6,396,661 of record CM031874.1, on the reverse strand, counting down.
CACCTTGTGCCACGCCCACACCATGGGCAGGAACACCTTCCACTATCCCAGGTTACTCCAAGCCCTGTGCAACCTGGCCATGAACACTTCCAGGGATGGGACAGCCACAACTTCTCTGGGCACCCTGTGCCAGGGCCTTACCACCCTCACAGGGACAGATATCATCTCAATATCCCATCTAACCCTTCTCTCTGGCATTGTGAAGCCACTCCCCCTTGCTCAGTCACTCCAGGCCCTTGTCCAAAGTACCTCTCCAGTTTGCTTGGAGCTTCTTTGGACACTGGAAGGGGCTCTAAGTTCTCCCCAGAACCTTCTCTTCTCCAGGCTGTACAATCCCAGCTCTCTCAGCCTGTCTCCATCCTTTGGAGCATCTTTGCAGCCCTGACAAACGCTGCAGCAGGCAGTGAGCCATACACAGACTTAGCCAAGCTCTGTCTAAAAAGTTTCCTCCCCTGCCAAGCAAGCACTTGGGTTGCACTTTTCTGGAACAAGGATGACCTCCAGTGGACAGCTGGGTGAATCCCCCAGGAGGTTCCACTCAGCATCCCCACTCCTGCCTCTTGCAATTAAGGACAGAGTCATGAGCTGCCCTGCTGTGCTGGGCTCCTTTCCAGCATTAATTCCCTGCCTGTGGGAGAGGCTTGGAATGAGATGATCTTTAAAGTCCCTTCCAATTCAAACCATCCAAGGATTCTTTGATTAAGAAGCCAGTGCTTGGTGTGTGTCACGGACAGTAACTCCTCTTGTCTCCTCACTCTTAAATAACATCCAGCCAAAGTGTTGGAGCTGGATAGCAGTAGGGACAGAGTTTGGAGCAGGACAGGTCTCAGGGGACACAAGAATAAGGTAGCAGCAAGGGGCTCACTGCAGCACCAACCAGGTTCCAGGGAAAAGCTCTGCACGGGCCAGAGCAGAGCAGAGCCAGGGCCTGTTAAACAGGTGCTGGGCTGGGCTCAGCCCTGCTTGGGGCAGCAGGGGAAGGTGGCTTGAGTCCCACACCTGACCAGGTGTCCCCTCCCCTCTCCTTTCAGCTCTTGGATTTGAAGATATTCGTGGACACTGACTCGGACATCCGCTTGGTGCGCCGCCTGCGCAGGGACATCAGCGAGCGTGGCCGGGACATCGAGGGTGTCATCAAGCAGTACAACAAGTTTGTCAAGCCTGCCTTCGACCAGTACATCCAGCCCACCATGCGGCTGGCTGATATCGTTGTCCCCCGAGGTACCTGCCCAGGGCTGTCCTCAGAGACACCCCTATGGCCCCTCAGAGAGCCTGTCCCTCTTCCCTCAGATCTGGGCTTTGTGGTTCTTTCAGTCCTAACCCTGGGCTTAACCCTCTCTGTAGGCAGTAAAAGCAGCCTTGAGCTAAGTCTGGGTGGCAAGAGCCATGTTGTGGCAGTCCTGTGTTCCCCTTGACCTGACTTTTGTAGCTGCAGAGTACCTGGAGCTCTGGACTTTGAGATTTTCTGAACCCTAACCCTAACCTTGGGCATAACCCTAACCCTAGGCAGAGCAGAAAAAGCAGCCTGGGGCTGAAGCTGGTGCTAAGCAGAAAGACGTGGAGGGAGCCATGCTCTAGCAGTCCTGTGTTCCCCTTGGCATGCCTTTTTTGTCTCTAGTGTGCTTGAAGCTCTGGGCTTTGTGGTTTTCTGAACCCAGACCCTAGGGGTAACCCTAACCCTAGTAGAAGCTGCATGAGGGGTAGGGCTGGTGCCAAGCAGAAAGGTGTGGAGAGAGCCATGTTGTGGCAGTCCTGTGTTCCCCTTGGCATGCCTTTTGTCACCTCAGAGTCCCTGAAGCTCTCTCTGGCTGGCAAGGACACAGAGTGGCTGTCCTGTGCCATAGCAAAGGTCCTTCCAAATGGAGGTCTCCAAACACTGCCCAAAAGCATGGGAAAAATCTGTGCTTTTTCCTCAGCCAATCTCCTGCCCTACCAGCTCCTACAGCACAGTGATTTATGAGCTGCAAGTGACTTGGAGATATCCAGTAACAGATTATTGAATAAGGATTTAATAAAAGCAGGAATGTCTCTTGCTTTGCAAGGAAAGGGCTGTTTGGAGAAGCAGTGTGGGTGGTTTTGAGCATAGTGGGGAGTTTAGGGAAGAAACATGGAAAAAACCTGTGATCCTGACCAGGGTGACTCTTCTGCTGGTAGAAAGTAACAGGAAAAGAGGAAACTGCCTCAAGCTGCACCAGACAGGTTCAGATTGAATGTCAGGGATAATTTCTTCACCAAAAGGGCTGTCAGTCCCTGGAGAGATTTAAAAGGCGTGTGGATATGGCACCTGGGGACATGGTTTAGCAGTGGGCTTGGCAGTGCTGGGTTAATGGGTGGACCTGATGATCTTAGAGGGCTTTTCCAACCTTTACAATTCTGATTCTATGATTCTTTTGCTTTTGGGTCACACCAGGGAGTGGAAACACTGTGGCCATTGACCTGATTGTTCAGCATGTCCACAGCCAGCTGGAAGAGGTAAGAGCTGCCCTGTCCTTAGGTGGTGAGGGGGGTTCACAGCCTTGCCTGGCAGGGAGCCATGCTCTGGGTGCCCAGGGGGGAATGGCCTGGCTTCTCCTGTGCTCCAGGTGTGGGAGTTCCTGTGAACTCCTCCCAGCCCTCTCCCTCAGTCCAGTGAAGGACGCTGCCTTCGTCTCCCTGTCCTCTGGTTGGTCCTGGCTCCTCTGCCAGATGTCCAACAGCAGCTTCCTTCCCTCCTTGGGACAGCAAGTCATGAGGGGACAAACCAGCCACCCTCCCATGATCAGAGGGATGTGTCCCCCTGCCTGCAGCCCTCCCAGGGCCAGCATTGCCCCAAACCCTCCACTGCTCTTGGGCTTCTCCTCTTCCCTCCCACGCAGACACTGCTGCACAGTCTTTCCAGTCGGGAGACCGCTTCTCCACTTCTGTGCTGTGTGCTGCTCCTGGGTTTCAAAACTCAAGGTCTTGTCACGTTTGAGCCCTGATCCAGGCACATGCTCCATCACTTTCCCCACCACTGGCTTTAAGTCTTCTCTTTGTCCTGACCAGTGGTTTGGGACCCTGCAATGAACCGATGCCATTTTGTGTTGCTGTCCCCAAGCAGCACAGTCTCCTCCTACCCCACAGTTGTAGCTTTGGTGATGTTTCAGTCGTGGAAATGCTCAGAGTGATGTCCTGGGAAGCACAGGGAGTGTGAGCTGGAGATAGATGCACTGGAAAGTACCGGGCTTGAGTCTTTCAAGTCTTTTTTGGAGCTCCCAGGTGGTAGGAGCTGCTCTGTCCTGGGATGGCAGCTGGCACACCTTGGCATCCGGCTTCCCATGCTTGCTCAGGAGGGACTGCTCTTGGCAAAGGTGTCTTGGCAGGTTCCTCCTCCTGGAGTGCCTGGCTGCCTGAATTCCCAGCACTAAATGCTGGTTGGGAAGGTGGAACTCTCAGTCACCACCTCAGGAGGAAGGATCAAAGCCCCAGCATCTCTGCTAGTGCCAGGCTGAGAAGGGCACCCAGCCCTGAGGTGGAGTCCAGGAAAGGGGAATGGCTGTTTCCCCCAGCTCCTGGGATCCAGCCTGGAAATATCACAGCAAACCCAGCACCCCCAGGGTGCCACTGTGAGCCAGGCAAGGGGTTGCCTTGGGGGGGGGCTTTCATTGACCTGGGGAGGGGAAGAAGGGCAAAAAGGCTGCATGTGAATTCAGGAAAATACTCCTGTTTTTCCTTTTTTTTTATCTTGAAACGACCCTGGTGTTGACAATGCTTAATACCGGTTGCGTTGTGTCTTTGTGTTGCTGCCGCAGCGTGAACTCAGTGTCAGGTAAGAGCCCTCACTCTGTCCTGTCTGTGCAGCCGAGGCATTTCCAATGCCAGGCACTGCTTGGCCTCACCCTGACCCACAGCGGGACCGGCAGCTCGCGTAGCGCACGGCCTTGTCACCGTCCACGGTGACAAAAAGCCACCTTGCCCTTGGCTCTGGGATGGCAGGGACAGCATTGCTCCCCAGGGAGGTACTGCCAGCTTGAGTGCAGATCCCTGAAGCTGGGACAGGGCCAAGTTTGTACCTGGGGATCCTCGGTCTCTGCAGGAGGGGAGGCTTTGCATCCTGAGATTCTCTTTTATTTCTCTTCATCCTCTGAAATTAATGACTTTCCGAACCGCTCTCCATCCCTGATGATTAAAGATATTAAACATCAATCATTAGATCAGTCAAAGCATCTTGAAAAAAGGGTGAAGAGTGACTTTTTAAATGGGCAAATGGTGACAGGACAAGGGGATACAGTTTTAAACTAAAGGAAGGGAAATTTAGATTGGGTAATAGGAAGAAGTTCTTCCTCGTGATGGTGGTGAGTCCCTGGCACAGGCTGCCCTGAGAAGCTGTGGCTGTCCCATCCCTGGAAGTGTTCAAGGCCAGGTTGCACAGGGCTTGGAGCAACCTGGGATAGTGGAAGGTGTCCCATGGCAGGGGTTTGGAATGAGATGGTCTTTAAGGTCCCTCCCAGCCCAAACCAGTCTGTGATCTTGAGAGAGTGGGAGCCCTGGACCCCTCGCTGCACGCAGGGATCTGGTGGTACCCAAAGGAGCATAGCTTCACATGGCCAGAGGTACCAACATTGCCACAGCTTCTGGAGGATGCAGAACTATTTCTAGAGGACTGAGAAAATCCTGCTGCCTAAGTCCAGCAGGATTTCTAATTTCTCAGTATCTGCAGGTGGATGCTATAACAAATGTTGGTTTACTTAAGCTCTTCAGCACGGGGCCCCAGATGGGACTGGGGCTCTCTTCAGCTCTCTTGCTTCCATTAAGAAGCCACCTAGGCTTTCAGGTATTCTTGCAGGGAGCAGAGGGAATGCATTACTGAAGATGGGTTTCCATTTAGATCTGCATCGTTGCATGGAGATACTCAACTCAAGCAACCTTAAGATTTACATTTGGCATCCGATGAGCTTTTAAAATAACTGAGATGAACAGAGAAAAGGCTCTGCTTTACTTATGTCTGCCTCAGCCAGTCACTTCTTAGACTAGACAAGTGGATGTTTTATTTTATTTCCCTTTGCTTGTTTAACACCCTGGGGCCTGACATTTCCATACAGATGCGTAAGCTTCCCTCTCTGTCTGAAGGTCCAGGTGGGAAAGTGCTCTTTAGTATGAAGAGAAATCTGTTGCTTTAAAAATGGCAAGAATAACATTAGAGAAGAGACTAATATGTGTGCAAATATATATGTGTATATAGAGATAGATAAATAGATAGATGGATAGATACTTATACACACATAAAATTTCCTCCCTCCTCCTTAATCAAAAGTTTGCTCAGTACAGGTGATCTTCTGCACTTAAAAATTGGGTATTTAATATATCCATAAAGTATTAGAAGAATTATTAGAATTATCCATAAAGTATTAGAAGTTTTATGATTAGCAAGTTTGGAAAGTTGACCTCTGGAAACACCTCCATGATCACCACACCCACAGGTGGTTTTATGTTCTGTTTATGGCTTCTCTTTATGCCTTTAACAGAAAATCTGGAAAAAAATTCCTGCAAAAACCCCAATCTGTTGCCATTGCTGGAGCCCCAGTGCTTTACTGCTGCTGTGGTTTTGCCCAGCCCCGCTGTCTCTCTGCAAGAGGAGTGGGGTGGATGGAGAGTCACATTGAGTGAGATGTGGCTGGCAAATACAGGCTGTTCATTGCAAACAATTCCCCATCCTCTTGTCTGGAATGGCTTCATCTAAATGTCACGGTTGCTCTAAAGTCACTGTTGTTTGGCAGTGGTGGGGACACAGCGTTGTGCTGGTAGGATAAAACCTGAATGCTCAGATCTGGCCCCAGTCTGAGGAGTCTCTGTGGTCCTTGTGCTCCAGAACTGCCTCTCCTGGCCAAGCAACTGACTGGGATAGGCAGGGAGTCCTTTCCCCACTCAGATGGGTGAATTTTGGGGGGTTTAAAGGAAATGCTGCCTTCCTTGGACGTGCAAGGCTTGTTTTCAGTCTGAAACCACTGGCTCTTGAGGAGCATGCTTGCCTTCCCAGTTATTCCCTCAGAGCACAGGTTGGACTTTAACATTCTTAGGATATTTCTTGTCCAGCTTCCCCCCATGTTTGACTGTGCTCATGCTGGAGATGTGGTTCCATACCAGCTCTCCCAGGTGGGTATTCCTCCTGGAGCCTGGCAGCAGGAGCCAGAGCAGCCAGCCCATGCTGATGCTCAGTGCTCCCAGCCCAGCCTGTTCTCCATCCCTCCTACCACGCTCCCAGCATCCAGCCCCGCTCCTGGAGCCAGCGCTCTTTCCAGCTGATTCCCCTCACCAATCAATATTCCCCACCCCCAAGGTCCCGATCATCTTGGCGTGCCCTTTGCCAATTGTGTCTTTAAATATCAACCCGTGGCGCAGTTTAATAGCCCTTGTTTGAAATGTCAGCCCTGAAAGGCAGCCGTGTACGTGTTTGAAATGCCTTGACTGCATCATCTCCTTTGTAGCTGGATGTCTCTTGTCTGCTTCCTGCTCGATAGCATGTTCCACAAAGAGGCAAGGATGCTCCCTGAAGCCTTCCTGGGAGATGGTCACCTCTTTCTCTCTCTCTCTCTCTCTTTATTCTTCTTTCCATTTTGTTTTCCCTTTAAAGCCTTTGTTCTCAGGGGGAAAAAATAAGTTTCCAAAATAAGAATTTTTCTTGACGTCCTCATGGCTGCCCGTCTAGATGTTCTGTCACAGTCCTGCCTTGGCAGGGAGGGACAGGAGGCATCACACTCCCTCCTTTCTTCCCAGGATGGGCAGGGGGTGACACAGCAGTGGTGGGATGTCTGCTGGAAGGGCTGAGCTCTTCCCTCAGCCTGCAGGCTCTTTCCAGTCATGGTGAGCCCGGGAAGGAAAGTCTTCCCTGCAGGTAATGTTCTGTTCAGAACCAGGTTTCTCTCCATGTTTCCGGTGCTCTTGGCTTTCCATGTTCTCCAAGATTTGATCAGATTATCATCATGCAGGAGGAGGACAGCTCTGTGAGCCCACAAGCAACTTGCCTGGGAGCAGGGCAGGTTGGATGAAGGAATTTTAAGTTGGACAAATGTTTTTGGCCTTGAGTGCCTGCGCTTGCTCTGAGATTGCATTGGAGCCCTGAGGGAGGGCTTGGCATGAATCCTGGAAGCATTGAGAACCAGGTTGGATGGGGCTTGGTGCAGCCTGGTCTAGTGGAATGTGTCTCTGCCCGTGTCAGGAAGGGTGGAATGAGGTGATCTTTAAGGTTCCTTCTCATCCAAACCATTCTAGCATTCTATGGTTCTATGTCCCGTCGAACTCCAAGAGCCACCGTTGCAGTGTGGTACTGCCTAGGACAGAGGTGGGACAGTGTCCCTGCTGTGGCTCCAGGACAGTGAAAGCAGACAGTTCTTTTCCCTCATGGAGCCAGGAGTGGAGCCAGTGCCATGGAGAGCAGTGGTGACATGACTTAATCACCAAGGGAAGAGTGTTGGGTCTGCATGGTGATGGCCCAGGCACCAGGCAGGTCCAAGAACCATTGATCAATTAGGGGATTTTTTCCCCCTCTGACTAATGACAGTGCTTTCTCCTCTGTTCCATGTCATGTTTGTCCCTCTCCTCTTAAACTCTCATGCCTCCTGTCTTGTCTCCCCTGAACATCCCTCCCACCGGGGACCAGAGGAAGCTGCGCTGGGATATGTGAGGAGACAAATGCTTTTGGCAGTGTTTTGGTTGTGACACTAATGGTGGGGAGTGGGCGAGGGCTGTGCAGGGTGAGCTGCCTCACTAACCTGGGCAGGGGATCTTGTGGCAGGCAGATCATGGGGTCCTGCTTTGCTGGGGCTGTGTGGGCCAGACAGAGGTGGGGAAAGAGCAGCTTTATCTCAAAAATGGGACCTGTTTCCCCAGAAAGCACCATGGAGAGACCCCCACAACACTGAGTGGCTTCCAAGCAGGGTGGTATCCAGACCTCCCTGTCCCCACACTGCATGGGTGTCGAGGGAAGGTGTGGCAAACTTAGTGACAGAATACTGACAGCATTTCTTGGGGGTCTGTTGACAGCTGGGGATGCTGGGGAGGTGTTCCTACTGCTCATGGAGGTTGGAAAACCCTTGGTATCTGTGGCAGGGAGTAGGAGTTGGGTGACATCATGACAGGAGAGGGGCTGCCCATTCCACTGGCATGGTGGGATGCTGTGACATGGATCTGGCAGTGATCCAGGAGGGGAAAAGTGCCAGTGGCAAGCTCAGTCCCATGCTCCTTGGTGAGCTGTAGTGATGGGAGATGACCCAAACAACTCTCTGGTTTAGGCAACAGCAGTTTGTCACCTGGGTAAACCCAGCCAAGGCCATGTGCAGGTGTGTGGCTGTGTGTTGGGGGCCCATCTCTGCCCTACAAAGCAGGTGAGCTGGCAGCCCCATGCCAGCACCAGCATCTGCCCAAGGCAGGGCTCATGCCCTCACCACCACATCCCGGGGACTGAGAGGAGTTTAGGCAGGGCTGTGCCCCAGGAGCTGTCCCCAGGCCAGCTCTGGCAGGAGGAAGGAAGGGTGGGCTGTGGGGGCAGAGCTGTAGGTGCTGCCAGCAGCACAGCCCTGGCACGGGAGCATTTCCCAGGGCTTCTGGGACTCTAACCCATGGGACAGTGACTAACAGAGTGAGCTTGCTTCTCTGATGGCAGGGCTGGGGCCTTGAGGGCTGCTTGTCCCAAACCAGCAATGGGGTCTGCACATAGCAGGCAAGCCCACGAGGATACCACAACCCATCCATGCTCTCTGCATGGCTGCCAGCTGTCCTGGAGCATTCCCTGCATGGGGGCTCTTGGCTGCTACACAGGACTGGAGCTGGTAAAGCAAGAAGGAGCCCTTAAGTACCCACAGGCCTTGGGAATGTCTCATTTGGTGTTGGTTGGCCAAGACCAGGAGATGGCTATGTGGATGGAGGCCTCAAGCTCTGCCCTCCTCCATGCCTATCCATCTTCTCTGTCTTCCTCTCTGCTTGTGTGCTTCTGTGTGCCATTAATCCAGGTTTGTGCTTGATTTGAAATCTTAATCATGCAGTGCTTTCATTTGCTATCTTCTCTGCTTCCCTGACATCTCTGTGTTTTTTGCCAGATGGCACGTGTGTGATCTGCTGTGTGGCTTTCCAACACCAGCCCTCCTCCCAGACAAAGTTGCTTTTCCATCCTACCCAGCCTTGTGGAAGCCAAATGTGACCTCCTTCTCATTACTGCCACTCTCACAGGGAGAAGTGACTAATGGGGCTCCATTGTGCACTTCCCCGTGAATGGTGTTCCCTTGATCCCAGAATAGCTCCCAGCCCTATTCGTTATGTGGAATGAGTCACAGAGAGCCGGTCCTGTCCAGCCATAATGTCTTGAAGCTGTTCCCAATTTGGAATGGGCCAGGTGGTCTCTAAAATAGACACATTCCAGATATCTGCCAGCACTGCCAGCCTGGCTGCCTGTCCAATTCCTGGTGACATCTGGCACTTGTAGGTCACAGACAACCACAACAGCCCCTCCTCACCCCATGAGTCCAAGATCCATCAACAGATAGGACTGTGGAATAGGAGAAGGTCTTGATTTTATTTTCTACTTTCTTCCCAAAAAGTGGAAACCAAGATGGGCCTTCAGAGGAGCTGTGGCTGCCCCATCCCTGGAAGTGTTCAAGGCCAGGTTGGATAAGGCTTGGATTAACCTGGTCTAGTGGAATGTGTCTCTGCCCATGGCACAGGGTGGGAACAAGATGGCCTTTAAAGTCCTTTCCAACCCAAACCATTCTATAATCCTGGGTCAGCTGCCCAGCAGGAAGGGCAGGTCCTTGGGCTGCAAGGTCTCCCTAACTCCAGTGATCCTGGTTTTGTGGGTGCAGGTCCCTTTGCCATGGCAGGTACCAGGCAGGGCTGGCTGCTCACTCAGTTCAGCTGGACGGCCTCTGTGTGTGTTTGCAGTGTGAGATGACATCTGGGAGGATGGCTCTGGCCATGTGCTGTGCTCCAGCCTTCGGGCAGCCTTCCCCAGACCTTCTGACCATGTGTTTGATTTTCAGGGCTGCCCTGGCCTCTGCCCACCAGTGCCACCCCCTTCCTCAGACCCTCAGTGTGCTGAAGAGCACCCCTCAGGTGAGGGGCATGCACACCATCATCAGGTAAAACCCCTGCTGTGGCTCCTGGGGTGGGATGGTGCTCAGCTGCTGCTGGGATGGGCTGGCCTGTCTTAGGGCTTCCCAGTCCCACTTTTGCCCATCTGTGTGGCTTGGAGACACAAGACAGGGCAGGTGGTGGTGGCCCCTGCATAGAGGAGCTGTGCAGTTACTGCTCAGTGATCTTGGCAACGATTTTTCTGCTTTTTACCTTGAAACAGACACCACAGTTTCAGACTCAGATGGCTCAAACCAGAACCAGGAAGAGGCAGGGACTGCCAGACCTCTGCCAGCACACACCTGGTCCAGAGCTGACATTGTCTTTCCCTCCCCTCTAGAAACAAGGAGACCAGCAGAGACGAGTTCATTTTCTACTCCAAGAGGTTGATGCGGTTGCTGATTGAGCACGCGCTCTCCCTCCTCCCGTTCCAGGTGGGTTTGAGGCTGTAGATCCTGGATTTCCTCTCTGATTGCTAACCCTGAACTGCTGGGGAGCCAGGACAGTCCTGGTGCTGCTCCTCCAACCTTCCCGATGGATCAGTCCTTTCAACCCTCGGATTAAAAAGCACCAGGACTCCCAAAGGCTATGGAGCAATGATGTGGCCCTGGGTCACAACTCTTTGTCCAGCCTTGGTGTCCAGCCAAGGGTCCAGACCCCACAGCTGGCTGACTCCAGGGCTCCTGTGAGAGCCACATCAGCACCCCTGGTAACTCTTCTCACATGTTTTTTGTAGAGTTGCACAGTCCAGACCCCTCAGGGACATGACTATGAAGGGAGGACATACAGCGGGAAGCAAGTAAGTGGAAGCCAAAGCACTACTGAGACCTGCCCCGTGGGGGTGCACTGGAAGCCCTGGCTGCCATCAGGCTGGGTTTGGTGCCTGCTATCATGAGTATAACACTTTGTACCAGCAGGAAAGGCAGGTTGGTGACCAAGGGTGCTGTCAGCAATGTCACTGTGCCACTCATGCCCTCTCACTGAGGGTGAACTGGGAGTGGCACAGCCCTCTTGGAAGGGATATTTTGGGTTACCCATTAGAGTCCCCTGCTGCTGAGACCCAGTGTGGGGTGGTGGCAGCTCCTACACTGTGCTACCACCCCGTCCGTGTGCTGCAGATCACCGGGGTGTCCATCCTGCGAGCAGGAGAGACCATGGAGCCGGCGCTGCGCGCGGTGTGCAAGGACGTCCGCATCGGCACCATCCTCATCCAGACCAACTGCAACACAGGCGAGCCGGAGGTAACCAGGGCTGCTGAGGACAGCTGGTGTTAACCTGCCTGCAGGGTCGGGGCGTGGCTCAGGTGTTTCCTGACAGCCCTTCAGCGACCCAGAAGTTCGTCTTGGCAAGGGTTGAGTGCTTTGAAAGCTGCCCAAGTGGGTTTTGCCCGGGGGCTTGTGCACACAGGGGCTGCTTTGCTGTGTTTGTGCTGGCTCTGAGCTGACAGCCAGAGCCCCAGGGACAGAAAGGCAGGAGGGATCCTTCACTCCTCAAAGAGGAGGGTTCAGGTTGCTACATTTTCCTGCAGCTTCAAAGCTGCTCTCTCTTTCCTCCACCCAGCTCCACTACCTGCGGCTGCCAAAGGACATCAGTGAAGACCACGTCATCCTGATGGACTGCACGGTCTCCACGGGCGCCGCAGCCATGATGGCAGTGAGAGTGCTGCTGGTATGGATGGGTTGGGCAGCGGGGTGGCTCTGGAGCAGCCTGCAAGGCACCAGCCAGAGCCACGCTGAGGGGATGCGCCTGGAACTGGCTCCTCTGCGGAAAGGAGGGTGTCAGGATGCACAGCACCCTGGGGTAACTCACCCTCAGCTATCCCTGTGCATTTCCTGTAGGATCATGATGTCCCAGAGGACAAGATCTTCCTGCTCTCCCTGCTCATGGCAGAGATGGGTGTCCACTCGGTCGCCTATGCATTCCCCCGGGTGAAGATCATCACCACGGCTGTGGACAAGAAGGTGAATGACCTGTTTCGGATAATCCCCGGCATCGGTGAGTGACTTGGTGGGAATGATTTGTGGTGAGGGGATTTTTAGTGCTTCTGGGGGGGAGAGGACATGAAGCCCTGGTTGTCAGCAGCAGTTTAGGTCTGCCCTTACATTACCCAGAGCCCCAGCACCCCTGCTAGGTCCTGCTGCCAGGTGGGTGTCAGGATCACCATGCTGGCTCTGAGGGCTGTGGGGCAGCCATCACCTTGTCAGCAACAAGAGCCACTCCACATGGCCATAAGCCTCCTCCAGCCTCAGGCAGAGAAGTCAGGCTGGGACAGCTGGTGCAGCCCTGTGCCCACCTCTTTCCCTAAACTGCCACCTTCCACAAGTTCACCCAAAATAAGCTCACTGTGTTCTGTCCTCACCTCGACTGTGCCAGGAAACACCTTCCACTGGGTGTTAAACCAGCCTACAGGCTGCTCCAGTTTTGCTGCCACTCAAGTTTTCCTGCTGTTCAAGCTGTCAGATAAACCTGCTCTGGTCCTCTTGCCTGCTGTGATGAGGACAGGCAGGAGGATGTGTCCAAAGGCTCCCACAGTGCTGCACTCTGACTCTCTGTCTCTCCACAGGGAATTTTGGTGATCGGTACTTTGGGACGGACGCTCCTCCTGACTGGAGCGACGATGAGGATGCTCTTAGCACTTAGCTGGACGTGGAGGTGCCACTGGCACCAGGCAGCTTCAGCACCGCACCTTAACCCCTCTGTCCAGTGCAGATTTCTCCTTCCTCTCACCAAGCATAGATATTTTTTTCAAATCTTACATTGGAGATCTAGGGCATATTTTTTCAGAGAAACATAAATACTAGTTTGACTTTATGGACAGATGCGTGTCCCAGCATAGAGCGGAGTTAATTTATTTTAATTTAAATATTTGCCTATATAACTTATTGGAGATATTTTATAAAGGACAATAATAAATTTTTTCTCTGGTTTTCTTGAACGGAGCCATCCTTTGTCACTTCCCATGGGTGCCTAGAAGGATTCATGACCCTTCAAGACTGCAGTCCTGGGAGGGGAGATGGCATGAGCAGTGGTGGGAGGTTGAGAATACCACACCCTCAATCCAAATGAAGACTTGGTGGCAGAGTAGAGACAGTTCCTCCTGCCTGAAGGGAAACCAAAGCTATTATAGAGCATCCAAAGGAGCTACTGGAGGATGGTGAAGGATCTGGAGGGAAAGCCATTCAAAGAGCAGCTGAAGTCATTTGATTTGTTCAGCCTGGAGGAGATTGAGGGGAGAAACTGTCAGTGTCTGCAGCTTCCTCCTGAGGAAGGTTGAGGGGCAGGCACTGATCTCTGTGCATGACCAAGGACAGGACCCAAGTGGGGAACATCTGTAGTTGTGTCATGGGATGTTTTAGGTTGGATATTAGTAAAAGGTTCTTCTCCCAGAGGGTGGTTGGGCACTCAAACAAGCTCACAGGGACAGTGGTCAGAGTCCCAAGTCTCCCAGAGTTCAAGGAGCATTTGGACAACACTCTCAGGTACATGATGGGATTGTTGATGTGTCCTGTGCAGGGCCAGGAGTTGGACTCAATGATCCTTGTGGGTCTCTTCTAACTTAGGCAATTCTATGAGGTTCAGCTCGGATCATATCACACCTCAGCTGAAGAAGCACCGAGTGCCTGTTGTGAGTTCAGCAGCCAAAGTGAAACAGAGCTCACCCCAGCCCCAGATCTCACTGAATCAGAGCTGCTTGAGACGTGGTGAGGAGCAGGTCCTGTATCTGACCCAGGACACAGTGAACAGGGTGTGACAACCTGTCACAGAGCAGGGTGACCTCAGTGGAAGGGAAGCCAGCCCCACATGAGGGGGGTACATCCAGAGGAGGCTGTGACCTCCGGGGCTGAACATGGAGCATTTTCCTTTCCTGAAGGATTTAAAGTAGCAAACCAACACCTTTGTGCAGGAGATAAACATCCCAAGAGGAGCAATCTTGTCTGGGTATCTGTGGCCTGGAGTCAGCTCCTGAGGGGTCAGGCAAGGCAAGCAGGTGCTGCTGGCAGTGCAGGATTGGGAGGGAGATGCTCTGCCAAGCCCTCACCAAAATGGAGAGTCACCTGGTGATCACTCAGTGTGGGATTGGGTGTGATGAGCCCAAAATAACTGCCACTGCTCTGCAGCACATTGTGCAAATTCTCAACTAGATTTAAAAGAAAACACACCCGAGTTCCTGCCAGCACTTGGTGAAAGAAGGAGCCCTCCACTGAAAGCCACACTCAGAGCCAACACTGACACTTGATTAGTGTCTGCTAAAAATAGTTCCCTGTGTGGGTGGAAGGAGAGCTGATGAGCACAAACACAGGAGGACAGGCAGGCATGGGGGGTTTAGGCTGGAGCAGCAGGTCAGCAATGGTGGTCAGTGGGTCTGTGGAAGAGCATGGACAGGGACATCTTCAGTAGACCAGGTTGCTCCAGGCTCCATCCAGCCTGGCACTGAATGCTTCCAGGGATGGGATATCCATGTGGAACCTACTCTGAGGGGCAAAGCACCTCCCAGCATTGTTGGTGTCTGCCTTCAGGTAAGATGCGACAGGACAAGAAAAAACAATTGTTCCAGGGGAGGTTTAGAATGGATATTAGGGAAAATTTCTTCACCGCACACATGCTCAGGCATTAGAACAGGCAGCCCAGGGCAGTGGTGGAGTCACCATTTTTCCTTAGAAAGATCCCTCTTCTGCCTCAGAGCTACACTTTCCCCAAAAGAGCCACATTTTTACTCAGATTTGCACTACCTACTCTGTCTGAATTCAAGAAGTGTTTAGATAAGGCTCTTGTGCACATGGTGTGACTTTGTGTCCTGTGCACGGCCAGAAGTTGGACTCAATGGTCCTGATGGGTCCATTCAGCATATTCTGTGGGTCAATTCAGCATATACTATGGTTCTGTGATTATTTTGCTTCAGCAAACCAGCCCTGTGCCCATGCCAGCAGCTCCCACTGGGCAGCTGCTCCTGCCGCTGGCAAACGTGGAGCCATCCCTTCCTTCCCTTCCCACCCTGTGGGCTGCTCCTGCCACTGGAATATACGGAGCCATCCCCTCTCCTCCCACACTGCGCCTGCTTGCAGCAGCCATGGCTGATTCATCCTTAAACGCTGTTTCTGGTGACCTCGGCCCCCAGTGCCGCCATTGCCCTCACGCGGCGGCGCCATCTTGGATCCCTCACCCTGCCTGTCATCCCCGCCACGTTCCTCTCCCTCACACCGCCATTGCCAGCGCTGTCAGACCAAATTTAGTTTCAGGCCTACAAGACAGAATTTGTTTTGTTTGTGACAAACCGCTGGTAGCAAATGCCACGTCGGAAACTGCGTGGGCGGCAGGCGGCTCCTTCCCTCCCCTCTGCCTGTGCCTCACTGCCCGCCCAGCCCGAGGCTCTGGGGCCGTGCTGGCCATGGGCTGGGGTGGTGGAACACAACAAAACCCACTCTTTTCTTGCCGAGATATCGATCTAAGGCTTTCTGAGCAGTCTGGCCATGAGGTTTCATCACAGACAGCAGAGTGGGTGATGCAGCAGGTCTCTTCACCAGCCCAAACCGTGCCACCAGGGTCATGCCATGTTTTCAGGCTGAAAAAAGGCAAAAGCTGTGAATTTGGGCACGGTTGAGCCCAGCGCTGCACAGACCACGATTAGGACAGGCACTGCTCCAGCTCCCACCTGTGTTCACCAGCCCAGCCAGGAGCATGTGGCACATGAGAACACTCCCTAATGCCTCCTCCATAACATGGAGACACTGGAGAAAAGGAATGAAAAAAAAAAAAACCTTTTCCTTTTTTTTCCTCATTGCAAACTGCACTTACAGGTATCTCATTAAATCAGACAAAAAAAAAAAAAAGCAAAAAACCCAACCTAAAGTATTTGATTTATTGCTTTCATAAGGTGCCCGTGGACTCAGCTGCAGCCCCCGACTATTGCTGGGGTTCCACCTCCCATGGCAGGACCTCTGCTTCTGGCAGTGTCTTCATCTTCCTGCCATCATCACAATCCCAAACCCCCTATGTAGGACCCCTCTCTCAGCAGTGCCTGCAGCCCCCCACCATCTTTGGGGTCCCACTGCCCATGGCAGGACCACCAGGACTGGCTGTGCTTTGCTTCCTGCCTGGCATCCAGAGTGACACAAACCCCGACTGATCTGACCCATGGCAGAGCCACTTGAGCGCCATCCCCTCATCACTAAAAATAGATCCGAGCGGTTAAAAAAAAAAAGCCAACAGAAAAAAAAAAGCCAACAGAAAAAAGAAGGTGAACAATGTCTGCTTGACCATCAAAAGGCAACCACAGTCATTTCGAGGCAGGAACACCTGAGACGAGGACTTTCAGACTGTGTTTTCTCTTTCTGCAGAGGATGGAATGGGTTTTCTCTGAAACAGATGAAATATTTCCTTGCCTGAGGTAATGGCATGCAGAGGTCCAGCACTGGGGGCTGCCTCTCCTGTGGGCTTCTTGAGGCTGGAAAAGAGCCAAGGGAACAATGGGTCAGAAGACAAATTCAATTTCCTTTTGAACCTCTTACCCGCTTGATTCCTATTTGTACAGAAAGACACAGATCTTGTGGGCTGAGACCTGTGTGCTGGCCCCAGTACTCATCTGAGAACTTGGCAATTCATTGCAGGAGTGGGCTGTGCTGTCAGGGTCACCTCCTGGCCCTGGGTCTGGGTGAGCAGTGTGTCATAGCTGTCCAGACCTTCAAGACCTGGCATGTCCAGCCCATGGCTCTGCAGGGCACAATCTTGGCCAATTGTTTAAAAAACACTGAATTTCCATGTATTATTAACAAAGAGATTTCTCGGGGCCGGCATTAAACACTCTGCTCTATTAGCAGAGGCAGGTTTTCAGAAGTCAGTATGGGAACAGTGGTGAAAAATGGGGTATTTTGAAGCTGTTGAAGAAGCAGTGCCATGCACAGCCATCAGCCAATATAGGCCATGCATGAAGGTGTTTACCTGGTGCCACTGAAAACTTTTTCAGCAGTACAAAATCAAACTCATCTAAGCCATCTGCTGCTTAGAGTGATCCTTGGCCAAGATCACTCACCACAGAGGCATTTAGAAACATCAAAGATATTTTAAAGTCTTTATTTGATTCAGTGCCTTTGAACACGGGCATGAGATAACAGGACAAGTGACAATGGCTCCAAACTGACAGAGGGGAGGGTTAGATTGTACACTGGGAAGAAATTCTTCCTTTCAGAGTGGCAAGGCCCTGGCACAGGTTGCCCAGAGAAGACGTGGCTGCCCCATACTTGGAAGTGTTCATGGCCAGGTTGGGCAAGGCTTGGAGCAACCTGGGATAGTGGAAGGTGTCCCTACCCATAGCACTGAATTTTCAGTTTACATTTGTTGAATCATAGAATCCTACAAGGAGCTGGAAGGGACTTTCAATCTCATTTCGTTCCAGCCATGGGGTCTTTCCCCTCCAGACCAAGAGACACTGCTCCAGATGGGCCTGGATCCTATGACAGATTCCATATTTTCATGGCAGGCAGTTTTCTTCCTTCCCCTTTGTCCTCCTCTATTTTACAGCCAAAATGGTTCTTCTGCACACACTGAGGATAAATGAAAGATTGAAATAAATTGCTCTCCTCCAGATCTTTCCTCTCTGGGTTATGCATCACTGGAGGATCTGCTGGCTGAGACAGAGTGAAGGGGGATGCAGACAATGCCACAGCCTCTGGTCAGAGCAGGACAGAGCTTTGTCTTGGGGTTCCATTCGGGGAGGCAGCATTTGGGAAACATTTTTTGGGGTAGGAGGTGGGAAGGAGGACCTTGTTGAACTGAGGAGCAGGACCTCTCTATCCCCTTGGGGACAGGGAGGGGGAACCCAGATCAGCTGGACTGTGACTGGAGGATGGTCTGCAGTTCCCACAGCCAGGGATAGAAGATAGACATCAGACACAATTGTGTATTTCTTTTTATGGCTACAAGAGTGTTACAACTCGCTTTCTTTTAGCTTTAAATAATTATCACCTCTGTCTCCATCTAACAGCACTTTCTCATTTTCAAAAGAGTTGAGAGAACCACTAAAACACTGAGTCGTGTTGGGCCTTCAGTTTTTGCCTCACTTCTCTCCACCACCCTGCCTGTCCAGCATGTAATGGAAATTTTACCACAGCCTGTTTGCTCGATGAGCAAACAGGAAGCCAGCAGAGAGTGTGGCAGCTTGCTGTGGCCCAGCTCAGCTCAGACAGGTGACAAGAAAGGCCATAAAAGATGAGGGAGGCAGGGGGAGGAGAGCAGGCCAGAGGGGCCAGGGTTGGCAGCGGTGCAGAGGAGCTGGTCTGGGTTCACAGGTAAGGCAGGCACTGCCCTGCACCTTCTTTTCCTTCCTTCTGCAAACAATTCCTGATTATTTTTGGAAGTATTTTCCACTCTTCTTCTTGGGGCCAATTGAGAGGATTCTGCTGTACTTTTTTCTCTGTACCAAGCTTACTAAAACTTCATCTTGCTTGGAAAAACTAATTCTAATTGGCTTTTTCCTCTTCTTTTTCTTCTTTGCAAGCCCATAGTACAAAATTTAAAATGCCACAAAGCTGCTCAGATTTCCAGTGGAGGTACTGGAGAAGGTAAAGGTGGGCAGTGGTTTCACAGGAATTGTTCCTGTCAGAAAGATTTTTCTTCCTTTTCTCTGGAGGAAATCCAGAGTCCCTTCACTGAATAGTCTTGGCAGAGTGTGGAGTACTCAGAGCTGCCTCTGGCTCAGTCCCCACTACAGAAGCAGGAGGGTGTTTGGACCCAAACAAAGTAAAGAAATCCAGAAGGGAGATGAAAACAGATCACAGATTCCTCTCACTGTGATTTTTGTGACAGCTTTCCAGGCTCGCTTATTTCTTGCTTGGAGCTTGTCAGTGGGAAAACCTTCTCTACGATTTCTTACTAAGTTCATTCATTTTGATTGATAAGCTTTTAACATTCATTTTTCCTTCAACTCCCTGAAAGAAGGGTGTAGCCAGGTGGGGTGGTCTCTTCTCCCCGGTAACAAGTGACAGGATGAGAGGAAACAGCCTGAAATTGTACCTGGGAAGGATTTATGTGAGATATAAGGGAAAACTTCTTCACCAAAAGAGTTGTCCGGCAACTGTCTGTCTGGAACAGACTGCACAGGGCAGTAGTGGGGTCACCATCCCTGAAGGGATTTAAAAGAAGTCTGGATGTGGCATTTGGGGACATGGTTTAGTGATGGGTTTGGCCATGCTGAGGGAATGATTTGGCTTGGTGATCTTAGAGGGCTTTTCTGACCCAAATGGTTCTGTGATTCCATGATTCCCTGGGAGCATGCAGGGCGATGTGAGGGTGGATCCCACAGACAATCCCATGATAAAAACAGAGCCAAGGGGCTGCTTCTTGTCTCCTCCACGTCCTTCAGAGGTTGGGAGATCTCACGGTGTGAGGCACAAGGCACAGGGCAGGGGGTTCGGCAGCTGCCTCAGCGAGGGGCACCTCGAGGACTGTCTAACCTGAGAATGGTGAAACATCAGGGTCAATCTCAGGTTTGTCAGCCCATGAGATGCCTTCTCCAGAGCGGGACAGGCAGCACCAGCCCCCACCAGCCCCATGACTGCCACCTCCACCCAGCACAGCAGGGAGCAGGGGGGCACCAGAGCTTCACCTGCACCCTGGAACGGCTGTTTCTGAGGATGGGAGGGACCAAAGTGGGTGTCAGCCCCCAAGGAGCAAAGGGAGGAAAGTGGCAGGTAAATCCCACCTGCTCCTCGGGAGAAGCTGCTGGAAACTCAGCCACACTTTCGTGCTGAAGTTGCCGCGGTCGGCGATGCAGCAGCTGCCGCGTGTGAGTTGCTGCTCATGTGACAGGAGGCTCCGAGTATCAAAAGCACCTAATTAGGAACCTCTCCGACTCCCACCCGGATCCGTGCCTCTGTGTGCACTGAGCACAGCCCAGGGGTGAGTTTGGCATCCCTGAAAGCATCATTAACACGTCGCTCCTCACATTCCTGACTAGAGGAGGAGAGAGTGACAGCCCTAAAAGTGACGATAATGAATCCCCAGGCAGTGCACGGGGCCTGTCAGCACTGGATGTGTCAGTAATTCACGAAGGGAGCAGAAAGATGAGGGTATTTTTAATTTTTCAAGTTGAACTTCCTAAATAAAACACAAGTCCAAGATACACTTGTCGGAATCACTGTTTTTCCTACAATTAAATGACTAATCCTAAAGACAAACGGTCTAAAACATTACTAGCCACAGTGCAGGCCAGGGGGCAAGGAGTGAACTGAGCTGCCTGTCTCTGCACCTGCTCCCAGCCATGCCAGTGGCAGTGCAGGTGCAGAAATCTCTGCCCAGAGACACAGGCTCACTCTTCTGAGACAAGGTGGCCCCCAAAGCCCCCTAAGTGATGCTCTGGGCACCAGCCCCTCCTGCTGCATCTCTCTCTGCTGCAGCCCCGACCCCTCCAATTGCCACTTCTGTAGAGCAGCCCCAGGAGATGGGGTAAGAAGAGTTTTTCAGAGAGAGCCCAGCCCCACATGCAGGGGAGCAGCCAAAATTGCTGTGCTGGACCTCCTGGACCCACCAAGTCCTAGCATAACCTCAAGAAGATTTAAAACCATGCTGGAAGCCCCCAAGAGCGGGCAGGCAGCACAGGGGAGGCAGCTCCATTCCCCATGCTGGGCTCCAGTCACTGGTGGAGCTGATTTCATCTCCCCATGAGATTGTGGGGTCTTATTTGCCCTCAACCCCCAGCAGCTGTGGGGATGCCCTGGGAGCTGCAGGCAGCACTCCTGGAAGTGCAGCTGGGCCAGGCTCAGCACTGGTATCAGGGAAAGGGACAGCAAGGGGTCAGGTACAGGGGATTGGGAAAAAAGCAGGCTTAGGTGAAGCACTGGAAATGAGAGAGAAACTTGATGATTCAGTGAAGAAAAGGACTTTGAAAGCTCACAAAACCAGCAGGAGGCAGCTGCTCCCCCTTCCTGCCCACCCAGCACTTGCTCTGCTGCTCCTGGGAGTTATTCTGCAGGTGGGGGGGTTAGGGCCACCCCAGCTTGCCACCCCCACAGACCCCCTGAGCCCTTTCCAGTGACCCTCAGAACTCTGCAGAGCCCTCGTTTTTCATGTGGTTCTTATCATGAAGGAGGGGTTCTTGCCATTCATCCAAGTTCTACCTAATGTGGGCTGGTTTGCTTTTTCCCCATCTCTTAAGTTTGTTCTTCAGGAGGGAATTTTAATTTTAGAGACAGCAGTTCTTCTGCAAGGTGAAAGAAGTAATTGCTGAGCTCTGAGGGCCAGGCAGTGAAGGCTCCAGCAGGGAGGCAGGGAAAGGCAGATGAATCCCTCGCATGGCTCCCTTGGATGCTGGGATGCACCCCAAGGTGTGTGTCTGTGCTAGGATAAGGCCGGGAGAAGAACGTGCCTTCGTGCTGTGCCAAAGGGGGAAAACTGTGCTGCAAAAGCGTATTTAGCTTCTGCAGTGAAGTTTTCATCTGTGTGATGGCAGGAGAGGGATCACTGGGAGGAGACGGGAAGCAGCCGGGGCTGCCTTTGCCAAACAACCGCCGAAGGAGCCATCGAGAAAACTTTCCCTGCGACGTGAAACGCTGCAGAGCTCAGGGCCGAGCCTGCACACACGTGTGTGCCCCAATGTGCCCCTCTGCCATGGGCACACCCAGCCCCGAGAGAATCGGGGGGCTCCGTGGGGGTGTCCAGGGCCCAGGTGCCAGCAAACACCATCCGGAGCAATGTGGGAGTATGGGGCTTGGCTGGCGGGTCCTGCTGTGCCCCCAGGCACCCCGTCACACACAGAGGGTCTGTCGTGCACACTCATGAACTCACACACACCTCCCACCCCTCCCATCCCCACAGCTCCCTCCCAACTCCCGAACCCCCAAACCCACAACACACAGACAAACGCCCCTCAAAACATTTGTGCCCGCTTGCACACACACCCCTGCACGCCTCACACACCCCCACGCCCCCCAAAATCTCCCCCCGCTCACCCCACGTACCCCCCCGGACTCACATGCCCATGAACCTCTGTGTCCCGCTCCCAGTCTCTCCTCTCCTCCATATACCCCCGTGCTCCCCAGACTGTCCCCTTCCCGTGCTCCCCAGACTGTCCCCTCCCCGTGCTCGCCAGACTGTCCCCCCACCGTGTTCCCCCAGACTGTCCCCTCCCCGTGCTCCCCAGACTGTCCCCTCCCGTGCTCCCCAGACTGTCCCCTCCCCGTGCTCCCCAGACTGTCCCCCCCTGTGTTCCCCCAGACTGTCCCCCCCTGTGTTCCCCCCGACTGTCCCCTCCCATGCTCCCCAGACTGTCCCCTCCCGTGCTCCTCAGACTGTCCCTCCCGTGCTCCCCAGACTGTCCCCTCCCCTGTGTTCCCCCAGACTGTCCTCCCCCTGTGTTCCCCCAGACTGTCCCCCCACCGTGTTCCCCCAGACTGTCCCCTCCCCTGTGTTCCCCCAGACTGTCCCCTCCCACCCCCTGTGTCCCCCCAGTCTCCCCCCGTTCAGCACCGCGGACAGATCCCGGCCCCGCTCCCATCACGTGGCTCCCACCGCCCCTATATAGCGCGGGGCGCGGAGCGGCGTCCTGCGGGAGGAGCGGAGCGAGCGCAGCGCCCGAGAGCGGTGAGACACGCACGGGGACAGCCCCCGACACCCCCAGGGAACCCCGGCACAAGGAGGGGGATCCCGAGCCCGGGGGCGTCTTGTCCCGGGGAGAGGAGGGTCCTATCCCGGGGTGTGTGGGGAGTGTCCCCTCGCGGGGGGGTCCCAGGTCCTGGAGGGTCCCGTCCCGGCCGCCCAGGGTGTCTCATGCCCGGGGGGAGTCCCATCCCGAGAGAAGGGGTGTCGCGTCCCCGGGTGGGGGATCCCAGCCCGCGGAGGGTCTCGTCCCCAGAAGGCTCCTGTCCCAGGGACGGGGGGGTGGGATTCCCGGCGGGTGTGGGGATCCCGTCCCCGGGGGGCTTCATCCCCAGGGAATTTCATCCCTGGAGAAGGGGTCCCCAATGGGGTGAAGCCACTCGAGTGATCCCTGACCGCAGCGGGGGGGATGTGGGGGTCCGGGGTGGGGGGGACTGCTCTTGCAGGCTTCTGGCCCCGGAGTGGCTGCGATGCGGGTCAGGATGATTTCAGCTGCCTCCGTCCTCGTCCTGCTCTTCCTGCCCTCGGAGACCTGCTCCCCCCTGCAGTGGCCCCGTGGTCCGTCCCGCAGGCTGACCCTGGCCCCCCAACTCACCTGGGAGCCCTGGATGGGAGCCCCGAGACCCCCGGTCCCTGCCACCGATCCCCTGCCCCAAAGACTGTGCCAGTTCCACGGGGCAGAGCCCACTCCTGCCCCCCGAGCCCGGCGGGCGCTGCAAACCGGCAAGAGGCGAGATGGAAAACCCAACTCCTTAGATCTCACCTTCCACCTCCTGCGCGAGTTCCTGGAAATGTCCCGGGAGGAAAGACTGGCCCAGAAGGCGCTCAGCAATAAACTCTTACTGCAGAGTATAGGGAAATGAGGGAGGGTCGCTGGAGGTGGGGGAATGAAGGAGACCGACCCCGTAACAAGACACCACGGCGGAGCGGAGAACGGGGGGGATGCTGTGGGCTGCAGCCGTGCCCAGGGAGTCCCTACCTTGCCTAGCAGTGTTCCCTGTCACTGCGTCCTGCGTGTCACTGTTGTGCATTAAAGTCACAGTCGTACCTGCCCTGCTGCTGTGCTCTTATGCTTCCCGACTGTGGACCCGAACCAGGTCACCCCAAAAACACTGGAGCTATCCCAGATGCTTCCTTGGGTGAAAAACATCTGCATAAAGAGCTCTGAATGATGCAGGTAGTGCCACCCCGGCTGGAAGCTGCGCCCTGAGACCCAGCCATGCCAATGGCTCCAAAAGCTGCTGCTTCCCAAGTTTGCAGCAAGTCTGCGCCTTTTTGTGTCGCAGCTGGGGATCTGGGACAAGGTTTAGTGACACCTGAGCTTGACAGTTCCTGGAGGAAGATGAACATTTGTGTAAAACATCGGCAGCAAGAGCATTGCAGCCCCCCCAGAGGCCCCCTCCTTCCCTCCCCAGGCTGTGTCCTCTCTGAGGCGTGGAACCCCCCACACCTCAATCCCTCTCCTGCAATCACAGCCCCAAGCTTGGAGTAGCCATTCCCACCCCGAGCTGTGCCCAGTCTACTGCCAGGCTTGAAGGGGTTGAACTGGGTTTGGGAAGACTCCCAGGCACTGACAGCCATGGTGGAAGGAGGTAAATTGTCCCAGAGCCCTGCACTCTGCAGACCAGGGAAGGGGTCAACATGCTTCCCCCAGGCCAGCTCTGCCATCAGAGCCTTGGGTGATTGACTGGGGTGGGCACAGGGCTGGACAGGACCTCTGGCAGCCTGGGGACATCAGAGAGGGGACAGTGAGGGAGCAGAGACTTGTGGAGTTGGGACAGAAATGACAGTAAAGATCAGACTGTGCCAAGACAGGAGCACAGGGAAGCAGTGAGGAGCATGTGCCTGAGTTGAGCAGCTTGGTCTCAGCTTTGAACTCAGTCTGGCCTGACCCTGCACTCCACTCCTGCCTCCCTGGAGGGGCTGCTCAGCCCCAGCAGCTTTTGGTGTTGCCAGGGCAACATGGGCCATGGGACACCTCCCTCTGGATCAGGTTGCTCAAAGCCCTGTCCAACATGACAACGCCAAGTTAAAACACAATTTTGTGCTCACCTCCGTCACATGTAGAACTCACCTGTCCAAAATGAACAATGTCAGGGTCAGAACAGCCGCTGGTGGCACCTGCAGCAGGGACAGCCCCACAGTCACCATGGGCCTGCAGGCAGGACAGATCTGTGCTGCCTTGGTCCCCACCTTGGCTTGGATCAGTCTCGTAGCACCTTCAGCACATCTTCCACTCTGCTCTCTCCACCAGCAACCCCAGCAGCAAACCCAGTGTCAATAACCTGAGTTTCTCCAGAAAAGGGTATTTTTACTGCAGAGTCAGCGCCTGTTGCCTCCCTCAATTCCCACCACCAACTCTAACCTGCATTTACACCCCAAATACCTGCTAGGGTCAAGCATCACATGAAGATCTTTGGACTTTAAGGCTCAGAACCAGCCCAGACCCCACGGTGGGTGCAGGAAGGGTATAGGGGAGTGGCTAAAGCTCCTGCCCCAGAGACCCTGCACTCAGTGCCCATCCCAGGGATGGGTGACCTCTCCCACTTCCCAGCCAGCCCCACCCTGCCCCACAGCCCCTCCCTCTTGTGTTCAGCATGCAAATAAAGAAAGAAAAATCTGATGGGCATTTCTGCATTGAAAACATTTATTTTACAACAGTGGTATCCGATAACTTAGCAATCTTTATTTTAGTTTATATTCGGACATACAAGACACAAATTACCATGCTAAAACAGAAAATAATTCCTTCTGCCGTCGCTGCGGGTATGTACAGGAGCTCAGTAGTATCGAGTGTTACAATCCACGAAGTTCAGACAGCCACGTCTACTTACAGACAACTCAAAGTATGGTCCTTTAGTAACATAACAAAATAGATATATGTCTATATTATAATTGCTTCTCAGATGCATTTATACTTCAATTGTGGTGGGTTTGGTTCGGGTTTTTTTTTTTACTATTTTTTTCTTTTTTAAAGATGGGCTCCCCCTCTCCCCCACGGCCGCCTGAGTTGAAGTGCAGTGCAAATGCAGGCGTTGTCTCTCCCGGCATCCTCTGGCTGCATAAAGGGGCCAGGAAGCCAAACCCCATGAGGAATTGCACAGTTCAGGGCCTTGCTCACATGCAAAATGAACATAAACCGCCTGGGATGTCAGCGGTGACATCAACCAACCCATCCACACCCCGCCCCAGCAAGGCAGGCAAACGGTGGGATGAGAGGGAGGAAGGAATGACAGCGATCAGCTCAGCATCCAGCAAGGAAACAGCATGTTTGGAATTGGCAAACTTGGAGTTCATCACCCGTGATGGCCACAAACAGAACTTCAGCAGTGTCAGCAGTAAAAATCTCCCCAATATTCCCCCATTTCTGCCGTGAAGCAGGAACCCCTGGTGTGCTGCGTGTCAGGAACAGCCCCCGGCAGGAACAGCCTGAGGAGGAGGGTGGTGGTGACTCTATCCAGCATGGCTAGAGGGGACATGGTGGGACTCACATGCGCATCAGCCACAACCATTGTGCCTTCACATGGATCACTGCCAGCTTCAGGTGTAGGAATTTCGGTTACTCCAAGTCCTTATGGAACCAACCTGCAAGAGGAGGGACGGCGCCCGGCCGTGCAAACACCACACTGCTCATGTGGGAACTCCCCGAGCAGGATGTGGGGAGCAGGAGCTGCTTCTCCCACTCCTAGGACCCATCTATTTATACAACAGGCTCCTTCACCATGTCCTCACCAGTCCCTCAACCCCACAGGTCGGGTTTGGGTTTTCCTGCAGCTGAGAGCAAAGAAGCACAATTGTGGCCACACAAAACTCACACCTTCCCCCTGTCTGGCTGAGTTCAGAGCACTACTTGGAGCCAAATCTCACGTTTTTACCACCAAAGAAAAACCCAAGGTGCACACCTGTTGTATAAATATATACATATGTGCATATATACATACATACACACACGTGATACCGCAGCCCACGCCCTCAGCACGGGGTGGACCTTGCTCTGTGAGCTCACCCAGCCCCGCTCTGAGGAGTCCAATGTGGTGAAAACTAGGGAAAAAACCCAAATCCATGTGTTCTATCACAGCCTCAGTGAAGAGCACATTAACCACATCTAAACACCCCATGTGCCAGCTGCACAAGTTCCAGTCACTCCAGAGGTGCCCCTGTGCCTTTTGCCAGGTTTCCCTTCTCTCCTCCTAAGGAAAGCTGGAGCAGGCAGAGCCCCATTCCAGCCAGAGGAGCTGGGACAAGGGGCAGCTCATGGAATTCAAGTAGATTGTTAAATTTTTGGAATTGTTTGACAAGCAACCGCTCACAGACTGCAAGAGAACACCCACAGGGCTGGGAGAGGGAGCAGAGAAGACAACGGAACTCGGGAATGAACAGCCAGTTTATATAAGAGCTTCCTCTATACATATACATATACATACATATATATATATAACCACCAGAAATTCCCAGCACCTATCCTTTTAACACCAAAATGAACTGTGCATGTAACATTGGCATAATGAAAGTTCGTCTTCCAGATTTCTGGCATTTGGCTTGTGCAAACATCAGACAGCCAGCTTCCCTCCCGCAGCTTCTCCTCATAAAGGAAGTGTCTTCTTGGAAGAACACGGGAATTGCAGTCTTGCTGAGTCCCAGACAGTCCCAGGAAGCCTCCAAAGGCAGTTCGTGGAGGGGACCATGGATCTTGCGGGAGCTGAACACTGACAAATTTCCTGCCACCTGGTGAGCTAGTGGCTACGATTCTTTCGAGAGATTTTAAGCAGCTGTTGGTGCAATGAGACACTACAAACTAGATGATCTCCACTAGAATACAGAGAAGCAGCACCAGATGCTGAAGCATGTGAAGTTTATATCGACCTGACACTAGAAACTATAACTGGGGGGGCTACGGTTCAGTGCTCCAAGATTAATGCATTTAAACACCATTTGGAATTACTTACACAAGGTGGGGGCTGCAAACTGCCCTGACCCACCCTGCCAGAGTGACCTGTTAAACATGATGCCAAGATACAGGTGCACTGGGTACAAAAAACCTGCAGCATAAATTTCCTAAATTATCCAGAACTGGCAAAAAGATCAAAGGGCACAAAGAAGTTGAGAGAAGCAGGTGCCTCTCTCAAGGATCATGCGTGGTACAAATGCTCTGGAACAGCCCCTCAGAGTGCACCAGTGTTCCCCCACACCACTAAACTGCCTCACAGATGGGACAGGAATAGTTTTTCTGTCAGGCTCCTGCCCTGGTTACACCTGTGTGAGGTGTTCACAGGCTGACAGGAAAGGTTTGGAGAGCTGCACTCCCCCGACCGCAGCCCTGCTGCAGGACTGGGTGTTTCTGTGCCATGCCCAAGCCTTCCTCCTCAGTTCTGCCCCTCCAAACCTCCAAGAGGATCCCATTTTAAGAACACTAGGAGTGCTAATATCTAAAGCAGTTTTAAAAGATTACAAATCTAAAAAGAAGACTAAAAAGGGAACATGGCTCTAAAACGGCACTGCATGGGACCAGCAAAAACCGACACCCTATGGGATGCCACCAAGGTCTTACATAAATTTATATACAGATAAATATTTAAGAATTTCCTACAAAAATCACTAACAAAATGAGACTGGCATTTAAGGGGTGCAATGCCCCTTCAGTACAGTGCGTTTAGAATGTTCCCATCCCTAGGGAGGATGGGCAGGACAGATCCAGCACCTCCTTTTCCAGCAGCTCCATGGGCCACGAGAGACAGCCAGCACCAGAGCGCTCTCAGCAGAAGATTTCCCTCATCACCTAAGCTAGGAATGGCTCTCCATGCAACACAGGGATGAATCAGTACCCTGAATACCAAACTCTCCAGATGGGATTCACCCCAATGGAGCTACAAGTGCTAAGGAAATCAGTGCTGGAGAGCTTGGAGGAGCTGGATGAAGACGGCAGAATGACTGGAATGGAGGACTCAGGCAACTTGTACAAATGATACAACTTCAAAGAAACAAATAAATAAATAAAATCCAAGCTCAAGTTTTAATTCTGGAAACACGCTGGACAGAGATGGACAGTGCTCAGGTTAGATTTTGGAGAGAAACATTCTGCACTAAGCCAGGTCAGGCTGCAGCACTGGGACGCTGCAGCTCCCCTCACCCAAGCTCAGAATTCCTGTCTGAGCTTCTCTGCCCAATTTTAAACCATTATTCCCAACAGAACTTTGCATTTATTAGGATTCTACTTGGCCATTATGAAGTGCAACTCGTGCTAGAGCCCAGGGTACTCTTGTACCTTCCCTCCAAGAGGGGAAAAGTGGGCATTAATGTATTTATGTGCCATGACATGGTTTTGGCTTTAAAGAAGGAATGTTTAAATCACTTCCTTAAATAGTTCAAGAAGAACTTCAATAATACTCAACAATCCTAAACTCAGGGATTAGGCAGTAACATGGGCAAACTTGAAACAGCTTCAAAAAACGTGAATATTCCTCTAGAATTATGTTTTCCCATCATTCCCTGTAACTGAGATCTCAGAATGGTTTCCCTTGGAGCATCTAACATCACTCTGGCATGTAACAGACTAATTTCCACCCACAAACAGAACCAAAAGGAAAGCAGTCCCTCTCCAAACTTATCCCTTGCTAAGCAAAGAACTACAACTGCAAACTTATCCTGGATGTCATCTTTCCCCACAGATAACTGTTCTGCCTCTGGTCCTCACGTGCTGCCCACACTTCAGTTCCCTTGTCAGGAGCCTGCACAGTGACTCCAGGTGTCTCACACACCTCCCTGGAGCCACAACCTCCCACCAGTCTCTCTACTTCGGTGGAAACAGCCCAGAGAGGTTAAGAAATAAGAGTACTATTCCAAATTAACAGTGACAAGCAACCCCCAGCAATGGGGGGAAAACTGCTCTGCAGCAGAGCAACACCCAACAATCATCTCTATGCTATCCACTGAGATGAACACAGGGACAGGAAAGGGAACAGCTCCCAGGGTAGAGCCCCTTCCTCATCCACTGACTTGCTCTGATCAGCCATGCTCATTTTTGAAACCTCAATTTTAAAATTTTTTTTTTTTTAAACCAAGAACACAATCTGCAGATACAGACAATGTGGAGAGGACAAAGCCTGCACATGCCCCACCATATTCCAGAGTGCAAGTCTGCACCAAGAACAGGCTTCAGGCAAAATCTACAGGGACAGACAAAATTATATAGGGTTTAAGCCTAAAAATGGCTTTTTGATCCAAGGGGTCAAAGAAAGACATTAACTAAATAAGGACCTCAAGCCAAATCATACACAAATGCCCTCAAGGTCATCCAAGTCAAGAAAAGTTAAAAGTATCTTGTACTAAACCAGCACATTTCAGGTTTGTAAGAACTATGGGCAAAGAAGAAATGACTGAAGGTGTGTGCTGCTGAAGTTGAGCCATTAATTAAAAGTAACAGATTTTGGGGGGAATTTTGGGGGCTGGATGTGGTACTAAAATCATGCTGATCCGCAGCAAGCTCCCATGCAGGCAAATACGTGCTTGTACCAACAGCCACAGCAAAATCTGGGGGTGCAAACACTCCTCACTGAGCACTGAGACCGTGGGGAGAACATGTTCTCCTACCCAGCACATTTAACATGGTTTCATGGCAGATTTCACGTGCTCCATCCTTGTTGCTCATGCAAAGACAGCAGGAAAATAGAATTAGAATAGTTCTCTGGGCCCCTGCCCTTTCCTGGTGGTTTTTGTGCACATCAATGGATCTTTACCCTGCTACAAAGCACCACCTGGAACTGGTGAGGGAGCAGCAGATGTGGGGGAAGGTGCCAACAGCCCCACAGAAAGAGGGGAAAAACAGATCAGGGAGATGGGGGTACAAGGGACAGTAGAGGCATTGTGACATAAAACCATAACGATCAAAATTAATGAGGCCCTAATTACCCACTGAAAGTGCCAAGTGTGGGTTCTCTGGAGCTGTTCTAGATCTGACTCTGGATCACCTAAAGCAGGACAGCAGCTGCCTAAAATGCCTTTTTAACACTTAAACCTCAGTAAACCACAGTTTCTAGAACAGAATTCGGACTTGATTTGGTTTCAAAACAGTACAGGAAACCTTTCAGTGGTTTCCACATAGTTGTTCCAAGGAAAAGAGAAACATTGGTGTAAACAAATCTAAATGCAAGACAATGTGCAAATTATACAATATAAACACAAAGAAAGGTGGCTTGATCTTAAAAATCCATTTAAGTATGCCACAAAGATGTTCATGAGAAAATTAAAGGGTTAGTGTATTATAAAAGCCTTAAAAAAAGACATGTAATACCCCATTTGCCTACTAAAGTCTCAAAATCATTAGAACAGATTTTTGAACACCAATTGTTTTTAAACATTTCTGCTGTTGCCTACTGTCTGCATTTTACTCATTTGCTCAGTGAGAGCCAGTTGACCAGTTTCACTTTAAGATTCTCATGCATTCAGAAACAAAGCTGCACTATTTGGTCTTTAGCATTACAGGAAAACAACTGAACTCAAATCAAAACAGAATTGTGCTTGGAGTTAAAATCCCACTGCCACCACCACAGGAGCCCATTCCCAGTTGGTTTTGGTTCCATTGTCACTGGAGATCGCCTCATACACAACAAGCTGTTCAATTTACTGTTCAAAGATTGGCAACTCTCCCTTTTTATTTTTCAAGGTAGATTTATTTAAGCTGAAAACCAGCATTAGAGAGGACTCCAGATCTGCAGGACTGGCGTTTTTTGGTTCTTGGCTTTGTAAACTTGCTTAGATAATAACACAAGAATAGAAGGAGGAATGAAAGAATTGGTTTGTTGCACTCAAATGAAAATCCTCAACTTCTAAAGGTCTTCGACAGCTCAGCTGTACAGAAGAACAGTGGCTTCTGTGACACTTTTTAGATCTCATTTTTAGGCCAGTACTGCTGCTTAAAATGCAGAATGTCTCCATCGCACTGATATTGTGACAACTCAATACGTTACACCACAGACATTTAACATAACTCCATACATGCTATAAAAAAAAAAAAAACCAAAACAAAACAGGAGAAAAAACAAAAGAAAGGAAACAAATAAGACCGTAGCTAAACTGCTTTAAATACTGCATGCTACAGCACTTCACGTATCGTCGAGATACGACACTGAAAGGTGACAAAAGGCTGAAGGGATTACAAAATATTTTCGGCAGGTTGGAAAGCTGCCTTCTTACTGTGGCAGAATTATTCCCCCTCCCCGTTCTCTACTTCTAATGTTCATGATTCTAGTGTTGAGTTGGCCATGTATTTTTTTTTTTTTTTTATCCATTCTAATGACAGTGTTTCCTTAACTTAATTAAATCCATCAGTGTGGTAGCTGGGGTGAGAGTCAGCTGTGAGCTGGGTTGTCTCTGTGGCTGATGCTGGCTGTATCACAATAGGTGCATCTGAGGCCTCTGAAAAGCGAAGACAAAAGGCTTAGCACACCAAGGAGCAAACACAGCACTGTATGTTTTGGTAAGCACAAGTCACATCTCCCTACAACACCATTTTATACTTCTTTAGGAGCATGATATTAATTCCCTAATTTTCAGTGTGCACACGACAGCATTCACCTCAACTCTACATGTGGAATGTTTATTACAGCTCCTTCTTCCTCTAAAAGCAGCTGATCCTCACCCACCACTCAGCAGTGCCCATTACAAACATCATCAGATCATACACAAGGCTCTACAATATTTCAAATGATTGGTTTAATCCTACAGAAATAGCTTCACAAACAGTATTAGAGCTACAAGTGCCAGTTCCTCTGCACCTGACACAATTAACAACTTCACCCCCCCAACCTTTGGGTACAAGAGCCCCTTTCTGCAATCCCACATGCCTGATCCATATGTTACCCCAGGATGTGGAAGGAACATAATGATGGTCACTGACTGCTCTGAAACTGATCCCACCAGGTTCAATCAAGACCCTCTGGATGATTTTTAGCAACTTTACCTCAGGTGTCAGCATCACCCATGTAACTTGTGGCACAAACATTCCCTGCTCATCATCCACACCCCAGGACCTGATTTCTCCTCAACCAGCTCACTGAGCACTTCAGCAGGGACTGATGCTCATCCTAGAGAGCTCACAGCACTTTCACCTACCCCTTTCATCTGACTGCAACTGTGCCTCCAAGTCCTCTGGAGAGACGTAGAATTCCTGCTCTTCACCTTCGGGAGGTTTCGGTTTACACTTCCCACAGCAACAATTACAGCAGCAGCACAGACAGCAGCAGCAGTAGCAGCCTGTGATAAGCCCACAGAACACAAACAAGGCCTGCAGAGGACAGAAAACACAGAAATAGTCATAACCTGTGTCTACTGTACCATGACCACAGAGTTTGTGAGACTTGGCTACAGAATCAGAGAGCAAAACCACAGCAGTGCAGAGACAGAACTTAGCTGCTACAGCTTTGTACTTTATCACTGAGAAATACTTCAAATTATGTGCAAAAGTGGCTATGACTCTCCACATTTTACACCGAGGTGAATACTGCCAGCCTGGTTTGCTCGAGTAATTTCTACAATTTAAGTTAAGTGGACTATTTTGCTGCATCTGGAAGAAGGTACAGGTCTAATAAGCACATCTGTACTAAAATCCAGGGGTACAACAGTTCAGGACAGGCTGTAACTTGCATAAATAACCCTGGAAAAGACTGAGCTGTACCAGCTGATGCCCAGGCCACGATGTACCTACGGCAGGGACTTGGAGCAGCCCAAGGCCATGGCTGGTGGATTGATGCTCCCAGTATGTGAGCACAGCAGCTCCATGCATGCCAGGTCTGCCAGGTGCTTATTACAGTGACAATTGTCTAAACGAAAGTCTTCCTACAAGTCACTGTGCAATTGCTTGAAAAAAATAATTTTACAGATAGCAAACCAGCACCGTGATACAATTATTGTCTTCCTTAGGGGAATCAAGAGATGGAGGCAAAACTGGCAAAGGGTAAAAAAATGGACCCACACAATGAAATGTAAGGAGATTTTCTGTGAGCCCAAGTTCACAGTCAGGACTCTATCTGCAAAATTATTGACCAATACCAATTATTGGTACTACCATAGAATATCCCCCCCCCCAAATTCTCATCTCTTCTAAATCCACTAGAAGGGCCCAAGCTTCAGTTAGTAACCCAGGTCTTGCTTACTAGACCTGTAACACTGGAAGTTCCTAGAAAAATACTTCTGAACTCAAGATCACAACACAGTAAGAGAAGGTTAAATAACCCGGTGTCAGAAATGCAGCAATTTCCAAAGGTAAAACCAAGAACAGTTATCAAATGGAGCTCTCTAAGAGTTTCCAATACCAATCCAGAATAACTCCTGTGCCCTTTTATTTACCTTTGCCCACCAGCTGGACAGCACGAAGTATGTGTTCACATTTTCTTCACCAAACTGCTCTGCTACATAGAGCCCCAGAGACCCATACTTATCGTAAATGTTCCGCTTTGTGGCATCGGTCAATATTGCGTGGGCATTATTGATCTCTTTAAATTTTTCTGCTGCCTCTGGATTATCAGGATTTTTATCAGGGTGATATTTCAATGCCAGTTTCCTGCAGAAAGAAAAAAGAGAATAAAACCTGGGGTCTGGCTTCCTGTTTTTTGATTTTTTTCTTTTTCTAATTCCGCAGCCTGCCACTCAAGGGAGACTTTCAAGTTCCAACTGTTTTTCTTCATCTGTGATTCAACTTCCCTGATGATTCTTCCCTTAGATGATAATAAAAGGCTACAGCAGTGTCTAGCTTAGTTCACAGGATTGACTTCAGACTCTTGGATTTGACCCTCAGAAATCCAATGGAAAAAAAATAAAAAGACATTGAACAAAAATAGGTTTGGGTTTTTTTATCCTCAGCTCCAGCAATTTCCACCAGTAAGTTTTGCTCCTGCTACAGCAAAAACACACCACAAGTCAAAGGTATAGCACCAAAGAGTAAATAAAAGCAAGTTGCCACAGCTGCTTGAAGAGTGTCTGAACTGCTGCTTCTGCAATGTCTGAACACAAAAATAGAACAGATGATCACTTGTGGTTAATTCACCAATTCCTGTGCAGGAACAAAGTACTTTTCAGTTCAAACTTTGCTAGAATAGAAAACACTTCTGAGTTTCGAGATATCAGGAAATCACAACGTACCTCCCCTAATCAGGCCAGATCTCTTACAACTAACAAAAAACCCCAGATAAAGCATTGATAAATATGCTAAGTTCTCACGTGGGCCAGGCTATTTACAGACATCAGTAGAAATAACTGGCTAACCACCTCCTTATGAAGAGAAAATACGTGCTCCCAAGCAGAAAAATGATAGGGAGCCACATGCTGGCAGTTCTCCTTCACCACAAAAGGTACTTGTCCTCCTACAGAAAATGACCACAAAGACACGGATATGAGAAAAACAGGAGGAGTCAGCAGACAAATACATGTCAGCTTTGCAGTGGGGAAAATGTTCAGACAAACATAAAACAAAGATGTGTGCAAGCACTTGGATGTGCCTGCAAGTATCTCCCAGCATTTAAAAACCAGCCTGAGTGTGCCCTTGGGACACTTCATTGTGCATGATGCTGCTCCTGTGAATCATGTCCACAGCTGCCATTGTGCCCCTGCCTCAGTGAGGGCTGAAATAATGACAGGGAAGTTTTCAAAACCTGGACAGGGCTTAGTCAGGCCACAATAATGAAATATTTTTATTTCCCATTTCCTACACATATACAAAACCCTACAGCCCCCAAGCCAGCAAAGGATGTTCAGACTGAACATGATAAAGGAGCAGCTGAAAGTTCAGGTAAGTATGAATCAGTTATATTTCACTCCAGGATCTCACGGGGTTGTTCCTCCAAAGGAAAAACTCACAGTATTTGCCCCTGGAAAGTAAAATTATTTTCCAGTTGCTTGAAGATAAACTACTCAAATTTCCACTTAAAGCTTTTAGGAAGATAAAGCTAATTTTTGAGAATCTGTGGACCTGGTTCATTCCTAGACTTCATCATGTAGTTGCCATCAGTATGTAACTTTGGAAGGGGAAAAGCTTTGGTAAAAGTTAAATACTAAAGGAAAACAATTTTGACAATGAGTATTTTCTTATGAAAGATGATGCTGACCCCTAGTGTAATCCAAACACATTGCCACTGGTCACAGCAGCAATTGCCTTGAAGCAGATTTATGGGGAATGTGGATAGGAAGATGTTACAAGACTCTTTCTTTGTAGTTTTTATTTGGTTAGTCTGAAGTCATTTCATGTGTCCTACTCTCAAGGAAAGAGGTACAGAAAAAAAATCATCTTTTCAACTAATAACTCCACAAAGAATAAGAAATTTTGAACAGAATTCTAGGAAAAAGTAATCATTGATGCTTTGTTTTCATCCTTATTTGTATTTTTAATCCATCTCCCTGTGCCAGCAGTGGAAATGATGGACAGCAGGGCAGTTCTGCACATCTGTGGTACCCCTAAGACAGACACAAGGCTACATAACAGGCAGAGTTTAACTCTGATCACAGTCTTGAAATTCTGCTCAAATTTCGGCAACCTTTTCAGAATGACACTGTGCATTTGAGAATTTAACTTACGAGATATAAGATGGGAAAATTTAAAGCTTAGGCATGTTTTCACACCCTGTTTTGCAAGAAGCAACCACATTTTCACCTGTTTCTCCCATGTATTTTTCTTGCAAAAGGTCTAAATAAACCAACTGATGCTCCTACATGAATAGACCATTTGCTGAACACTTAATTAAAGCCATTTGTGCTACTGGGACAGGTGTAAAACTCGAAGCTCTACCTGTAAGACTTTTTGATATCATCTGAAGTGGCATTTTTGTCCAGCCCCAGCACGTGGTATAATGACTCCCCAGAGGTAGAGAGCGAGCGTTGCCTCTGGTCTGCCATCTTGAGTTAACCTGAGGAAAGAACTGGCCCCTAAAAAAAAAAAAATTTAAAAAAATTAAGAAATGCTTAAGCAAAGAAAAAAACAAAAAAAAATTGCTCTTTAAACAAATCGTCCTCAAAAACAGAGTCTACACATCAAGATTCAGCTTTACAGAATGTGCTTTGAAAAGGTTCTTTACACTTGTGGAAGGTAAGAAGTTATAAAATTCTCATTTTATTTTCACTGAATTATCAGTGAAAACAACTATTACCTTGTTGGAACAACACCAGCCACCCTAAATCCCCACTGTATATACTCAACCCTTCTTTTCAAAAATCCCAAATCAAGAGCTGAGGTGAAGCTATAGCTATGTTCTGTATAACACATCTTTCAATTTCCTTCATCTCCTTCTTAGTTTTAATATTAAGATAATTTATTTGTGATAATACCAATAAAAACAACATGGCAACAGAAAAGTTGCTGTTGAAGCTGCCTTTTTGCACCACACTGGCATAGGAGCAACTGACTTTATTTGTATTTCCTATTTCAGAAATTACATTAAAAAAACCAACCTTCCCCACAACTCCCAAATCCCAGTCCCCCATCTTATCACCAACACCAGGTCAAACAGAATCCTTAAACAAATCCAGTGTGACCAAACCTGTGCATTCCACAAGGAAAGAGGGAATGTCTGCCCAGAGAGGAGATCCCTTCTCTCTCATAATTTAAAGTTGTAGATCCAACATTTAACATGCATTCTAGTTAAAATCATGCTACTTGAACAAGGATTAACCTCCTGCTTCACATCCAAATGTGACAGACCCCAGAGGTGTCCCCTGTGCCATACCAGGACCAGATCTGGTTCTGCCCTCTCCCATCCTGAAGAGATCAGCTTTGCTGTTCTTTAGCTGCAGAACTGCAGCCAGGATGAGCATCCAAGAAAAGACTATTGGCTATTTTTGGATTATGTCATTACAATTAGCCCACACCAGATTATGCAGCCTTTGAAAAAGATATTTAAAGCACCAGACTTTTCTAATTTAACCCTATGTCTTATATAACAAATTAATAACCTCAGCTTTCACAAGGCTGGCTGAAAGCAGTGCCCTCAGCCCTGATCCCCTGCACTGGTGGAGCTGTGACCACACCTCTGCTTCTCCCAACACATGGCAATTGTCACACCCACAAAAGGGGGACCAAGTGACAAGGATGTGGACAGACACATCACCACTGTCTTGTTCAGCTCAGACCCTGCTGTTGATTCTCTGCCTCACTTGGCCTCCCTGACTTTACATTCCTTTAACGCTGGGCACCAGGTCCAGCTGTTTCAACTGGAATACACCAGCTCAACCAAACTTTCATCCAACCTCCTACAAGAAGCCTTTGGCAATTCTTCCCAGTTTAATTTAAAGCTTCCTATAGGAAGCTATAAATTATTACTATTAATAATAAACAGTCTAAACTCTAATTCTCCGGCCAAAAATTCAAACTACACCCCAAACCTGGAAGGTGAGCGTGGGGGTAGGGAGAGAAAATATTTTCTTTTCAAGGACGCTGTTGAGTACCAAAAGCTTTCTGTATGGGAAGAAAATAACTGAGTGCTGCAAGACACAACACAAACAACTCACTTATTTGGGCATAATCTGATCCAGGGAAAGGAAAGCCATATTTCAGGAAAGAAACCCTCCAACCAG
The DNA here is from genome assembly GCA_018697195.1 of Certhia americana. NCBI lineage: Eukaryota > Metazoa > Chordata > Aves > Passeriformes > Certhiidae > Certhia > Certhia americana. The sequence goes on along the minus strand of CM031874.1, from coordinate 6,358,447 downwards.
GCAAATGGCAGCCCCAGCCTTTCCCAAAGACAGCCTCCCAGCCCCCTCTGCCCCTGAGGAGGAGCTGAGGTCAAAGACTGATGATCCTGCCCTGTCTCTGATAATCTACCTAATCACACCAGCCTGCTCCCACTGCTTCCCAGGCTCCCTGCTCAGCTCCTCCTGCTCTGTGCCCATCATCACTTCCTCCCACCCTCCCAGGAACCTCCCTGCAGCTCAAGCACACCAGTCCCTGCCAGCAGCTCCCTGCCAAGGAGTGTCTGTCACTACTGCTCTTGGACAGGGACCTGAGAACTCAGGAGGGGGAAAAGAAAAAGCATCCTGATTGGAATTTTACATGTTGATTTAGCTGTTCTGAAGAAGATACTGCTTCAAACAGGAGCCTCCAGGGCTTTATGGACATTTTTGCTAAAAGCTGCAGCTCTATTTAAGCATAACAAGCTTCCTGTAACATCAATCCAACGTGGCCTTGGTGACAGATGCTGCAGATCACAGCCATACACCATGTTCTGCTTAACAAAATCTGCACTGTTCAATTAGGGCCAATTTGTTTAATAAAAATGAATTCAGTTTGACCCAGGCAGTATCTATCAGTCTGCAGGCACAGGGATTCAATTCCACACTGCTGCATCCTTAATTGCTTCCATCTGAACAGTGCTACGGATCCACAGCTCGGTGTAATGGGATGTTAACATTTATTTCTCCAAACTGGTATGAAATGGACACATTGGCCTTGGCAGAAGAGTGGAGAACCAGGCAGTGATGGGAATTCATCTGGGAAACTTTTTACTTAAGGGAACAGAGGAGTATTATTATTAGGAATGCAACCTTTGGCTTTTTAAATATGAAACAGACAGTAAAGGTGCAAGTTATTTAAGTTCTGAGGTTTCCTAAACTCGGGTATTATTTCTCCTGCTGTTTTCACACGTGGCTCTAATTCACAATCCTGAAATCTGCCCTGTATTTTTAAAAACTGTTTTGTTCAGCAGCAACAAGCCATCTGCTCCCTTTTCTAACCAAGCAGGATGCCCTGAAGAGGTTTCTCTGGGAAGGCTCTGGAGAAAGGTAATCTCCTGGATTAACCAGCAGAGTGTTTAACTGTCTCACTACCACAATATCCTGCCTCAGTCAGCCCTACCACAACAGGACACTGCTTTCAGCACCACCTTGCTGAAAAGAGTCAGATTAAACCTGGCAGGTTATTCATGGAAGTCAGCCTTAACGTTCTAAATACATGGAAAATTCAGCCTTAGAAATACTAATTTGCTTTTCAGCTTCCCAAAAGAATCCCATCAAGTTCCATGAAACTGGTGATATCTTAATTTGTGCCCGGTCTCCTGACCCTTTTGGAAGTTGTACTTAACTCATTAAACCGGCAAAGTGTTATTTCAGCCAAGGAAAAAAAAAATCAATAGTTCTCTGACAGTTTAGAGAATTAAATACTCAGAACATCCCAAAGAATGTCTGCACTGAAAAGGGTGACAGCAGACCTGGTGGCCAGAAGCAGGGAAGGAAGAATTAAACTCCATCTGACCTGCTGCAAGATGCAGCAAAGAATTTCAGTGGAAGTTGGCAGTGAGGGGGATAAATTTTTCCAAGAAAACATGAGCTGTGTGACAGGATGGAGGGTGGAGGAACTCACACTCTGCTCACACAGACAGCAGGTGCTTGGGACAACACTGAACCACCACTGTTGGATGTAGGAAGGGCTACCTTGAGATAAAGGGATGGAAGGCTAATCCCATGGACAATACCCACAATATGTCGGTGTCATTAGCCTCTGGAAGCAGACTAGCAGCAGGGCTGAAGCACTGAGTATTCATTCAGGAACAAATCTCTGGAAACTGTGATCCTCAATATCACATTTCCCATCTCCCCCTGTGTAAGTCACACAGGCACTGCTTGAATTTCCTTGCTGGAGGAAAGACTGCTCCAGGAAGGAGTTGTGGGTGTTCAGCTCCACTGATCCAAATCAAAAAGGGCACAGGACACCAAACAAGGTTAGGTTTAAAGATACTCGACAGCAGGATGCTGGGGCACAATCTCCAGAATTCTGATTTTCTCAATGTCTGTATACTCATCAGTTTAAGTTCCTAAAAATTAAATAAAATAGTAAAATCCCTCCCTGAATGCACGTGCCAACACACAGATCTGTACCCAGGTGCTGTCCACAGCATTGCAGTGATCTGCCTACACAAAGTGTGGGGAATCTGGTTGGAAACAGCTGTTCCAGAAAGTGAAATCCCACTGTAAAGGAGAAAATCCACCTCCTCCTGACACAGTGAATGATACCCACTAGACACAGGACAATGGGAGGTTATTAAACTTAATGGATATTTGTTGGCAAAGGAGTTTGGTAAAAACCAGTGCACAATATCCTCCCAGTCTTCCAAAATACCACCAGTAACACAGAGAATAGAGGAATGCCCAAAAGGGAAAACAAGAACCAGAAGGAATGACAGACAGACTCAGAGAAGTGCTGGACAGGAGGAGGTTGCTGCTGTCCCAGCTCAGCCCAACCCTGCACATATCTGTAACACAAATTATCAGGAGTGCTGTCAAGCCCTCTACAATTACAGTTTTAAGAGCATATTAAAAGATGATTAATGAGTCCAGCTTGGAAATGATGCTTTGCCAGCTCTCACAAAAATAATGTCTAGTTGATACTTTATTATACAACTTTAGGAAGCACTTGAATATTTTAGGAAAGATTTGGATTCCACAAAGCGTTGCTGCTAAGTGGTAAAATATAATGTTGGTTAAAGCTAAGATTCCAGCTTTGCAAATATTTCCAATGCAGAAAATTAACTACAGGTATTATTCTAAAACTGAATTATTCTATCCCAACCAGTATTTATCAGTAAAAGTCTAAGTAAAAACACCAAGCCTGAAAGCACTTCAGTAAATACTGATTTGTCACAGAAAGGAGAAAGCACCACTGGCCTCCACACCCTGTCCATCTGTCTCAGAGTCACTTAGAGTTGTCCTCACAATCTGGTATTTTTCAAGGGAGAAAAAAACCCAAATATTTTTAAAGGGGAGACAAGAGAAGCATACACAAGATTGTGCTACCACAAAAAATATGCGGTACTTTAGCCTTGGATTGCTGAGGAAGTAAGAGATTTTTATAGAAAACTTTTTTCCCTCAGCAATATTTTGCATTTAAATGAGAAGCTACAAGAAATAAAAAAAGTCCAGAACTCACCTGGTGTCTGTTTCGAATATTCTAAGGTAAGTGATAACAATCTTCACACACTTCTAAAACTGATCCTCCTAAAGACAAAACAAAAGCAAATTAGTTGTTCACCAGTTCTGAAGTTGAGGATTCATTGATAAATTATCATCACATTATTGGACAGTAAAAACACACAGAAGTGTTTTATAAATATTTGTACCACAAGTACAAAGTAAGTCCCCACAATGTAAATCCTTGTCTTTAGAACTGATAAACTGTCAAAATAAACGACAAATATTTAAAAAACACAGAGTCAAGGCCTCCATGGTTTGAACCAGAGTTTCAGTCTTTTTTCCTCAAATTTTACACGGGAAAGATAGACACCTACCCACTTGCAAGGAAATTCTAATAACCACTATCTGTTCAAGACTTTGGACTTTTTCAACTTAGGTCTTTGTGAATATATGTACTGAGAACATGAGAAGCCTGTTTTTCAAGTCTTGGCAATCTGTTGTACTGTTAGAGAGAGATTGTAAAGCAGCTTGGCTAACACAGCAGACCCCAAGCTCCAGCACTGGAGCAGCAGGCACAGCCTGCTCTGGGGTGCAACACCAGCTCCTCTTGCCAGGACAGATTTCCATCAAGAAAATCACAGTGTCATCCAATTCGCATTCCCTCATCCTGAAGGAGATCACCCAAAGGAAAAAAAACAGTCTCTTTCTGGTGCACAAGGAGGGAGAGAACCTGAGATGACCCAGCAGCACACACTCGGTCCTTCAGCAGCCAAGGCTCCAGATCAGCCATCACATGGAAATAACAGAGCAAAGGGGCAAGAGCAGCCTAGGAAATGCTACATGGTGCTATGGAAAAAATCAGGGAAAATCACTGCAACAGATTCAAATATCTGATTAAGCAAGTACAGGACTCATCTAACCCATATTACCAATCACAAAGTCACTTCTGCATTAGATGACTGAACAATAAACCTCGTGAGCGGAACTTCAGAGCAGCTTTTACCTGGCAAGTCATCGCTTAATAGTCATACAAATCCTTCCAACAGCTTTCAGAGAACAAGTTCTGAATGCACTTGAGAAATAAACTCCCCACTGAATTAATAATTAGGCCTTTCATGGGCTGGAAGTTTCCAGCATGGCAAACAGAGATGCTGGGAATACACCCAGGGAGCTGCTGGCATTGCTGCCCACAGCAGTTGCTTGGTGCCATCTGTAAGAAGCTGCTTGATCCAGCAACACATCTCAAAGTGGGTATGAATGAACCACCCAACAACTCAATAATCAGCTTATTGTTAATGGATCTGTTTAGTTCCTTTGATAGGAACCAGCAAAGGACTTTTCCTGAATAATGAAAGGCAGGGAGTTAAACTTTCCCACTCAGAGCCTGTGCAATACTAGAGGGTGGACTAATTCCCCGAGGAAAAATGTCCTATTTTGTGAAGCTATAGAAGCTCCCAGGTTCTCTGCCCACAGCTTTCTTCATTAAGAAGTAATCCACAACAAGAACATTCTTTAAGCATTTATAGAAAGCTGCAGATTGTTAATGGTGTTGGCAACCAGATTTATGATTTCCTACCCAGATGAAGACCACCTCTATTTGTGCCACTGATTCTGTTCCAGACAGCAAGGCCAGATCCAAGTATGCTGACAGTCAAACTACGCTCAATTTATGGAAATAATATAAGTAGAACAGGAGAAAAAAAAGCAAACTCCAAATGTAATTTGGAGACAAATGTAGTTTGAAAAAATGAGCTATCCTGCTACGGTCAGAATTGTGCATATGTATGATGGAAATATCATACAATGATGTGTGGGCAGAAGGTTCAAATACAAGATTCTGGCCCAGGCCTCATCAAAACTCCACCAGCAGAAAAGTTAGTATTTTTTACAGCACTTATATATATATATAATAACCAGCCATGTAGAGACTCAAAATACATAGAGAAGTGTTGTCTTAATCTGGATGCAAGCAGCAATATTTCCTTCAGTCTCACAGCTATGCCAATACCAAGTTTCATTAAGAGCAGGCAGCCTGATTTACAGCTTAAAATAACAAAACAAGACAAAAATAAATTCCCAAGGAAACTGCTTCTTGTGAAAATCAAAGTATATGAGAAACCCATGCCAGCCACTTTGCATCCTCCCTTCCAGCACTGAGCCAGCCCAGCACTTCCCAGAGGTTTGCTCCCCCAGTTTCTGCTGCAACTGGCAATTCCAATTTAGTGACTCAGGAATGTTTTGATCTCCCCATCCAATCTCATTATTCAGCAAGCCAGATCCACTGACCCAGAGCTCTACATAATACCCTGCTTGTAATTACTTGTAAATATCCCCCCTCCTTATTACACGATATTCACAATCCAAACAAAAGCAGAGAAGATGAAAGGACAGATGCTGGAAAAGGAATGGGAGAGTTCAAAATCCACATCAGTGCATGACACCCGGTTCAACAACACACACAAGAAAGAAGGAAGTCTGGGGAGAGGAATATATAACTGTTTAAGAATCAGAAAATACAGAAATTAGTAGGAAAATTAGAAGAAAAAAAGATTAAAGAATGATGAAGATAAAAACAAGCGAAGCTACACAAATGCAAACTGAATTCATCAACACATTAAAACTGTGGTAAATTTTGTAACACAAAGGAAGAAATTTGCTTGGGGAGGTTGCATGCTCTTGCAACCATTTTGCTCATAGCAAAACCAGCTCTTCCAGCCTTATTTCTCCTGCAAATTTGAATCCAATTTATGTACTGTTGTATCTTCCCCCTATACTGGAACCATAAATAAGCTCGGCACCCTTTCCTCCTCTATCCAAGAGACAGATAACTCCTTTTTCCTTCCAAAAATCAGACATGTTCTCAGCTCTATTGGACAAAAAGCATTATGTGTTTCTTGAGAACGCAAACCTCCTTTGAGAGATGCAGGAGAAGCCTTTTTACTGAATAATTCTACTGACAGAATTGTCCTCATCCTGCTCCATATGTTGATACCAAAAAGGAGGAATTATCTTCAACATACGTTGGTTCATAATCCATCTCCACCATGTACAGGAGATGTATCAGGGTTAGAAGGTATTTAAAGAAATGAGGCTGCAATTAAGGCAAATAAAATTAAGTAAATCAATATACAAAATAGAAACTCCCAAGTCTTCATCTTCACACCCCTTCTTACTTACATGACTTGCAAAATGAATCATTACTGGAAAAACAATGTGAAAAAGCTGAAGGGAAAGCCATCTGGCTGACAAGTGCCTGCAGAAGACCACTACTATTTTAAAGCACTCTTCTTTGCCCTGTAGCTGTCTTGAAATAAATTTTTAACCTATTAATTGAAGCACTAACATTTCCTATTTTGTTAGAGCATCTAAGAGTGTGTTTTGGCATTGCTTATATTTTTATATCACAGCACAAAAGCCCTTTGGCTGAATTTTGCTATTCAGTTTCTGACCTTTTGATAAAGAGCATGTGAGAGATCTCATATCCATAAAAACATTCTGTTTTAACATATAAGCCCTGATAAAAAGCTGAGTATCCTGGGAATTGATGTAAATGCAGACATCTCCCAGAAAAAAAAGAACTTTACTGTGTCCAAGTCCATCTGCCTTGGGAACAGAGGATAGGTCTCCTACACTGAAAGACTGTGACACTCAAAACTTCATTAAATTCTCTTGAGTTCTTTTTTTAAAAAAATAGAAACACACAGTTTTTAAATAATTAAAATCTGGAACAATACCATTTTTCTCCTGAATTCAAGTCTGAACTGATGTAACATCCACCACTGCTGACTGCAAAGAGAGGTAACACTGAAACTTGTGACAAACTTAACTACAGTGACACAGTGTTGTTTCTCTAATGAGCTAAGCAGATTAAAATGTAACCATTTAAGTCTGATTGACCAACCTGTTATAAAGACTTGTGACCTTGTATCCTACACGAGAGTAAGATTCAAACCTACTAAAAAAGGTTTTCCATACTAGGGGAGAAAATATGAAGTATTGGATTTGCATTTTCTATCCTCTCTGCTCAATTAAAATAATTACTCTAAAAACCTGGGTGGAGAGAGGGGGGTTAGTGGATTCCCTGCTTAGGATTTCATTGCTCCTATTTAATCTTTCAGCAATATTGAATTATTGTTTATGACAGCATGCAAGCATCCCGAACTGTATATGGCTATAAAAAAACCCCACATCTGCAAATCTCAGAAAAATCAACAGCTCTGTTTACTTTGTTGATTATTATTCTTAATTTTTCCTACCTATAAATAGTTTTTGAATCACTGTGACTACTCACTGCAAGTTCACTAGAACAAATCAGCCAACCCACAACTTCTTGGTGGAGTGATGCAGACGCCACTTCTGGAGAAGAAATGCCTTAAAATTCAAAGACAATAAAGCCCCATTTCTGCTAAGTGGGTTGTATAAAACCCTCATATTGTTAATGACTATATCAATATAGCCTAACCTTTAAAATATAAAAGAACTCTTGGAACAGATGGGTCTACTCACATAAAAATGAGATTTATGCTATTATGTAGGTAAGACAACAAAAGGTTTTTAAATAGGAATAAAGGAAAAGAGAGAAGTCTATTGTCTTGTGTAAGAAAAGGTTGAGAAAATCACATCAGTTGTCAAAACATGAATCCCTTGACAGACTGTTACAAAAAGAGAATTTAAGGATCCAAGCAGCCCCTTTTAACAGCACAGGAGGCACTTGCCTGGTCAAAAAGGAACAAAGTGAGGTTACAAAGTACAGCTAAAAAGCCAAATAAGCAGTTTGAGACACAAAGGGAACAAAAAGGAACACCTCTTTCAAATTACAACTTGGTTGGCAAAGGGCAAGAAAAAGATTTATCCGAAATTAACTTGGAAGGGCAGGGGAAGGTGATTCCTCCCTGTGATCATCAACAGCACAAGGAGATGGAGGGGAAAAAAATCATTCCTATTTTCTTTCCTATCAATTGTGAGGCAGATGAAAAGGTAAATGAGGGTTTCCCCATACACACAATTTAAATAATTGTAAAGTATGGCCTTATAAACTGCAAAATAGATACCAAAATTATTTTACACCTAATTTGGTGTTAGAATTGCTGTGTTGCCAAATAAACGCTATAAACACTACTGGCAGTTTCACTCGTGAGCAGTTTTTGTTAATAGTCTTTGAAATGAAGACTTTATTTTAACAAGTAAAAAAGCAAACAGGAAGACCAGTTTATAGCAACAACTGAAGGCAATACTCGTATCTTCACCCTAATCTAAAATGATACACTCTGGTGCTTCCCTTTTGAGAACCTTCATCTATTTTCAGATTATTAATCTCTGCTCTTTAATGGTTGTCTCCCACCAAGCATACAAACCTTCCACTTAAAAAGTTATTAACAAAAAGGCAAAATAAGGAGAATTGAACAGCAGAACTTACAAAGAATTTCTATTTTCCAGAAAAAACTCCCCAGCCAGCTCAGAAACAGAAAAGCCAAAATGCCTTTATATGATTACCACAGACCCAACATCACTGCCTCTGTCAGAGCCCTTCTATTTCACAGGATATTAGGATTTGTTCTAAAAATTAAGCTTATTTATTTAATAATACAGGCAGAAAGAAGACTTCCCTCCCCCCATTTACTTTTACCTCTTGTATCCGATCAGGTCTTCCAGCCTAAGATGATGCATAATTATTCAAGCAGTACAGGTATCCACTCAGTTAAGTTCCAAAGGCTTTAGTTCCAGAGATTATTTCTTCTGCAAAGTTAAAAAATTAAGTATATCTAAAGATCCTCTCTTCTCCTAATTGTTCAACTGGTTTTCCCCAGTTTTTGTGGAGAGTGGGGAGGAGACTATTTGATGATTTCACTTCCTCACAGAAACTGAGCAATTGGTGTTGTAAAAGATATTTTAGGCTTAAAAAAAAAGGACCCAAATAAAAACAAAACCAATAAAACATCACCAGGAACAAGGGACCAATACCCCCAGAGACTATCTCCTGGATATAGATATTTATAGATATAGATATATATGTCATGGAAGACATTCTTCACTTCATGCCACAGATTTCTCCCCTCTGAGTGGGACAGGTGTTACAGAAAATGGTCTAAAAGCCAAGATGAGATGAGATTTAATATCTGCCCCATTCAAACCCCCAGCACATAGGACATTCAGAAGCATGAAAGGTGTAAAAACCACAGAATTCTAATTCAATTAAATCTGAACTGACCAGCACAGCTCATATTACCCAAAACTTCTACTTCTTGTTTTGGCAGGAAAATACAACCAAGTTCCTTTTGAAGGCTGGGTGATGCCAGAGGTGATGCCTTCAGTGCAAATATTTCTGTTTCTTCTCAGGTGAATTAAACCAGAGCCCATGTCCAGGGGCAAACACACAGTAAATCAAAGCACCTTGGGGTAGAGAACACATTTATTCCCTAGAGACCCCAAATTCATCCCTATGAACACAATGCTAATGTCACAACAGTCTCATAATATCCCCAGAATGATACCCAGTACACCCTCTGCATGTTGGAGTCAGTTCTTTCAGCTACAAATACCCAAACAAATCACAAGGCTGAATTAAAACCAGCTTTAATTTAAACTGGCATTCTCTTACAGGAGATAAACTCTCTGGTATTTTCTAGCCATACAGTGTGGTTTCACCAACAAGAAGATTTATTTTCTACTACTCCCCCACAAACCATAACAATATTTATTTCCCCTGTTCTCTCACTCTGCATACATTTAATCTGCAGACTGCCTGATGAAGGATGTCCTCAGTTCCACCACTCAGTCTAGCAACAGTATTTCATGGCTGCTTAAAAAGAAGGGAAAAAAAAAAAAAAAAAAAGCCAGTCCATAATTTAGAAATAATAAGAAAACAAAGAATGTATTTGTCCTACTGATTTTCCCACTGCTGATTTAATAAGAAAATACACAGCTTGAATTTCTGACCATAGACTTAGCTTGAAAACCTGACACTTCAGGAAAAGACTTTATTTGCAACTGAGTTTTCTAACACTGTAACTGGGTAAGAATTAGAACACATACAGATTTTCTATACTAGGTTTTCAGACAAGAGTCACATTTCAGAGGGCTTAGAACCAAAAAGCCACTATTATACTGGGGCATAATTTAATCACTGCCATTCCCAAGGCCTTTCAGTTTCAGCATAAGTATGGAATTATCAGATTTAGCCTTTTTTCCACCTAAACAACTGATAATATGCCAGAAACCCCTATGCATAGTTCTTGATGTTTCTTGATAATGTTTTTATTCCTCCCTGTGATTTATTTTCACTAATACTGGAGCAAGACAGATGTCTCTTCACTCTGCCTGTACCCCTGATGTGATGCCATCAGGCCAATGTTAAACATTCCTACATGTATTCCCTAAACCCAGGGTTATGTCCTCCTGGAGATCCTAAACAGGAACAAAATCAGTTGTGAAACAGCACCTTTCCTCATTTAGGGTTATTTAAAAACAATATTTTATATATTTACACATTTAAACAGCCTCAAAACAGCAGAGTGAAAATCATCACAAATCCTTTTTAACAGCAAGAGAGACTCCCTGGCCTTTAGATAGAAAACACGAAAAAAACAAGTCAGGGGAAGAAATGTGGGTTTAAGATAAGCTGCAGGAAACCAGGGTAAGGAGTTGTGCATTACAGGACAAGCATAGGAAATGCTGGGTTTTCATCATCCAACGTATATTCCACGCCAGGCCCAGTAACAAAGTCATGTTGGCTGCTGGCCCTGTTATCCAAAGCACTCAGGGAAATAATCAGGTAGGCTTGGGAAATGACCCTGTGCACCTTCCAAACACCTTCTGATTAATTCTGACTGCCTGGTTTTCCCAAGTCAAAATTGTGAAGGGCCAATGCTGTGCTAATTTAAAAGCAACAAGAATGAAGTGAGTGTGGAAATCAGGAACTTTGTAGTTTAAAAAAAAAAATCTTCACTAGTTACTGTTCAGACAGAAATATTTCTGTTGAACATACATTTATTTTGCTCTGTGATAAAAATGGTCTACTCCAAGCAAAAATGTAATTTCCCAGCATTACCATTAGAGCCTTCAGAAGAAGGACTGGATGACCAGTGATTTGTCAAACCAAACCCCAAAACAATAAAATAAGAAAGAAAAGACATGCTTCAGACCTACTTTTCTTCCCCACTCAGACCAAACACACCTCAGAATTGTACACATGGAGAAAGCAGGGTCCCTGTGCCACAGAGCTCGTTAGGCATCCTATGGAAAAGATTCCTCAAGTTCTCAAAGAACAGCAACTCAGAATGAACTGAAACTCAAATTAAGTCACTGGAACTTAAATCTAATCACTGCTCTGAACTGTAACTGAATCTGGCTTTTAAATTCAATTTAAATCAGGAATATTTTCTGGTTATAGCTTCCCAGAAACAGGTCACCTCAGATTTCAGGCCCTTCCCTCCTCCTCAAGAACAGCAGGTGAGATGTCAGGGAGTGCTGGGAAGAGTGTAAGACCCAGGACCTCCAACCAAGGCCCCACCAAACACTGTTCCCCAGCTCACCACACCCACCAAGGGCCCCTGCACACACAGTCAGTCAGGTGAGGGGTCTCAGATGGGTCCAAAGCACCGGATCAAAGCTGTCATCAGTCCAATCTGGATGTTGAGGGGATCAGTTTATCAGTGGGATAACTCCAGTCCCTGGTGGATGTGGAGTAGAGCAGGTCTTAAACAAGAAATTGAAGCAGCACAGCTTCAATTCCCTGTCCAGATGATTTCACAGGGATCCCAGATGGCCTTTGTGAAAGCACCATGAACACTTATTAATTTTATTCCCCTTCCACCTGCTTTTATCAATTTTATACAATGTCACATCTCCCAAATGCAGACTGCAGTCCACTCTGAACAGGATCATACACATCCCATTTTGTCTGCTCATCCCCCTTCCTGTACTTCTATCAGAAGCAAGAGCATCAGCTTCCATGATGACCTTCAAGCTACAGAGAAGAAAAATTAAGACATACTTAAAACATTTTTAACAACAATCTCTTAACTGCTCACCCTCAGGAAACTCGGAAATATCATATTACAAATTACAAATATCTCATTTGATTTGGCCTAGCCTTGGTGAAAGGAATTTCCTGCACCTGGCACATTCAATATTATGGCAGATATTACCACTAGAAACTGCCCACAACAATTGGAGTCTGGATCCCAAGTCCCCCTCCTCTCTACAAGCAGCTTCAAACCTAATTATGTGCTTCCAGTAAATGTCCCTAAATCCTCAAGACATGAGAAGCAGATTCATAAAGAAAATTCTCTGACAACTGACCCAGGCAAAGGCCTACATAAATAAAACTGCACAGCAACAGAAAAACCTGCTAAGATATAAAATAAGTGATGACAGATGGAATGGAAAAGATTATTTTCATTTGAAGTACAGCCAAAAAATTAAAGACATAAAAGGGGAAATGCAAAGAGAAGACCTCTGTGAGTTTCTGCTTTTTGGAACTGCACAATAGGTCTCTGTAATGACATCAGAGAACTCTGGGCTTCTCCTTTCCCCACTGCAAAACATGAGCAATCCAGAGGTTCTGTGCATTCATTTTTTCTACAGATTTCTCCTTAAAAGTCACAAAGGCTCCAGAATCCCTGACACTGAACACAACTTTAGTAAGATCCAGATGAAACCAAGGAAGGACTGTGAAGTTTCCTGTGACCAAAGCAGAAGCAGGATGGTGTAAGTGCTCCTAGACCAAGCTGTTTAAACCAGTTCCTGACAGATATATAAATAAATATTCTCAGAGGGAAGAGGAAGCCCTGAAGGCAGGAGGGGGAAATGTGGGGTGCTGGTGGATCTCTGGTTTGTGCTTTTGCATCACTGGTCTTAGAGACTGCCTGTCATTGCAACCAGATCCACTGAACTGTTTACTTGCATCATTCAGAAGCCATCATCACAAAAATACCAGTTAATGAACACAGACTTATGTCACAAAAGAGAAAAAAAAAGGTTCCTTAGTGATGCTTTGGTGACAGGTAACCAAATGTCGCTGGGTTTTTTGCTTGCTCAACCATTCACCCCACAAAGTTTAAATCATGGCACTGAAGTATATGAAAAAGAAAAACAAATAAAGAGCCCAAATCTTTCATTGAGAAACTCCATTCTCATTTACAAAACCCTTGAGCAGATTATGAAAGAGGAGATGGCAGCTGCTAATTTAACTTGGGCCTAGAGGACTCGTTCTGTTTGCACCCCTGTGCACCACAAACCTTCAATTTTCTCCTTTCAATACTTGCACAAGAAGATGAGAAACTTGCACCCCAAGGAAAAAGGCACTTAAATTTTACTGAATTTGGCCCTACAACACACTGGCACTGAAAACACTTCACCATAAATGAAAGAGGCAGAAAAAGGCTTTAAAAAGGCACATTTCAGTGCAATGCAGATACAAGGTAAGTAGAATTAGGAGTAGTTGCCAGGACATAAGAAATTTTAACATATGACAATACAATTTTACTCATGTTCTCCAATAAAATAACCCCCAATGTATCACCAATGCATTAGACCCCCACAATCAATGCCACTAATTAGAATTAATTACTCAAGAAAAAAATGGTAACCCTTTTTATTGGCTACCATCACTTCATTAAAAACATTTAAGCCATCTTTTGAGGCACTTTCTGGAACACAGGTCTTTCTATCAGTTTGCACAGCCTGAAGTAGGAAGCAGAGTGCCTCTGAAGGTAAAACATGCATTTTGCAACAACTGTGCTTTGTATGTTTTTATTGATTAAGACAATATTTCAACTGAGCTTCTTAGGAAATCTTATGATATCACAACATCCAAACTCCTTTCTTTCAGGAAAGCAGCCACTGGTTAACCAACCAACATCACCATGGAGCACCAGTACTGCTTAATTCAAACTACTTTAATTATCAGAGCACCTGGAAAACAACTTTTCAGGTCAAAAGAAACAGCCCAATCCTTCACTTTGGTCCTGGGCATTGGTGATGTTCCTCATCCCTCCCTCTGGATTCTGCTATGACCCAACTGTCCCAAGGCCCAGGTGGCTACAACTGAGACAGGGGCCAAGCTCACTGCAGGATTCTGTGTCATCTTCTGTGAAGTTGGGGTCACCTCCCAGAACCCCAGAGATTGCCAAGCCACACACTCCTGCTCCTGGAAAACATCCTTTTCCTCAGGCCAGTGGAGAGTGACAGAAGATCCTCATCTTCCCAGGCAGAGGCAAAGCCACACAAAGAGGACTTGCACAGCTCGAGAGCAAACTGTGAGGGAAATCAGTAAATGTACTAAAACTACCTTAAATTAACCCCTGTTTGTGGTTTGACAGGAGAGCAGTGAAGTTGCCAGCAGATGCCAGTTTGCATGCCCTGGAGAGGTACTGGGAGTGCTCAGTCTGGGTATAAGCTCTGCAGAAAAGTTCTGGCAACCCATTTCCAGACATACTGAAAAATATTTTGATCTGGTTATTAACATTAACAATACTTTAAAAAATATTACAAACTGGCAAACTGATAAGAGAGGGAAATATTGCAAATATCAAAGGCCAGTTACAGTACTGTTGTTCTAAGTCAAGTTATTCAATGGATAGTCAGGATTTCCTGAAGACCCTTCCAGCCTTCAGTTGTGCCAGCTTTCCCAGAGAGGATATTCTGGCAACTGAGTTTATAAATTCAAAAAATAAGAGTCAGAACAGCAATTTTATATTTAACCCACAACATGATTTCTTAAGTAATCCAGTTAGGCTTCCATTCATTCTCCCCCTCACACTGTGCTTAACATAGACAAAAATCCTTCTTGAGGCTTGCCACGAGAGGAACTACAATGAACAACAGCATCAGTGCTGACAACCACCACCTGCCAAACACAGAACCTGTGAGGGCAAGGGGGTCTCAACACCAACACTCATCCTGTTGGGCTCATGGAATCCCAGACTGCTTTGGTTTGGAAGGGACCTTGCATATCATTTAGTTCCACTCCTCTGCCATGGGCAGGGACACCTTCCATGAGACCTGGCTGCACTAATCCAGGGATGGGACTAACACTTCAGGGATGGGTCAGCCACAGCTTCTCTAGGCAAGGATGTTGTGCCAGGGCCTCAAAATCCTCCCAGGGAAGAGTTCTTCCCTAGCATCCAATCTAACCCTGTCCTCTGTCAGTGAAGCCATTCCCCCTTGTCCTGTCACTCCACGGGCTGGATTCATTTTGGTACTGGAAGGGGCTTTAAGGTCTCCCTGGAGCCTTCTCTTCTCCAGGCAGTACAACCCCAGCTCTCTCAGCCTGTCTCCATAGCAGAGCTGCTCCAGCCCTAGGAGCATCTTCATACCCTCCCTCTGGACTCCCACCAGCACAAAAGTTCTTCAGTCATACTCTGGTGCTGCTCCGTGTTTTCCAAAGTATGAGGATCCAAACTCCCTCGCTGACTCCATGGATGCAGGTGAGAACTGCACGAGAAGCTCGTGGACACCACAGCTGCATTCCAAGCCATTCCCACCATCCACTGCAAAGCAAGCCTCTGGCAGGCTCCCATCATCCCGGGCAATGTCCCTGGTGCCACCTCAGCCACAAACCAAATCAACTGCCTACAGCCCACTGCAAACTGGCACAGGCTACCAACAGAGCAGGAGGTGGATCCCTGAGTGCTGGGAAAGACTGAAACAGTGTTTGGACTTCCTGGGAATAATCAACACTGACTATGGTATACACTTGGAGACAAAATGTGCTACAATACATTACTTTTTTTCACTGATAAAATGGTTAAACATAGCACACAGCCACCCTGGGAAGGAGGGGAATCTTCCACTTGAGCCTCCAACCTGCAATTTATCAATGCAAGACATCCAAAATTCAGGAAGAACACGACCATGTTGCAGCATGTCCCTTTTCATTTAAGTGCTGTGGACAATTGCTGAGATGAAATAAATGAGGGAGGGAGAGAAGTATTTATTTATGCTTACAAAAAGCTGTTTGGCTGAAAATCCCATCTCCAAAGCCCGAGTTCTCCACAAAGCAGATTCTGCACTGCCAGCAATATGACGAATTTCTCCAAAGCCCTTAGAGCATGGCAAGAAAACCACAGGAAGCTGCTCAATAAAAATAAACTTCTTTTCATCTTACACTCTATATATTAATGTCAATTTCTCTTCCACTCCAGCTTCTGTTTCCCTTCCTTTCTCCCTCCCAAGGCATAGCACACCTGGTTTATTAGAGCTAATTCATTAAAGCAAATGAATTTGGCATTTATTTCTCAGGATCCCTTAGTAAGATTAGGATTCTATCATATTCTATCAAAAGCAAACCAAAAATCCACTGATCCTAGGCAACCTGAAACCGACAGATGCCTGAGAAGCTGAAAACACCTCTAATGAAATTGCAGTCAAAAGAATAAATTCCATCTTCAAGGAGGCTGCTACAATTCAAAAATGAATTAAATAGGTCCAACCTGAAGCATTTCCAAAAGGAAATCCTTGCAGCTCTGCATACTTTGGAGAGCTTAAACTTACCAGGGAAATGGGT
Organism: Certhia americana; assembly: GCA_018697195.1. Lineage (NCBI taxonomy): Eukaryota > Metazoa > Chordata > Aves > Passeriformes > Certhiidae > Certhia > Certhia americana. The sequence goes on along the minus strand of CM031874.1, from coordinate 6,341,751 downwards.
GAAACCACACTGCTCAGCCACTGGGTGACTGGCGGCCTGCAAGTTTTTGCTTCACAAGCAGAGCAAAACTCACACAGTAGTTTAAACACACACACAGCATTTACCTTTCCTGATGCTAAGCTTGCACGAGGCAAACATCAGAGGGAAAATTAGATTATTTCACACTGGTCTGAGATGATGGTACCAAATTTATGTTGTTTTTTTTTTTTTTCAGCCTTACCGAGCACAGACAGCTCAACAGCAACGTCTCACAGCACACAAAAATGAACACCCCCATAAAAAACACAACCTAGAAAAGATAAAAACCCTTCGCTTTCCCTCTTAGTCGGACAGGATGGCCTTCACCTTGCTCCAGGGAGCACCAGCTCATCAGTGCCCACTAATAAACTCAAGGCTTTGTTGTCACTGTGTGGAACAGCCAGGTCTGGATAGAGCACAAAGCAGGAGCGAGGCGTCTATAGGGAAATCTCCCCGTCTCCGTTCTGGTCACCGTGCCATTCTATGTTATCATCCAGAATTACCTGACGGAATCTTAATTTGAGAGCCAGGAAGGCACTGCAACGAATGTAACAGAAATACGCTGCCTTTGCAAGTTTAACGTTATAAAGGTGGATTTGATTCCCGCTGCTGGTAAGTCATTAATATTAAGCACCTTCACGGGCCGAGAGGCTACTATTATTTCGATATAAACAATTAAAGCAGGATAATGTAGGGAAAGAGAAAAAAATCACCCTGACTCCCGGAAGCGAGCAGAGTGATTCACGGCTCCCACACACCACACAGAGAGACTTTCATTTGAATTCACCTTCCCAGGCCTTTTGTTCGGGGTTTTTCCCCCTGACTCCGAGGAGTGAGGGGGACCGGGGCGGGGGTTCCCCGGGGCGGTAGGGGGGATTCTCGGGGCGGAGGTGGGATTCTCGGGGCGGAGGGGGGATTCTCGGGCGGAGGGGGGGTTCTCGGGGCGGAGGGGGGGTTATCGGGGCGGGGATGTCGGCGGGCGATGCCCCGGGCAGGGAAAGCCGGTGGGCAGGGAAGATACCGGCTGGGCCACATCCAACCGTCACCCGGCCCTCCCTCCTCGCCGCTACCCCCCCCCGCCCACCCCGCCACGCACCAGCTCCATCTTGGGCCTCCGCCCGCGCCCGGCCCCGCCGCGCTTCACATGCGGCCGCAGAGCGGGGGGGGCCGCGGCAGCCGCGGGCGGGCGGGCCGGGGGCGGCCCGGCTGGGCGGGGGGGCGGGCTCCTCGGGGCCTCGCGCGGGGCCGGTGCGCCGCTCCGACCTCAGCGCGGTGCCGCCGCGCCGCCAGACACCGTCTTACCGGGGACCCGGCCACGGGAAGCGGGGGGGGGGGGGGGCGGCGGAGCACTGCGATGAGCGGCCCGACGCGCAGCGCCCACCCCGCCGCACGCGCGCGGGCACGCGGCCGCGGGAGGCGCGCGGGGATCCCGGCGGGAATGGAGGAGGGGCGGGGAAAGGGAGAAAAAAGCGGGACGAGCGCGGCAAAAAAAATCGGAACTTCCCTTGACCGGGAAATCGAACCGGGCCCCGCGGCGGTGAGAGCGCCGAATCATAACCACTTAGGACCACCAGGGAGCGATACATAATACTCTCGCTGCAGCTATTTGGCTCACTGCTCTGGGGAAGTGACTAGGACAGTGACACCGGGCCTGCAGGTGAGACCGGGAACTGCTGGTACAGGGACACGGGGGCCTCGCCATCCATTCACAGGAGCCGGGGGCTGTGGTACAGAGACCGGGCACTGCGGTGCGACCTGGCATGCTGCGGCACAAGGATCAGTTGGGACGCAGCTCCCAACAGGAGATGGGACCGTGGAGCAGGGGAGCCCACCGGGTCCGGGGCTGGGACACCGGGGATCTGGTGGGGTAGGGGACAGACTTACAGGGATGCGGAGCAGCGGAGGCCTGGGCTGCAGCAGACACGGAACAGCCCCAAGCACATCACCCTGTGTGGGGGCCGGGCTGACTGCCCTTTAGGGCGCTGTCGGCACTCAGCGCTGACCGCACACGGACCCATAGTTCTAAGTATGCCTTGAGGCATACTTTCACCTTGATATCGCTGAAATCACCTTCACCCCGCCTGTCCGAGACTCCCATCCTGCCACCCCACCCACCCAGGCCCACACGACCATGGGTTCCTCAGGAGCTCAGTTCAGAGCTGTTCCCTTTAGTATACTCACAGACAAAAGAAGAGAGGGTTCCCAGTTCGTTAAGTTTAGCCAACATTGGGTCAAATTTAACCTGAGCCTGGTTCACCCTGAGGGACACAGCTGGGCTACTATATCAGGCCAGTGTTGGGTAAAGACATAAAGCAACAAAATTGGTCGCGAATCACGCACAACACAAGAGTACGAGCGTGGGAGCAGGTGACCCTGGAATCTGGTATGACACCCTGCACAGACAACATTGCACTGTGTGGCCTGCCATACCGTGAGGTACTTATACTACGGCCTTTCCCGTGAATGGGATCCTATTGCCAACAAGCGTCATCACCATGCTACACACTAAACAACGACTATAACACCCTCTCCTGCTCCAGCTCACAATGGCACACACGAACAAGATACTCAAACAGACACACGTCACACATACAACACATACACGGTACTGCACCTTTCACCCATCACACACATTAATCCAGTATCACATGCTATTACTTTTAGTGCGAAGCTGCCAGCACTGACACCACTTCGGTAACTCTCCAATGCCTTACACATTTGCAAACCAGTCGCACCACAAAGGAAGATGATGGCGCGCAAAGAGCCCCCCAACTGACATCCACTACAGCACCACAAAGATAGCGCGCAGAACGGTGGGCTACAGAGGGTGCAGAAGAGTAACATACAACGGTGAGATGGTTCCACACGATAGTGCTTGTTGCATAGGTACACCTGCCAATGTGTATGTCTCTGAGTAAACAAACGGGATCTGGTGAGTGGCTCAATGGACGTGCTGGGAGTGGTGTGCAAACACCATCTCAGACCAGTATAAGAATGTTCGACCAAACTCCTTAAAAACGAATGAACACTTCCCGTGGTTTGGATACAATAGATAGTATAAGGATGGGATCAATTATGGCCCAGGGAGGGCCAGCGGGAAAACGAAAAGTGGCTCCTTCCGCTTTTTCCAAGCTTGTGACTTAATTTACACTAATTCTGCTGCTAGTCTGCTTTGCTGGGGCGATGGCCTGGCAGTAGCCTCCCACCGTGAAGCTGTCAGTAACACTCCATACGGATTAGGTTCTGTCATATACCAAAACCCCTCTATAGTTTACCTGGTAGTCCCAACACCACTAGACCCTGTTGTCCACGACCAATCAGTATTAGGAAAGTCGCATACCCTAGAACAGACATACAAACCACAAACACAGAACGAAAAAAAATCGCTCATAAAACCTTGATCACACCAAGCAGATGCCTCACTCTAGCTGTGGCACCATTGTCAAATCTGGAAAACGTAGCCGCGATAACGCAAAACCGGATCGTACTGCATGATCGGCCTCCGTCCACAAAGACAATTCGTCACGCCTAAGCCTTCGTGAGCACAACTACAATCCCAACGCACAAAACCCTATCACACCGCACGCTGTAAGCCCTAGATGCACACTGTGCACGTAGCTTGCCAGAGCTTCAATATGCGATACGGGATGATTGAAAGGCCACTGATTTCCCTTTGAAGAGGGTAGTCCACGACGTGTCAAGCAACAGGCCCAGAGACAGACGAACAAGGCGCAGCTGCTTATTCCGCCATTAGAATTCTCCAGGGGGGGGCCGGCCTCGTGCAAAAAGGAATACACACTAGCCGATACACAGCATACCATCTTGCCAAGGTTACTGTGGACTCAGACCAGTCCACTGGAATTCACGCCAACTGCACACGTGCCACCAGCAGCACGGCACCATAAAGGCCAGAGCCGATCACACGGACAGTGAGGGCAACGATGTCCCAGCTATAATTCAATCGTGGAAAGGAAACATCACAGTACTGCGATAAATATTATTTATGACAGGTTGCAGCAAAGTCTCTATTTCAACGTCGATGGGAGAAAAGAGCATCCACGCACACGACGTATATCGATAACAAGAATCCCAAGCGGAGATATTCACGCACAAGCCCAAAGAGGAGAGTAGAGATCTAGTATCGCGACATGATACCGTACAACGGCCTATGCATTCTTGCCTACAGGAGCTAGCGACAACAAGACTAGAATAAAACATATTCCGGTATTGACCTGATGATCGAATTGAAGCCGTAAACATATGAGTCTTAAGTCAAGAGAGGACATAGAATTCAATGAAATATGATACCGCATCATTAAAGTGACGTAAGAACAAGACAAAAGGGATACAATCGAACACACGTCACATACTGCTATCCTTACAACGAAAACAGTTAAACCCCAAATTACTCAAAGCTGACCTTATTGCAAGAGCACGCTCAATTTTCACACGGATCTGTCTCACAGTACACAAGGATTAGGCCAGCCGCCCCTAGTCAACGTAAGGAGTGACCATGAAGGACACTCTACACCCAACTATGGAGAACTAAGAATCTGGCCACTAACATCTCCAATTCCCAATCCCCAGGTCTGCAGAGGGAGGGGGAGCAGGTAGGGGTGGGGGGAAATGGGAGATAATCAAATCAGTCGTCGTCAAACAAAACTTGCTTCTCTTAAAGGGTCAGAGGAGTTCAGTCCCTCCAGGGAGTGCAGGAATAAAACACTAAACACTACCCAAAGATTATGCTAACATAAGTTTTAAAGACCTGAGTAAGTCCCACTTCGCCTCTAAGGTCACACAGGAATGGCACCTTGCATAGAATAAGCAGGACCGCACGATAGGCACGCTTATGAGAAAATAAATTTGAATTTGTCAGCTCCTGAGCATGAAGGCATGGGACATCAAAAGATGCAAACACCAGTCCCTGGAGGGACTGGGTGAGCTCCATGACTCATCTGCCAGTTTGTAAACCAAAAATTAGAGCTGGGCGTTTCAACGAGAAAACCATCCAGTGACATGCCCAGATGTACAGCTGGAGGAGCCCCGAAGAGAGCAGAACAGAGTCCCTCCAATGGTATCCATATCAAGCATCCTTCATAAAGATTCATCTCCAAGAACAAGGGATAAGCATGAGAAGGGAGAAGCAAAGTGCATACACCGGGAAAACCAGAGGTGACACCACTGACTTAACACAAAGAAAAGATGGTGAGTATAAACAGGCTGCTATGACTGCATGATGCCAAAAACTCACAGTGCTCAACAACCAGCTTTAGAACCCTTGCAGTCTCCTCTACAGAAAATAAACAAGTAAAGCGTAAGTGATGTAAGCTTGCAATTCAGCTATCAGAGGCCAGGGAGCTTTGCCTAATATGCCAAAAGCTTTTTTTTTTTTTGTTTGTTTTAAGCTTATTTCTTTTAAAGTTCATTGCATTTAAAAATAAGATTCTGGTTTGTTAAAGCTAGAGCATTAGTGTAACGAGGCAGGCTAAAGTGAGTTGACCTTTTAGGAGCCCAGGAAAAAACCCCAACTGTTTTACTCCATCTAATCAACAGCTCCAAGAGAGCCAGGAGAGGAAAACAGTAACAGGAGAAGCCTGGGAGGCTCCAAGTATCACCACACAGAGAACAGTAGCCATAAGCTAAAGCCATAAGTGCCCATTGCAATTTGGCTTCTCCAGTTATGCCCTCCTCATGTGCTCAGGGCCAGAATCTGCTCCAAGCTACGTCAGACCCAAGGGAAAACTGCTTTCATCTACAGCAGTGGAGCATTTATATGAGCTACCTTAAGGAAACGCCAGACTATTACCCATAGCTATATCCCTAAAAGGACAGACAGTTCGATTACATGTAATCTAAACAAAACTTTAGGTGTTAAAAAAAATATT
>CM031874.1:6313658-6335748 GCA_018697195.1 Certhia americana | reverse complement strand
ACTTAAATTTTACTAGACTTTGCCCTACCCACTGGCAGCCTAGAAACCACTTCACCATAAATAAGGGCAGAAACGCGTTAAAGGCCCTTTCAGGCACTGCGATCAAGTAATCGAATTGGCGATTTGCCCTGACATAAGCTTTTACATATGACAATACCATTTACTCCAGGTGCTCCAATAAAATAACCCCCAATGTATCACCACTGCATTAAACCCCCACGAATCTGCCACTACTTAGATTATTCCTCAGAAAAAAGTAACCCTTTTTATTTGGCCCCCGAAAAAACCCCATCACTTTTTTTTTCATTAACATTTAAGCCATCTTTTTGGGCCCTTCGGGAAACCAGTCTTTCTAATCAGTTTGCACGCCCTGAAGTATTAGACAGAGTGCCCGAAGTAAAACATGCTTGTTGCAACAACTGTCTTTGTAGTTTTTATTGATTGCCAAATATTCAACTGCCGTCTTAGAATCTTATGATATCACACATTCAAATCTTTCTTTCAGGAACGCAGCCATTGGGTTCCCAACCACATCACCCTTGACACCATACTGCTTATTCACTACGTTACTTATCAAGCAAACTGAAAACAACCTTTCAGTCAAAAGAACAGCCCAATCCTCACTTGTCCTGTCATGGTGAGGTTCCTCATCCCTCCTCTGTATATTCCTGCTATGTGAACCCAACTGTCCCAGCCCAGTTGGCTACCCTGAGACAGTGGCCAAGCTAACTGCAGGACTCTGTGTCATCTGCTGAGAATTGTGGTCCCCTCCCCCAACCCCATGATTGCCAAGCCACAAACACTCCTGCTCCTGGAAAACATTCCTTTTCCGCGGCCAGTTAGAGTGACAGAAGATCCCCTCAGGCTCCCAGGCGAGGCAAGCCCACAAATAGACTTGGCACAGCCGAGAGCAACTTGAGGGAAATCAGTACATGTACTAAAACTACCTAAATAACCCCTTTTGTGTTTGACAGGATAGCAGTGAGCTCCAGCGATGCCATGTGCTGCCCTGGAGAGACTGGGAGTTGGCTCAGCTCTGGTTTATGACAGCTCGCAGAAAGTTCTGGCCCCATTTCCAGACATACTGAAAATATTTTTGTCTTGTTATTAATATAAATACTTCACAAACTATAAACGGCAACTGATATAGAGAGGGAACATATTGCAATATCAAGGCCAGTTACAGTATGGTTTTCTAATTACAAATTGTGTTCCATGGCTCGTCAGGATTTACTGAAGACCCCTTCCATCTTCCTTTGTGCGCACTTTCCCCTATAGGCATATTCTGTCATCTCAGTTTTAAAATTCAAAAAGACAGAACAGCGATTTAATTTACCCACCCACTACTGATGTTCTATTAATCCTTAGGCTTCCCTTCATTCTCCCCCCATGTCACACTGTGCCTTAACATAGACAAAATCATTACTTGAGGCTTGCCACGGAGGAACTACAATTAACCCATCATCATTGCTGACAACCCCCACCGCCAAACACGAACCTGTGAGGCAAGGGTCTCACACGCCAACACTCATTCCTGTTGCTCATGGAATCCCTAGACGCGTTGGTTGGACGGGACCTTGCATATCATTTAGTTTCCACTCCCTTCCCTGTCAGCCCTTCCATGAACCTGGCTGCACTATCCGGGATGGGACTAACACGTCAGGATGCACCACAGCTTCTCTAGCGGTTTGTGCCGGGCCTCAAAATCCTCGCCAGGGAGAGTCTCCTAGCTCCAATCTACCCTGTCCTCTGTCCATTGACCAGTCCCCCTGTCCTGTCGCTCCCAGGCTGGATTCAGTTTGTGACTGGAGGGCTTTAAGGTCTCGCCTAGCCTTCTCTTCCCAGTCAGTACAACCCCCCTCTCGTCAGCCTCTCCAGAGTCAAGCTGCTCCAGCCCTAGGAGCCTCTCATACCCCCCTCTGACTCCCCCCAAAAAGTTCTCAGCATACTCTGTTGCTTCGGCCGTGTTTTCCAAGTAGAAGATCACAACCCTCGCTGCGCTCATGATGCAGTTGGATGACTGCACAGAAGCTCGTGGTACACCACCGCTGCATTCCACGCCTTCCGCACCATCCACTCAAGCAAGCCTCTGGCAGGCTCCCCACATCCCGGAGCTGTTCCCTGGTGCCACCTCGCCACAAACCAAATCACTGCCGACAAGCCCACTGCAAACGTCACAGCTACCACAGAGCAGGAGGTTATCCCTGCGTGCTGTAAGCCTGAAACAGGTTTGGACGTCCTGGATAATCAACTGGGGGGCTATGGTATACACTGGAACAAACTGGCTACAATACATTACTTTTTTTCACGATAAAATGGTTAACTAGCACACAGCCACCCTGGGAGGATGGGAATCTTCCTTGAGCCGCCACCTCTGCAATTTTCAATGCAAAGACACTCCAAATTCAGCGAACACGACCATTTTGCGCTGTCCCTTTTCATTTAAGTGCTGTGGACAATTGCTGAATGAAATAATTAGCGGAGGATAAGTATTTCTTTTTCTTACAACTTTGGGCTGAAAATGCCTCTCCAAGCCGAGTTCCCACAATGCAGATTCTGCAAGCTGCCACACTAGACGATTCTCCACAGCCCTTAGATTATGGCAGCAAACCCCAGGAAGCTGCCTCATAAAATCAACTTCTTCATCTTCCCTCTATATTAATGCAATTTCTCTTCCACTCCAGCTTCTGTTTCCCTATCCTTCCTCCCTCCCAAGGCCGAGCAACACCTGTTTAAGTTAAGCTCTTCATTAACGCCCAATTATTTGGCATTTATTTCTCAGGAATCCCTTATAGATTAGTTCTAGATTCTATCATATGCTATCAAAGCCACCAAAAATCCACTTGATCCTAGGCACCTGAAACCGGACGTGCCTGAGAACTGAAGACCCTCTAATGAATGGCAGTACCCCCCCCCAAAGAAAATTCATCTTCACGGAGCGCTACAATTCACCGATTTAATTCCACCCCTGACTCATTTCCCAGGAAATCCGTGCAGCTCTGCTACTTTGGAGAGCTTAATTTACCAGGAGATGTTAACCACCACTGCCAGCCCTGGGTGACTGCGGCTCAAGTTTTTTGCTTCAAAAGCAGCAAACATCCCCCGTATTTAACACACACACAGCATTTACCTTTCCTGATGATACGCTGCACTAAGGCAAACTCACAGGGAAATTAGATTATTTCACACTGTCTGAGATATGTCCAAGTTATGTTGGTTTTTTTTTATTTTTTTCAAGCCTTACGGCAGCCCGAGCACTCATACAGCAACGTCCTCACACACACAAAGTGCACCCCCCAAAAACAAACCTAGAAAAGATCCAACACCTTCGGCTTCCTCTATGTCAGACAGACTGGCCTTCACCTTGCTCCCCAGGGACACCATCTCCATCAGTGCCCATAATAACCAGCTTGTGTCACTGGTGTGGAACAGCCAGGATGGATAGAAGTCACAAAGCAGAGCGAGGCGCTATCAGGAATCCGCTCTCGTTCGGTCCTTTGCATTCCGTATCTCCAGACATTACCTGACCGGAATCTAATTCGAGAGCCAGAAGAACCACTGCACTAATAACAGCATAACGCTGCCTTTGCAAGTTTCACGTAAGGCGGGATTTGCTTCCGCGGCTGGTACGTCATTCATCAAGCACCGCATCGGCCGAGCGGCTACAATTATTTCGGATAAAAAATGACGCAGGATAATGTGGAATAGAACAACTCACCCTGACTCCCCGGAGCGAGCCAAGTGATTCCGGCTCCCCACACACACCAGAGATGACTTTCATTTGGAATTCACCTCCAGGCCTTTTGTTCGTGGTTTTTCCCCCTGCTCCGAGGAGTAGAGGGGGTACCGGGGCGGGGGTTTCCCGTTGCGGAGGGGGATTCTCGGGGCGAGGGGGTTTCTCGGGCGAGTGTTGATTCTCGGGGCGAGGGGGGTGCTCGGGTCGAGGGGGGGTTCTCGGGGGGGATTCTCGGCGGGCGATGCCCCCGCCGGAAATGCCGGGCAGGAGATCCGCGGCACTCCCACCCTCCCCGGTCCTCCTCCTCGCGCTCTCCCCACGGACCCCCCCCCCCGCCCCCCCGCACCGCCACAGCTCCTCTTGGCCTCCGCCCGCGTCCCGGCCCGCCGCGCTCCCCTTCGGCGCCGCAGACGGCGGGGGCCGCGCTCCGCGGGCTTGCGGCGGGCGCGGCCCAGCTGGCGGGGCTTCCTCGGCGGCTCGTCGCGGGGCCGTGAGCGCTCCGCCCCTCAGCGCCGGTGTCCTGTGCCGCCGCCGCCCAGCCCGACCGGGCCCGGCCACGTGAGCGGGGGGGGGTGGGGGCGAGCACCGCGGCGCGCCCCGACGCGCAGCGCCCACCCCGCCTCACGCGCGCGGCACGCGGCCGCGGGGCCGCGGGATCCCGTCGGGCAGGAGTGGGCGGTGAAAGTAGAAAGCGGGACGGCGCGCAAAAAAAAAAAACGGAACTTCCCTGACCGGAATCGACCCGGCCGTGCGGCGGTGAGAGCGCCGAATCCTAACCCTAGACCCCAGTGGCTGTACATCCCGCTCGCTTGCAGTATTGGTCCTGCTCTGGGGACAGGGAGTGACAGTGACACTGGGGCTGCGGTGAGACCGGGAACTGCGGTACAGGGACCGGGGGCTGCCATCCATCACAGAGCCGGTGGCTGTGGTACAGAGACCGGGCACTGCGGTGCGAATGGCGGCTGCGGCACAAGGATCAGTGGGGACTGCAGCTCCCCACAGGAGATGGTGACCGTGGCACAGGGAGCACCGGGTCCGGGGCTATGACACGGGGATCTGTGGGGCTGGGGACAGACGTACAGGGATAGCGGAGCAGCCGGAGGCCTGGGCTGCAGCAGGACACGGAACAGCCCCAAGACATCACCTGTGTGTGCGGGCCTGAGGCTGCACTGCCTTTAGGGCGCTGTCCGGGCACTCAGAGCGCTGACCGCACACCGACCCCAGTTCTAAGTATGCTTTGGGCATACTTCACCTTGATATGCTTCAAATCACCTTCACCCCTGCCCTGTTCTGAGAATCCCATCCTGTCACCCCACCCACCCAGCTCCACACCGACCCTTGGGTTCCTCAGGAGCTCAGTTCAGAGCTGGTTCCCTTTAGTGACAAGGAGGGCTTACACAATTAGGGAAAACGAGGATTTTAAGCTCATGAGTCTGTTTTTCCCAGTTGCTCAAGTTTCCTGGCATTCCTGGCTGTTCCCTGGGGAACAGGGCTACTTCCCAGTGTTGGGTAAAAGCACAATTTCCACCCATCCAGTACATCCTGGAGCAGGTGACCCTGGCATGGTGACCTCAGAACATTGGCTCCAGTTATCCCTCCCATCACTCCAGCATGGCACTGCTGGTGTGGGGCTTCTCCGTGAGGCTCTAATGGCCTTTCCCGTCTGCTGCCTCTGACTCACGTTTTAGTGAGATGAATGATGATGGATCCTATTTGCCAACAGAGTCATCACCATGAATCACACACCCACACCCTCTCCTTGCTCCAGCTCCATCCCCACCATCCCCAGCCCAACTCCTGCACCTTTCCCCCTCCAAACCATCAGCTACTTGTGGGGCTGCCCAGCACTGACCTTGGATCTTGCACAGAGTCTGCACCCAAGAAGAGAGGCTGAGCCCACCCCAGCACCCACAGGGCTGCAGCAAGTGGGCCCAGGCTGGCAGCCCGTGGCCAGTGCTTGTTGCTGGACACTGCTTGCTTGGCCGGGATGTGCAGTGGCTCCTGCTGCTGGGAGTGGTTGTGCAACCCCTCTCAGACCATAAATGTCCAATTCCTTAAGAAACACTTCCCGTGGTTTTGGCTGATGGTTGGGACATGGTGCCAGCTGGGAAAAGTGGCTCCTTCCTGCTTTTTCCAGTTACTTTTCAATTCTGCTGCTAGTCTGCTTTGTGGGATGGAGTTATCTGCCCTCTCCTCCCCTCAGCCTGGATGCTCCCAGCAGTGACTCTCCTCCAGGATTAGGTCTCATACCAACCCCTCTGTCCTTAGCCCCACTGGGAGAGATATAGTTTTACCAAATGAAGTGATGTAGGAAAAACACCCCCAACCTTCAAAACAAACACCCAAACCCCACAGAACGAAAACCAAACCCTCATCACCAAGCAGATGCCTCAATCCTAGCTGGGCATCCTTCCTCTGGAAACAGCACACAGGATCTCTGCTGGCCTCTCCACAACCTATTTGCCTGCTCTGCACTGCCCTTTTAAACTTGGAGCCAGCAGCTCCAAGCTCCAGCCATCCACAACCTCCCCCCGTGCCGCGCTGTTCGACTGCCAGAGCTTCCATGGAGGCCACTGATTCCCTGAGGTACCACGCTGTCAAGCCAGGCCAGCACCACAGCTGCAGCTTTTCCACATTAGAAATTTCTCCAGCCTCAGCTCCCACTGCCAAGGTTACTGCTGGGACTGCAGTCCCACGCTCCCAGCTCAGGAAAACGGCACGAGGAAGTTTGGAATTCACCTGCAGCACCCGTGATGGATTTTGCAGCTCCCCAGCCCAGAGCACAGGCACAGGCCAGGAAACAGCTTGGGAACAGTGTCCAGTATATTGGAAAGGAAACATCAGACTGTAAATATTATTTAGTACATTCTTTCATGAGAGAGCATCCACAGAGCCAGCAGACAAGCCAGAGGGATAGGATGGAATATTTCACTTGCTTCTTGCCTCAGGCTGCTGGTATTTACCTGATGAGTTCGTAACATGCATTCAAGAGAGGATTTCAGTGGTTAGAACAAGACAAAGACATTCACCCCGTTTTCTCCCAAAGGAATTCTTTATTGACAAGTTTCCTCAGTCTTTATCTTAAACAGTTCCATACTCAAGCTCCTGCAGTCCCCATTTCACTGGCTGTTCCTCACAGGGAGGCCAGCTCCAGTCAAACGAGGAGTGCCCATGAATGACACTCTACACTCCACCTATGGCCTAGTACATCTGCCCACTAACATCTCATCCCACATCCCCAGGTCTGCAGAGGGAGGGGAGCAGGGGTGGGGGAAATGGAGATTAATCAAATCAGTGTCAAAACTTGCTTCTCTAAAGGGTCAGAGGCAGTTCAGTCCCTCCGGGGTGATAAACCACTAAAACTACCCAGATATGTACATAAGTTTAAAGACCTGAGTAAGTCCCACTTCGCCTCTAAGGCACAGAATTGCTCACTCTAGGTATTTCTACGTGGAGGCACCTTGCCTAGAATAAGATCAGGCCTCTAGGAGAAAACTTGGAATTTGTCAGCTCCTGAGCAATGAAGCTGGACATCAAAAGAGCAAAACACCCAGTCCCTGGAGGGACTGGGTGAGCTCCATGACTCTCTGCCAGTTTTGTAAACCAAAATTAGAGCTGGGGCTTTCAACTGAGAAACCCATCCAGTGACAGCCAGATGTACCAGCTGGAGGAGCCCTCGGAGAGCAGAACAGAGTCCCTCCAATAGTATCCATATTCCAGCCTTCATAAATTCCTCCTCCAAGAACGAAGGGATAAGCTGAGAAGGGAGAAGCAAGTTTCATACACTCGGGAAACAGAGTGCACCACTGAACTTAACACAAGAACTGGCTTTATAAACATGCTGCTATGACTGCATGATGCAAAACTCCAGTGCTCAACAACCAGCTTTAGAACCCTTGCAGTCTCCTCTACAGAAAATAAACAAGTAAAGCGTAAGTGATGTAAGGCTTGCAATTCAGCTTCAGAGTCCAAGGGAGCATTGCCCTAATATGCCAAAGCTTTTTTTTTTTTGTTTGTTTTTAAGCTTTATTTCTTTAAAGTTCATTGCATTTAAAAATAAAGATTCTTAGTTTTGTTAAAGCTAGAGCATTAGTGTAACGAGGCAGCTGCTAAGTGAAGTTTACCTTTTAGGAGCCCAGAAAAAACCCCAACTGTTTACTCCATCTACCCAACAGCTCCAATGAGAGCCAGAGAAAACAGTAACAGGAGAAGCCTGGGAGCTTCCAAAGTAGCCCACACAGAGAACAGAGCCAGAAGCTAAAGCTAAGTTGCCCATGCACTTGGCTTCTCCAGTTACTGCCCTCCTCATGCTGCTCAGGGCCATGCATCTGCTCCAAGCTACGTCAGACAAGGGAAAACTGCTTTCATCCACAGCAGTGGCATTTCTGAGCTACCTTAAGGAAACTCCAGCTTACATGCTCTCCCAAAAGGACAGCAGTGATACATTTAATCTACAAACTTTAGTGTAAAATATTATTTGTGTACAAAACTTTGCATTCTCTTTATTTGACTTGGATCCAGCAGCAGTGTCTATGAATGAAGGATGGATGTCTCCAGACTGGCTCTCAGCCCCTTCTTGGATTCGCATGTTGTTGCTGTGGTGAAGGTTTGGGAGGGAGGGGGGCTCTTCCAGTTGTGCACAGCTGTGCAAAGCCACATCCAGGTCTAGAAGGGAGCGTTGTCTTGTGGAGCCTTGTCCCCAGCTCCAGAGGGGGAGTGGAGGCCGTCAGTGCTGTTTTCCCTGCTGCCCACCACTCGGGACTGGAAGGAGAGAAGAGAGTGAGGACAACAAGAAAGCAGCACTGGGAATACCAAGTCAATTCCCCCTTGTCGAGGTCACCTACTGTAGCCAAGACTTCACATATCTGAGAGGCCATTTGCCCGAATACTAGTCTACAAGAAAAACATTGCAGAAATTAAAGTTTCTGCACAAGGCTTCACACTCTGTGTTTACAAGACAAAGCAGACTGTTACCTTTATGGTCCCAACTCTATCTTCAAAGGACTTGAAGGTTGCAGAATTCCTTGAAGAAAGAAGAGGGGAGGAAAAAAACAACAAATCAAGACAAGTTAGTTCTTAACCATATCAAATGGCACAGTGTGACTGGGGTGTGTGGCCTTTCCCCTGCAATGACACCATCACCCAGAACACTTCCAGCCCCTCATAGCCTTTGGCACAAATCTCTCAGGCACACCAGGCAAGAACACCACATCCAAACTCTGAAGGAAAACATTTATACCACGTGCAGTCCACTCAATTGCTCAAGCTAAAATGTTGAGGGAAACAAGTCCTAGTTTGTGGAATCAAAGCACAGTTATGTAGAGAAGAAAACTGCTCTTTGCTTTAAAATACTTCCAACTAAAAACATTTCGTTTTAAATAGTGGAAAGGGAAAACTGAGAAAGATTTAAAACAAAGGCTTCAGGTTCCTGTATCACATCCCATGGGGAGGGAAAGGAAGGGCCATGTACCTGCACCTGTCAGCAATTTTATTTCTACAGGGGTGATCATTTGCATCAGGAAATGCTCGCAAAAATCACAGCATAATAAATTAATCAGAGCATTTCATATTTCTAGCAAAGAAAACCAGGTCAGCTGTTTGACAGCCCAACAAGCTGCTTCACTGGTGAAGGATTTCAGGGAGTGCTCTGTACTGAGCTTCCAGACCAGGCAATTACTCATAGAGCTGCTCCCCTGGGCCAGGCTGCGGGAGTGCTGGGACATGACTCGCCTCATCTCAGTTATTTTTGTTCCAAGGAACTGCTTTAGATTTGCAGCCATAAAACAATCTCTGTTGATCTGGAAAGAGGATGAGCAGAGAGAGTTCTGTGGGCCTTGTTCAGCCCTGGCAGTCATTTCTCCTGCAAGATCCCAACCTAAGGCACTGTGAGGGAAGGCCCAGGAGAGGGTTCCCGTTAGGATTCACTTCGGTATCAGCAATGACTGTGCCATACATTGTGGCAGAACTATCATCCTGCCCATCAGAGACCTCTAAAAGCTGTGAGCTTCAACCAGGCTTTGGTACAGGTGCAACAATGCACTTAGTCCAAGAAAAGACAGGTGCTAATGACCTTAAAGCTATTAAAAAACCCTTTAACTAGTCCAACTGCAGGCTGTAGTTAATCTGTGCCCAGAGAGGGGCCTGCTCGAGAAAAGAGCAAGTCGTCCAAGTCAGAACAAACCCCCCAGTAGTGATGGAGGCAGCTGTCCTCCCCCCAGCCCCACTCAGGAGACACAGGCAAGGGCTACATTACCTCATGGCTGGCATACTTATCGAGTGGCGGATGGAGTAGCCGCTGCTCGGAAGCATTTGGGACAAGGAGGAAAAAGTTAACAACAATTTAACAACCGTGCGAAAGCAGCCTAATCCCAGGTCTGAAGCACTCACTGTCCACACACAGGCTGCTGTGGACAGCTCAAGTGGTAAAAGCCAGCCCTCTCTCCCCTTATCTTACAGCTGCAGTCCCAAATTTAATTTTCCAGACAAAGGATAGCCAGTATTTAACTGCAACTGTGATACAAAAGTCAATGCCAGGGCATTGGTTTGTGGTGGATTTCTCAATCTGTGTCAAAAGTTTAGGCAAGGCTTAAATAACCAGCTTCCTCTTTAAGGTCTGCAAGGGTCTGGCACAGAAACAAATGTTCTTTTAGAGCCTTGAAGAGTATCTTACCTAAGGGAATGTGAGATGGAGTGAGCCCTGGGAGAGGCCACGGGCAGCAGAGAGAAAAAGGAAGGAATGGTCAGAAACTTGTGCAGAGCTCAACACCAAACGCAGGGACACAGTCACAGAATCATGGGACAGCAAAGTCAACTACCCAGAAGGAAGCCTCTCAAAACAAATCACAGGAGCAAGCAAAAAAAAAACGCTTTTCATTAACTCCAGACAAGCTAAGATGTTTCTCAAAGAGCAGTAACAGCACCAACATCAACTTAGAACCCAGCTGGCAAGGGGAAGGAGTAGATGTGCAACAGCAAACCAAAACATTTTACCTACCCCCATCCTTTGCTTTCACATGTTTTTTTAAGCATTTTTTTCTAAACTGAAGGTTTTACCAAGCACCAGCTATATTGATAGAGACACCTCCTTCCCCCATTTCCCCCTGTGGTCTCATACAAAGGCAGCATTGCTCACACTTCTGGTGAGGACTTGAGTAAGGGCAACCTGCAATGGATACCTGCACGCTATCTTGCCAAGCCTGCACATCTCAAAGTAACAGTTCAGAGAACAAATGCACTGCAGGTTAATAAAGAGAAGATTAAAGGTATCATGTTTACCCTGTAACTTGGTTGCTCACTCTCACAATGTGATTTTGCAATGCAGTAGCATCTCAGCAGTCTGAAACAACAGGCTGAGGTTTCCTACTTCTATTAGGAAGATTACCCAGATGCTCTAAAGGAGCTTCTCCTGCCAGAGCAGTGTTTTATTCTACTTAAATATAATTTCTGTCTCTGCAGTAGGAAGCAGTCATGGCAAGCTGTATGTGAAGTACTTGGCAACAAGTACAAGGGCTTTTCCTGAGAGCCACAGTGAAGATGTTGGGCTCTGTGGTTTCACTTCCCCATATATCCAAGTCAGCTCTTTGGCAGGGCAGATGACTTGAAATGCTGCCTTTGCATGTGAAATAAATTAACTTTCTACTTACTCTTGCTTAAAAGAGAACAACACAGATAACACATCCATGCACCATGCTGCTCCACAGGGAATACTACAAGCACTGGTTTCTTGTTCAGTATCTTGGCCTGGACCTAGCAGTAACCCTTTTCCTCCTTCCATAAGGATTGAAAGTTGACATAAATTCCAGAATCAGCAGGCTAATATCTCATAATGAATTTGCTCGTAGCATTATGTACAGCAGCCAGCTTCATCAGGCACCATGAAGTGCACAGGTGGACACAAACCCACAAAGCCACAAAAAGAAAACGCTTCCAATTTTGCAGTTTACTGGAATCAGTAAAATGCAGGAACAGAATGTCTAAAAGCCAATTTACTTTTTAACTGTAGGTGGAGATAACAGAGACATCTGAACAGGCCAAGATTTGAAAAAATACCACCCACTAAGGTACATTTCCTCCCCTCAGAGCATTCTAGAGCATTAATGCAGTGAGCACACGGTTACAGCATTAACTTCCCAAGGTTACAATCCACACAGCAAAATTATTTTGACCAGAATACAGCAACTCTAAAGATTTAACATGTTACTTGTATTTAAAAACAATTTGGTCCAAGTGTTTTTAATGGAATTAGGCCCACGCCCTCGGTGTATCGGAGGCTCTGTCCCATTCATCAGGCCTTCCTTGCATTTATCAGCCAGTGAAGGCTGACTAAACAAGGAAATCCCCTCTGTTATCTCCACACTTCCAGTGCTGGAAAATAAACTCGCTTTACAAGTGAATTTGTAGTGTAAGAAGAGGAAAAAAAAGAGCACAGTAATGGAGGTCAGTGCAGGCTACAAGGCCTGGAAGAGAGATTCTCTGGGAACAGAGATCACCCCACTCCTTCAGAGCAGTGATCACAGCAATACAACAGACTTCACTCCTCATCAGCTCTGATCACATATCAGAACACCAGAGTTCACCTGGAAACAGTGAAAAGTTCCTGCAAAATCTTATGCTCAGAGTTAAACCTTCTTCAATATCAGAAACAGGAAGACTAGGATGCAGCACAGGAGATAGAAGTCTGTTTATATATGCAGAGAAAAACTGAAAGTCTTCAAAAAAAAATCATTACTGTGTTCCCCTGCAGGGCCACATACACAAAGCCTGCTGAAAAAACTTTGGCAGGGATTCCCAAGTGATAAGGCAGAAGCTGCCTCTATTCCATAACACCTCACCCAAGGTATTAGCTATAAAGAGGAATGCAGATGTTGAAGTGGAGCAAAACCATTGCTGTAAAGGCCTGGCTCGTACCTGATTATGTGGCCAGTTGTGACAGTGACTGTGCCCCACCAGCTCTGCCACCAGGATGGCACAAACATTCCAGCAGCTGCATGACCTGCATCCTCTCCACTAAAAAACAACAGGCAGGACCAAGCCTGTCAAAATAACTTCTGCCTGTGGCAACCCAGGTTCAGGAGTTCCCCGTGTGGTCCCAAAAAGAGCACAGTTCTCATTCCTTTGCTGCAACAGACTGCAGAAATGAGGCCCCAAATTCACTTATCAGTTTGGCAAAATGTGTTCCCTCCACAACTTGTGCCAGTATCTGTAATCTGCTGTGATTACATGGAAGTCTCTTTCTCCAGCAGACTAGGGAGTTTCCAGGAAAGAAAAGTTACAACTTGAATGCTGGAAAGGGTAGGAAGCCAGCTAGTCCTCTGCCAAATTCAGAGATGTGAGCTACTGAAAACACAAAAAAATACCCTCCAGGAACACAGTAACTAACTCACTGAGGACAGAACCAGAATAAATCAGTACTATGTGATCAGAGGCCAACAAGTTCTTACCACTCGGATACTCCCAGCCACAGTGGAATAGGAAATTCCCTACAAAGAATGACAGCTACCCATTCAATCCAAGGTTTGAGACAGCAAGTTAAATACAAGCTCTAAAAATCCTTCCTTAGTAACCTACACAGGCTGTACATCAGGAATTAGCTCTCAAATCAAAAAAAAAAAAAAACATGGTCAAGGGATTCTGCATAAAAAAAATGTGGATGTTACTATTAGTGGGGAAGAAATCTTTAGCTTGAAGTTCTGAGGAGCAGGTAAATCACCAATTCTAACCCTGGGCTTTGCACAGCTGAAAAACTCACAGAACCTCAGCCAGCAGAACTTGTTCCCCTTGGCAGTTTAGAGAGGTTAAAATTTGCAATTATTTCAGTGGTCATCGAGTAAAGGAATGACGATAACCCCAACCACAGAACAAAGTTTTAATGTGGTCATAATCTTCTAAATCAATTGGTATTTTCCAACCAACATGACATAACTGTGCCTGGAAGACATGCTGCCCTTCTCCACGGAATGTCAACACGCAAGGCTTGAAACCACATGGAATGCAGCAAACAGACTTCTCCCTTTTTGTTTTTAATCATAACAGAGCACAGAGGGGATGACCCCTCTCTAATCCAAAGCAGTTACACTGAGAAAACACACCTCCATAATCCAGTAAAAAATGGAAAAGGGAAATTTAATTCTAATTTCTTACATATAATATAAAAGCTGCAATGAATCCACATGACAGTAAAAAGGGGAAGGCTGCTAAAAATGTTTGATCAGTTCTCCTAAACCAAAGCAAACTTAAATGCCTTAGAACAGGCTTATCCCCTCAGTAAGTCTTCAATAAATGTTCAATCTGTCCTAAACTACAATGCACAGGGCCACACAGAAGGTGGCAGTCCATCAACAGCAACATGCTGCCAACTAAGCAGAAAAATGGAAGAAAGCTTAGTTATTGTCTGAAGTCCAATTCCTGTTTGAAACCAAGATCAAAGCCCTGGAGTGCAAAGCAGAAATCTTACCTCATGTCACCAAGCTTCCTGCTGATAACAGAACCTACATTGGAAAGGGCTGCTGAAGTCTTCTGTCCCGCCTGGGAAAGGGTTTCCTGGGTCTTCTTATAACTACATGGAAAAAAACCCAAAATCACAGATTGAACGAACAGGTTGGATCCAAAAGTGTCCCTCCCATTTTGAAAAAGGACCCCATATTAAAGGAAAGAAGCTGGGTTAGTGAGCTGCTCTGACTTCACTGAAAGCACCAATTCCAGATTTGCATATATTCAAATGCTTGAGGTTTTACAAAAGCAGCAAGTGTAGGATTAACCTTTCCACTCACCTTATACTTTGGACTGTATGTTCTTAAATCTAACAAATATCTGCTAAAAACCAAAGCAAAACCTATTTTCCACAAGGAAGATCTAACACCACAGCACTGTAGCTAATTGCTCTGCAACCATCTCTTCATGTCCTAGGGCAAATAAATCTAGGAACCTATTCCATAATATCCTTTCAGCCTTGAGGAAGCCATAGCATTTGTTGTGGTGTTATGTGTTGAAGGAAAGAGTCAAGAAGCAAGACCATCATCACCATACAGAAAAGAAATGCAGGGATCAGCATCAGCTCTACAGCAGCAGTTTAGAAATAAATTGGTAGAGAAGTTTCCCATCAGTTACCATCAACCACAATAGGTAAGAAGTCTGACAGCTTTTATTTGTCAGTTGATTATTTGAGTTTATACCTGAGCTGGAGACACTCGAGAACCTTTGTTTCCTTCAGATGAGACTAATCTCAGCAACAAAGATTCTTTGTGTCACTTTCATTGATTCATTCTCTCTAAACTATTCTACAGTTGATGATTAACATCTAGATTCATATCATTCTTCAGACTACAAAGAAAAGACTCAGGCTGGAAAAAAAGTTCAACATTTTAAACTTTTCTTATTCCAAATATTTCAGCTTGAGATTTTTTTTTTTTTGCCTGGTGAGGACATTTAGGAGAAGGCCATTATAAAGAGCCTAATGTTCTCTCATACCTGAGCTCCCCTGGCTATAAACACCACGGTGACAGATGACTTACTCACATCTCCTTCTCTCCAGGCAGAAGTGCATGGACAGCACCACAGCACACAGACCTGGATTTGAGCAATTCCAATTACAACATCTTGGTTTGCTGGGTTTTCTTTTTTAAACCACAGCCAAGTATTTCTGAATCATAAATATACACAAAACTTAGGAAGAATAGGGCAAAACTGCATCATCTTTTCCTTCCTTCTTCCTGCCTCTCAGAGATAATTCCTATCATCTAGGCATTTTTGAGACCAATTCTCCTTGCAGTCAACAGCTCCAGAAGAACCTGAGTGTGCCCCAACAGCAAGGCCTCAACACTGCCTCTGCACAGCACAATTTTCTGCACAATTTAGGAGTGAACTGATCAGCACCAATGCTGCTTGATCTCATACAGGTATTGCCTTCCTATTGCAACCACTGTGTTTGAGAGGATCTCAATCCCTGCCTTCAGCAGCCAGGCTCCTCCCTGGCTGAGCCCTGTCATGGGATTTGATTTACAGCTGCCTAACAAATATCGAAGACCTCGTGCTCACCAAAGTATGCAGTGCTGACTCTACATCTGCTTGGCACTCAGAGCTCAGCACTGAAAAATGGTTTACAGCCTCAAAGGACACCATCGTGCCATTCACACTGCAAAATTCCAGGTATTATGCCCAGCTTCAGCAGATAAAGGCCAGAGATTTCCCAGCCCTGCTTTCCACACCTGACAACAGAATTTTTAATAACCAAAGAACAAGCATTTGGGTGCTGCTGCTTCTGCCTGACTGTGCTCCTTCCTCCAGCACAACTGTTTGTGCTGGCACAGCAATCTAGATCAAGGCAACAATCTGGATTAAATATAAACTTGGAAGCACAAAAAAGCAGCAGCTGGATCAGATGGCCAGCCTAGTGCTGCATCCACAGCTCCCACACACACGTACACACCTCACTGCTGCCAGGCAGGAGGCAGAGCAAGAAGCACAGGAGACGAGCAGCTTTGTAACCCAGAACTGCCACCAGACACACATGTGCAGCTGCAGCTGTGACAGCAAGAGATCAGCTCATACAAAGCTTTAATGCAACTTAACTACACCCAGCACTGACCTAGAAGTTGCAGCTC
Source organism: Certhia americana (assembly GCA_018697195.1). Classification (NCBI taxonomy): domain Eukaryota; kingdom Metazoa; phylum Chordata; class Aves; order Passeriformes; family Certhiidae; genus Certhia; species Certhia americana. The sequence goes on along the minus strand of CM031874.1, from coordinate 6,319,413 downwards.
TTCTCTTGCAAGTGCCACAGCCTGGTTTTCCACGGGTGTAAATTCACAAGCACTCACTTTCTTCCCTTAGCCCCAGCACAAAGCACAATGGAATGATCCAAATCTGGGAGTAATAAATATAAGCTGTGGCTAATACCCTGCTTTACTCACAGGCAATTGGCTGCAGCAGAAGCTGCAGAGATGATCTCTGCCCTACGCTGTTCATCCTGTGGTATTCCAACATTTCACTGCACCCCTCTTCTATAAACCCTGACAAGAAGGAGTGAAATCTGCACCCTCAAATCCTCCTTTATCCAGTAACACCAGCTTCCTCTCACTTGCTTTTATCCAGCCATCACCATTTGAGCTCTCTGGCTAAAGACACAAACCGTTTAAGTCCCTCTCACCACAATTCTGGTTAGAGTGAAGCTGGATCTAGGAACAGACTGGGGTGAGCTCTGCCTGTTTATGTACTGCATGCTGAGGGAAAGTCTGTGGCCAGAAACGGCAAACACCAGGAAATTCCACAGCACACAAAAGCACCATAAGGTCAGGAGTCAGGTCCGTTCCCAGTTCACTCAAGAGCCTTGTCAGTTACAGAGCAGAGCAGCATTGAAACAGGAAAGACAATCCATTTGCATAAAAAACCCAAAACGTATGAATAAAACCTCACCCTTGGACTTCTTGAACTTGCCTGTCTGCACTCACTAAGCTTTGAAGAAGCAGAAATTCTGATTGATTTCTGAAATGTTGCTGGATTCTTTCAATCCCCCTCAAGCCCTTGTTTCAGTCTCTACCTTGCCAGCCTCAATTGTCATTCTGTCCATAGCCAAAGCAAGCAGGAAAGCTAAGGTGCCACGGCTCCTCAGGCCCTAAGGGCTCCACAAAAGCATATTTCCGCCACATTTCTGGTGCTTATGAAGTACAAGGAAACAGATATAACCAGAAGTTTTCTACTCCAGCAGGCACACCCAGGGAGGGACTGTGTACACCACTGGAGTCAGCCACTGTCAGCAAGCACAAAACCCAAGGTCACTCTACTTGGCACGTGAAATGGTGACAGTTTACAGCTTCTTAATCTTGAAAACACAGCTGAAAGTAGACCTGCATACTTCAAAGTTTTTTTCTGCTACTCCTACATTTTATCTCTGCTCCTCTTTCACCCATGTTAGGAAGAAAACTGTGCATTCACACATGCTGCTGATAACCAGCCAGCTCCAAGGATTGCATTTTATACCCACTCCAGAGAACAGGAAAAGCTGGCTCACATCTAAGACTTATCTCCCCAGTTTAAATCAGCTCAAAAAATAATGACAAAACCTACCTGCTCCTGCTGCAGCACTGTAAGGATTGCCCTACACACTGTGGGAAAGGCACAGTGAGAAGTGCAAAGGCCAACTTCCATAATATCCTTCCATAATTTAGTCCAGATGAGAATTTATTTTCAGGCATTTAGTAAAAGCACGTCTAAGAGAGATTTGCATTCAACAACTGGAGTAGAACAGCTGTGAGGTTTAAGCTGTTTGAGTCTATTTGTGCCCCAACATGACAGGAAGCTGCCCTGGGCACTACAGCTGTATTCTCATCAGGTACCACAGCAGAATGCACAGCTCCTGCTCCCTGAGGAGCAGGTTAGGGTAACAAGAAAGTCAGGCTGGCTATTCCACAGTTTCTGAGCTGAAGGTGCAACATGTGGCACACAGGTCTCAGCTACCCAGGGGTTTCAGCCAGTTCCTGAGACCAGGCAGGCATTTATAGAGTATCACTTGGATACTGACTGCCCCGAGGAAAAGCTCTCTCTCCCTGTAGAGGCATTTTTTTGGTTAAAAAAGTAAAAGCTAGGAAAGATAAATGTCCAGGTAGATCTAGTGAAAGCAGAGGAGGGGCACAGCACAGTTAGTGGCAGCAGACTGGCAGAGGAAAGCATTTGTTAAAGCTGAAGGTTAAGACACTCACGCTTCTGATTGAGTTAATTTTTCATTCCAGTCCTCCAGAGTGCTGCTGGCCGAAAGATATCTACAAACACAACTGAAGTTAGAGACAGCTTCAAGATTCACTGCAGATGCTTCTTCTCACACTTTCCACATTATTAGTGACTCTTTACACTTACAGTATCAAAGGCTTTACTTCTCTGACAACAGCCTCTCTGGTACAGCCAGAAGGAAAAGAACTTTGAGAGGCAGGGAGACACCTATACCCCAGTTTCTTCTGTTTAAGCATGTTCAAACACTGAGCACAAAGAAACAAAGCCTGCACACTAAAAGGTGTCAGGAAATTAAAAGCTTTGCATCTTCTGCTCCCTTTCTACATGTTCTGGTGCTGGTCTGTACTAAAAGCACAGAGCAGTGAACTGATCTTAAGGCCAAAAAAATCAAACTGCCACACCCAAAGATGTATTTTTACCAATTCAGCAGGAACCAGACAAACAATTAAACCTGTGTTTTTCTGATTTTTAGAAATCATGTTTCTCTTGTAAAACTACTGTAAAAACAGTACCTTAGGAGTTGCAACAACTAACACTGCAGGTACAGAACACAGACACTACAGAAGATCCCTGCTCCCACCTCAGACAGAACAGAGGTGCTCAAAGGAGGGGACTTATCACTCAGAATTCACTTGCCCCAATTAGATCAGTGCCACCCTGCCTAATGATGTGATGCTCCCAATCCATGCTTTCCTCTTAGCTAAATAATCTCCTTCAACACAAAGGGAGAGAAACTGCAGCACAGACAGCAATCAAGAGTTCCTTAGGTGCAGCTATGCAGCAGGAATCAATGATTTGTGTCTAATATCAATGGAGTTCTAATATAATTAAAGAATATACTCCAGAAGCAAAAGTAGCCAGATGCTCTTTGTCTGCATTTGTCACCTGCTTGGATATACAGCAAAGATTAAAATTCATGGATTTCTAGTGCTGACACTGGGAAAAGGGTCACACCAATGCAGCAGATTCAGAAGCTCATGAACACGCTGGCAGTTGCACAGTCCCTAATTCCTGCTATGAGGAAGAACCTCCAGCCACTCCAGATCTGGTGACCAGTCCAGGTGGCCACACAGAAAGGCAGCAGTCAAACTGATTCCCACCACAGTCATGATGAGAAGAGAAATAGTTTCACAGTAAAGGTAGAGGTTCACTAATAAGAGATCTGAAACAACAAACTAACCTACCAATTACCAGCTGAAGGAAAATTGTGGTAAAATTTTTGTCCCCTCCTTTTTTTTTTTTTTTTCCCATACAAAATGTGGTCTGGTAACTGATTGGAATTTTTCTTCTGCAATAGCAAGACAGAGATGATGGCAGTAACATTTACTCATCTCCTCTGCAACTGAGGGATGTTTCTAGCTGGAAGCCAGGCAGGTTGGAAGTTACAATCCTGCTTCACCCTGCCTCCAGCTCCCAAGCAAACCCTGATGCCTGGGAGAACAAGGAGCAGCACAAATCAGAGAAGGCAGCAAGGAACAAGGAGGTGATGATGAGGAGCCCGAGTCACTCACAAGTCAGACTGTGTCACTTTGTCATTCCACTCTCCAAGTTTCTCAGATGTTTTCACATAACTAGAAACAGAAAGTGTTAATGAATATAACTTTAATATTCATTTTTTAGAAGACAATGACACAGATTCCAGTGACAAAGGAGTAACAGAAATGGGGCAGGGATAGAGGAGGGAAGATGAGGAAAAGAATAAACAGCAAGATGAACAGCTCAATGATCTGCTCTGCAGTATCACTGTCAATAATTCCAAACCCCAGTTAAATTACAGATTTTTTAGCCTGAATGATGCCTCCATGGGCACCCAGAGTCCCCTGACATCCAGTGCAGGGACAAACTTATCTTATGGACCCTCCTTTTGGCATTGTCAAGCACAGCAGTGACCATACCCTTAATGCCTGTTCAGGAGCAGTCTCACTTCACATATTTAGGACAAGATGACTCTGGTGAAGCACACTAATATCACAGATTTTTTTCCCAGAAAGTGCAGACTTTTAATACAGGCTATACAACTCAGGGAATGCTTCTGAACTGACACAAGCTTTGAAACTGCTTGCACTTCTCTTTGAGCCTGAGTTCAGAACAAGGTAGCAGCTGCCCGTGCGTCCAAGAAGGGCAGAAATAGGCAAACTGAACCAGTAAGTGTGATTCTGATCTCTTAACACCAAGGGAAAGAGCAGCCAGCAGTAATTTATCCTGATCACGGATATGAAAGTCCAGTTTACACAGACACAAAAAAGGATTTTTTTAGGTGTCGTTTACTCCATAAACCCATCAGAAGAGAAACCTCCAGCCACTCCAAAGAGCTCTGGAATACCCTGCTGGGAAGTGTCACACGGAGTCCTAGTTAAACACAGGGGTGTCACAAGCAACACTTACGCATTGGAGACCTGGACATCGTGCCAGCTTTTGGACAGGTTTTGCTTTAGCCCATCCAAGGGAGTCAGACCCAGCTTCCTCTTCAGCTCTCCACAGTGCCTCTCTTTGGCAGCCAGAACTTGTCTGAGAGTACCAATTTCTTCTTCAACCTTAGAGAAAGGCAGAGGTTCGTCTCAAATCACAGCTTAGTGAAAAACTGTACATTAAAACCAATTTTTACTTCATTCAAATCTAGCAACATTTCATTAACATTAATTTTAAAAATTGAGAGGAACATCAGATTAATTATTTAACTCAACATGAACTGTGTTAGAATGGGAGGCCACTCCGACTTCACCTCCCATACAAGTCACTGTACTGGTGACTTAGTAACACTGAAATGAACACAACCCATTCCTTGTATTGTAATTTCAACAGTAAACACGATTCAGTCGCCAAACCTTATTAACTAAGATTTTATCTTATGTTTCTTTTCCTCTGATGTCTTTAAAGCAAAGAGTTTTTCCTCTGAGATCTTTCTCAAAGCACTTTCAAAGTACTCTGGAGCTGTTTCCAGGCAGAGTGGGTTCATTTCTACCTTAGCTGCCACTCAGCAAGCCCTGCATGACCACCCAGAGCAGCAAAGTCCTCCCCTGCCACAACCTGCAAGTCAAAGAACCACCACAAGATTCTCACACGAAGGAAAGACAATGGAGAAACTGCTGCAATTATCTTCAGCCACATTTCAGACAAATGATAACCTGACCTTTAAACCCCCAGAAGGTGCTCAAACCTTAGGATGTTGCATTACAAACCCTCAGCTCTTCAAAAGCATATAGGCATCAAAAATAGTTGCCTGTGAAGTGTAATAAATATTTAAGAGAAAAAGGTAGAAAGAAAAGCTCATTAAGTGCTCCAATGTTTCAGTTTCTTAAGGAAAAACGGGTGTTTTTTTCTTAGTATTAGCCTGAAGTGTTTTCTTGCTTCACATGAAACTAAAATCCTACACTGAGCTCACGGCATCAAAAGCCACTGATTTCCTTAGAGGCCTAAATTAGGCTGTTCTGGGAAAGAGCAAACAACACACCGCAGCGTTTGAAGTATCTGCCAGCTTTGTGCATTTTAACAATTAACTGAGAGACCCAAAGGTAACACTGCAAAATTAAAAACCAAAAAAAATAAACCCCCAACAACAGAACACCCAGTCCTGCCCCTGTGTCTCCTGTTTGTTCCTTCCCAGCAGAACACAACCGGGGCACAGGCTGCCAAGGCGAGCCCCCTTACCTTGGCGAGCTCGGCTCTCAGTTCCTCCTCCTCGGCCAGAGTCAATCCCTCGGGCGCAGCGCCCCGGGCCGCGTTATCCACGGGAACATCTGTCATGGCATCGGCCAGCAGACCTTTGTTGGGAGAGTTAAGGTTGATATCTGT
>CM031874.1:6284913-6310266 GCA_018697195.1 Certhia americana | reverse complement strand
CCCTTCCCTTCCCTTCCCTTCCCTTCCCTTCCCTTCCCTTTCCCTACATCCATCCATATCTCCCCATCACAGTCAACCCCCAATCATTACTTTTCTCTGGGTCACCCACACACACAGTCACAAGGGTTAACATTTACCTGGGCACTGGTGCCAAACCATACATTTAAGAGCAAAAACCAGCATTTAAAAATGGTGTGTGCACCGGCACTCTGCCCTTGGGTCACAAAGGCAGGAACTGGGAGCTGGATGCATTGGAGGATCCCCTGAAATCACCCTGGGAACTGCCCAAGCCCCCCTTGCGTGCCCCCTCAAAACCTTTTCTGCTTCAGGTGAGGCAGATCCTCTTTCCCCATCCCACAGGCAGGAACAGGGGTGTGGGGCGATGTTGGGGTTCCTCTTTCCCCATCCACCACTGGCCCCTACGTGCTGCAGGGCATCGCCCGCCCGGTGCTGCCTTCCGCTTTTCTCCAGACCCAAAATAGCCCCCGGACGACGGTGGGGGGATGCTGGGGGTGACACTTCCTCTTTCTCCGACACCACTGTGACTGCTGGGGAAGGTACAGGGACTCTCAAGTGGGGATGAGCCGAGGGGATGTGAGCGCAGCTGCTGGGGCTGACACCAGGCATGGATCCGGAGCATCCTCGGGATGCTCAGCTCCTTGCCTGGACCACCCCAACATCCCCCACCTTGCCACCTCCCTGCCAGTATGTGGGGTTGGTGTGAGCACCCAGACCATGTGGCTGCAATCCCATGGAGTAGTCTGGGGTGGGCTGGGGTCCTGGCATCCCCAGGGGTTCCCCAAGCTCACCTCTCCACCCTGAGTAGAAAGCTGCACCCACGGACTGCCCAAGGGGTTCCCATTCACGTCCTGCTCTTTCACAGAAAATGTCAGTGACCCCCTGACTAGTGGCTGGGCTTTCCCACTGTCAGCTGGAGTCCCCCTTTTCCCACCACAAATGCCCTCAGGAGCCATGCAATCAATCTCAGCTGGAGCAAGTTGGACTCTTCTCCTCTGAGGCCACTGTTGAAGATCACACCCCTCTGTCTAGAAATGGGTCCCTTCATTTCTGCTTTGTTATCCCAGCTGTTTGGCTGCTCTCAGCTCCAAAATAGTCCCTGGGGGCACCCGGGTACTCCGTGTCAGCCACCAGTGCTGCCCTGATTGTGGGGTTTCTCTCTGGGCCCCACCTCATCATCTTGTTTCCACCCTCGTCACTGGGAATTCCCCCAGCAGCATTTGGGGTGAAGTTGCTCATCTCTGAATTTGCAGCAGAGTCCAGGGAGCTACCAGCACCATGGGACAGGAGGGGCTGTCCCATTCCAGCCCCACAGCAGCAGCTTGCTGCCCACAAACCCATCCCCACGCCCAAGAACATCTCAGGGGGATGCAGGGGACATGGAGGGTCATGGGGTAAAGCCTCTGGCCTCGGGGCTTCCTGTGCACCCCCAGAATGATGTGCACACCCAGGAGCATGCACTCCTGTCGATGCCTTAGGATTTTAGCTTTTATATTTTTCATATATTTGTAATCCTACAATTCTTTAGTGTATAACTCTAAACTCCACATGGAGTGTTAGCTACTGCTTTCCCATTTTGGTCAGACAAAACAATTCCTCTCTAGGCCTGGGAATCAAGGACACCTCACTGTCTCAGGCCCCGAGAAATGTAAACAAAAGTCAGAGGGGGGGAGAGGGGGGAGAAACTTGGGGTAAATTACTTCATTACCTAAAGCTCTAATTGGAAGATTAACCCCCAATATGCAAAAGGACCAAATTTATAAAAGTGTGAAAACCTCTCACCCATCATCCATTTTGGGTGTAGCCCCTGGGGGGCTTTGTCTGCCCGAAATGTACCTGAAGGCCCTTCAATAAATAAACCCACTTTTTATTCCCTTGATTTTGTCTGGCCTCTGTTTTTAGGTAGCCCAAAAAGGCATCCCCGTGGCCAAGAACACCTCAGGAGGATGCAGGGGACATGGAGGGCTGTGGGATGAAGCCTCTGCTCTCGGGGTTTCCCAGGCACCCCCAGAATGATGAGCACACCCGGGAGCATGCACTGCTGTGGGGACACACGCACACATGGGGAAAAGGGACATGTGCAGCTGAAGGACCCGGTGTGTGATGGGGCCACGTCCTGTAATCAGGACCTTGAACCCCGCAGCCTGGCTGGGATACAAGGGAAACTTCCCGGGGACATGGGGTGCAAAAGCCACGCTGGTGTCACTGCAGCTGTGACCGGCTCTGGGCGTCAGCTGCCATTCCTGGGAGCAGGGGCAAGGATCCGTCCCTCCAGCCCTCCCTCGCGCTCCGGAAACGGGCTGGGCAAAAACCCTCCTCCTCCTCCTCCTCCCCTCTTCTGCCTGATTTCTCCTGCCCTGCCCAAGGCTGCTCTGGGACCTGTTTCCCACCCCGCTAACCCTGCCCTGGGATCCATCCAGCACCATCTGCCGCTTGGAAGAGCCCTGTTCCCTAAGCTGTTCTAATCCCTGAATCCTATCTGCGCCCTGCAGTCGGTGTGAGCTGCCGGCAACGAGCATCTCCCCGGTTTCCGCGGCCCACGCTCCCGCACAGCCCACGGCCACGCTCCCTGCGGCTCTCCCGGCTTTTCCCTGCCCATAATGCTGGGGCTGCTCGGACTCTGAGCGGTCCCTGCGCTGCGGGAAAATAGGAAATGCTGGGAGAGGCAAGAGAAGAAAAGCATTAAGTGATGCTCGACGCTGCTGCCTCCTGCCCTCCTTTGCCCTGGGAGCGAGGCGAGCTCTGAGCCAGGAGCGCAGGAGGCAGCCCCGGCATCGGGAGGCGAGAGACGGGAGAGATCCCCCGGGATCGGGAGCTGTGGGGCAGCTGGCAGGAGAAAAAAAAAAAAAGGAGCGAGGGGCCGCGGAAAGGTGGGAGGAGGGTGGGGGGCGGTGTGCCCGAGGGTGAAAGAGCCGAACGCTGGAGCTCAGGAAGCCGGGGCCGGAGGAGCGGGGGGCTGGGGAGGTCTCCCCCGCTCTCCCCGCCGAGGAAGCACAAGGAAGAGCTTCCCGGAGGATGCGGGGCATGGAGGGAGAGGAAGCGCCGGAGACAGCTGCACAACATCTGGCAGCGGCGCGGCCCCCCGGGACCCCGAGGCAGCCGAGCACGGGGGGGCCGCGCCAGCGCGACGCTTCCTGCCACCCCTCCGCTGCCAGATGTGCACCCCGCTCCCCCCGGCCCCGCACCCCCAGCCTTCCTCCCCGCGGGGACTTGCCCAACACCTGCTTCCAGTTCAGTCCCAGTTCGCCGGCGCTCCCAGGACCCCGCGGTCCCCGCATCGCCCAGGGGACACGCGGCCCCGTCACCTTTGGCATCCCCATCCTCTGATGGCCTTCCTGGCTCCCGCGGGAAGGGCTGGGGGGAGAGATCAGTGTGTGTCCGCAAACGGGGAGCGTTCCCCTCCGCGGCACTGTGGTGCCCTTGCCTAGATCAAGCCCGGGCGTCCGGCAGCCCCGACCCCGGCAGAGCAGGGCAGGGCGTGCAGGGTCACCCCATCCCGGCCGGCACTTCCCACCCCATCCCTCCTGCCCCGAATATCCCTCCGGATGCAAACTGTACGGGGCAGGGAGCTGCCCATTGTGCGGCCCCGGCAAATAGCTGGGTAAGGTTGAATAGCAAGACAGGATTAGCCGCGGGCAGGGAAAATAGCCTCTCCCTTCAAAAATAGCTCCCTGGGATTAAAAATAGCCAGAGGTCCCGAAGCCGTGGCTGCGGGGGGACACAGGCACCAGCTGGGCCGGGCCACCCGCTCCCGCGCCGGGGGACAATTAGGGGCATTATGGAGAGCTTAGGGCTGCTTGGAGCCATCTGGTCACAGGCAGAGCCCCTCGGCACCATCCCTGCAGCCGGGTCAGGCCCCTCCAGGTGATCCCGTGAGCCCCATGATGGGGATAGTCCCCAAATCCTGGTTATTCCCCATATCAGGCAAGCCATCTGGTGCAGCTGACATGCTGGAGGGAAGGGATGGCATTCAGAAGGACCTGGACAAACTGGAGAACTGAGCTTGTGCTGCCCAGAGGAGTCTATAGAGATACTCCAAAAGCTGGAGCACCTCTGCTCTGGAGGCAGGTTGAGAAAGCCGTAGGCAATCAGCCTGCAAAAGAGAAGGCTCTGGGGAGACCTTAGAGTCCCTTCCAGTACCTAACGGGGCTCCAAGAGACCTGGGGCCCTTGGACAAGTACCTGGAGTGACAGAACAAGGGGCAATGGCTTCAATCTGGCAGAGGGCAGGGATAGATGGGATATTGGGAAGAAATTTTTCCCTGTGAAATTTTCCATGTGAGGGTGGTGAGGCCATGGCCCTGGTAGTCCAGTGAAGCTGTGGCTGTCCCATATCTTGGACACTGGAAGTGTCCAAGGCCAGGCCAGAGGGGGCTTGGAACAACCTGGGATAGTGGAAGGTGTCCCTGCCTGTGGCAGCGGTTGGAACAAGATGAACTTTAATGTCCCTTCCAGTCCAGCCCATTCTGTGAAGTCCCCAGGGATGTTTTAGGCTGTCCTAGGGCACAGAGCAGGGGTTTCCCTGTGGGTTGGATGGGGCAGGGGCAGGTGAAGTCCAGCTCAGAGTTCTGTGGGTGTCCCATGACATGGGGACTGCCCCACATCCCTAGCACTGGAAAACCCCAGCATGGGGTGGTGCTGGGACATAGTCAGGCACTCCAAATCCCAGCCAGCCCCGGGGGGTTTTCCCTTGTGTCACAGGAAAGTGGCATCAAAGGTGGTCAGCAGTTACTGGGCTGGGAATGTGGAGCTCAGGTTTTCCCTGAAAACTCCAGAACAGGCTGAACCCTGGGTGCCACAGCACTGGCAGGGAGGTGGCTGCAGCATCACCACTGCACTGGGGACCAAAGGCAAAGGTGCTCTCACTGATTCCTTGAGGAACAAGGACCAAAAGCCACCAGCGAGCACTCTGTCCCCGCACAGCCAGTCCTGGGAGGTTTGACATTTTCACCTCCACCTCCTGTTTTCTGCTCTCCTCCCACCCAGCGCTTGGAAACAGCTCCTCTTTCTCTCCCTGCTTTTCTTCCTGCATTTCCGCTGGCTGCGGGCTTTACACAACATCTCCCGGCTGGAGAAAGAGAGCAGAGACCTCCTCCCACTCCGATGGGAGCGCTGGGTGTGCTGGGGCTGGTGGGAGTCCCTCAGGTGGAGAGATTTTAGCAGGAGCCTTGTAAGGAATAAATCCTCAGTCCCTGGAGTCCCAGGAAAGGGCGAGTCCTTGGATCGTGTCTCTGCAGACAGAAAGATGCGTGCGGAGTGACAGTGGGGACAGCTGGCAGGGAATGGCAGTGTCCCAGTCTGGAGCGGGGACAGCCACCCTAGGGGAGCAGCGGGGTGGGGTGGCCTGTCCGTGTGTGCCCCCCCCCCCCCCCCCCTATCATCAGCTCCATCCGTTCCGCAGCCCCCCTCTGCCCCCGCCAGCATTATCCAGCTGATCCCGCTCGCAGCCTCCCTAAGGCACTTACAGGGGTTAAAAACAGCAACTGGCCCAGCCCTGACCCCAGGGGACCCTCCGAGTCCCCAGCTCCCTTGGGGTGCTGGCACTGACCCGATGCAGGGTGGGCACAGTGTGTGTGTGTGTCCCATTCCAGGACACCTCCTGGTCACCCCATCCCAGCTGGGGCGGCGGGAGCACACATGGGGTCACCCCCCCGTCACTCTCTCCCTGCCTGCACAGGCAAAGAGAGACGATGGGTGTCATGAATGGGTGCTGGGGATGCTGTGGCAGGGGCTGCTTGTCTGCTGAAAAGGGGGGCAAGGGGGTGCCACAGCACCCAGCTGGTGCCCCCTTCCCGGCGCCCTTCTCCCTGCCTTCCCCAGAATCCCTCCCGAAGGCAGGGAGATGAAAGCGGGGTCACGCTGCCCTGCCTACCCACATCCTTCCCGCACATTCCACTCCCTCCTTCATCTCTCCGGGGGTGCCCGTCCGCGCTCGGCTCCGCAGCAACCCAGGCTGGAGGAGACCTTGGCGTTTTCCCCTCTGTTAAAAATAGCCTGAGATTTATTTTCTGGCAGCATGGAAAGCCCCCGGGGCGGCCGAGAGGAAGCAGCCGGGCTGGGGCAGGCAGGGGCGGGCGGGGGGAGAGCGCGGAGGGCAGGAAATAACCCCCGGCAGCGGCTGCCCTGGACGGGGAGAAGGCTCAGATGCGAACAGTGTGTGGTTCATGTGGAAACTCCCAGGACAGCAGCCACAGCTCCGGCCCTGAGCATCCTGCACTCCGGCCAACTGCCTCCGCCTGCTCCCCACGGCCAAGGTCGGACAGGGCTGGGAACAACCTGGCCTAGTGGAAGGTGTCCCTGCCCATGGCAGGGGGTTGGAACGAGATGAGCTTTATGGTCCCTTCCATCCCCAACAATTCCATGCTTGTACAGCAGGGCTACAACTCCTCTGGAGGGTCCTCAGCACCCCAGTCCCCCTGTCCAAATCCCTGGGTTTGTCCTAACCCCAGTCCCATGTCCTCACACTTCTTCTGACACCATCCTTCCCACCTGTGACATACAGAGGGGAGGTAGGATGCTGTGGAAGTCCCCAGGATGCTGTGGGAGCCCTGGGATACTGGCAGCCAGCAGGCAGGGAAGGCAGGAGAGTGCCATGCTGAGGGAGCACTTTACTTGCCACCACTCCCTTCCCCATTCCCCTTGGGTCCATCCCAAACCACTTCTAGAGCACTGGGCACTTGGTTTGGTCTCTGTCCCCCTCCCTGACCCTGCATGGCGTTCATGCCTGGAGTGGAGGTGGCAGCTGTCAGCACACAAACCACACAGAGCTCTGTGCTGCTCTCCTCTTCCCGATTTTTCACTCCAGGGGTTCCCACCCACCCTCCGAGGATGCTCAGAGTGCCTCTGCTTGCATCTGCCTCCCGTTGTCCCCCTGCCTAAAGCAGGATGGGGGGATGTGGCCACCCCCACTCCTGGCTGGCACTTCCCATGTTGCAGAAGCATTCTGTCCATCCCTTGCCTGCACACCCACTCTCCGGGAGCGCAGGACTCCCTCCTGTGCCGTGACCTCCCTCTGCTTCCCAGAGGGACCAGTTCCCGTTTCCTGGGGACCTTTTGGTTCTTGTCCCCTTTCCCCAGCCCATTCGTTATCAGCCTCACTATCATTTCCTCCATGTCCACCCACCTGCTTATTTTAGCTGCTTCTTCCTTCCTCTCAGCTGCTTTTGGAGCAGAGTCCGTCCCCGCTCCCCTCTGGCAGCCCCCAGCCCGGCCACACCACCCCCTGCCCGCCGCATCCCCAGTGTCCCCTCCACAGCCCGAGCGGGGCCGGGCGGGCGATGCCGGGTGCCGGCAGCGCAGGGTGCCAGGACGTGCTGCCCATGGGCACCGTTCCCTGCCCGCGGGCCGGGGACGGAGGCTCTAATTGAGGCAGGCTCCTGCCGTCGCTCCTCGGCTAATTGCAGCCTGCGCTGCCCTGCCAGGCTCCCTGGCTCGCCGGCCGGTCCCTCCCCGCTCTGCCTGCGCTGCCTGGCCTCTGCCTGAACTCTGCCTGCGGGCTCTGCCCGCACCCAGCCTGCCTCCCCCGGCCAGCAGCGCCTTCTGGAACGCTCCACCCTGCAAACCGGTTTGCAAGGAAGCATCTTCCATCAGGGAAAAACCGATGGGTCACATCCCGGCTGCCCCGCCTGTGCCCTGCCTTCATTCCCGCATCCCTCCCTCATCCCCACACCCTGCCCGCATTCCTGCATCCTTCCTGCATCGCCACATCGCCGCATCCATCACAGCGGCCCAGGAAGCACCAAAGCGCTTCTCCCCCAGCCGACCCTCAGTGATTAAATCCCATTCCCAAAGCAAGGCTGTGATGCTCCATCACAGGAAGCTCTAAGGAGGGGGTTGGCAGAGCTATCAGCCAGTGCTGACCCCGTCAGGGACATCCCAGGGCCCCGCCAGCCCTTTTCCCTCGATCATTACCCCCCCTCCCCGGGCCGAGCTCCCAGCAGCACTGTCCCCATTCCCGTCGTGTTCCGGAGTGCGGGGGCTGCCAGGGAGGGCTCCCGGCGTGGCGCTGCCAGCGGAGCCGGGAGATGTCGGCAGCTCGTTATTTATTTAAAGCTACATCTTTGCGTGGAGTGCCTGTCCTGCAGGAGGGATCCGGCTGCCAGAGACGGATTCGGCTGCCAGGGAGGGATCCGGCTGCCGGGGAGATCCAGCTGCCAGGAGGAACGCTGGCCAACAGCCACCCTTGCAGGGGCTTTTCTCCCTGCCCAGGGCTGGGCGATGCCCCCGTGCCCCGGGGGAGGACACAGCGCCCTTTTCAGCCACCTCTCTCCCCTTCCTGGCACCAGCCATGGAGAGGGATTGGGGGACACACTTCCCAACAGCCCTGCTGTCACCCTGAGCCGGTGAGTGGGGTTTGGCCTCGCCACCGCAGTGGCTCAGTCCCTCAGTGGTGACAGGGATGTGTGGCTCGGGCGCCGTTTCCAAGGTAACCCTGGATGAGCTCGGCCTCCGCATCTCTCCATGTCCCCGCACCCCTCTGTGCCCCTGCATCCCGCAATCCCCCGCACCGAGGAGCCTCCCACTCAGTGCGGTAGGGGCTTGGTCCCTCCAGGGATGGGGATGGAGAGGATACCGACCACAGGGAGGAGGGATAGGGAAGTGGAGAGGTACAGGACATCCCTCCCCTCCCCGTTCCCAGCACAGCCATCCCCTGGGCATGGGTGTGTATGACCTATTCCAAAGACAGGACCTCAAGGACCTCGGGGACCAGGTCAGGGTGTTCCCGTCCTCCCTCCTGAAGCACCTCCCAGGGAGAAAACCAGAAATAGAATCTGTGGTTCCCCACCCTGCCCTGGGCAGGAGGCCATGGCCGCGGGTGGGAGTGCACCCTGAGTCCCACGGGATACCCTGGATGAAGTCTCTCCCCAAGCATCTCCTGTCTGGGTGGGATAGGCTGAGGGATGAGCAGTGCAGTGGGTGTGGGGGTCCCTGGGGTCCCAAGCCAGGGAGGTGGGGGATGGAGTGAGAGGCATGTGGGTGCTGTCCCAGTTGGAACATGCTGGGAACAGAACTGGCCGGGCTGGGAGCCTGCCTGGGCTTCCCAGTGCCTCAAAACCTCAGTTTGGAAATATTCCAGAGGGTCACCCTGTCTCTCCAACCACTGCTGTGCCCCAGGCCAGTACTGCAGCACTGAGCCACTCAGCAGAGATGGGCACTGAAGCCCCCCACTCACCTCCCCAACCCATCCCTGCAGTCCAACCAGGATGAACATCCCCAATTTTCCATTAATCCAGGTTTGTGTAAAACAAATCTTTCAGGGTAAGCAGCCGGGGCTGGAGAAGACTGGGATGCTCCACTGGGAATGGAGCAAAGGGGCTCAGCAGGGAGTGGGATGCTCCCAAAGGGAAGCAGAGCTGCAGAGATGATGCCGGAATCATTTCCCCTTGCATTGGGAGGCCCAGGGGCGCTGTGGGGAGCACAGGAGACCGGCTCCTTGACCCTGGCCCACAGGCTGTCGTGAGGAGGGGAAGCAGCTCCTCTGCCAGGATGCTGCCAGCCCGCCCTGGGCACTGTTTCCATCGCAGCCCTCCCTTCTCCATCTGCTCCTGCCGGCTCCTCAGGGCCCTCTTGCACGGGGCCACCGACAGCAGCGATTTCTTATTACAAATATGTTCCGGTCCATCGCCCCCCAGATCTGCATCCCTGGGACCTGTGTGATGAGGAATTCGATTCCTCGCTGTTAATGAGTTTATGCCAGCAAAGGGCTTTGAAGATGTAATGCTCTGAACAGGAGCTGAGCATCATTTTTATTATTGATTTCATTGCCAGCCCCTGAGATGCTGCTGGAGGACACAGATCTCTAGGTAAAGCCTCTTGAATCTTCGGGGATGCAGTGGGGAAGAATATGCAGAGAAGGAGATATCCCTCCCCTGTGGACAGACATCTCTGCAATGCCTCCAGGTTTGTGTCCTTCCAAGAGCAAACCTTACACACACAGCAGGACAGCAAACCTCTCCTTGGGATGGAGAAGGGGTTGTATGGCAAACCGCCACATCGGGGCTGGGGCAAGTGATCTGAGTCACCCAGTAACCAAATGTCACCCTGCCACCCTGCCCCAGCCAAGCCCCGGGGTCCTGGTGCCACAAGGGATCCTGAGCTGTGAAGGGTCTGGAGCAGCAGAGGTCAGGGTCAGGGTGGGGCGTGGGTTTGGAAGCAGCAGGAAGAGCATCCGGAGCCTTTTATCAGCCTTGGATGGTGGCAGCCACACAAAGGTCCTTGATGGGCTCTACATGGCCCTGTCCACACACGCCGTCCCCAGGGACCGGCTGTGCTGGCAGCTGCCCTTCTTTCCGAGCAAACATGGGGTGGGTGTGCCACCTCCCCCAACTGCTGATCCCACTGGAGCAGGATGTGGCATAGGATTCCCTGCCTGCACCCACCATTGCTGCCCAGGGCTGAGCCTGGAGCTGCTGATGCTCCACGGACTCCTCAGGCTTTAAAACACTGGGGAGGATTTCCTGCCGGCAAAGGGCACCGCTGTCCCTTGGCCTGGACTGTTCCCAGCCATGGGATTTTCGGGAAACGCCTCCCTAGTTCCCCACTCCTGGGGCCACCCATGGTCATTTCCCGTGGTGGGAACTGGCGTGGGTGTGGGGCTCACGGCTCCCTCCCAGCACCCAAATGGGGAAATGCCACACTGGGAGAAATCACCAGGAACCGCAAAGCTGAGGGCTAATTATCGGCAAGGGAAGGAAGTGGGGAGGGAGATGCTGTGCTGGGGCTGAGGGTGGGGAGAGGAACCGGGCTGCTCCCAGCTC
This sequence comes from Certhia americana, assembly GCA_018697195.1. NCBI lineage: Eukaryota > Metazoa > Chordata > Aves > Passeriformes > Certhiidae > Certhia > Certhia americana. Next base: position 6,299,492 of record CM031874.1, on the reverse strand, counting down.
CACCACTGACTCACCGACAGCCCTGGGAAAGCCACCTCGCTCCATGGTTACCAAACACAGACATTGATAACGCCCTCTGGCAATCACATCCGAGCAATCTGATCCAGGGATCAGCATCCCTCCCTCCTGGGTACCACTTCAGGGATGCTCTGGTGGCCTCAGAGTTGCCAAATGGGACTGGCAGAGATGTCATCGTGGTGGTGCACGTGGTGAGGCCACAGCTGTGATCTGGCATCAGGAAACTGCTAAAAAACTCAGGTAAATTAAAAATACAGAAACCAAGCGGAGCCCCACTTTTGCTTCCTGTTTTGGGGTCTCCATCTCTGCCGCCAGGCACTGCTCTGGGGCTCCAGTTAGGTGCAAGATGCTGATGTCACCTTGTTCCTGGGGACACAGCTCTGGGCATGCACCATTCTTGGAAGGGGGGTGCCCGGAGGTCACTTGGTGCTTGGGGGATTTTCAGTGGAGTTCCCGTGGGTCCTTTCTCACGGGTTGTTCCTACTGTGGGCAGAGCCAGCACTGCAGGCAGCATAGGCAGCACAGGCATCCACCCCATGGCGGGAGCACCCTTGGACACATCAAGGCTGAGTTTTGGGGTCTGGAGGAGCTCAACCACCCCCCATGCAGCAAACACCCCCCCTGGGCATGCAGAGGGGGCCGGGCACTGACCCATTTATCAAGGTCATGGCTGTGGGCAGCGCAAAGCAGAGGCGATGTGACTATTTCAGTGAGCTGAGGGAACTTCACTGGCCTGATTCCCATAAATAAAACATGCAGGGAACAGCCCCTGCTCTGTCCTATTAATTCTGGACCCCAGGGGCCTGGCTCTGTGTGCATTCAGCAGCTCAGCATCGCCTGCTCTGCTCCCCTCTCTGGAGCCTGGCTGCGCTCAGGAAGGTTTGAAACCCCCAGTTTGCACAAAATGCCGAATGTGAGTGCTCTGAGGGCGCTTTATGGAAAATCCATTTGTTTTCTCAGGCACAGAGGCAGCTGGGAAGGATGCTGGTGTGTGGGTGGGTCGGGGAGCAGAGGACAGCTCCAGCTTTCTGCAGCCCCCAGCCCAGCTTCCCGGTTTTAAGGAGCTGGAGCTGTTTCCACCCACTCTGCCTCCCCATCTCCCAGCACTCCCTCAGCACACCTTTGCCTCCCAGCTCTCCAGCAGCAGCCATGGCTCTCCCACGGCTGGTTCCTCCAAACCCTCACAGAAGGCATTAACAGAACAAGGGAGTTTAATTATCTGGGTTTTCTTCCAGGAGGGCATGAACCTGTCTCTCCCTTGAATTTATCAATTGCTGCCAGATTTTATCTCTTGCTTTCAATTTGCTTGTGATGGTGTTTTCTGCACCAGGGGCACCATGTCAGCAGCTCCCTCCTCTCTCACCACAGACACAGTAAATGATCTCGCTCTTCCCTCTGTGGCATCGAGTCCTGGGTGCTTTCTCCAACACCCATGGGTGCTCACACTGGACTTACATCCATTACTGACCGTGGCATTGCCTACCCAGCGGAGCCACAGAGCAAACCTGGAGTGATGCCAGTGCTGGGAGCACATCTTGCCCTGGGGCTCTGCTGAGATCCACAGCCCCACCAGTCATACCCAGAGATGAAGGGCCCCCATTTTCAAGTGACTCAGACTCACCCTTCCTTCCTCAGGAAAACCTGTGATCAGATAAAGCCATCAAACTATCTGGTGAGAATAAACACGCTGCATCTGCACGGATGCAGGCTGTACCCCCGCTAACCCCGCAGAGCCCAGGCAGCCTCTGCTGCCATAACCCTGTCCTTTGGAGGGACACCTCCAGCCCCAGGCATCACAGCAGGGATTGCACTTGTGTGTACAAGGCTGGGACCTGCACTCACTGCAGGTTGGGAGGGTCAATTCCCAACTGGCACCGGGCACAGCATTCCCTCATCCTCCCTCATCTCACTGAGCTGTATCCATGCACCAGCAAGAAATGCATGGAGAAAGCAAAGGGTGAGAAGAGGAGGAGTAGAGGGTGGGGGAGGGAGAGGGAGGGAGGGAAAACATTTTAAAAAACCCGCAATTGCCAGCAGATGGGCACTGCCCCCGCCAAGGTGCTGCACTGGCAGGCGGAGGGGCTGGCGAGGAAAAGAGCAAAGGAAGGTGTGAAGATCTTCCTGCAGATTAAACCAAACCCACACTGCTCTGAGCTCATTGAGCCAAGCCTGGGCTAGGAAAAGAGCGGGGTTGGGGTCTGGGGTTCCAGTCTGACACAGACAGGACCCCTCCAGGTCTTCCAACTCTCCAAGCCCTCAGCCCTGTCTATGAGATGTCCAGGGTTTCAGGATCGCACTGTTCCCACACTACCTGGGGGTTTGCGTGGCAGTGATGGGACCAAGAGCCCATCTTTGGGGCAGCTCTTCTCCCCTCACCCCAAAACACCCTTGGAGATTGGAAATGAAAGAGCATGGTGCTAGGATGTGGCTACAGGTGCTAGGGGAGGTTATGCTGGCAGCTCCAGCACTGCCTTCTCCGGGAAAAGCAAGGATGGAGTGGGATGTGAGCGAGGCAGAGGGGAAGCACAACAGGACTGCTCAAACTGATGCTGGGTCCAGCAGGATGTGGAGTTCAGGACTGGTGTGACAATGAGGGAGCAGATAATGTATTACAGGGAACAAACTCCTGGAGGGATAATAAAAATGAGTGGGTTGGTTTAGAAAAGAGCTGAGAAGAGATCACTGACATATTTGGAGGGGGTTGGAACTACTAAATCCAGGGGGAAAGAAAATAAAGAAAGCATCTGTCTTTTTGTCTTCGTTGCCCACATCCCTGTGCTATTTCCCAGAGATCAGGGGTTCTCCTGGGCTTAGGGGCCAGCAGTGGTTCTGCCTCTGCTTGGGAGCACCCCTGAGCCTGGTGCTGGCCCTGCCGGCACAGGTCCCCTTGGGACAGGCTCCAGGGCTCACCAGACACTGGGTGACACAGGGCCATGCCTGTCCTGGACCCCCACACCGGTACCCTCGGCCACAGCCCCGGGCGATGCTGAGCTCTGCCCTGCCTGGCTGCAGAAGAGGAAACATCTTCCGACGGCGGCTGGCTCCGGGTGGGATTTTCCGCTGCCTGTTGGCCACGTGCTGCTGGAGCCAGCTCAGGTGCTGGACCTCCCTGGCTGTAATTTCATCCCTGGGCTCCTGTAACAGCTCTGGCTGGGCGGCATGAGGGAAGTGACCGGGGCGCAGGTCCGAGCCCCGGCCCGGAGCTGCATCCGCCCAGCGTTTCCAGCCCAGCCTTATCTGGCGGCTCCCCCTGTGACTCCCCATTTTCCTCCTCTCCCCTCCTTTCCCCCACTCCACCCCGTGCTCCCGGCAGAGCTTCCTGCAGCAGGGCGAGGGCTGGGGGCTGCGGGGTGCTTGGCCGGACCCCTCCCTGCTGACCCCGGCTCTGCCCAGATAGGAAATCCTGCGGGAACTGAAGCCTGGGAACAGCGGCCGAGCTCTCCCCAGGGCTTGGCAGCACTGGGATTTTGCCTACTGGTCACATCAGCCAGCCAGGCTTCTCGGGGAGAAGCAGACATGAGCCAGGAGAAACCCAGGGAAGGGCATGGAGACAATCATGAAGTGCCCGTGGTGGACATCCATCACCTAAATGTGCCACTTACAACAAGAGGGTTTTGGCACTTAAATGAGTCACTTTCCCATTGGGAATGGTGGGAGCAGAGGGCGTCACAGCAGGAAGATTCTGACCAATGTGATGCACAGCCACTGGCATGACCCAGGTGTGCAGGAACCAGGTGGGTGTTCACAGAAGGGTGCAAAATGCCATTAACAGCCTTTGAACAGCTCCAAATAGAAACTAATTATTGACAGCCCCATCACTACTCCTGACAAGCAATTTAATAGAAATTAAAATATCTTGCAAAATCCTTCTTATTTCATTAAGAGCATTTTGTGAGTGTTTTGCCAGAGTCTTCCTGATTTTTCTTGTTATTATTTTACAATGGGAAGCAACCAGAGATGTGCTGCTCCCCACACCCAGCAGCTCAGCTCCAGCACAGCCCTGCAGGGAACCCTGAAATTGGAGCTGTCTGAGCAAATCCAGGACACTGGAGGTAGAACCAAAAGGAAGCATCAGGGCAGGAGCAAAAGGAAAACAAGCTCTCCACACCCTCTGAGCTGAGGAGGTTGGGAATGGAGGTGGGTTAATGCTCCCAGAGTGGAGTGTCATCCCAAGCTCCACATCAACTAGAGCAAAACTTGACTCAGTGTTTAACCCAGCTAAACCCTGGCTGTGGCCTGAGTCGTTAGGAGAACCAGCAATTGTCTGCCGAAACCCCAAACCACACTTCCCAAACTCCAGGAGTTATATATATATATATATATATATTTATATATATTTTAACTGTTGCCTCTGCCTGTTGCCAGCACAGCTCTGTGACAGGCACGGCTTTCATGGATCACACAGAACCAAAGACTCACACGCAGCCCTGCAATTTTCTCGGGTTCTGAAGAAAACCAACTCTCTGCAAACAGAGGGATGTATTTCAGCGAAATCTCTCTTAAACCCTGGGTTTGTAGGTGTTGTAGTAAAGAGGGTTGGGCTTGACTGAGAGACAAATCAGACTTTGAAGGATGTGGGACCATGGGCATATCCCTGCTTCTGTCTCAAGAAAATGGATTTGTCTATTTCTAAAGGAATGCTGTGAGCCCCTGATAATGACCAGGAAATGTTGCAGGAGTAAGGGAGGGTGATGGTGGAGGAGGGAGAATCAAAATTTATTCTGAATGTGCTGACATTTTGCTGTTGACCTCAGGACAAAGCCTGGCCCAAGCACCAATGTTTTGCAGATGTACAGAGGTGACAGTCAGCAAGAAGCTGCAGAAGGAGATCTGGTTAAAGAGCACAATCCAAGGTGCACAGCAGTGAGCTACTCCTGATCCATACCTGGAATAGGAGGAAACCTGGGAAGGGATGAAGTACCAGAGCACTGTGATGCAAAATACAGCAGAAAACAACTCTGAGAAGAACCCAAGTTGAGAAAAAGGAAAGTGGAGATCCTTTATTGCAGGAGGAGGGTGGTGTCAGCAGGGCACAGGGATCTCTTGAGCTCCAACCAATGCACAAATGGCCTGTGGCTTCTGTGTGGGACTTTGAGGGCCCCAGGTTGGCTCCAGGCTCCCAGTGAGGTCCAGAAGAATCAGTGTTTGGCTGCTGCTGGGCCACTCCAGGGAGGGGAACAGAGTAGGATGAGACAGAGCCAGAGCAGCAAGTCAAGGACAGTGGAGATGGAGCAGGCAGGAGAAGGTGGGGACAGAGCTTGTTGCACCCTCCTGCATCCCCCGTGCATGGCCCCAGCATCCTCCAACCTTATCATCACCTACAGCCTTGGGGGAACCTAAATGGACACCCCAGAGCTGAGCTCACCCAGGTCACAAGAAGTTGGGAGTGGGGGACTGAATTTGACAGCCTGGATGCTTCTCCACTTGAGAAACTTTGAAAGGGAATGTATTTTTGGAGCATTAAAGATCAACTGTTTGACTCTAGCCAATCCTTTTCAAGAGCAGCACCAAAGGAGGTCAGTGGGATGTGTCTGGTCAAATATTTTGTACATGACCATCATCTCTCACCCCCTCAAGTATTTACAGACCTGAGAGCATTTCCTGCTGTTCCCCCCTGTTGAGTATCTGGTGTCTCTGCCCCAGCAGGACGGTCCTGTGTGTCTCAGTGCGTGGTGGAGCCATGAAAGACCACCCCAGCGCTGCCCTTGGGTGCAGAAAACTAAACTAAATTAACACAACGTGTTTAGTCCCACAAATGGCAGCAGGTTTACCCAGCCAGCAGTGAGACACAGCACATGATAATGAGAACAAATCTGTGACAGTGGTGGTGGTGGGGAGATGGGGTGGAAAGAGGGAGGTTTATTCTCCAGGGGTTTTTTGTAATCTTCCCTCACCATATTTAGTAGGTTTGTGACTTGCCCTTACTAGCTCATGGAGAATTCCCCCAAGTGTTTACTCCCACAACCTAGCAAATGCCTCAATACACATCATGGAAAAAATACAATCGACATCTTCACTCCCACTAGAGAAGGAATTCCAGCTTGCCCGGCACAGACCGGGAGTATGAGCCTGTGAGAGAGACAAATGCTGCTTCATTAGTTCCCCTCAGATGTGGTTTACTCCTCAAATGACCTGGTCAGGGCTGCACCACCTCCCTCCTTTCCTTCACCTAAGGACCCCCTGACCTTTGGTCAGGGCAGTGGGGACAGGAATGTGGGTCCTTTAACCCTTTCCTCTGACATCTGCCAGCTGCTCACCATGCCGTGCACAAAGCTGATGGTCCCGGGATTTCCAGGGATTCAGAGGTGCTGTGAAGGGCAGAAGCAGAGCTCTGCAAAATGGTTTTCTTCCTGATGTACCTAGGGAGGAGCAGGGTTTGGTGATGGAGAGCCAAGTCTACCTTGTACAGAACACAGAAACAAAATGGGAATCGCTGAGAGCAGAGATCACAGATCACAGATTGACCAGGATTATTTTGGAACCTCTATTTCTACAATACTGTGGAGGGTAAAACAGTAGTTGGGCCACTTAGATTTTGTCAGTGTGTTCCAAAACCACCCACATGGCAAGGACACACAGGAAATCATGTTAATTTATCAAATGTAGATTCTCCTACAACTGCAATGAACATGAAGTAGAGGAGAGCTGGAAAGAGGAGCTGAAATGAGAATGCTCAGCACTTCTGATGATTTGGCATTTCTGGCCAGGAATTTCTTTGCCCATATTGGCAAATTTTGTGAATTTCTGCCAAGGGAAGTGGTGGAATCACCGTCCCTGGAAGCATTCAAAAATGTGCAGATGTGGCACTTGGGGACATAGTTTAGTTGTGGGTTTGATAGTGCTGGATTAACACTTGGACTGATGATCTTGGAGATCTTTTCCATCCTCATCAATCCCATGTTTTTGCAAATGGGACATGGTATGAATGCAGCATTCATCCAGCTCTCCTCTGCTGCTGTCCCTCAGGCTGGTCCCACCAAACCCCAGCCCAGAAGACCGTGGAGATTGCTGCTGGCTTATTTGCACTGGAGATGTCTTGGAGATTGTGCAGGGAGCAATCACAGAGGTTCAGGGACACCGAGAAGGCAGTGAAATTCAACAGCACCCGTGCAAGTCCATGGTGCTTCATTTGCCCACTCAGTGAGGATGGAGCACTGGCACGTGGTGTCAGTGTGGCTGTGCTGAGGGTCCAAGTGCTCACATGCTCTTGGTAAAGCAAAAGAAACATATCAGGGCAACTCTAAGCACTCTTGTGCTACAGGAATATGATCTTTACCTGTTGTCCCAGTGGCTAAAACCCATCAGTGGTGTGATACCACCAGCTTCTGCCAGGGTAGAACCTATGGTATGGTGGGCAGTGAGGGATGTGGACTCAGGCTGGAAACACATGGTCTGTAACCCTTGACATGATATTACACTCCTAATCTCTCCTTTGCATGCCAAAAATTACAGGAACTACCTCAATACCCCGATTTTTCCTCCAAGCTTGTATTTTTCCATGCATATCCTTTCCTTCTTCATGAGGAGAAAGCACCTCTCAGGGCACGCTGAGCTATTGCAGTACTTATCTAAAATGCAACACAAACTTCTAATTAAAGGAGAGGGGGCTCGGCAAAAAGAATATTGAAGCTTTTCAAGTCTCCTGAAATCCTTTGTGTGGAACAGCTTTGGGAAACAGGGCCTGCTGCCACCCTCCCCCTCTTGGGAGCATTCCCCAGGGCAGTGCCCGGGCAGCAGCTGCTGCTGCTCCGGGGGAGTCAGCCCAGCCTGACACACAAACAAATACCACAGGAAGAAATGCTTTCTTCCAACAAAGACCTGGGGAAGAAAGCCTGGGCAGGAGGAGAGGAGGGGAGCGTACATCCTGCACCTGAGGAGCTTTGGGGTAACAGGGGAAAGATTAGCCTCAAACAGGAGTGAGGAAAGGCAGGAATGGTTGCAGCTACAAGCAGGTATGATGCAGATGTCGTGCAAAACAAGCCATAATGGCATAAAGATAAAGCTCCACTTTCAACAGCCCCTTTAACCTTCCTATTTCAGTCTAAAAAAAAGGATGGGCTCAAAGCACAGAAGGATCTAATATCTGGAGGTGTGGGGGGGACAGATTCATGTGAAAACCAACGTGAGCATTTAGGGTGGAAAAGGGATTCTGTTTGTTCAGCTCTGGTGCTCCTCACCCACAGGTGACGGAGGCTGGAAAACGTGTTCTACACAGGATTGTGTGTGCAGAAAGAGCAGGTGGCAGCAGGAACCCCCGCCCAGCGCCGATTCTGTGTTACTCAAGTCTAAGAAATTGCGTCCTTGGTTGCATTAACAACTTCTGCAAAGTCTTGATTTGCATTTTAATGGAACTCTTTCTAGGAAGGTGGTGCTTGGACTCTGTTGCAATATAAAATGAAGATGTAATTAAAAACATGCTGGAGTGAAAAGGCATTTTGTTTTCATTAATCAGTTTTATTCAGAGTCTTTTTAAATTAAAGGTATTTAGGGTATGTGGGAGGAAACGGGGGGAGGAAAACACATGATGGAACATCCGTTTATTTAAATTACAGATTAAAAAGTGGAAAATATATGTTTTGTGAGGGCACATCCCAGGGATTAAAAGCACCTTATAGAAAAGGATGTGAACGAAGAGCAGGCATGAAAGTCAAGTCTAAGATTTCGACAGCAGGTCTGCCTACTTGAAAGCCAGAGATGAAGGAAATATATAGGATGAGGAAAAGGAAACCACGGAGGAAATTTTTAAATCTTTGGCACGCAATTACCCAGGCAATTACTGTGATTACACACCTAAGTCAGTTAACCATGCAAACGGCCAACCTCGTCGGTCAGACACGTATTTCCCCAATTTCGGGCGCAATCACAGCACGCAGATGTTGATAAAACAGTTTGCAAACGTTTATCTGCTGGACCAGCTCCTAGTTTCACAATCCAGCGACCGCACAGCATCGAGAGCGATTCCCCGCTCACCGCAGCCATCGCACCGACTTCCCCCACGCTCCAGACCTATCCTGCCCTGTTAAGCTCCGTCCTTTGAAATATAGGGCAGTTTCTGTCAGATCCTTCAGCGCGACAGTCCAAAGGGCAAAGCCCTGCCCTTTGTTGCAGCGGGAGGTTTTCCATTGCGGAGCTGGCTGTGATCTCCATCCGCTGTGATCTCCATCCTTCCCCGACCACCGGCCTCGCTCTCTTTGGCCATTACGGGTCAAGGGGCTCCGAACCGCACTGCTTTGACATTATTTCATTTCAGGGGCTTGTGTGAAATACATCTCAGCGCGTACAAGAGGGGGAAAGTGATTTTTGTTTCTCCCGCAAGGTCCGGAGGAGGCTGCGGCACTGCCCCGCTCCAACACCCGCCGCCCTCCATCCCGCGGCGGGGCTGAGGGGACGCGCCCCGCTGAGGGCGCACAGCCGCCCCTCCTGGGGCCAGGCGCACCTGCCGGGGGGCAGGAGACACCGGGGGGGCCCGGAGAAGTGCGGTGAGGCAGCAGGGTTCGGACCGGGATCAGCACCGGGACCGGGAGCGACCCCGCCGCCGCCCCCGCCTCAGCGCAGCCCCCGCGCTGCTCCCGGGCGTGCCCCGCGCGCCGCGCGCCCACGCCAGGCCCCACTTCCCCCCCGGTGTCGGACAGGGGCAGAGCGCGGCGGCCAAAGCCTCCCCCGGAGCAAAGGGGAGGAGGGCGTGGAAAGGTGGGGGGGGGACGTGGGCCGACGGGGGGAGCCGCCGCCCAATCACAGCCCGCCGCGGGGGAGAGTGGCGGGGATATAGCGCCGCACGCGCCGGCGGGACCGCCACCGGCTCCCAACCCCACCACCCCCTTCCCACCACCACCCCCCGCGCGGGCTCGGCGCCCCCGCGCCCCGAGGGAGCGCGCGGGGGAGCGCGCCAGGCGACCACCCCACACTCCCCCAATCAGCCGGGTTCTACCACCCCCCTCCTCCGCCCTCCGCCAAACTTAACTTCCCCTACCCACCCGGGAGAGGAGAGGCACGGAGTGACCGACGGAGGCCATTCCGCTCAGGCAGATCCGACACCTACGGATCCCTCCATGGGGCAAACAGGTAAGCGCGCCGCCCCCCGGGGCGAGCGGGGGTCGACCATGCAGCCCCCCCATACCCCTCAAGGGGCGGCGGGGAAAAAAGACCCCCCCCTCCCCTTCCGCTGCTCAGCACCGCCGCTACGGTGTATACCCGTCTATTATCACATATTATCCCCGTTTTTCTCCTTTCCCCGTTTTTGGCCGTATTCTCCACCTGCCGCCCGCCGCGGGGGAGCGCGGTCCCGGTCGCGCCCTGCCCGCGAGGGGGGAACGGAGCCTTTTCTTGGGACGCGATGTCCTATTTGGGTGTGGGTGGATGGCTTAAACTTGGTAAGTGCAGGGTTTAAACCCACTCCCCCGGCCCTCCACTCCACGCGCTCCTCCGCCCGCCCCCCCCCCGCCTCCCGACCCCAAAAGGGGAAAATTTTCAAGTGGTAATTTCTGCTGCGTCAAACCCAGCTAAAGGGAGAGGAGAAGAGGACAGAGGGGGCATTTTAACAGCCGCTCCACTTGCGGATAAGCCTAGCCTCAATACCAGGCCTCCAGCATTCAAAACCCTTCCGCCCACTAAAAAACAGAATCCGTGCAAGTTGGACCAAGAGTTGTCAGGGATAAGTCTAAGTGTGGTTCAAAATGCTTGGCAACAAGGGATGAGGGTTAATATGGGAAGCCTGTTGTTATTTCTCTCTTTCGGCCTGTCTCTCTTTCTTCTTTTCTCTTCCTTCCTCTTTTTTTTCTTTTTTTTTTTTTTTTTTTTTTGTTTTTTTTTTTGTAATAAAGGCAGGCGCTGTTTGGGTTATTGTCTCCCTAAGCCAGCATAGATCGCCCGGGGCATTGCCTCCATTTTAATTGCCAAGGCGAATGGGGGAAGTGACCCTGTTAAAACAAAGAAATACCAAAAAAACCCCACCAAGCAAGCAAACAAACAAAAAAACCCTTGAAAAAATAATGCTGTTCCTTTGGGGGGGATATGTTGATTTTTCATAAGGATGTAAACAAGTGCAAAAGTGGTGGAAGTTCTCTGTTCCTGCTGGGCAAATAGTGAGGTGTCTCCCCCATCCCCAGAAAAAGTGCTGGTAGATTTGGTGGAGGGGAGAAGCGGAGGTGCTGGGAAAAGCAGAGGGTGTGCTGGATTGCCTTTGCTCGTAATAGAACTGTCAGTTCCCAAAGTAATACAAGTAGTGTCTGATAATCAATCCGAGAAAATAGTAATGGAGCAGATTTTCAGGGGCTGTGTAATAGTGGGAAGATTCTCTTCGGAATGGAGAGGAAAAAAAAAAAAATGTTGGACTCATGAGGGAGGTGTCTTCCCGGCACGTTCTGTGGACGGAGCAATGAGGAGGGAATCCGGGGACATAAAAAATTCCCATAGTTTATTTATTATTGTTTACACGATCGGGGAAAAGCATAAACCAAAGGAGAGTTTAAACAGCTCTTTAATGAATTCCTCCTGCTTTTACTTGGCAATACCATGATTCATTGGCAAGCCTACAGAAGGGGATATATCAGCATTGTTAAACCATGCTAATTCGATGGGGTTAGCAAACAGTGGGATGGTAGACACCTGTACTACCAAGTTCTGTTTGATTTAATTGCTCAAGGGTTAAGTTTAGCATTAGTCGCGGTTCATAGATGGTAGGTCTTCCAGTTTGTGGACTCAATCCCAGTATTATGAGTGTGGATTCTCTGTATGCAAAGATCGCCCTGCTACTAAGCTTCAATGTGTTTTTCAAAAAAGAGGAGGGAGTATTTTTTCTCTTTTATTTTCTCTGGGGATTTAAGAAAAGGCACGATGAGACTCAAGGAGAGTGAGAACAACAGTATTTTTGAAGAAGAGCGGTTGGGAGTGTTGGAAGCTCTCACTTTAATCACGCTCACTTTCTATGCGTACAGCTCTTGTAATTGGAAATGAATTTGATTCACCCTTCGAAACTCTCTACACTGTTTGTAAGTTTTATATTTGAAATCCTTAGTGATGGAAAAAATGTGGTGGAGGGTATTATAGTCACAATATTTTCAACATCGGAGGAATTACGCTGTGAGGTGTTTTTTGGAAAATGACAGGAAAGGAGAAGAGTGCCCCAGGGGCTGGAGGGCGAACTACAGGCAGGATTCAGAGGGCTCCAGAATTGTGTGAAGCTATGCCACGGTTTGGTGGGTTTCGGGGATAATCGTATGAAGTAGAAAACGGAATCTTTTGGTTTGATGGCAGCGTGTCCAGGAGGGGAAACTCACGAACAGCGAAACTTCTTGGTGGTTGTTTCATAGACGTGTGTTCGCATGGGTGGGAATTGATGTGAATTTCAGGTGGTACCAAAAAAAAACGGGATTATAGTAACTCTAGGTTGGGTGTTTATTATGTGCTTGAGAATGCTGCTCGGTTCTGGAGTTGGTTTTTTTTGTAGGACTGACGCCTTTGGGAAACTGACCTGTACTTGGCGGGGTTTTTTTTTTCTTGGGAATGGAAGAAAAGGCCATGTCTCCCCGGGGTCTTTGTTTTCTGGGACGTTGTAAAAACAGTGGGATATATCTCTCGAAAGAGATTTTTTTTTTTTTTGATTTTTTTTTTTAAATATTGGTAGTGCTTAGAGGGAAACAGGTTAGCCATCTCCCCCCCTCCCCAGCAGCCTCTGTCACAAGCAAAAAATGACTAGGTTTGGAAGATCTGTTTCAATTGCCTGGGTTCCTCTGGTGAGGTGTTGTGTTGCTGTGAGGTTCAGCATTCTTTTGTTCTTCATCCACTTGGGGGATTTTTTTTTTTGTTTAGATCAGTGTTTTTGAAGTTTCTAAGCAAAGTTCCTTTCCTCCCAGCAGCAGCGCAGAGCGGCTACACCAATACAAAACTGGCCATGACGGATTTCAGGGCAGAATTAAAAAATTTCATAAAAACAGCTCAGCCTTGAACAGGACATGTTTCCTTCGGTTCCGGGTTTATGGTGCTCCAGAGCACTCTTGTAAGTTTTCCGACCCCCAATAAATGGTAAAAACCATTCAACGGGGTTTTCCACCTGTGTGGTAGTTTAATGGCAAAACAGAAGGGGCAGAGAGGGGGGGGAAGGCTCGTTTTAAGTCGTTGTAGGTACCTGCAGTTGTAATGGTTATCCAAAGTACTGGGATAATTCCAGGAGGCAGCAATCTGTGTCCATTCATGGCTGTGGAACACTTACCCTGGAAAAATTCTGACACTTTAACACAGCAGGATTAATTCCGTTTTTATATTCGCTCAGGCTTGCGTTGGCTCAATATTTTGAAGTGTGAAGCTCACCTGTGTTTCCTGCGTGGTGATATTTGAAACTGCGAAGTGGGTAATAGTGAAAGCGAGCGTGACTGCAGGTTGTTGCAGGAAGCGCAGGGGTCATGTTAGTGAGGAGAGCAAGAGGAAGGCATGTGAGGGCAGAGGACAGGAAATTTGGTCTGAGGGAAGTCCTGCTATCCTACTCCATCCCTAAAGCATCTCCGTGGGAGTTTTTGATATTTGGGCAAGCACACTAACAGTCAGGGCTCAGTTGTTAAAATTTGTTGCTTCAAACTTCATTTATTCCCTTCCCGCACGGAACTTTTAAGCCCTTAAATACATCTTCAGTAGCTGGGTTTTTCTTCAGTTCCTCTGTGATATTCGAGTCTAGACAGGATGAGAAATAAAAGCCTCTATCACTTAATGTGGGGTTCTTATTGAGGCCGAGGGAATGATCTCAGATTCCTAAACGATCAATAGTTTTATGTTGGCTGTCTTGGTGTGGTTGGGATGCAGAAGGATGTCCAGTTTAGAGGGAGATGTTCTTTGGGACTCGGATCCCTTCCTCCCGTATGTGGATTGAACGTGATGTCTGTCCCTTTGGTTACCCATCTCCCCTTCTGTGAAACAGCCTTACTCAGGCTCTCCCAAACATTTTCAATTATACCGATGAAAAATGGTACTAGAAGGCTTATTTGCATGAAGGAAGCAGTGTGAAGTCCGGCTGCATTCCTACGGGATTGTGGAGGCCAGAGGATCGGGGGGGGGTTTGCTGGTCCGTACCACAGTCAGCTGTGAGGGCATTTATTTTCTGAACAAGTTGCTTACTTCCTTCATACCCATGGATTAAGAACACATCAGGCGTGCTGGCTGAGTGTTGGTTGGAATAGTTTCGAGAGCTCCAGAGGCAGGGTGAATCACGACAGCTATTTCTAACTGAGATGGAATGTGTCCCACTTGGCAAGTGTTCAGCTGTGATAGGTAAGGATGTACCTGGCACAGGGAGGGAGAGGGTGGCTTTCGACAGTGACAGAGATGCTGAAATGAGAGATGAAATCACCTTTTTGCCTCAATTCTTGGGGCGTGGCTGCTTGGATTTCACTAGTGCCACGACAGTGAGATTTTGTCCTGCGGCTTGGCTTGACATGTGTGCCCTGGGGAAGGAAAGCACCGCAAATTTGGGAGTTGCCTGGTTTGCTCTATAGGGGGACCTTTGAGTTGGCATCTCCTGTGCTGGGAAGAGCACCACCAAGTGTCAAAAAAAAATTCTACAAAATCCTCTGGAG
>CM031874.1:6262078-6274258 GCA_018697195.1 Certhia americana | reverse complement strand
CCTCCCCCGCTCCTCCCCCCCCCCCCCCCCCCCTCCTCCCCGTAACCTCCAAAAGGGGAATTTTCCAGCTGGTAATTTCTGCTGCGTCAACACCCAGCTCAAGGGAGAGGAGAAGAGACAAGGGGGCATTTTAACAGCAGCTCCACTTGCGGATAGCCAGCCTCAATCCCGGCTCCAGCATTAAAACCCTTTCCGCCCCCTAAAAACCAGCATCCGTGCAAGTTGGACCAAGAGTTTGTCAGGAGTGTGGTTCAAAACTGCTTGGAAAAAGGGATGAGGTAATAATACTGGTGAAGCATGTTGTATTTCTCTCTTTCTGCCTGTCTCTCTTTCTCTTTCTCCCTCTCCTTTCCTCTTTTTTTTTCTTTTTTTTTTTTTTTTTTCTTTAAAAAGCCAGGCCTGTTTTGGGTTATTGTCTCCCCCTAAAGCCAGACATAGATCGCCTGGCCTTGCCTCCATTTTAATTGCAGGCTGAAATGGGGGAAGTGACCCTCTTTAAAAAAAAGAAATACCAAAAACCCCAACAAGCAAGCAAACAAACAAAAAAACCCTTGAAAAAATAATGCTGTTCCTTTGGGGGGGATATAGGTGATTTTTCATAAGGCTGTAACAAGTGCAAAAGTGGCTGGAAATGTTCTCTGTCATGCTGGGAAACTAGTGAGGTGTCCTCCCCCCTCCCCAGAAAAAAGTGCTGGTAGAATTTGGTGGAGGGGAGAAGGAGAGGTGCTGGGAAAAGCAGAGGTTGTGCTGCTGGATTGCCTTTGTGTCTCTGTAAATAGACATGTCAGTTCCCAAAGTAATACAAGTAGTGTCTGATAACTCAATCCCAGATGACAAATAGAGAATGGAGCAGATTTTCAGGGCTGTAATAGTGGGAAGATTTCTCTTTCGGAATGGAGAGGGAAAAAAAAAAAATGTTGGTACCTCCTGAGGAGGTTCTTCCCCGGCACGTTATTGTGGAGCGGAGCATTCGGATGGAATCCGGAGACATAAACCCATATTTATTTATTTTTACACCTGACCGGGGAAAGATAAACAAAGGAGAGTTTAACAGCTCTTTAATGAATTCCTCATGCTTTTTATTTTGCAATCCCAATGATTCATTTGGCAAGCCTTACAGAATGGGATTATTATCAGCATTGTTTAAAGCCATGCTAATTAGATGTGTTTAGCAAACAGTGGCATTGTAGACACCTGTACCAAAGTTCTTGTGTGTATTTTAATTGCATCACTGGTATAATTTTTAGCATTTAGTCGCTGTCATTGAGATGTAGGTCTCAGTTTGTGGACTCAATCAAGTATTTATTGAGTGTGGATTCTCTGTATGCACAGATCAGCCCTGCTACTAATGCATTAAATGTGTTTTCTCAAAAAAGAGAGGGAGTATTTTTTCTCTTTTTATTTTCCTCTGGGGATTATAAGAAAAGGCAGTGATACTCAAGGAGAGTGAGAAAAACGTATTTTTTGAAGAAGAAGCTTTCTGTGATTGGATAGCTCTTTCACTTTAATCAATGCCTCACTTTTATGCTTTTACAGCCTCTTTTAATTGGAAATGAAATTTGACTTTCCCCTTCTAAACTCTCTCACTGTTTGTCAAGTTTTATATTTTGAAATCCTTAGTGATGGAAAAAATGGGTGGAGTGTATTATTAGTCACAATATTTTCAACACGCGGTGAGGAATTACAGCTTTGAGGTGTTTTTTGGAAACTGACAGGGAACGGGCAGAGGAGCTGCCCCATGGGCTGGAGGGAGAACTACAGGGCAGGATTCAGGGGGCTCCCGAATTGCTGAAAGATATTCCACGGTTTGGTGTGTTCGTGGGATAACTGTAACTGAAGTAGAAAATGAATCTTTTGGTTTTGATGCAGCGTGTCCAGGAGGGGGAAACTCACTCACAGCGAAACTTCTCTGGTGGTTGTTTTCATAGACTGTGTGTTCGCCTGGGTGGAATTGAGTGAATTTCAGTCTGGTACCAAAAAAACGGGGCATTCTAGTAACTCTCAGGTTGGGTGTTTATTCCTGTGCTTGAAATGCTGCTCGTTCTGGAGTGTGTAGGACTGAGCCTTTGAAAACATGACCTGTACTTGGGGTTCTTGGAGACTGGAGAAAATGGGCCACTTTCTCCCCGTGGTCTTTGTTTTCTGGGACAGTTGTACAACAGTGGGATATATTCTTCGCAAGAGGATTTTTTTTTTTATTTTTTTTTTTTTTTTTTTTTAAATATCTGGTAGTGCTTAGAGGAAAACCAGTTTAGCAGCTCCCCCCTCCCCAGCAGCCCTCTGTCAAAAGAAAAAATGCCTCATGTTTGGAAGATCTGTTAATTGCCTGTGTTTCCTCTGGTGATGTGTTGTGTTGCTGTGGGGTTCAGCATATTCTTTTTGTCTTTCCTATCCACTTGGGTGGATTTTTTTTTTTTTTAGATCCGTGTTTTTGAAGTTTCTAAGCAAAGTTTCCTTTCCTCCCAGCAGCAGCGCAGAGCAGGCTGACACCCAATCCAAACTGCCACTGCCTGCTTTCAGGGCAGAATTATTTCATAAACAGCTCAGCCTTTTCCCAGGACATGTTTCCCTTCGTGTTCCCAGTTTTACTGGCTGCTCCAGAGCACTCTGTAACGTTTTCCAGACCCCCCCTAAATTGGTAAAAACCATTCACAGGGGTTTTCCATGCTCCTGTGTGCGTAGTTTAATGGGCAAACAGAAGGGCAGAGAGAAGGCTTAGTTTAAGTCTTTGTAGAGCTACCTGCAGTTGTAATGGTTATCCCAAATGTCCATTATAATTCCCAGGAGGCAGCAATCTGTGTCCATTCCTGGCTGTGAACACTACCCTGGAAAATTCTGACACTTTACACAGAGAGATTAATTCCGTTTTTATATTTCGCTCCTGGCTTGCGTTTGGCTCCAATATTTTGAAGTGTGGAGCTCACCTGTGTTTCCTGCGTGTGATATTTGAAACTGGGAGTGTGTTAATAGTGAAAGCGAGCGTGCTGCAGGTTGTGTGCAGAGAGCAGGGGTCATGTTAGGAGAGAGCAAGAGGAATGGCTGTGAAGCAGAGGCAGGAATTTGGTCTGCGGGAAGTCCTGCTATCCTACTCCATCCCTAAAGCATCTCCGTGGGAGTTTTTATGATATTTGGGCAAGCACAATAACAGTCAGGGCTCCAGTGTTAAAATTTGTTGCTTCAAGACTTCATTTTATTCCCTTCCCAAGGACTTTTTGTAAGCCCCCTTAAATACATCCTTCAGTAGCTGGGTTTCTCAGTTCCCTCTGGATCTTCAGTCCTTTAGACAGGATGAGAAATAAAAGCCTCTATCACTTCATGTGGGGCTTCTTTCCTTGAGATGCAAGAGGGAATGATCTCAACTTCCCTAAACAGATCAATAGTTTTATGATTTGTGCTGTCTTGGTGTGTTTGGATGCACAAGGATGTCCAGTTTAGAGGGAAGGCTGTTCTTTGGGACTCGGATCCCTTCCTCCAGCTGTTGATTGAATGTGCTGGTCTGTCACTTCTTGTTACCCATCTCCCCTTCTGTGAAACAGGGGTTTACTCAGCTCTCCCAAACATTTTCAATTCTACCGATGAAAAATTGTACTAGAAGTGCTTATTCTTCATGAAGGCAAAGCAGTGTGAAGTCCTGGATGCATTCCCTACGGGATGTGGTGGAGTCCAGAGGCTCGTGGGTGGGGTTTGCTGTCCCTTACCAAGTCAGCTGTGGTGCAGTTATTTTCTGAACAGTTGCTTTAACTTTCCTTCATACCCATGTATTTAAGAAACATCAGGCTGCTGCTGAGATGTTGGTTTGGAATAGTTTCTGAGAGCTCCAGAGGCAGGGTGAGATCCCTGACAGCTATTCTAATGAGATGGAAATGTGTCCCACTTGGCAGTGTTCAGCTGTGCATAGGTAAGGATGTCCCTGGCACAGGAGGGGAGAGGTGGCTTTGCTGAAATGTGACAGGTAGATGCTGAATTAGAGATGAAACTCACCTTTTTGCCTCAATTCTTGGGGATGTGGCTGGCTTTTATTCCAGCCCAGACAGTGGAGATTTTGTCCTGCTGCTTGGCTTGACTCATGTGTGCCCTTGGGAAGAAAAGCACCCTGCAAATGTTGGGAGTTGCCCTGTGTTTGCTCTATAGTGACTCTGAGTTGGCATCTCCTGTGCTGGGAAGAGGCACCAAAGTGTCAAAAAAATTCTACAAACACATCTGTGAGCTTGTGTGTGGACTAAAATACACTTGCTAACGAAACTGTCAGTGTGTGCCAGGACCTTACCTGCCCAAGAACCCTGCTTAGAAAAGTGAGCAAGGTTTTGTATATTAAAGAATATGTTTATACCTCTGTATATTGAAATACATAGTTATCTTTCCTAATTATTTCCTTGTCATATGTTGAACAAACTGCTTATTCCATCCAAGTGAGTTTGCTTCCTGGTATTCCTCACCCCAAGGAGAAGAGCTCTGCAGAAAACTGGTATTTCAGGGCTTTGGCTTGCTGTCTTAGAGGAAAGGGTTAAACAAAATTTGCACCTTTTGCACTGATACAGCATCAGAGGAAATACCTTACTGACTAGAGCTCAGATCATGCCCTGAAACAGAAGAATCAATGGTCTGTATTGGACATTAGGTGCTTAAAATACCCAAACCCAACTAATTTAAGTGCCAATAAATGAAGTAGTCAGGGCCCAGTTGCTCTTAACAGTCCTGCTACTATAAGGTTGGAGAATGAGGTGGTGGCTAAATATAAAATGAGCTTTTTGACTTCCTTCTTGTTACCAGTATGTCCTTCTTGGCTTCACTCCACTTTTTTTTTTTTCTTTTTTTTTTTTAGTAGTAGTTGATCAAATCTGGATTATGAGATTTGTGCTAAAAGGTAAACCAGGATTCCTCACCCAAGGCAGGGAGGGCTTGTACCATGAATTACACAAAGAGAATTAGGTTGTTCTCAGAGCCCTTCATAAGTTACCTTTAGTTTTGCACTGGTTGATTCTTTTATTCTGAGATTATTCATGACTCCTTTTGTGTCTTTTCTGTCTTTTAGGTGATCTTTCTTTTGGTTTTTACCCCTGCTTTTCTTCTTTTTAAAAATCACCTCATGATTCTTCCTCTTTTGGCTCCCTCCCTTTTTATGTATTGAGTTTGGGAACTTTGGCAGAGATCCCCTAATTAAAAAGCCAAAAACCAATGAGAAAGTTTGGGGGAAACCATTCTTCAGGGCAATTCCCAATGTGATAAGTTTACAGTTCTCTAATCCTCCTTTTCTATGGTACTTTTTATGGTTTTTTTTTTTTACTAATAGATGTGCAAGGGCAGTGGTTTTTTGCTTAGCTTTCTTTTGTGACTTTTTAAAGTAAAAGCTTTAAGATCTGGTAGGAGATCTTGAGGAGATCTAGTGGCACTTGGACAGGTAAGTGTCATATGAGCCACAGGCATTTGAATTTTTCAAGTTGTTTTTTACTCTTTGCTGCTAGAGTAACAGATATATCTGTAGCTAAATTCTTACATTTTTTTGATGTCACCAGACTTCTCAAGCCTGGTACCCTGTACCAGTTCTGCCAAATTCTTGCTGTGTTCCACAGGGTCCGTGACATGAGTGGTGTTGGATTTGTTCTTTTCCTGGTGCAACCAGGTGAGAGAGAGAACAGGGATTAAAAACAGGAGAATGATTTGAGCAACTGTTACTGTACCAGGATGGAGAGACAGGCAGATGGACGGAGTTGGAAGTTTTGGGGAAATGCAGAGGAAATCCAAGTACAGTGGAAATATGAGTGCCAGCAAGCAGCTGGAACTGGGGGCACACACTTGTGCCCTGTTGCAAAGGTGCATCCTGTTGTATTAGCAACTTGTTACCCACTGGGATATTGTATTTCAGGCTGCATAGCTTTTACAGGCATGGCAAATAAAGTTTCTGTTAGTTATTTGCATCTTTATTTTTGTGCTTAGGGGTTCTTTTTCTAAGTTTTTTTTAATGTTTGCAAGAGAAGCAAAGTGTTTTCCTCAGTACTTTTGTGGATGCTGCTTGGTAGTTAAAATCTGAGGGTTATACTGGCTTTTGAAGGCTATGATTCAGTCGAGCTGGATGGGAATAAAAAAAATTCAGATCTCTTTCTTTCACACAACACGGACACATGATTTTTCTGTAACCTTAGGCAAATACTTTGGTTTGGAGGGGAATCACTGTAACCATGAGGTGAGATTAATTCCAACCCCATTTAAAGTGTGTGGGTTGCAGAGGTCACAGAAACATTAACTGAAACTTACATGTAAACTGAAACAATGTTGTTAATTTTTTTTTAAAATCCTTTTATAAAGTGCTGGGTTTTTTGAGTGATGTTTTCAAAGCACTTCTGGAAGTGTAGTCAGAACTTGTTAACAGTCTTAATACTGGTATGTTAAACTTTCTTTACATTAACACAAGGGCTAAACAACTTTTCCTGCGTGATTAATTATAGGAATATATCAGAACGTTTCTTGTTAAAATGGTAAACAGTGTTGTAAATGTGCAGTTATTTTAAACATTTGTTATTACGTGACACTAAAGGGCTTTGTATTGAGTTGAAGATTTTTGAGTTTTGATTTTAATTTTTGCCTCCTATTCTTTCTAATCCCAAACACAGGACATCTGATGAACCTTCTGGAGTTTCTTACCAGAGACCATTCTCTTCTCTTCATTGAAACATGCACTGCCCAGCTGTGAAACATTGCAAAGTTTATTTTTGCTAACAGGAAACACTTTCAAGTATCAGTAAGTTCTCAGCATTTAAAGATATTTTTGTCATGTGCTATGGGAAAGAGAAAAGGTACCTGGCGAGAACATCATTATGAGGGCTGACAGTTCTTCATAAAACTTGACTTAACATTTATAACAAGGGCTCATTTGGAAATCTTGGTCATCTGCAAAAGTTGGAGAAATACCTCTGGCTGTTCTGCTCTTTCCTTGTGACAGAGGTGCCTCCATCCATCACGCTCACTCGGTTCTCATCTGTTTGATCACAAGAGGGAAACAGGTGCAGAGCTTCAAGCAAAGAAGAAAAAGTGCAGGGCTCAGCTTTGCCATTTTTACCAGTCTGTTCTGGCTTTTTTTGTGCTCTGGGACAGGTGTAAGTGAGAGTTTTACCAGTAACAGCCCCAAGTCTAAGTAGAAATACATACACCTTGTTAACTTTGCTAACGAAAGTAATTTCCCATGTGTCTGGGTTGGTCTGGCTCCCTCACTTCACCACTTTATTTTTTCTTAGCTGTCCAAATAACAGGACTAAGAAGAGCTCGCCAGAACAATTGCTATGGAGAAGCAATCAGAAATAGAGAAAGGCAAGACTTGGCAGTCCAGAATAGAAACTGAGCACAAAGTCACTGGTGTTTGCTTCAGTTGGGTCATATTTGTTTTCAAGATTTTCAGTTCTGCTGTTTGCCATAAGAATGCTTGGATTTTCCTTATTGCTTTGTTTATTAGATATTTTATTTCACCTTCTGTAATGGCATTAATTTGTGTTGGAAAAGTTTTTTTATCTTCTGATGTTTCCTTTCACAATCTGTTACTACAGAACGTCAGTCTTGAAATCACCAGTATTGATTTATAGCTTATTTTCATTAAGAGACCTAATCTGTGTATTGAAGATGTTTGAAATGCAGAGATCAAAAAGGTCTCTGTTATGGCTAACAACATGAAGTTTTGAATAAAGCAGACTCAGAAGTGTAAGTTAAATGTTGCCAGTGTGGTGTATACGGTGTTCTGAAGAAAATAAAGTCCGTTTCGTACAAGAAAAATAGGTGTATAAGATGATAGTTTTAGTGGCTGTGTCCTCACAGACAAAAGCTTTGGTGTTCTTAAACAATTTGTACTCCTTGTACCGTGTAACCATAAACACTCAGGTTTTCTTGAGAAGCCTGTCTATAAATGTGTCTTATTATACCTAAATATCTGTATTTTGCACAAAACTTTACCAGTCTTCGGATTGTTTGGTCTCTTAACCCAGAATGGTGTCAGCCACTAGAAACTGGCAACTAAACATTCCAAGAGCAAATTCTCCTGAGTGTTCCACTGCAAATTTCTTTCAGGAGCTGTACTGGTAGCTTTTAAACCTCAGTATTTTATAGGTCAGATAAGGTGAGTCTCTTTAAAGAGTCATTAAAGTGAGAATGTTTTGAAAAGCTCCCAAACAGGAAGCCCTGTTGTTTAAGGGTCTGATTGAAGTTTTAGTAGCTAAAATTAGACCTTTTTGTTCCCATACCTTTAAGAAGTAACTCTTGATTACATTATTACAAAGTGGTAGCCAGGCTTTAATTACTTGCAATGCATTGATATGCTTAGAGTTGACTTTTTTGGGATTCATTAAGTAATAAATAAGGATGTAATAACTGTGAGTTTGGAGGGAAAGGACTTCAAAACGTTTAACTGTTAGTTCATTGCTAATAATCTGTTCTGGTTTTTGGTTTTTGTCATAGTTCTGTCTTTCTCCTACAAGAGTTCCCACCAGTGCAGTCGGAAGGTCACGAACAGGGCACTACCTGTGCTGCCCTGGGGCTGTTGATGTCCTCAGCTGTTGTAGGAGAAACACTAGACCTGGAACCCAGTTTGTTACTGGTAAGAAGTAATTGCCTTGGATTTTATTTGTTAATTTATTCACTATTGCAGTTTACATGTTTTCTTTAATAAAATCAGCAAAAATCCCTTGTTACTTTTAAGAACAATATAACAAAATATGCATATCTGGTCTTTTCTTTTTTCCCCCTGAAATTTTTAACTTTACAGTTTCTAAATTTTGAATTCTAGTTGCCCTCCTCCCAAAATGTGGACGACAGCAGTTTTCACTTACCTCTCATTTTCAGTCCTGGTTTTCTCTTGAAATTCTTCATATGCTGTCAGAGCTAATGAAGGTTAATAAATGGATTTTTCTAAGAAATCCTGTGTTTTCATTGCACTTTTATGCTGTCCAGCTCCTGCACGTTGGGTGACCCATAATTGCAGGTGGATGGTTTGACAAGTCAAAGGCCACAGCCAAGTCTGGTTTAAAGTTCTGAAGTAGAGTGAAATGTTTAATGATGACTCCTTGCCAGTTTAAGTTGTGTTGTTGCAGTGAGCTTTTGCTTGTGATTCTTGTTTGGACTGTGGAAACAAAGCTTTAATGGTATGGTGAAATTCTGGAAGTGTGTAGTGTTCTACTCTGCTATTTGAACTTTACTCATGGACTTTCTGGATTGTACCTGCTGCAGATTCTAAATAGAGATGTTGTTTAATGCTGTCTATGATGGGGCAACGTTGGCTTGGAGAAATTTTAGTGAACCCTGATGAACCAATGTTAATAAATTTATGTAGGGGCAGGGGGCTCTTTTCACCCTGCAATCACTGACAATTCAGTGGGTGTATCAAATTTGGTAATGACAAGGGAATTAGTATTTTTCTTTAAGTTTACTGCAAATCATGTGCCTCCCAAATCCCTGCCCTTTCTGTGCTTCTATAGCTCTTCTCAAAGTGAATGGTGAAACTTTTATTTTCTTCCTGTGAGTGCCAGCCCATGAGGCTGAACATGCACTGCTGGGCTGCAGTTAAACATTCCCATCAAGGAGAGGTGTTACACGTTGTTTGCATGAAACCCCGAGCTCTGAGTAACCCCTCTGGCTCAAGGGTCTGGTTTGCTCTGTTTACAAACATCTGCCTCTTTCACCTCGAATTCAGAGTTGTGGTTGGAATG
Source organism: Certhia americana (assembly GCA_018697195.1). Taxonomy (NCBI): domain Eukaryota; kingdom Metazoa; phylum Chordata; class Aves; order Passeriformes; family Certhiidae; genus Certhia; species Certhia americana. Next base: position 6,264,575 of record CM031874.1, on the reverse strand, counting down.
ACCAGCTTAAAACAACAGGCTGATTGGTTTCGGGAATCAGACTAGGGTAAAGGATTTCTTTTATGGCAACTGTTCATTTTTGTAAGCTGTTACTTATATCTGTTTTGGACAAAGCTGATCTTGTGAATATAATTTGGTATTATATAGCATCAAGAAATTAAAAGTCTTTCAGGGTTGTGTGCTGTTGTTCCTCAAACACACTTGTGAGAAAACACTGCCCTTGTGGAGATTTGTGCTTGTAAAGCTCCCGAGCAGTGTCTTTGCAGAGTTACCATCCACGAGTATCCTGAGTCTTCTTTTTTCTCTCCTTTACTGTCCTTTTCAGTTCCTAAGGGGTTTTGTTCTCCATTCCTTTTAGCACAGGGCAGATGGAGAGTAGGAATCCTGTGCATTTCTGTTGTTTTTAATTGGATAAAAGTGAAACTTGCATGCACACTGTGTCTTGTTGTGCAAGGAAGCATTTCAAGCCCAGTCTCACCTTACAGAGCTCCTTTGTGGAGGAATTTAAAAAATGTTGGAATGTCTTGGGAGTGGAAACACGGACAGGACACAGGGGAAGCAGAGAAGTGGGGTGTGTTTGTTGGGTTTTTGTGTAATAAAGCATTGAAGTGAATTGGAGTCCTTCCTTAATCTGTTTTTACTTTTCTCTGAAGGGAGAGGGGGGAGGAAACAACACATTTTTGGTTAAATTCCAGTTGGCATGTTTTCTCTAGGGAGCAGAGTGGTGGAGGAGTGCACTAGTGAGCATTCTGGTGCTCTTTACCTTTGGTCCTTGGTATTAAGTGTAGAAACATGCTGAGAAAATTGATCCAGATGAAGTGCAATGTAGCTTAAGTCTTCAGTTCTCTTACATTCTTAAAAAAGAAAAAGTAAACAACCAAACAAGCAAATCCTAACAACGTCAACTCCCCCCTCAAAAAAACCTCCAGGCCTTTTTTTTTTTATCCCTCTGTTTTCTTTCTGAGGGAAGGAAGTTTATTTTTGTCCCCACTATTTCTCAGGGGACTGCTCTGTAGAGGATTTTGTGTGCAATTCATTTCTCATCTGTGACTTTTTGTCAAAATTTAAGTAACGCACTGAGATTTAGATGCAACAAATTTGTGCCCCCTAATTTTAGTGATGTTAAGATTTTGGTTAGGAGACTCATTCCTGGGGTGTATGTTGAGAAAGTTGCCAATAAATAAATATTTACTCTTAAAACCTTCCCAGTGGGAAGTGAAGGGTGATTTAGACTCTTACTGTGCCATCAGGTGCTATTTTCATGTGTAAGTAACTATACTGACAGTGCAGAATAAACCACTTTCATAGGTTCACTCTAGCTAGGGTTAAGGATTGTATAAATTATTAATGCTTATTTAGGGACTAGGCTTTTTCTGATATGAGAAATAAAAGCAGGCCTGTATCTTGACAGAAGTTTGCATGAAAGTGACTCTTAAATCTGCTCACTGTGTTCTGTTCGCTGTTATGTGCTATGGTTTGGTTTGGAACATTTTTTTTTAGTTTTTTTTGGAGAAGTAATAGACTTATCTTACTATAGTGCCTGTGAACTGGCTTATGAAGAAAGCCTGATCTGCTACAGTTTTATTTTGTGGGAAATGTTCAGATGAGCTTTCCTGGTTCATTGGCTTCCTGGAAAGCTGTGTTCTGGCTGTGTGGCCTAAAGAATTGTGGTAGATGCTCAACTTTTAAAGCCTTTATGTACTAAAAAGCCGTGAGATAAACCGAAAAATACATCATTAATCTTCTAGGTCTGTTTCTAAGAAATTTCCACAGTTTATTCCATCTTTACTGTGCTTCTACAGAAGTTTGAAGGGTACAGCTTTTCTGAAGAGATCTTTCCATAACATTTTTAAGTGGAAATAAATATCCAGGGAAAGGGGAAAAAAAAAAAAAAAAAAAAAGGGAGGAAAACAAACTATCAACAAGCCACAAAACAGCATGCGAAATTGGAACACAAGAGCACAGGGTTTTAAAGCTTCCTGAATTTTTAACTACTAGCAAATTGCCTTAAATTTAACTTGGATTAATTCCCTACTGATCCTTGACATTAAACGGATGTTCTGGTTTGACATGGGTAGACAGAAAACTAATTAATTCCTCTGAATTTGAGGCGTATTTAATTTTCTCCCCCAAAGACCTCTTGTTTAAAAGGTACAATGCTGTGACAGATGTTGGATGTGGAGCGACATGTGTGAGGGAGCAGACCTTGTGAGAGAGGAAGATCAAGACATCTACAGTAATAATTCCTGATTTGGAAACTGTTACATTTTATTGATTACACTGAACATGAGAGTATCCACCTCGCTGCTTGCTTGAAAGTGCTGTAATGTGCCCACCTCAGTGGCCAGTAAGGAGTCTTGCATAGATTTTTGTGTCTTTGTGTTGAGTAAAAATTCCCTGATTTCTTTTCTCTGACCTTATCTTCTATTTTCTAAAGAGCAAGAGCTTGCTCCATCCATCCATCCATCCATCCATCCATCCATCCATCCATCCATCC